>JABSTQ010009479.1:0-600000 GCA_013358835.2 Ixodes persulcatus | reverse complement strand
ACAGATTGTCAATGGTCAACGAGTTCGGTCTTTGATCTTGTAGCATGTGGACCTTTTAAACGTCATTTTTTTTTAAATTATAGAAATCATCTTGATATTTAGAAATATACAACTAACAATAAATGCATTGTTTTGGGGGTTTATGAAGCCTACACAATACACGAGCATAATTTTAATTTCATTTTGGGGACTTCACAGAGGCAACGTCAGTGGGACAAGCTCAGCGGTACACCAAAATAGCCGTGCATCAAAAATCCCGGCACTGATAAGCCCGGTGCCGAAGCGACCACATACGGAAATGATCGCGTACCGATATCTCCGCATCGAAACGTCCGGTTCCCCATTTCATCGAACGCATTTTTCACCGCCGTAACTATCAGTAATCCTACTATTCAACAAAGAAACATCTTCTAAATTCTATTCAAGTTTCATTCTATAACCGTTGGATATTCAGTCTCGTTGGACATTCAGGCTCGTTGGACATTCCGTCTCGGTTGGATCTTTCGTCTCGTTGGACATTCAGGCACGTTGGACATTCCGTCTCGATTGGACCTTTCGTCTCGTTGGACATTCAGACTCGATGGACATTCCGTCTCGATTGGATCTTTCGTCTCGTTGTACATTCCGTCTCGCCTGTCACGTGACCGATTGGACATTCAGGCTCGTTGGACATTCAGTCTCGTTGGACATTCAGGCCATAAGCGCAAAACAACCCCACATGAGACGAGGACTTAACAAAGGGACACTGCGGAACATCGCAGTGACCTTGAGAGAGATAAGTCCCGAATAATCCTAACAGTCGCGTCAAAGCGCACACAACCAAAAAACACACAAACAGGTGGCCTCTAAACACACACACAGGTGGCCTCTAAAAAAAAATATATATATATATATATATATATATATATATATACATTGTCTTTCCCCCCTTTCCTCGTGAACCGAATGCGTTCGTTCAAAGTCTGAGAAACTTTTTGGAGTTGCGTCCAAGTTGCATTGGCGCTTTGCTTATGCAGTTTCCAATAGAACATATTCTTATTGTTTCTTTAACGACCCTCTTAAAGTCTTATACAATCTTGTGCGCAGCAAAAAGGAGAGAACAGGACACAACAAGGCGCAACTTTCAACTAAATTTTATTGAAAACGTGTTCCAGTATTTATATTCTCAACCATCGTCACAATGACAACACACAAAACCACAAAAGCAAAAGAAAAAAACGACCATCACAGAGCATAATTGGAAAATATTACTATCCCGTCCGGAGGAAAAACAATTCCTTCTTCGATAATGCAATCGACGGCATAGCAACACACGTGTCTCCCAAATAATCAATGTGCTCCGCTTCTACGATTTCGCGTGTTAACCCTGACTTGCATTTTCCAATTTTTACGCATCCGTCCAGCAGTGGGGTACAACCGCATGTCCTGCAATGCAAGTCAAGAAAGCCACCGTTCTTTTTTTGCACGTTGTTATTGTGCTCGCGGAGCCGATCATTTAGGCAGCGCCCCGTCTGCCCGACGTAGTGCTTGCCACAGGACAACGGAATGCGATATACCACACCATCTGTGCAGTCGACAAATTTCGTTCTGTGTTTCTTTTCACATTCGTGTTTGGCACGCTCGCCAGGCTTTGATAGTTTGCACAGGTCCATGAGCTTATTGGGCGCAGAAAATACTACCTTTACATTTGATCTCATTGCTACTTTTTTTTTAAATTGTGCGACACTCGGTGTATGTACGGTATTACAACAACTTTTCCCTTTTCTCTTGCCAGCTGACTCCCATCGTTTTCCACGAGACAGCGCTTCCTTAGAAGGCCCTCCGCGACCGCAACAAGAATGTGCTTAGGGTACCCAGCTGCGAGCAAGCGCAAAACTTGCTGATCGAAACCACTGGAGATCAAATGCTCACAGGACTTTTTTAGTGCATTGGTGAAACACAGGTTAACAATACTTCTTTTGACTAGCTTGGAGTGAGCTGAATTAAACGGAAGTAACGGCTTATTCGCACGTGGCTCATAACACCAACAGATGTGGTCGTCGAGAAATACCAATCTGATGTCAAGGAAGCGAATAGTGTTGTCCACGGGTATCTCATGCGTGACCTCGAGTGTGCCAAAACATTCCTTAAACGTTGTCAGGGTTTTGACAGTCTCTGCTTCAAAAGCGTTTGTGTCACATGCGATGAAAATTAAAAAAAATCATCTACGTACCTAAAACCTTCGATCCCCGAAGCCGGGCGTTAAGAGCATCAAGTTGAGCTAAATATAAATCGCTTAGGACAGGGGCAATACACGAGCCGATGCATATGCCCTGTTTCTGCAAGTAAGGCTTGCCTCCCCACTGAATAAAAGTTGTTCGAAGATAAAAACTGAGTAATTCTAAAAAACCGCTGCTTGACATCCCTAGCTCATTTTGAAAAGCGACCGCTCCAAACTTGTCGATGCACTCCTCTACACACGAAAGCAAGCTGGAATGTGGCAGGGAGTAATAAAGGTCTTTTACGTCGACCGAAAACGCCATGGGCCATGGGACCAGGGTGTGCAAAATTTTAAAAGCCGAATGGCTTCGGCAAGCCCGCATCTTGAGGCACTACCTGGCCATGCAACTTCAAAGCAGGGCGGATCCTTCGACAGCGAGGCGTCAGCTTCGTGAGTACCTCACACTTGCGGATCAAACCACAGAGTTCATCTGGCAGTTGCAACTACGTCAGCTTCGTGAGCGCCTGCCGAAAAAGGATCCTGCACAGTCGACTGCGCTTCACATGCCCGAGGAACTCCATCTACCGGAAGACGTCCAGCAAGTTCTACGTCTTGGACCCAAGTTTGCTGTCGAGCCAAAAAAGTCGCCACCCGAGCTGCTGTCTCTGGTTCGTGAGGTGTCGAGGCGCGTCCCTGAAGAGTACTCTGCCCGCTGCGTGTCTGAGGGTGTCGACGTCGTCCGTTCCTGCAAGCCTGCTGCTACCAAGGTACCCGTAAAGCGAGTGTTGACATACCTGAAAGATAATTCTCTTTGCGTGTTACCTGCTGATAAGGAGGGAGGCTTTGCGGTTCTTTCACATGGGATGTATAATGAAAAAGCCCTGGAAGCTGTTGAGAAGGTGTTTAATTGTCATGGGAGTGTGTCGCTGCAAACACTAAAGTCGGAAGCAAAAAAACTGTGCAAAGAACTTGAACTCAGTAGTGTTCTAAAGAGCATTGAAAAGAGCACGCGCGAGTCTTTAGATGTTTTCTTCAGTGCCAAAACCCACAAACTAGGAATGCCCTTACGCGTAATAATTTCTGAAAGAGGCACGTGGCAAAAATCAATCGCACTGTATATTCAAGAGAAACTTCATATGCTACACATTGACGACCCTTTTCTCGTCAGATGCTCTGAAGAAGTTCTAGACTTCGTAAAAACTCAAAAAGGAAACGCTCTGAGGGCGTTTTTGGTCGATGTAAAAGACCTTTATTACTCCCTGCCACATTCCAGCTTGCTTTCGTGTGTAGAGGAGTGCATCGACAAGTTTGGAGCGGTCGCTTTTCAAAATGAGCTAGGGATGTCAAGGAGCGTTTTTTTTAGAATTACTCAGTTTTTATCTTCGAACAACTTTTATTCAGTGGGGAGGCAAGCCTTACTTGCAGAAACAGGGAATATGCATCGGCTCGTGTATTGCGCCTGTCCTAAGCGATTTATATTTAGCTCAACTTGATAGTACTCTTAACACCCGGCTTCAGGGATCGAAGGTAAAAAACGTTTTTAGGTACGTAGATGATTTTTTAATTTTCATCGCATGTGACATAAACGCTTTTGAAGCAGAGACTGTCAAAACCCTGACAACGTTTAAGGAATGTTTTGGCACACTCAAGGTCACGCATGAGATACCCGTGGACAACACTATTCGCTTCCTTGACATCAGATTGGTATTTCTCGATGACCACATCTGTTGGTGTTATGAGCCACGAGCGAATAAGCCGTTACTTCCGTTTCATTCAGCTCACTCCAAGCTAGTCAAAAGAAGTATTGTTAAACATTTTAGTGAAAAACCCGAGACTGAGGTAAAACAGACGACGACAAGGAAGAGAAGGAGAACGTCTCAAACACAGAGCTGTGTTTGAGACGTTCTCCTTCTCTTCCTTGTCGTCGTCTGTTTTACCTCAGTCTCGGGTTTTTCACTCAAATGTTTAATATACACCAGCTCACTTGCGCCCTTACGTTCTGCTCACAAGTATTGTTAACCTGTGTTTCACCAATGCACTAAAAAAGTCCTGTGAGCATTTGATCTCCAGTGGTTTCGATCAGCAAGTTTTGCGCTTGCTCGCAGCTGGGTACCCTAAGCACATTCTTGCTGCGGTCGCGGAGGGCCTTCTAAGGAAGCGCTGTCTCGTGGAAAACGATGGGAGTCAGCTGGCAAGAGAAAAGGGAAAAGTTGTTGTAATACCGTACATACACCGAGTGTCGCACAATTTAAAAAAAAAGTAGCAATGAGATCAAATGTAAAAGTAGTATTTTCTGCGCCCAATAAGCTCATGGACCTGTGCAAACTATCAAAGCCTGGCGAGCGTGCCAAACACGGATGTGAAAAGAAACACAGAACGAAATTTGTCGACTGCACAGATGGTGTGGTATATCGCATTCCGTTGTCCTGTGGCAAGCACTACGTCGGGCAGACGGGGCGCTGCCTAAATGATCGGCACCGCGAGCACAATAACAACGTGCAAAAAAAGAACGGTGGCTTTCTTGACTTGCATTGCAGGACATGCGGTTGTACCCCACTGCTGGACGGATGCGTAAAAATTGGAAAATGCAAGTCAGTGTTAACACGCGAAATCGTAGAGGCGGAGCACATTAATTATTTGGGAGACACGTGTGTTGCTATGCCGTCGATTGCATTATCGGAGAAGGAATTGTTTTTCCTCCGGACGAGATTGTAATATTTTCCAATTATGCTCTGTGATGGTCGTTTTTTTCTTTTGCTTTTGTCGTTTTGTGTGTTGTCATTGTGACGATGGTTGAGAATATAAATACTGGAACACGTTTTCAATAAAATTTAGTTGAAAGTTGCGCCTTGATGTGTCCTGTTCTCTCCTTTTGTCCTCGTCCTTGCTGTGCACAAGATTGTATAAGATGACAAACCAACTCGCCCAAACAACCGCTCTTCTCTTAAAGGGGCCCTGCAATCATATTTAAGCGTCTACCATTTTTGCGGTTTCCACGTCTCTTGGGGTTCGGGCAAGCCAGCGGGCACGGAGAGAGTAACTAAATATCGGTGCGTCATATTTTAACTGGACGACGCGGAAACCTCCTCCACCGACGAGGGCGACCCGCGGTACTGAAAGCGCGCAAAATGTGACGTTTTTGGTCCTGGGCTTACTACTGGTCAGAGCCGCTAAAAGCTTTTTTTTTTAGTCGAGATGCAAAATATAAGTGTCGCGAACCGTTTCACTTATGTATGAAAGTAGTTTTTGTTCAGTATTTTAGATCAGAGAAGAAACAAATGCAGTTTGTAAAGTACGGAAACAAGAAATGACCCGTCGACATACCTGCCACCAAGCGGCGGAAAAAGCGGCGCATATTAGAAAGGGCTAGTGGGATGAGGCGCGACGAACGGCGAGCGTAGAAAGGTCCCGGAGCGTAGAAAGGCCATTTGGCGGTATGGCAGCACGAAGTGGCTCCCGTTCTGTAGTGATCTTTACCCCGTGTTTGCTGTCGTGTGTGGCCAATGAAGTGTTATGCCGAAAGAGTCTTTAATCGCGCAGCAAGTGCAATGCGAGCCGCCCTGGCCGCCCGCTTCATACAGCCTATCCAACACACGCTTTAGTGGCGCCCTCTCGAGCCGTCGACACGGAGTGCGGCAGCCGTGAGCGCTCGATTAGCTTACTATCCCTCCTCTAGTTCACGGCCACTCAAGCCAGGACCTACGACGTCATGAAGGAGGTTATTTTTTGCTTGGTTTTGTAATTCTAATTTGCCTATAACTTTTAAAATAAAGCGAATTTTGCGAAAAGAAAAGTTTCATTAAGTTACTACGTTCAGTGCGCTTAGGTTCGGTGCAAAATAAAAAAAACAGTAAAATAGTCATTGCAGGGCCCCTCTTATGTCATTTCGCTAATTATGCAGACCTCTGTCTCTGACCAATGCGCTTTACAATTATTGCATTCCTCTATGTGTTTTGCTATTTCGGAGTCCGGCGCATGCATGCGTACATTCCTCTTGTGTTCTAGTAACCTGTCAGTAAGGCATCTTGAGGTTTGTCCCACGTACCTAAATCCACATGTCAACGGTATCTCATATACTAGACTCTCCTTACAAGGAACTGATTTAGGTGGATTTGGGTACGTGGGACAAACCTCAAGCTGCCTTAATGACAGGTTACCCGGCGACGTGATGTTTCTTTGATGACGCGTGATGCTTGTCGATTCGTGTATCTTTTTTTGTTTTTGAATTACTTCAGTTGAGATTCAGCGCTCTCTTTGTATACTTCGTCCTTTTGTCCTGAGGATTTTTTTTTTTCGCTGTTTTACTTTTTCGTTAATATGACATCAGTTTTGGTTACGTTTCGGTTTTAACTGAGATCGAAAGTTAGGGTCGTTAGGCCCATGTAACCGTGTAACAACGGACAACTTGGTTGAGCACAATGAAAGTTGGGAGATGCCAACAATCGTTGTCTCTATGACAGTTGAGTGCGCTCGTGTAACTAGGGTACAAATGACCCTTACTTGCGTGCCTCATATATATTCAATATTAATATTGAGGATTCAGAAATAATTATAAAATTAAGTAAACAATGTCATTGACGTGGCATTTCACAGGTAATGCATGGTAGCTAGCCACGGCCAAAACTAATATTGACATGTTTGTTTTTCACCGAGAAGGATTGGTACCTAGGATATATAATTCATTAATATGGTTTATGTGAAATGAGCCGTGAGGGTCATATGATGTTTTTCAATATGATTGCCCTATCTGCGCGCAAATCGTATGCGAGCCTAAGTGGGTTATAACTCTCCTTCGAAATTATAGTGCCTCGTTCGAGAATTTTTATACTCCCGCTATTTGGCTGAAGAGCCAACAGCTTGAAACATGCATTTTTACAATAACAAATCAAACGGGAAGTAGATCTGACATTCATTGTTTGGAGCGCATCAATAATAGGGATGTCTTTTTGATACGTTGCATCGCTGGCGTAGGCTGTAGATAGGAAAGTTAGCCATTGCCGCAGCACTGCTTGCCTGGCGTTTTTATCCCGCATCCCGCAGTGGTGGTACACGACCACGCGGCGGTATGGTGCTCATCCTGACCAAAATAGGTAGGGGGGGGGGGGGGGGGGACTGAACCCAGCTTTACTGGATTTCACAACGCGAGCTTTCGCTCCAAGCTGCGGTGCGTTGACGCACGCGACCACCAGTGCGCCCCAAAGCCGCAATTACGTACAACAAGTACTGTGTTTGCTGACGACCTATTGACAACGTTATCCGCAGACAAGCTTCCAGCATGCCTGAAATTTATTTTTGGCAGAGATATGTAGCCTGGAAACATGTCGGCAAGCAGTTTTTGTATGACCAAAGTAACAAAGAATGCGCCTCAGGAAGCCTCTGGCTTTTGTAAGATGCGTTAGAAGTGATAATGCGGCCTAGCAACATTCATATGTGCGAAGATAGCTTCTGTGCACGCTGAGTGGTCCCGGCCGAGTGTTCCCACTTCATGTGAGACTGTGCCGGTGTCACGCAGAAGAGAAGCCTTCTGCAAGTTCCCTTCGAAAGCAAAACCGGCATCGTGCATAGCCTGTGCCAACCCTCACTTCGAACACCCTTGGAGCAACCAGATTTTTGATTCCTTAATCAGTCTCATACGCCACTCAGTGGTCGCTCACTTTAATTGTCTGTTGCGACACGACGAGGTAAAAATAAGCCCTTCCCGAAATGCTCTCTACTCTCCATGATTGGTGGTTTCTTCCTTTCCTGCTTTCGTTCAAATACTTTACTATTTACTCTACAAAATACCGATGGCCTTGGCGGTTACAGCTTTAGCCAAGTAGAAACGACTGGACACGCGCAGTTTCTTTTTCTTAACGCGAAACCTTCTTTGGCTAATTGCTCAGCGTTTCTTAAAGCCAAAAAAGAGAAGCGACCACGGAGCTCGACGATACTTGGTTGGCGGGGGAAGAGGTGCAACGAACGAAGCTCGACGCTGATTGCCTAGCACGTGAGGTCACGTGACCAGATATGGTTGAGTGGGAGTTCAAGCACACTCTGGAAAAAAAGGTGTAATCTCACACCCTTTGTCCTATATAAGACACCCCAAAACTTCAGTTCGCCGTACAGCGCACTGACGTCGATCTGACGGTACTAACATTTACGAGAGGCTTGATAAACGTGTGGTGCAACTTATTAAAATAGCTAATGTACGTGTAACTGACTAAACAAAAAATAATCGGGGTTTTCTTGGCCCTACTGCAATACCTCAGTTTTTTCTTTCTGTGGTCTTTGATACGCACTTTAGCTGTTAAATAAGTTATATCGCACCCTTGTCAAGCCCCTCGTAACATTTGGGGCCGTCTTTTTGACTATAGTGCGCCGTACGTCGAACTATATTTTTCGGGTGCATTATATGAACAAAAAAGGGTGTAAGGTGATATCTTTTTTTCAGAGTGCGCCTGCTGAATGCCGGTGAAGCCGCTCACTTTAACGGGGGGGGGGGGGGGGGTCATGTGGATAGAGGTGAGTGAGGAGGAGACGTTCAGGATGACTGAGAGAGGGTGCACTGACCGAGGATATATGAGCGGTGTCGCATCCTTACAGGAAGTGCTATAAATAGGCACGGTCAGCGTTAAGTGATCTCAATGGTGACCGACGTGAACGTGGGCATTTAGCTGCGCTGAATCTCAGCGAAGAACCACAGAGTGATTAAGTCAATGCGTTTCACGTATGCAATAAAATTGCCTCTATATTTGGTCGTACATTTTTTTTTTTTTTTTACTGAACTGGGAGCGCTGGCTGCCTCAATGTTTTGTACCGTGGGCCTTCGAGGCAGCAGAAACTGACTTGGAGAATTCTCGGAGCGTCGCCGGAAGTCCTTTCCCTCGGCGCGTAAACAAAGTGATGCGTGTGCGTCTTCTCGAACGCGGGCCGCTATACTTGGTTTCGCCTTAGTCCTACTTTGCAGGGACACTCTTCGCTTCCGAAGTCCCACAGAAAGGTGAACCTGAGAGTAGAAGTTTCGTCGCTCCTCATCAACTTCATTCAATGTAGTCGCGTGTTACATCAAAAAGGACCACTGAGCAAAACGTGACCCGCGTAGCCGTCCTGTCATCTGCTAGCAGGGCGAAAACGGTTTTAACACCTTATTTCGGGTTTTTATCATCGCTAGGTGGCCGTGGGACGATAGCAGTAATAATGACTAGATGTGAAGGAGATACCATGCTTATAAACGTTCTTCACTTTTTTATGCGACAAATTCTAAAGTCGTGTCAATACCCTATGATGTTTTTTCTTTAACAACGGCCCTAGCGAATGTATGTTTGAAGTTGAGCTTCATGTTGCGGCGTCATCATTTAGTGGGTCAATTGTCAGTAATGTCTACTTGTAATTTTTAGTAGCTTTATTGCAATCAAGTCCAGAATGGAACATTTAGCCAGTAATAACCTGTTGAAAACGCTAAAATTGATAAGTATACAGATTGCTTGAATTGTCAATAATAGACACTCATAGCCATCTCTGGCCTTTGCAAGCCAAGTTGACCAAAAAAAGATGGCAGAAGACAATATTATTCGATTGAAGCCAGTCCAGTCCCAAAAACACGAATGACACAATAGTGGCATTAACGGTTGCGAAGAGCCATTCACAGTTATTTGAATTTTGTCAAATCACGAGGCGACGATTGACTGAAGAAAGCTAAACGTTTAGGGGGCGAACTTGTGTCTAAAATAAAAAAAAAAAGTAAAACAGGTTAGCGTCGCAAGCGTTGATGGTGGCGTAACAGCAGGATCGAGCGCTGGGACGAGACTGCCTTGCAGGTACTGCTGGAAAGAGCAGTACCTTCGAGCAGGCGAAGACAAGTGGGTTAGGCATCGTGTCGCGAAGCGTACACACCCGGCATCAGGACCCGCACCTTTTTCTCTTCGGGAGCCTTTGCGACGGCGCGGTGAATGAGTCGGAGAACCTATTCGACTGAAACTTGTGACCCTTGGCCCTTGGCTTCTTCCTAGAAGAATTTCTTTGTCCCGTTGACGTCACCACTTGCTGGCAAAGGTGCGTTGGAGCTCGGTCTGGAAGTCTTCCGACAACCAAATAGAACTATCGGGGTTTTCGAACCAGGCGCGTGCCGTGCCTTACAGAGCAAAATAGACAGTCCGTAGCCTCTTCTCAGATCCCCATTCAATAAACCGGGCGACGCACTCGTACTGGCTCAACCAGTCGTCCGGATTTTCACAAAGATCTCCCTGGAAGGTCGCCGGCGTCCATGGTGGGTCCCGCACGTAGACGATGGAGGTCGGTGGCGTTCAGACTTGCTGCGGCGTGGTGTTCATCATCGACGTCTTCTTGTTCCTCGGCTGCTCTGGCAGTCGAGCAAACACCGGAGGCTGACCTTGGTTGCCGCGGCTGTCTCGGGTCTCGGGTTCGACGACGGGGATTAGCTTTCCGGGACTTGAAAATGTTCTAGCCCGACAAACCTTCATAGGGGTACGTTTCACGGGCATTGAACGCAGACCCCAGACCTCCACCAAAATGTCACGAAAATACAATTAAAGACATGACAATGACTGATGAAAACACAATGTTTAATGGGGAAACGCGAAGCCCCTCTTCCCAGAGAAAAATTCACAAAGGGTAGCCTTGCGGGCGTCGATGGCGGCGTAACAGCAGGATCGAGCGCTGGGTCAAAACTGACTCCGTTTCGCACGCGGAGCGCCATTTGTACACGCTTATGTTTCTGAAATAATCGCATAGAAGCTTCGGCGCGCAGAACCTTCGGACCTCGAACGAGCAACAAGGTTCTCCACTTTACCATAGCGCGACAATTACAAAAATAACAAAAAGGTGCTTCCGCTATCAGGCATCGAACCGCGGCCCGTCTGCGTGGCATTCAATCGCGCTGACGACTTGGGTAGCTGCACACATGGCAATGAAGAGGGAGTTTTGCCATGAATTGGGAGGTATAGGAGGCAAATAAAGAGGCGCCATTGGCCGAAATTTGAATGTGGCCAACCTGAAGCCGCGTGTAATACCCAGGTGGTGGTCGCGAGAAGCGAACTTAATAAGTGCGTCGGTGTAATTTTAGGAGACTGAAAATATGGTGCACGTGATTCTTCAAGCATGGCCATAGAAAATCATTGTGGAATGTTTATAAAGATATAGAAGATGTAATAAGCATGCACGACTAGCAGAACGATTGACGTAATCTTGAAGCCAAGCACCGAGGGCCGCGAATCTGCCGTTCGAGTAGTATGACTCCGTCCGAGCAAAATAGCGTTCGAGTTGGACATTTGTTTCTTACATCCTTTTGCGTGATCAAAATCGAAACATCACTTGCACAATTTTTTTAATCCAGAAAGAGTCACTAAATTTAACTTATACGCGCTTATTAAAGCCATTTCCTGTTACCACCTCTAGGGGAATATTTCCGGCTTCTGGCTGGCCAATATAGCATGTAAAGACCTGAACCTGCGCCTGTGCACGCCTGTCCCTTGCCGCTCCTCCCAGTTACCATATTCTTTCGATATATTGCTCTAGGGCGGAGCATCTACTGAATTCTAATCCGTTCACTGACTATATTCATATAGAGCACAGGCACATGTCCCTGTCCCACGTGCTGATGAGATGACTGGTACGAAGCACTCGTCGATTGCGAAGTTAAGGTAAAAGAGAGAATATTAAAATATTTGGTCCGTCTGCTCAAGTGAAATGGTCGCGGATTTGAGGGAGGAGCTTTCCCTGCCATTCTTAATGGTCGACAGATTGTAGCCCCCCCCCCCCCACACACACACACACATCTTGTTTTCCTCTCCACATTTCCTACTTCATTTCCTACCGCGTTGCGAATTGGTGACGCATGTCCAAATATTGTGATGTATTCCTTTCATTAAATAAGTACACTTTAAAACCTTGTGTACGCAACGTTGTGTAACAGGTAAAGAAAACAGGGCATGCCCCTCTTGCAAGTCCTTCACTCTTTGCACTTGCACCCTAAAAAATTTGTCGAAACAGAACGTTTAGCGGTTCTTCGACTTGCACCGTGAAACGTTATCTTAGGCTACCCCTAAAATGGTTCTTCGGAAAAAACCTATTAGGTTTTTTTTTTTTAATTTCCTTTTTTGATTCGAAAGAGTTCACCATCCCCAGTTTCCTTTCTAGTGCAGCAGGAGCGATAGTGATTGAAGCGAAATCTTTTTCTGGGAGCTGTAAGAGGTATTGGGGCGTGGAAGAACCTTTCAATAACTGATTTTTTTTTTTTTTGGGGTGGGTGTGTGTGAGCAAGCGAACACTGTAAACGAGGCGCGAAAAGAGGAGCCTCTCCTCCTCTCCAGCATTTAAATGGAAAGAGCGGAGGTCTTTGCGCGAGGAGCTTGTCTCGCATTTCACAACCTTTAACATGGACTACTCTAGACTTTTGGGAACAATGGTGTCTTTTGCACACGGTACTGTGTAGTACTTAACCAGGGGAGTGCGTGATTCTCAAAAGGGTCTTTTCAAGACAAATAATTGAGCTGCGATACTGGGTGAAGTTTAAACATTGTCTGGATAACCGTGATTACGAGGCTTTGTGCTCAATTCACACTGGCGGTCGAAACCGCTCGTTTTCATCATCAGATGCACGTGAAACTGCGCTATATCTTTTAGCAACCGCGTTCGCCATCGCTTCGCGAATGCGGTTCAACTACCAGTTTGAATGAGGCATTAGAGAATTTGAGTAGATCGTACTCGACGGAAAGCAGGCCCAGAGGGCGCGTGCTCAATCCATGCTTCGAAGGGACGGCATAAGCTCCTGCTAGTAAAGCGGGAGCTCTATCGTACGAACTACTAAAGATACCTTTTGTTCCGCTGACCGGATAACGCCGACAGGGAGGACTTGCAGTTGTCCCAGTGCGAGCTTAAAAGCTTTGATAAAACATCTTGTGAGCATCGAGACTACACGCGCAGAAAAGGTACGCCGAAAGGCCGTGCTTTCGAAAGAGACGAGCTACCATTACTACCGTTCTCTCCTTAAAAGTGAGTACAGGCCAACGCACACATTCCAAAAACAAGTCCTCTCGAGGTGTGGGCACTGCGCGTGCGCAGGAACCAGGTTCGCTTGAAGTGCGCCATGCCTTTAGCAGTGGCACCGGAGCGGCGTGACGTCAGCGCCACGTGTTAGTGTACAGATGGCTACGCAGCTCCGGTGCCTGCAAGGTGTCTTTCACACGGGTAATTGCTGTCCTATCCTTCCCTTATGTCAAAAATGGTCCCAAAGTGGCAACAAGGGGTGTCACAAAAGCCGGCCTCTCCTGCTGTCAGATGTCACGATCCTGGCGGTTGTAAGTCCCGGCGAAAAGTGAAGAGGGTACGCGGTGTCGCTGTCGTCACGGCGTCCTGACTGCCTAAGCTTCAGTGCAGTGTAAAGCTTGAGTGCAACACGCAGAAGCGCGTGCCACATCCGATTGATTATGGTTATCTGCCGAGTCTTTTCGACATGGCAAACAAAAGTGCTCAAGGCAGTCAGTGGTTTCAAGCTGGTGTTGCTGAATGACACTCACGGTGACCGGCGGCGAAGGAGCAGGAGATGCCCCAGTAACCCAAGACCACTGCTCGTAACCGCATTTCCACCGGCGCAATAACGAGCTCAGGAAACTCTGCTTGGTCGCTGTTTATAAGTGCTTTCGGCTGAAGCAGAAGGCCGTAGGGAGGCAGCAGTCACCATTTGACCGCGGCCTCACCCACTACCGCCTGCTGCCCAACTGCAAGGATCAAGGCTACCGACATTACGATCCTATGACGTCGTCAGTTTGAAATCAATGGGCTACTCCTTAAGACGCACACACACTAGTTATAAACGCGTTACGGGCGCCGTAGTACGACCACGTACAATAATGCACTGAATAATATTTTGCAGCTAGATTTACATCCGCCCTACAAATAAAACATTATTACATTTGACTAAATTTTGTTTTTCTTATAAAGGTAATATGAATTGTTAGACGCACATTCTGCAGTATTTAATATTACGGCCTTCCTCGTCACTCATTAGAAAACCACCTGACAAAGCACGCGTTGCCTGTTTACCTGTAAAGATAATCCGAAGCAGATATCGGTAATCCTATCTTCGCAACTGAATTGTTCAACTCCAGAGAGCCCGAAAAGGCGATGACAATTCCCCTTTGTATAACTGTAATACTTAGAGACCAAAAACGCGACAGAAAAAAGTGCCGTTGCCCTTGGTTTTAAAACGCAGCTCTTAGGCGCCCGTATCCGGCTTGAGCTTCGTCGTCGTCGACTTCGGTGTAACCGCGCGGTGCATAATGGGACGCTTGACGTCACTGGTGACGTCACTGATGACGTCATTAGTAACGTCATCGTGATGACGTCATCACACGTAATCTTCATCGTCATCATCATCATCACAACAACGTCATCGATGACGTCACTGGTGACGTCATCAGTGACGTCATCGTCCCGTGTGACCTTATCACTGACGATGGCGATGACGTCATCACGATGACGTCGCGTGACCCCCGTGACGTCACGGACCCCCCAGAGGTCACTGACCCCGGCGACGTCACAGTCAGGTCACGAGGCTCACGTGACATCACGAGGGTAACATGACCTCACGGTTACGCCAACGGCGACGGCGACGCTGACGCCGCTCGGAGGGAGGAGTAGCAGGCAGGATGAGGAGGTAAGGAGGAGGGAGGAGGGGTATACGCTCCCCTCAGTACCCTTACCTCCTCTTCCTCAAGAGCTGCGCTCTAATTCGGTCCTACAGGAGGTTGTCAGCGACTTCCATTTTTACATTAAAACATGAAATGTTTTGTTATTAGGGTACGCAATGATAGCAGAAATTATTTTATCCGTCGGCCATTGCAATTCAAGGTAAATGTAGCCGGGAAATTGACGCGACATTGGTGATAATTTGTGGTGTAGCGTCTTACCATGTCGTCACTTGACGTGGTTACTTGACGTGACGCCGTGGTGCCAATTCATAGTACTACGACGTAGATACCCATCGCGTGATGCCAATTTGTGCATAGAACTTAGCGGAACGACGATTTAACAATACTAAGCTTTCGTGGGCCGTTTTTCTCCCACTATTGCCGTTTCTTTTCCACCGCTATGTTCTCAACAGAGACGCCATACTGCGCATGCATGGCGCTAGCATTAAAATATCTTCTTCTGCACTCCCCAGAGCGACAATTCGTTAGATATGCCGCTGATATTTTTTCCTAGCCGAGGCTTGAAAGGTTCGATGAGTTTTAAAGTTTAAACTTTTCACAATAAAATAGTTCACAAGTTTCGAACTTTCAAGGTGTGGGCGCTAATAAGTTAAATGAATTTCAAAATTTTGATTATGTCGCGATAATAAATTTGACAATATTAGATTTTTTAACTGACCTTCAAGGTTCAGAAGTTCAGCAATTTTTGAAATCCCTGTCTTGCTTCTGTTCTGTCGAGTAGTGCAACATGTCTTCACTTCCGGCCCAGGGTGACTCCGGAGGACCCCTTCAATGCTCGAGGTCAGACGGCCGCTACGTCCTCGCGGGATGCACATCTTGGGCTACTGTTTGTGCAAAGCCGAATCAGCCAACCGTCTTTGCCAGGGTATCGACACAACTGGACTGGATCGCCAGCGTCGCTGGAACGACACCATGAGTTTCCGGCAGTCTTCTGGCCACCATGCGTCGCATTATTAAATCCCTGCAATCATGGCGTCCTGCCTTGCTTTTTTGACCTGTTCTAACGTGCATATTTGTGAAAGTAATTGGCGTCTTGTGATTGCAAGTTCCTCTAAGCAAAAGGTAGTTATTGAACACAAAGCGTGATGAAACCCTGCTAATAGAGTGGAACCTAGGTTACGTAATCAAAATATACGGGCTGATTGTACAAGTGAGACACTGTCCTTCTTGATTACTCGTTTTTTCCTGCTGTCTCTAGCCCCGTGGCTTTGTTTGTCATCCACATCTTTTTAGTGTAGATCAGGATTCTAACGTAAACTAAATCACATTGCGTGCTCCTTCCGTTTCCTACGTGGCAAGGCACGTGATCTGTCGTAACGTGACTCACGATCAACGTTATTAGATTACCTCAGGTGCTGAACTCCCGCGGAGGGGTACCTCCCCCCCCCCCTTCCCTTACTCACTTCAGCGCGCCCCTTATCGTTTGAAGCGCCATCTATATTTTAGTTTCCAAGCTGTGTGTTCCATAGAGCATGGTGGAATTCCACCTGGACTTTGTGCATTGAAACATATGTGGGTGTTTTAAGATAAGTTCGGCCGACCATGTCCGGTGACCATTTTTAATTGCTACGAAAAAAAAAATTTGTAGACTCAACGCCCATTAGAAAAAATTACACCATCTTCCCGAGGGGAACCATGGGGTGATGCGGAGCATCGTGTTGGTTCCGAGGAAAGAGTCAGTTGCGTGCTGACGTCGAGAGATGGCGCCACCGAGTGCCCTAGCGTTACCCCCTACGCGAGCCTTCGTCGCGGCTCGCGGCAGAGAAACTTGGAACGCTCGCCGCTCGCCGTTTATTTTTTTTCACACTTGAAGGAGAGGAGACTAGAGGAGGAGAGTTGCGAGTGCGCGCGCGGTGTGAGGAGAAGCGAACGCACGCGCAGTGCACGCAGCTGGTAGAGAGAGAGAGCGGAGAGAGTAACGCGCAGCTGTTGGAGAGAGGGAAGGAGGAGAGTTGCGCGTGCGAAGTTCGAGTGCCGACTACAACGCCGACGCCGCGGGACATAGACCCGAGCAAGAGATGCTCCGCATCTAAAAAGAAACCGAAATCTGTTGTGCGAGAATCAAATGTTTGTCTTTGCGGAGGGGGAAGTATAAACTTCAATACTATGAGCCTGAGGTGCTGATATCTGGGAACCCGCAGGTGGTTTTTTTTTTCTCTAGTCCGGGATACCCCGGCCTGTGTTGGCTCACAGCACCCACTGCTCGTATGTGGGTTGGGGATTAGGAGTAAGGGATGGGGTTAGTTTACAGTTTTTTACTAGATGGTATAGGGCGCCATGGTCGGCGCAAAATTTACAAGAGGTAGGGTAGGGTTTGGGGTACACGGCATGGAGTAGGTAGTTGGGGGGGGGGGGGGGGGGGGAGGGTAAGAGTTATATTGTAGTCGCCGGAAGACGGTTGCTTCGGCTCTGGGTAGGAGCTGGTGGGATGCAGGATATGATAAAAACAAAACAGCGCAAAGACAAGGACGAAGTAGAAGGAACAACAGGACACAGCGCTGACTTTCAACTGAAGATTTATTCGTGAAGGCGTCTGTTATAAATAGCAAAAAATCCACCCGTAAAAATCAAGGAAAAAACACAAAAGATATATAACATGTCACGTTTTCAATATAACACTGTCACTGCTTTTGCCCTCATCGTTCTAGGAACTGCCGCTCCTTATCCGAAAGTACGATTGACGGGGCACTTACACAGTCAGGACCCAGTCGCGCAATATCACGTGCTTCTATTATTTCCCGCGTCAATCTGTCCTTATTTTTAAAAACTACTTGGCATCTCTCGAAGGCAGGAATGCACCCACAATCTCTGCAGTGCACGCCTAAGTGCCCTGACACGACTTTAAAAACGTTGTATCGATGTTCTCTGAGTCGATCGTTTAAACATCTTCCCGTTTGTCCTATATATCGACGGCCGCAAGATAAAGGAATCGAAGAGACCACTCCTTGCACACAAGAAACGAACTGATTTTGGTGTTTCGCAGAGCACTCGATCTTGTTGTCAACATCTGAATTTACTTTTCTGCAAAGCCCTGCCAACTTATTAGGTGCCGAAAACACAACCTCAACGCCTACTCTACTTCCCACTTTCTTCAGGTTATGTGAGATGCCATGAAGATGCGGTACAACGGTGACGTTTTTGTTCACTTGTCTAGCCTTCAGGGTGGAGTTACTTCGCCTTTTCTTTAGTAAGGTCTCAGCCACTGCAGTTAATAGGTACACCGGATTGCCAGGACTCTGGAGTCTAGAAGCTTGTTGATTAAAACTTATATATACTTGGTGCGAGCACGACTTGTCCAGAGCATTTTGAAAACACAGGTTAACTATCCCTCGTTTTACAAGTTTAGAGTGAGCCGAGGTGAACGGCAGAAGTGGTTTATTGCTTCGTGGTTCATATGCCCAACACGTGTGAGCTTCACAAAAGTGAAGCATAAGGTCTAAAAACCTAATAGAGCTATTTATAGGCAGCTCATGCGTCAAAATGAGTGGATTAAGGCTATCGCTGAAAGTAGTTAAAACAGAAGAAACTTCTGCTCCGAAGGCCTCTTTGTCACAATCTAAAAAAACCAAATAATCATCCACAAACCTAAAAACTTTTGCCACCTTAAAACCTTCAAGCTTTGTCAAAAGGACTCTATTATAAAATGCGAGATAAATGTCGCTCAGCACGGGAGCTATGCACGATCCTACACAAACACCATTCTTTTGGATAAACACATTGTCATTCCAGGTCGCAAACGTTGACTTCAAATAAAACGCCAGAAGCTCTAGAAACTTGCTCACACTAAGCCCTGCTTCATTTTGAAACGCCACATAGCCATGCCTATCAATACATTCTTCAACACTTGCCATTAACTTGTCATGCGGGAGCGAATAATACAGATATTTTATGTCTATCGAGCAGGCCAAAAGACTCCTGCTAGAATGGTATTTTAGATACCCAATTATTTCTTCTGAATTCTTAACTCGAAAAGCGTCATCTATCACAAGCACATTCAAACTCTTCTGTAGGAAGGTAGCCATAGATTTGTGCCACGTCCCATTTTCCGATGCAATAACACGCAGAGGACAATCAACTTTATGTGTTTTGGCTGAAAAAAATAATTTGAGACCTAGGCCTTTACATTTTTCCACAGATAGCGCAAGTTTATCTAAACCTAGTCTCTTACCTAGTCTCTTCCCTAGCAGCACACCTCCCTGGCACACACTTGGGCCAGATTGGCGCAAGCTTGCGTCAGGCTTGAGCCAAGTTGGCTCTTGCTCGCGCCAGTCTGGCCCAAGCCTGTGCCAAGGAAGTGTGCTACTTGGGTTACGAATAAATCTTCAGTTGAAAGTCAGCGCTGTGTCCTGTTGTTCCTTCTACTTCGTCCTTGTCTTTGCGCTGTTTTGTTTTTATCATGTCTTACCAACTAGCCCAAACATCCGCGTTATGCAGGATACTTTTGGTGCTCGTGCCGGTAGTGGGCGAGCATTGAGCTTGAGGGTGTTTTGAGCTTGGAAGTCTGCACCCCCTTGGGAAACAACCCGGTGCGTATGGGCGCGGGCAACTGGGTGTGCCGCCTCGTTTCCTTCGAGAGATTCGTGTCCAGGGGATCATACAATGTGTTTTTCTGGAAATTACTTCACTTGTTGTAGGATTGTCAATCCTGGTTGTGATATCCGTTCGATGAGTAAGCTGTGGCATGCAGTTCAGGAGTCAGTGAGTATTGTTAGGTATTCTTCGTCAGGGTGTCGGCAATTGCGATAACATCATCTTCGGCTATTTCTATGAATGCCGTAAGAGCCAGGACTGCTGTTAGTTATTTTTCATTTGCGTCGGTAACACTGGTAGCGTGGGCGAATTTCTGCGAGTATGGAGGTGCGTCTGCATCTCTAGTGAAGGGGAAATGGTCGTACTGAGCATGGATGGCTCGTGTCCCTGCCGCTCGTTGTGCCTTCTATGTTGGGTTCATGTTGCGTGGGATTGGTGCCACTTTGATGAATTGTAGTACGGCTAGGGAAATGGGTGTCTTCTTATCTTGCTTTTAGGAGTTGAATATCCTAGACAGTGGAGCGTGGCTTTACCAGTGGAGGTGAGCTGGAGGCGTGTAAGTTGTGAGATTAGATGCGCTTTTTTAAATTTCTTTTTACGCACCGTGGACGCCTAGTAGTAGTAGTTTTTATTTCTGCCGTTCCGGGGGGCAATACCATACGGGCTTGTAGGATTTCCGTATAGCGGTGTTTAGTTCAGCTTATTCGGAGGGTTTTACGGCTAGGTTCGGAGTACCCAGGGTTGGGCAGTATCGCGATACAAATGTATCGCGATGGTATTTCAGAAATACATTTTGTATCTGTATTTCTGTATTGCGATACATTTTTTTCACCAGTATCTGTATTCCTGTATCGAAATACATTTTGAACGTTTCTTTGTATCGCGATACAATCAGGATGAAATGTATTTCGTTACATTTTTCGAGAAATACTCCCCCCCCCCCCCCCCCCGAAAAAAAACAAAACAATTCCGAACGCATTTTGTTTTAAAACTTTTGACGGCACTAGGGTTAAGGAGATGCTGGGGCATTGTTACTATGCTCACCAAATTTCCTTCCGATTCTTCAAAATATTTTTCTATGCGTCCTCTTCTCTCTTTTGAGAAGTGTTGCGTAGTCGGGAACTCGAATCAGGTGGCGTGCCAGGAGTGGAGTCAGAGCATCTTCTGCCGCAGGTCCTTAGGCAGGGATTTATTGAGTCATTGTTTGCTGGCATCCAATGCCCGCTGCTAATCGTCTATCTTGCCTTAGCGGACACAGCCGGCAAAGCTGAGTAACAGTCCGTTGCAGCACGAACCTGGCGGTGGTTGACTTAAAATAGTAGGATGACTCACGCTGTGAAGTTCAACACTTATTCGAATGCGTCAGTGGCTGCGCCCGTAATACTGCACGGCTTAAGGGTACGTCATCAGCCGACGTAAACATGACCCGCTGCTCTGGTGATCCGACACCCAGGAATGAGGTCAGACGTGGCCTCGCTGTGCCGACTCAGACTTCGTACACCTGCGACTCGTCTCGAAGTCGCTGTTTCTCGGAGAGCTCGCACCTGTGCCGGCAATATCAGGTCGCAATTCACGAGGTCTCTGTTTGGATGATGCGAAACTTGAGGACCGCAATCCATGCGCCGGTGGCGGAGGGTCGGCAGGAGGAACCTTCACAGCAGAGATGCCACCATATCGTTTTTTTCCACCGTAATAGAAGATAAGACATGTGTTCCAGGATGCTTCAGGTGGTCCACTATTCTCAAAAATTCCAAATGACACTGCCTGCACGATCTTCAACCAGGTAACTCACAACGAAAGTATGTATTGTCCTTTCATACAGCAGCGTGGTAAAGTTTAATGTTCAAGGCCACAACTACAGATGAAAATACCAGTTCATTCCACCGTGACCTCATGTGATCAATGTTGACAAGGGCGTCCTTATTGAACAGGGGCGTGGTGACGTATTCATGGGATTTAGGGTGACGTATAATTTATTTAGAGGTCGAAGTATTTTCGAATCCCTCGTAAGAAAGACAAGATGTCAGGGAAGGGACCGCGGTCAGTCCTTGATGAAACGTTTTCTTGAGTCCATCGGAGACTTCTTGTCGTCCGAAACAACTATTTTCAAGGCAAACCACGGGAAAGTAATTTCGGGATCAAAAACTTCCACTTCAAACTTTATCTCAGTTTTCGTCTCAAACAAATTTGAAAATGTATTGCAGTATCAGTATTTCTGTATTTGTATTTCTGCCCTCCCTGGAATGTATTCCTGTATCTGTATTTCCAAATACTTTTTGCCTCTATTTAAAATGTATTTCCGATACGTATCGCGATACATTTTTACAGATGTATTTTAGTATCAGTATTTTAGCTACTATTTTAATGTATTCCAGTATTTGTATTTCCAAAAACTTTTTTGAGTATTTCTGCCCAACCCTGGGAGTACCCCAGCAAACCATGCACGTCCGTCGGACATCTGTATGGGATATATCGGATGTTCATGGGACATCCGTGAATGTCCGACGGATGCCATCGGACATCCAACGGACGTCCAAAGGTAACCATTTCGCATATCCGTTGGACGTCCGAAGTAAGATCCCTCAGCGGACCTAGTTCGGACGTAGTTCGGTTATTTGCATTCGGGCATAAACTTCTTCTGTGCACATCTAGGTGATACAAACTCACCAAGGAATGACCATGAGACAATGATTACTGCCAGGATAATTTTATTGTGATCATCAATGCTTGTGGCAATGCCTTCTTCAACAGCGCTTTCAGAGGATATGCAAGAACACACCGAAATATATGTGCATATGGCATCTAGTAGCTAGCTGTCTTGCCCTTGCCAGCCTCGTGCACTCCATAGTCCATGGCGACTCAAGAAGGGCGAGGCTAAGGAAAGTGGAAAAGCAGAAAGCAGACACAATGCTGGCGAGGAGAGGGATATCCCCCCTCGCCAGCCCTATGCACGCTTCCCCATCCCATCACTCTTTTCCATCGCCCTTTGTTCTGGAGCTGTCACCCAGTAGCGACAGTTCCAGCAAATAGCCTCTGCAAGGTTCCATCTTAAGAGTTTGCGCATAAGGGGCGTGTTTCGCTCTCTTTGCCAAGCTACAAATACACGTGCTTGGCAGTGGAGATAGCATGCTGGGCTGCGCACTGGAAGAGAGTATAGTACTCCTGAAAAAAGAAAGTATAGATATCAATACAGTGACTGAACTTGCGGCAGAAATTGTAGAAAACAAAAGAAAACTGAAAGCGTCATTGATTGGACAGCTGCAAGTTCCGGTCCTTGTTGGGGCGGTCTTTGATTTAAGGGTGCCGAATTGTTGTTAAAATTATATCATTCAACTATAAAAACTTACAGAACTGTTTAACATACTTGCCATATTTCTTCTGTCTAGGGGAGCAACCGCACTTGCTCACATCATTTCCTTACTGGAAGCTGAAGAAACAAAAGCAGTCACCTTTCATTTAAGCTCGGAGCTTAGCTGTGGTAAGGCAGCAGGTTACATACCTTATGTGGGGTTCGTCTCCTCGTCGCCTTTATTCTTTTTGCAATTCACGTTGTCCATGCCCCCAGAAGGCATCAGTTTCGGCACCACATGGCCCGTACGAAATGAGATTAAGGTGGCTCTCATAACACGCATCGAAATGAAACAGCTGCAAATAGCAGCACACTGGCAAGGCGGGGCTAACTGTGTATTCCGCATCCTCAAAAAAGGAGGTGAAAAAAAAGGACTGCAAGCAGCGTTCACAGTTGGCGTACCCAAAACCTACCTGTAACTGGGACATGTGATGCGCCAGATGAGTGCGTGCAGTTTTTTGCAGCATACTTGGAACTTACCTGTAGCTAGGGTGACAGACGCGTTGGGAGGCCACCAGTGCATCACACGACCCTAACGGAACAAGTGGACAGAGATTTGAGTGGATGGAGCTTTCACCGCATACACGAAATATACCCATAACTTCGAGCTGTGCTGCTCAAGATGCAAATCCCTGGTTTGGGGAGGATACCTCTGCCATGCCTGACCCTAGTAAAAAAAAGGAAAGACATGATTGCAAGCAGATTTGCAGCATATTTGGAAATTACCTGTAGCTTGAAGTGACAGAAGCGTTGGCAGGCCACCTATGCATCACAAGACCCTAACGGAACAAGGTACCATGGTCGTAAAAATGACAGCTCAGGTCAAAAATACTTCCTACTAAATGATTACAATAGAGCCAGCCTTTACTGCAATAGCCAAAGATGTTCCAACATCCATATGAGCACGACACTAAAGGTCCTCGTCGAGTACAGCTAAGCACTGATGATCATCGCTGTACTCGACAAATAATCAGGGTGTCACAGTCGTCTTCAAGCAGTCTGGCAGGTGTTTTTATGAACAGGTACGTCTACCCGGAAGGCCGCGGGCGCCACTGCCCACGGCCTCCCGGGTCGACGACCGAGGCCGGCGCCCCTTTCTGCGGACCTCCCCCCCCCCCCCCCCCCCCCCGGGACCCGGCACGGGCGTCGGGGGCATCTGCCAGAGTGGCTTCCGGGATCACGCGGGCGCCCCTGCCCGCGGCCTCCCGTCCGGGTAGACGACCGAGGCCGGCGCCCCTTTCTGCAGCCCCCCCGCGGGGCCCGGCCCGGGCGCCAGGGGCATCTGGAGGGGGCCCGGGCGCCGGGGGCTTCACCGGGAGTGGCTTCCAGGTTCACGTGGGGGCACACGTGAACATATCGTGTTGCTGCGCGTGATCGACCGTGGCTGAGGATATAAAAGGCGCGCTCTGGACTGAGATGGAGGGAAGGGACTGGGGCAGAACCCGGACTGACGGCTGGAACGAGAGGAAGAGCTCGGACGGACGACAGCGCAAATCGCAGGGGAGAACCCGGACTGACAGACTGGGAAAGGCGGCCGGACGGACGACAGCGACCATGACCTGAGGCTCTTCAGCGACGTGAGTGGAAGTAAATGTTTCTGGCCACGCACTGTGTTGAGTGCCTTCTTGGGGAGCGAGCGAAGCACGACCCGATCGGGCGTTGATAGAGAGACGAGCCCACATAAGATACATAGGCTCACGATGTTCTGTCGCTGCCTGCTAGAATTGTCAGTTGACCAGCCCGGGAGTTGTGTTTCACAAGTTTCCACACGCTGTTGTTGCAAAGTACAGGGTGTCACGAAAAAAATTTTGCACGGTTTGTTTTAACGCAAAAATAAACTAGGCATCGCCGAACGCTCATTCTCCGCCCAAAAGTAGCGCTAGAGGTCACAATCAGATGCCAAAGTTTCAGCCCGATCCGATACCTTATTCAAAAGTTATGCGTGATTTTCTGAAATTTTCAATGTGAAAATGGCGGCCGACGGAGTTTTCGAATACATGGGGTTCTATGGCACCAGAAACCGAAATAGGGCGAAAATGGGCTCCATGTTCCCATTGAAATTTTCAGAAAATCACATATAACTTTTGATTAAGTTATCGGATCGGGCTGAAACTTTGGCATCTTGTTGTGACCTCTAGAGCTACCTTCGGACGGAGAATGGGCGTTCGGCGATGGCTAGTTTATTTTTGCGGTAAAAAAAAACCCTGTAAATTATTTTTTGTCACACCCTGAACATTGGCTAAATTGCGGAGCAGACGACACTTACGCTTTGCTCTACTTTCGCCCGCCGTCGCATAGAGGCACAGACGCGCTCTGGTGGGCCCACGCTGAGGTGAGGACAGATGAGGCGAAAACGATATTTACTGTTTAATAACAATAGGAGTCGGTGCTGGGGCCGCCCGCAGCTCATTGACCGTCGTGGCGTTCTGAAGGGGTGGTGACCCGGGCTGTCCGTCACTGTGCCGGTGCCTGTGCGAGTTGGCTCCGGGGCTCACAGGGTTCAGGGGCTTGGAGGGACGCTAGTGGGTGGCCTAGCGATTGAGGCGATCCGTGCTTCTCAGGGCTCGGAGGGTTCGGGGGCTTGGGGCGCTGACGCCAGCGGGTGGCCGTTGTGTTTCTCTTGTCGGGCTCATAGGATTCTGGGGCTTGGAGTGCTGACGCTAGCGAATGACCTTGCGGTTGAGGCGGTCCGGGCTTCTCAAGGTTCGGGGGCCTGGGGCGCTGATGTCAGCGGGTGGCCTTTCCGTTGTTTTTCTGGTGCGTTGTTTCCCGCGCTCTCTCCAGCGCACTCCCTGGCACTTTTCTCGGTGCGTCTTCCCGCTCGGACTCGTTTCCCCCGACCAGTCCCAACTTGTTCCCCATGTCCGGTTTCTCCGCTCTCCCTCTCCTCTTTCGTCTTCTCCCCTTCCCCCTCTCCCCGGGCGTCACCGTTTGCGCTATCCGAACAGGCCTGCCCGCGTCACGTGTCCTGTACCTCGCCCCTCCCGAACGTTACAAGACCACGTGGTTCAACGTGACGTGGCTATGTGTCTGACGACACGAGTCCAATGTTGCCTGACGCAACCAAAGTTTCGGTTTCGGTATCTGTTGATGTTTAAATTAAGATTACACAATTAAAGGCCCGTTCACACTCTTGCGACCGAGTAAGACCGAGATGGACCAGACCGGTTTTTAAGCCTCTTGCGACTTCTTGGGACCAGCTCCGCTGCAGCGCATCCGGTCCTAAGAAGCCGCAAGACGCTTAAACACCGGTCTGGTCTCTCTCGGTCTTACTCGGTCGGAAGAGTGTGAACGGGCCTTAATATTCCACATTTCGCGAATCCGAAGACCTAGAGCTGTTCAGTGGTGCTTTGTGAAATGGAATCACATGTAAGCCCAAATTTTTCGGAATTGAGCTGTGTTGCCCTTTAAGCGAGCGACGAGAGTCAGGGACGAGCGGCGGAGATTTCCCACAGTCGCTCGTTGCGTCGCTCGGTTTCTGGATTTCTAGAAATTGTCGCTCATTGCCTTGGTCGCTTGCTCCTTTCGTTTTCATGTGGTCTGCCGCGTCGCGCGAGTGACCGAACGACAGCGAAGCGGATCGTCGTCGCTAGTCTCGTCGCTCGCCAAATCACTTACATGCGGTTTATAGTTAATGGCCGGAAGACTGGCTCCACATGGACGATTGGCACATGCTTCCATATTCCCTCTCATACCGTTTACGATAGCGCATATTGTTTTCATTCGTGGCATTAGTTAAATACTATTTTAGAACAGACGGGTGCAAATAAATCTGCCATGGTTCTAATTACTGATGTTTATTCTTATTTCAGATGCCTTGGGGTACTATGTTAGCCACCACCGGAACCCCGACACTCCGGAAGATGTGGAGAATCTCACCAACCGGCTGGGACACATGAATAATATTATGACAATTGTTTGCATTGTAAATATGTTTTTATGTTTATTTTTGCGGTCTGCGGTATGTGTTTATTTAAATGAAGTGAATTTTATTAGTTTACAACCTGTGTTGTGAATATGGCCAGTTAAACTGGTTTAACTGCATCGAGGGGACCAGTATACAGTGTTGTACAGTATTACCAGTATACACATTTTCACAGTTAGGCCGGTATGCAAAGTTTCAGTTTGTCCAGTTGAACCAATTTAACCAGTGGGAATAATCCTGTTTGAACTGGCCCAGTTTGCAAAATTTTTCATAAGGGCCGCTAACTGCCCTGCTGGTCCGGGTTGAATTTCTATTGTCTAGCCAAGCTTGGCTGACCACTCGGCCAGTAACCTGGCCCATGCTGTATAGACAATAGAGAACCAGCTTGGGGTACCACTTAGATTCCCGCCTTACCCAGGCCATATTTCCAGCGGTGAGCCAGTCCATGGCTATACAGGGAACTGCCGGTGGTCGCCAGACTGGCGTACCAGGATGGAGCTGCCTAGCACCATGGGGCAAAACAATCTAGACCCAGTGAAACTTCCCCGGCAGCACAGTCTGGCTCAAGCTTGAGCCGGTCATAATGTGTGTGCTGCATGGGCAGGCTCGACTTAAAATGGACCGTAAAAATCGACGCCTGCATGTAGCAATATAAATTTTTCGTCAAAGGTGTATTTGAAAGGTCGCTTTTTTTTTCTTGTAAAATTAAAAAGCGTAGCTCTCTTTCTCTAAAAAATGCGGCCAATAAACTTGCCAGTGTCTACAGCGGGTGGCGACGGAGACGACCAAGTACAGTAGCGCGGTGCGTTTGGCGTTCGTATTGATAGCTGGCGTCGAGAGCAGCTTCTGAAGGTGCAGCCGACCAGCGAAAGAAAGAAGACAACATGCAGGCGAAAGCCGTTGGCAGCAAAAGCGCCGTCCTTATGCAGACGCGCTTTTTAACTTTAAGTTTTGCTTTTATTGACTGCATTTATTTTTTAACCAAAGGTGCATTTCAAAAAGATTATGTTCATTTTAATACACCACGGTGGTCGCGAGCAGTCTTAATAATGAGGTACCGCCATCTATCAACACGAAAGCCAAACGCACCCCGCCACTGGACTTGATCGTCTACGTCGCCGCCCGGTGCAGATCCTGGCAAGTTTCTTGGCACTATTTTTTACAGAAAGAGAGCTACGCGTTGTAATTTTACAAGAAAAACCGACCTGTGAAATACACCTTTGACGAAAAGTATAGATTGCTACGTGAATGCGCGGATTTTTACATTAATTTTAGATCGAGCCTGGTGACTTGGGTCACCCTATATAAGTTTATATCTGCACCAGCGGCAGAGTTCTTTGTTTTCTGGAGTCTGCGGTAAAATTGCGGGGACTTATCGTCGTGGCGTGAAAGTTCCGGGATCAAATCGCGTCTCAGGTTTTTTTTTTTTTTTTTTCTTTTCGCGTGTGTTTTATTTTTTTAATTTTGACCTTTTTTTACAAATCATCGAAATCATCCACGTGCACCACTGCTCCTTACACGAATTTTATTGTTTGTCCCAGCCGTTGAGTCGACGCATCGGAAGGAAAAAAGAAGATCAAGTCAAGTTAATGTGCTAATACAATCGTTTCATAATTTTCATTAAAAGTAAACCAAGATGACAGCATCGGTACGACTTTCACACAAACGGGGTCCGGGCAAGGCGTCTCTACCTAGATGGCATGTTTCTAGGTTGGAACACACAGACGGAGAGTGCTGATAAGTCCGCAAATCAGTCGTAGTCAGTCCGCCGGTCAGTTGGTATGTCTGCGGAACGGTTCAGCAATTGGTCAAGAAACGGTTGAAAGAAATGCAGGTGCTGCAGAACCGTCATCCTTCAATAACGACCTGTCGACAACGAAAAGATGAAAAAAAGACTTGCGTTATATAATTCAGCTCATTCTAAGATTATGAAAAAAAAAATCAATTGCCAATAGTTGCCTCAACACGGCACTAACAAAACATGCCATCCTTCAGCCAAAAAAGAGTTTAGAAGCTCATGTCCAGCGACTAATATGTTCAGAAATTCCCGATTCGGTCCTTTTCGATTTTGCTGAACGGCTGCTTGGGGTAGAGAGAAGAGAAAGAAAAAAAAGAAAAAAAAGACAGCGTCTAACAACTGTTACAGAAAATTGATTCAATTCATTTATACCACATGCCTTGTAGCATAGACATAAGACATTCTGCCTAAGGGCAACCCCCTACGTAAAACAAAAGTCATCGTTCCCTAGATACAACGCTTGACACATAACCTCAAAAAAGTAGCATCAAAGTACGACATCCAGGTAGCCCTCTCGGCACACGGTAAACTAAAAAAAGACTTGACGCTAAAAAGTATTGAATGCAAGGTAAATTAACAACACGAGTATTTGGACTGCTGCAGTGGAGTTGTCTACGAAATACCCTTTTGTATATGGAAAGGTCTATGCGGGGCAGCCGCGTCGTTGCATCAATGCCTGATTGAGAGAGCAAGACCTCCCGCCCAATACTAAAGCCCCTCTATCCTGGGAAAAGTGGCTTCATTCGTTGATGTAGAAATACTCGAGACACGTGGAATGCGCCACTTCTGGGAAGAACACGACGTTTGAAACCTAGCTCAGTGTGGCGCTGTGCCGCAATGATCTTCCCAACGGCTGCGCGTTGCAGGTGCCTCATGCATCGACGCAATTTGCGCTCCTTTTAAAACATGATAGAACTTTACTCAATGCTTCAAATGGGAGACATCCCGTACGAAAAAGTCAGATATGGCTCTGATATATTTTATATATGGCCTTATATGATAATATACGTAGTCAAATACTGCCAGATTTGGCCATATAAGTGCGTAAATACGGCCATATTTCGCCATATAAGTGGGAAAATATAGCCCCTGATAATGATATATGGGCCCGT
Source organism: Ixodes persulcatus (assembly GCA_013358835.2). Classification (NCBI taxonomy): domain Eukaryota; kingdom Metazoa; phylum Arthropoda; class Arachnida; order Ixodida; family Ixodidae; genus Ixodes; species Ixodes persulcatus. The sequence goes on along the minus strand of JABSTQ010009479.1, from coordinate 570,379 downwards.
TTCGGTCGTGCAAGCAATAAGTCATATGTACTCACCAAGACACTAGTTGATTGATCTATATTGCATGAGTCTCATGTAATTGGTTAACTATTGTTAACATCCTTAAAGCGAAGTTATTCTAGGTATTTGGACCAATTAATCAATCGCGCATTTTGAAGATTGAACGACAAAGAAATTTGGCTGTATGTTTGACGTGTGCCAATATGACGAAGTGCATAAGATCGGAAAGCGAGTTAATCAAATAATGGATTTTAGATCGCAGCTCTTAAGCGCCCGTTTCCGAGTTCAGCGGTGGCGGCGTCGCCATCGGTGTAACCGCCCCGATAAATTTAACGAGAAATTGAATTGGTAGGTAAGTCACGTGACGTCAATTTTCCCGCTAAATCTAGCAGTGAAACTAATTTTGTTCATGTTTCCCCGCTATATTGAGCTGGGAAACACGAACCGTTAGCTTACTGAAGATGCAAGACGCTACTTCGTCGTCCCGAATCCTTTTCCCTTCGAACGGCTGCGAAGCCGTTGCGCCCAGAGTACCGCAGCATAATTCAAAAACCGTTCGCGCAGCATCGCAACATTCCGTTTGCGAGCGCTGCGATTCATCATGTGTTGAAAGTCGGAAGATGTGCTGTCCGTGGTGTCTTTTATGTGTAACTCTTTTGTAAAAAAATTGAAATTTAAAAACGCGAATCTAACAGTGTACACATAATTTTAAATTTATTGGTAAAAATATATACATATTTATTTATATATTTATTTGTGGACGTCGTGCGCAAAAAAAAAGTCGCGCTTATTTTTTCATTTAAAATTATAATGTGGGTTATACAGCGTAAAACATAGTATCTTCAAACTCGCATCGTTTTGGGTCACTTTTGAGCTGTACAGCTTCTTTGGAAGTTCAAAAGCTGGACTTCATAGAGCTGTATGTTCACTCGGTATTGACAGCAGGGTAGACGCTATACGTGTTTTAGGCCAATCGTGTCTCCGGTTAGGGTCACGTGCCTACAGTCTAGAAGCTGGTGATAAGGCAGAACACGGCACCTGCCTCGAACCCAAGGCCGCACGTAGCATTCACTGCACTATCAACCTTGGGTACAAGGGACAAAACCTCTCGTTGTGGTCATTGTTGGAATCAGGACCAGGTCCTGGTTGGGATGCATTTAGAAGATAAGCCTTTTGTGTGTACGCTCCCCTTTTGGGCTTTCCTTCTCTCCTTTTCTCCCTCTCCCTAAGCAGAAAGAGTGGAAGAATGTTCGTGGTCACGTGGTTTGACGGATGACGTTTGCAATCTCGGAATGCGCTTTGCGGGATCTAGTTTGGCGTTCCGCGTGTGTTCGCCCTGCGTGGCTGCCGCGGATTTCTGCTTCTGCAAGCGATTTCTTCAAAGAAGCCCAAGCATTTTTTGTGATGTGTTTAGTGTTCGGTTCTACAAATTACAGCTTGTGCTACATCGTGTTGAATCTTCTTGGACACCTTCCTTTTCATTACACCTTTTAAGTCCCGTCTTGTCAAAGTAAGTGCGCTGCAATCTACTTCGCGACAATTGATCGTTTTCCTAAAAGATACTTTTCCAGATTACCTCTAGAATTAGGCTGTGTCTATCTCCTGGCCGCCGGGAGAATAATTTCTCCGAAATTCTATAATAATATCTTTTCGACCGAAACTATGGGTTATTCTTATGCTTTGGTGCTTTTGAAGCGCCGTAGGAATATTTTTTGTGTGTGTTTTAGTTCGTTTTTGTCGCTATTGGACTCGTTCACCGCGGCCGCGTTTCTCGCTTGGCTCCATGCAGCACTCTGTGTCGCGCGCCGTGCCCACGGCGGTAGCTCTTGCAAGAACTGATTTTTCTACTTTGGTGCTTTTGTAGCACGGTGTCATTACTCTTTGTTTTGTTTCGCTAGTTTGTTTATAGTTTTTCTTTAGCGGATTTTCTGCACTACCGCCGTGTAACCGTGTTGCTCCATCGCCTCCATGTCGTACGTCGTGCCTTCGGTGTTCGTTCTTGTGCAGAAACATACCGTGCGGCTCACCGAGTGCGCAGCTTATGAAGAATGCGGCGCTTTGTTCATTAGCCCAAGCGATTTAAAAACCGTATGTACGTGATTTGGCGAGACGAGCGACGGCGACCCCCTTCGCTGCCGCTCGGTCACTCGCGCGACGAGTCCAACCGCATGAAAGCGACGAGAGCAAACGACCAAGGCAATGAACGCAAAGATTTCTAGAAGTCTCAAAACCGAGCTACGCGACGGGCGACAGTGAAGGGTGAACCGCGTGTAAGCGATTTAGCGAGCGACGGCGACAGCGACGGGAGCCGACGACGAGCGGCGGAGTTTTCTCACGGTCGCACGTCGCGTCGCTTGGTTTTTGGATTTCCAGAAAGCGTCGCTTTCGCCTTGGTCACTTGCTCTTGTCGCTTTTATGTGGTTTGCCTCGTCGCGCGAGTGACCGAGCGACAGCGAAGCGGGTCTTCGTCGCTTGTCTCGTCGCCGTCGCTCGTCCCGTCGCTCGCTAAATTGCTTACATGCGGTTCAGCCTTAACACACGGTCGGCAACAAGAAAAACGGCCCGCCCCCGAGATCAACTTTTCTTCTCTCTTCTGTTCAACGAAGCCTCTTCAACGATATGAAATTAGCACACACTAGCAACGGACGACCGCGTACCCAAGCCAGTCCAACCGCGACAACGAAGATGGTGGATCGACGGTGGCGCTCCTTGGCAAAACTGAACCTGCAGGCTCAGTGAATACCACCTATTCTTGCAGTTTTGTTTTAAAAGAAGCCGTGAAAGCTACACTTATGCGGTTTGTGCGAGTGAGTTATATGCCCAGGGGGACATTATGTTGTTTGCTAATCTATGCGATAAGTCGACTAATTAATTAAAATTCACTAATTAAGTTTTAATTAGTGAAAACAGACATATGGTTTCAATTAGAAACTTGCGGAGCGTCGTTCAAAACTGCTAAATCAGTAATTTTTAGAAAGACTTTGAGCGCGTGTGAAGCGCAGTAGTGCGCTGAAGTTACCACTCGTGGAGCAGGTACAAGGCTGGGGCTACATAAGAGACGGAAAAATTGCGCGGGCGCCTTACCGAAACTGCTAGCCTTGTACATGCTCCACGAGTGGTAACTTTAGTGCACTACTAGCCTTCTCACGCGCTGAAAGTCTTTCTGAAAATGACTGATTTAGGGGTTTTGGACGACGCTCAGCAAGTTTCTACTTAGAATCATATGTCTATTTTCACTAATTGACAAGTTAAGTAGTGAATTTCAATTAATTAGCCGACTTATCGCAAAAATTAGCCACCCACATAATGTCACCCTGGGCGTATAACTCACTCGCACAAACTGCATAAGTGTAGCTTTCATGGCTTTTTTAAAAACAAATCTAGAAGAATAAAAAAAAACACTCTGCATATATAGGTTGCCTTATCTGATTGGGGCATTTCTGCCCTGATATTGGAGGCAGATATACCCCTATGTTTCAGACCCAGATATGGATATATAAAAAATTGGGCAGATCTGGACCAGATAAGCCTTATATAAACTGATGTGCTTGATATGGCCAGATATGCCCTATTTTTTATATAACCCTATCTGTTTTTATATAAGTCCAGATCTGCCATTTTCGTAAGGGATCTAGCGGTGTACTTTCGGGACTGGCAATGCACCCCACTGTTCAACACCACAAAAATGTTACACCGTTTCATGAAAAGTGGAAGTAGGGAAATCTACGAGGCCCATATAATTATGAATGGAGGTGTATGCAACAGAGCTCCGTCAGTGGCCCTATCTGAGAAAGAACGACAATACTTTGATCCGTGTCCGTGAGGTCTGAGTCCGGCGGCGTTTTGGGTGGGGCTCAGGCGACATAATGTAAATAACTGTGAAATAGTTACCGGGAAGAGCGTTCGCCATTCAGGACATGAATCACGGTTTTCCCGGTGTCATGGAGGTCGCTGTTGTTTTGGACAGTGTGGCCAGCCATCGAGCCCTTACCTACCTCTTCTTTCTTTTTTCTTCTCTTTCTTTTCATTGCTTTTCTCTTTCTTTCCCGCCCCTCCTTTGCCTCTCGATTTCTCGAGTTTTTATTTGTGTGCTTTTCTCCTTTAACTTTCAGTACTTCTCTCTATATCTCACTTAGTACTAAAAGCCAGTTTTAAGTAGCGCTCTATCCCGTCTCTACGTCCTTCGTACCTTGTCATTGCGCTAACGTTTGCAAGATGTATAGCCAACTAGCCCACAACATGATTTTAAAACCCCTTTGGGCGTGTTCACACAAAACATAAACTGGATAGGATCAAAGGAAAGGAGCTTTCACGCGATAAATTACCCTCAGATTATGTGACCACACAAAAAAAATTGAAAAAAAATATATAATTATGAAATTTATTTTTATTTTCTCAGTGAAGGGGTTGCGTCGTGGAGAGCATGCGAGATAAAGCAGACAGGTGATAGCCCGCACGATAGTGCGTCTGCTGGTCGTCCCACAAAGAAGCAAAGTAAAGCGAGTGAAATAAAAAAAATATATATAGATATTCAAAGAAAAATAGCGAGAGACAGATAGCCTGGGCTGATGGTAGCAATCCATAAAAAATTGAACACAATTATTTTTTCTGGCACGATTCGGAATCCAAAGAACACTTTATTAACAAAACGTGGGGGCTTTTTACAGACTGCTGCTCGGGAGAACACAGCGAGATCCCTGCCGAGTCTGTTGATGATGATTAGATAGGATCGCGTCCCATGAAGATTTAAACCCTCAGCAGATTGTTGTTGCCTTGTCGATATTCTGAGAACTGGCACTGGTGAGGTAGTCCCTTGGTCGTCCGCTGCACTTGTACGCGTAGCAGTTGTAGGGCCTGCGGCAGGCTAGTACATTGGGTGTAAACTTGCTTCCGGAGCTGGTAAGTATGCTGCTGCTGCTACACCTGTAAAGTATCCACCATTGCCATCCGGGCACTCTCGGACGAACGGATTACGCCAGGGACACAGCGATGTTCTACACCGAAATCGCGGGAACACACGGTCCTTCGCGAATAAAGGACGGCTGCCGCTCTTGGACGGGGTGAATGCGAGTTCCCTGTAAGACTGCAGTCAATACGGGACAGAATGCTGTAGCCAAGTAACAGGTCAAATGAACACTTCCCATATTTTGTGGGTGTCATCCGGTAGTGGAAAAAAACTGGCAAGACTTACGATAAGATTGTCGCTCAATACTTTGCGAATTCCCTCGATAACTGTGCGCAACGCAAGCTCGGCCAATTCGTTTGGCTGCGGCCTTGATGGAGCTGTAGCCAGGTGCTGTACGTGGTTTGTGCAAAATGTTTAAAACCAGCCCTGGTAAACTGTGGTTCATTATTCGACACCAACGTTCCTGGCACACCGAACCGCGCAAAAAATAACGCGCAGTGCTCCGCCGTGGTCTCGGCCGATGCTATCGTTATCGGTGGAGCGTATGTCTACCTGGTGTTAGAGCAGAACAGCATTGGTATCATCTGACCCTCCAGCGTAGCCGCATGGTCTATATAAGGCTTGAGCAGGGGTGGTTGGTTTGTGTCCGCCCAACTGTACGGAACTTCAGCCGGGGGCTCTGAATAAGCCTGGAGGCACGTCTCGCACCTTGTTACGAGATCTTCTAAGTCTCAATAAACCTCGGCGATAGAGAGTGTCGCTGGACGACTCGAGGCTGGCAGCAGCCTGTTGAGTTCCTCCCGGAAGACGCCGCCGTTAATTTCGCGGATGTCCGGGGTTACAGGGTAAGGTTTCCGCGCTAAACGGGGTAGATGCAGCGACGCCTGAATGACGTTGGTAATGTGAAGCACGCGCTCGGAGGCGCGCTTGATGTTGGTTGCCTCCATGATGAAGGCTTCGGCGGTGGTCGGCGGGTTGCGGACGAGACATCCAAGGATGTCATCATTTACACCTCGCAACAGAATCCGCAGCGTTTCTTCGTCGGTGGCTTGAGGGTCGGCGCGAGCGACCAGGTATAGAGCATCTTTAACGAAACTGGTGATTCTCTAGTTTGAGCCCTGGGGCCTCACTCGAAGAAGGTCATCGGCCCTCTCCCGTCGATATTAGTTTGTGAAAGTCCGTTGCAGGCGGTCCAAGAGGTCGAGAAAGTTTCATAATTTTCAAACCAGTGCCTGGCCATTCCTTCGAGCGCGAAGTAAAGACCCTGTACGCGCTGTTTTTCCGTCCATGGGTTGTGCTGGGCCACTCGCTGGTACTGCTGTAGCCAGTCCTCGACGTCTTCTAAGGGCTCACCATGGAAGGACGCAGGCGCGCGGGCAGCAACGGGTAGGACAACGACGGGTGGAGTGATCATCGCCGCGGTCTTCTGTGGTTTCTTCGACAGGGGCAAAAATCCGGGGATTAGTCTTCGGTACGGCGGCGGACTCTGACGTCGGCGTCTTCTGCGAATGGTATACATTCCGGGGCTGAGCACTTCACTTTGCCGGGATGTCTTCGGAGAGGTACGCTTCACGGGCATAAAACGCAATACCCCGCACCTCCACCAAACTATTACGAATGGCAATCAATGAAGCGATGAAAACTGAAACAAACTAAAGATATAATAGAGCGAACTTGGGCCCAAAACAAAAAGGAAACAGAAGATAACACTAGAGCATCACGGACGTCGATGATGGCGTAGCAGCAGGATTGAACGCTGGAGCGAGACTTACTGTTACTTGACGCGGGGAGCACGTTTTCTAGCCGCTTGGGTCTCTGAAACAATCGGCCTAGGACGTTCGGCGCGTAGAACATTCGTAACTCGATCAGACAAGAAAGTTCTGGAATTTGCAAGAACCCCATGTAGAAAGGATAAATAAAAGAACATTCCGCTGCCTGGAATCGAACCTAGATCTTCCGCGCAACAGCCAAGCACGTTCTTACGATGGGCCAGCTGAAAAAAGATACCACGCAGAACAAAAAAACACCATTCACACTGGGTTGGATGTAACAGCGCGGATATACAGTCACACTCGCAGGCACACAAGATGGAAACAGTGCTGTTTCCTTCTGATGTGCCTGCGGGTGTGACTGCATATCCGCGCTGTTATATCCGAGCATGAATTACCAACTAGCCCGTTGAACTAGCCCAAGCATTCATATTATCACAATGCTGGACTAGCAACTGTTTAAAGGGACAATGAAGACGTTTTTGTTTAATTCTTTTAAACGGTGTTTTCAGGCTTCTTGGGAACATAGCATGCTGCCCAATTTTTTGTAGACTTTTGTGACGCGTATTTCTGTGCCTACGAAAGAACTGAACAAACCGAAACTGAACTATCTCCGTTCTCAATTTTTGGCCTCCAAAAACGGAGGTGACGAAGAGAATGACGTCAAGTGGAATAGTCGGTATCGGTAGTATTTAGGAGATCGAGACTCTGGTTACCGCGGTGGGTTACAGCAGCGCGGTGGTGCGGTCGCTTCGTCGAATCTGTCAAGTTGGACGACAATGCCGCTCTCGCGAGCGAGTTCGGGGCTTCCGTTCAGTGACCTAACACCAACGGAACGGGAGTACGTGTGTGGCGGTCTCCTCCATCACCCGACGGAGACCGCCCAGCCGGCAACGAGCGACCCGCAGTCTCCGAGCTGGAAAGCAGTGAGCAACATTCGCGCGTGCGAGACGACAGCGGCGCGTTGCCGAAAGACAAGGACGTGTGGGAGATGCCGAGGGGAAAGCGGGAGCGACCCGGTCCGTTCCGGGAACCGGTTCCTCCGAGGGAGACGCTCCCCAAGAAGGAGAAAATAAACAACATCTCTTTCGGTTTTCACCAAAGTCAGACGCCTTCTCTTTTCGTCGTCACAGAACACGAACAGCAACCCACACATGAAAACTAGCGTCGCCCGAAAGAATACTGGTCTTCAGTCGACCGTTAGAGCAGCCATCTACAGTGCACAAATTTGGCATGAGTACCATTTTGCAGAATCCTTCGAGTACCGTCTTCCCAAAGTAAATGGGACACCAACATCTGAAACCAAAACCAAGCGTCTTCCTCGTGTTCTTTTTTTATTTTATTTTGTTTGCCCATATTTGTTCGTTGCCCTTTCTGGTCCTGATTTATACTTTTCATGGCTATTCACGCGGAAATTAGAACAGTGTTCATAAAAATCGCGAACCAAAACGTGACCGAGGGCACGTCTCTCGTTTGGACCAATCGCTGACGCGTCCCTTGTGACGTCGCACTTCTTGGCCCCGCATCGGTCACGTGAGCTCCGCTTCTCCTGGCTTCTCCCGCAACTCTCGGGGCGTCGCCCCAGTCGATCCCGGCGTGATTATTACCGCGACTGTTTAACTGATTTCCGCGGCACACAAGCGCCGGTTTCGGCTGAAACTTGAGCAACGTGGACTGAGACATGCCTGGAACCCATTTCAATCGCCAAAAAAATATCCGAAATTGCCTTCATTGCCCCTTTAATGCTCCTCTTTTTCTTTTTCTCTTTGTGAATGATTGATAATTTCTTTTACTTTTTTATCGCGTAATTCATAATTCCTTTGTTGGCTCCCCGCAGGAAGCGTTTCTACGGGGAGCCACGGCGTCCGAAGAAAGATAAAAGAAAAAAAGAATGCGCCAGCCTCACCCCTATTAACCAAAGCGCAACCGGCTAAAACCAGAAAACCAAAAATTGAAAGTGACCTAAAGAAAAAGAAAAAAAATTATGCATAATGCAAACAAAAAAGAAAAAAAAAATACCTATAACTCGCAAAGATAAAAAGAAAAAGAGGAGCATAAAAAGTTTCTAGTCCAGCTGTGTGAATGGTGTTTTTTTTTTTGCGCGTTATCTTTGCTCAGCTGGCCCATCGTAAAAAATGATCCAACTAGCTCAACTTAGGTCCGAGCCAAGTACGGTAACCATTTGGCCACGTACGCGTGGAAATACAAGTCAATGGTGCTTGTGCCGAATTCTGCTTTTTTTTTAACGACTATTTTTGTGACTGTTCTTATACACTGAGAAACTCAATCTTCACCGGGACTTACCCTGCATCGTGCAAACTTATCCAGAAATGATTTTGTGATGTTTCTAAGTGACACAATGTAATTTTTTTAATCGAGTTTTACACTTTATTTTTGCTATTTCGAAGCCTAAGCTTCAACTGGAACAATTTCTAATTCTGGATAAGGGCACAATTGCTTATGTTTGTTATATATTGCCGCGCGCGCAGCTGGTCAAGTAGGCAGCGCGCGCGTGGCCTAAAGGTTATCGTACCTGCCTCCCACGCGAAAAGCCAGGGTTCGATTCCTAGGAGCGACGTGTCTTTTGTTTATCCCTGCATTCTGTGTTCTGGCAAATTCGTGAATCCTGGTGCTTGTTCGAGGTGCGAATGTTCTACGCGTCGAACTTACTGCGCCGATTATTCCAGAAGCTCACGCGTGTACTTATATAAGGGGCTTCGCGGAGCGAGCCTGAGTCAGCCTCGCCCCAGCGTTCGAGTCTGCTCTACGCCGTCTTCGACTCCCGCGACGCTCTGCTGTTATCTTCTGTTTCCTTTTCATTTTTTGGGGGGGCACAAGTTCGCCTTATTAAACGTTTCATTTTCCTCAGTTATTCGTTGTTCCACTTTGTCATTCGTGACATTTTGGTGGAGGTGCGGGGTAGCGCATGTCCGTGCAGCGCAGCCCTCCGAGTTTCCGTGGCACAAGTCCGAACCCAACCTCCCGAGGGCCCAACGAAGACCAGATCGAGACCCGATCAAGTCGACGCACCCAAGGTCTACCCCCGGAATACGGACTTCTGCCACCCAGGACCAAGCAGCCAACGAGGCCGACGATGAACGACCAGCAATCGCAGACCCCGACCGCCGCCGCTGTCGTCTACCTGCCCGTTGCCCAGCGAACCCTGACGACCTTCCATGGCGAGACCCACGAAGACGTGGAGGACTGGCTTCTGCACTACGAACGTGTAGCACGCCATAATGGATGGACCACTGAGCAGCGCCTCCAAAACCTCTACTTCTCCTTGGAGGGTACCGCGAGGCAGTGGTTCGAGAACCACGAGGCGTCGCTTACGTCGTGGGACACCTGTATCGCCGGCCTGAAGGAGACATTCACAAACCAGACTCGACGACAGCGAGCGGAAGACCTTCTGCAAGTACGAACTCAAGGGCCCAACGAAACGGTCACCAGCTTCGTTGAAGACGTCCTCCGCCTGAGCAGCCGCGCCGACCCTCAGTCCCCCGAGGAGAAGAAGCTGCGCGTCCTGATGAGAGGAGTGAGGAGTGACATCTTCGGCGGTCTTGTTCGCAACCCCCCATCTACCATCGAAGAATTCGTCACGAAGTCCACGAACATAGAACGTGCCCTCCTCGCAAGAGCCAGCCACTACCATCGGCACTCGAGCGTCGCTACTGCTTCTGAATCGGGCTCCGTCATCAGCCCAAGCATCCCCGGCCTTCGCGACATCATCCGCGACATCATCCGGGAGGAGCTCAAGAAACGTCTGCCGACTGCTGAACGCCCGGCCTCAATCTCCATTGCCGAGGTCGTCCGAGACGAGGTTCAGCAAGCGTTCCTACAAGATGCCCCAGTCACCGTGGCCGCACCCGAAGAACCGACGCTGACCTACGCCGCAGCTACCCGACGACCGCCGCCACCCGTATAAAGCGCCACCCCGACGTGAACCTCCAGCGCCGCAGTTTTCCCGACGCCAGGAAGATCGGGCGCACGCCCACCCAGAACAAAGCAGCGCCACGACAGACCGACGTGTGGAGGACGGCCGATCGACGCCCATTGTGTTATCACTGCGGTGAAGCCGGCCACATTTACCGTCAATGCCCCTACAGACAACTGGGGCTGCGCGGGTTCCACCCGAACGACCCGCGCCCAAGGTACGACGAACGCCCTCGCGACAACGAGGAGTACCTCCGACGCTCGCCCTCCCCAGTGTCGTCTCTCCGCCGTGAAGCCCTCTCCCCATAGCCACGACGTTCAGCGTCCCCAGCGCCCCGACCCCGCCGAGAGAGTCTGTCTCACCTGCGTCGCCGGGAAAACTAAGGGCGGCAACACCTGGAGGTGACGTTGCCGAAAACGACGGAAGCAAACAGCCTCCAAGAACGCCGGAGCGCTCCCACTCTCCTGACGCCCCGCATCGCACCGACGCCCATGCAACGGTGTCCAACAACCTAAACGTTGTTATCGACGGCCTCGACGCATCGGCACTCGTGGACACCGGAGCAGACTACTCAGTCTTGAGTGGGAGGCTCACTCGCCACCTTCGGAAAGTTACGACGTCGTGGGACGGACCGCAGATACGAACCGCCGGCGGACATCTCATCACACCTGTTTGCAGGTGCACCGCTCGCGTTGAGATCCACGGTAAAACCTGCCCTGTGAAGTTCGTCGTTCTGCAAGACTGTTCGAGGCACGTCATTCTCGGAATGGACTTCTTATGCGAATACGGCGCCGTCATCGACCTTGGTGAGAACAGATTGACGCTGCGCAAGCCTGTTCTGCCTTCAGAGAAACCCCAAACAGCGTCAGCCGCCGTCCGAGTCGCTGCCGACCACGTGAACCTGCCGCCGCGATCAAGTGTTGTCGTACCCGTCGTCACCGATGCAGCTACCTGCGGCGGAGTTGTTCTGGAAGGCAACCTCCAGTTGCTTCTAGGAAGAGGAATAGGCGTCGCACGAGGAGTAGCTGAACTTCAGGATGGCCGCACTGTGGTCCTCGTGACGAACTTCCGGAATGAAACGCAACACCTCACAAGAGGTGCAGCCGTTGGTCACGTCGAGGAACTCCGAAACTCCGCTGAAATCGCCGCCATTACTGACGAATCCTCGCCACCTCAGCAAGACAGTACGTCGCCAGCGCAGCTCGACATCGACCCTAAGCTTCCGGACCCGAGACGACGGCAGCTGATTAACCTCCTCGCCGAATACCGTGACTGCTTTGCGACGTCGTCGAAGGTGCTCCAAACAGCCGTTGCTAAGCACCGCATCGTTACCGAGGACGACGCGCGCCCTGTGCATCGATCACAGTACAGAGTCTCCGTTAAAGAAAGGGAGGTGATCCAGGAGCAAGTTCAAGAGATGCTGAACGACGACATAATCCAGCCATGAAGCAGTCCGTGGGCGTCTCCGGTCGTACTGGTTAAGAAGAAGGACGGAACGCTTAGGTTCTGCGTGGACTACCGACAGCTGAACGCGGTGACGAAGAAAGACGTCTATCCACTCCCCCGTATCGACGACACTTTAGACCGGCTGCACCACTCCCGATACTTTTCATCGATGGACCTGAAGAGCGGTTACTGGCAGATCGAGGTCGTTGAACGGGACCGAGAGAAGACAGCTTTCGTCACGCCGGATGGACTGTACGAGTTCAAGGTAATGCCCTTCGGGCTGTGCACGGCGCCAGCAACTTTCCAGCGTGTAATGGACACCGTACTGGCAGGACTGAAGTGGCAGAGCTGTCTCGTCTACCTCGACGACGTCGTAGTGTTTTCCGGCGACTTCGACGAGCACTTGCGACGACTCCGAGCTGTTCCCCAAGCCATACGGACCGCCGGACTCACCCTGAAGCCGTCGAAGTGTCGGTTCGCCTATGACGAACTGAAGTTTCTAGGTCACGTGGTTAGTAACGAAGGCGTTCGCCCCGACCCAGAGAAGACTCGCGCCGTCGCAGCATTTCCAGCGCCGAGAGACAAGAAGGCCGTGCGAAGGTTCCTTGGACTATGCGCCTACTACCGGCGCTTCGTTCGGGATTTCGCAAGGATTTCCGCACCGCTAACAACCCTCACAAAGAACTCCGAGAAGTTCAAATGGGCCGAAGAGCAGCAGCAGGCATTCGATGAACTGAAGCGACGACTGCAGACTCCTCCTGTTCTAGGACATTTCGATCAGGATGCGGAAACCGAAATTCACACGGACGCAAGTAACGCTGGACTTGGTGCGGTACTGGTTCAAGTGCAAGAAGGCACTGAGCGAGTTATCGCCTACGCGAGTCGGACACTGTCCAAGGCGGAGAAAAATTACTCCACGACCGAGAAAGAATGCCTTGCGGTCGTCTGGGCAATCACGAAGTTTCGTCCGTACTTGTACGGGAGCCCGTTCCGTGCAGTCACCGACCATCACTCGCTCTGCTGGCTTGCGAACCTCAAGGACCCGTCAGGACGCCTCGCTCGATGGAGTCTTCGATTGCAGGAGTTCAACATGACTGTGGTCTACAAGTCAGGCCGCAAGCACAGCGACGCCGACTGCCTGTATAGAGCCCCCGTCGAAACGCCTTCCGGCAGCAGCGACGATGATGACGACGAGTGCTTCCTAGGCGCAGTGAATACCGACGACATGGCACGACGTCAACAAGACGATCCTGAGTTGCGCGCGCTAATCGAGCACCTCGAAGGACGAGGGGGGACTGTCCGCCGTGTCTTCTCGAGAGCCCTGCCGACCTTCGTCCTCCGACAAGGTGTGCTTTACAAAGAGAACTTCGTGGACAACAACACACCGTGGTTGCTGGTAATCTCGACCGACCTTCGGGAGGAGATCTTTCAAGCATGTCAAGACGACCCGACGTCCGGACACCTCGGTTGCAGCCGGACACTGGCCCGTATTCGTGAAAAGTATTACTGGCCAAAGCTCCCCAAGGCCGTCCACCTCTACACCCGATCGTGCCACGAGTGCCAGCGACGTAAGAAACCGCCGACGAAGCCGGCAGGTCTCCTGCAGGCGATTTCTCCCCCGACCGCACCGTTCCAGCAGATCGGAATGGACCTACTTGGCCCTTTTCCGCCGTCAACGTCGGAAAACCGCTGGATAATCGTCGCCACTGACTATCTCACGCGGTACGCCGAAACGAAAGCCCTTCCTTCAGGGACTGCTGTGGAAGTCGCCAAGTTTTTCATCGAGTCAATCGTCCTCCGGCACGGCGCTCCCGAAGTTCTGATTACAGATCGCGGATCATCGTTCATGGCACAGATGACCCAAGAAATCCTCCGGCTCAGTCAAACCAGCCATCGTCGTACCACCCGCAGACCAACGGGCTGACGGAGCGACTCAACAAGACAATCGCCGACATGATCTCTATGTACGTCGACGTAGAGCAAAAGACGTGGGACGAGGTGTTGCCCTACGTCAGGTTCGCCTACAATACGGCGGTTCAAGAGACCACTGGATTCACACCTTTCCAGCTGGTACACGGTCGGAAGGTAACGACCATGCTGGACGCCATGGTACCCCATGAGCCATCTGACAATGAGAGCGACGACGCCAAGGCGGTTGCTCAACGGGTCGGGGAAGTCCGCCAACTCGCCCGACTCATGATTCAAGACCAGCAACGCGTCGACGCGGGCCGCTACAACCTTTGTCGCAGGGACGTCCGTTTCCAGCCCTGAGACAGGGTGTGGGTGTGGACGCCCATCCGTCGCCACGGCCTCAGTGAGAAACTGCTGAAACGGTACTTTGGACCATACAAGGTACTTCGTCGCCTCGGCGAGCTGAACTACGAGGTGATGCCTGACGGTACACGAACATCGTCACGCCACCCACCACGACCTGAGGTCGTCCACGTCGTTCGCCTGAAGCCGTACTACGCTCGATAGGACTGTGGCCCTTATGTGCTCCAAAGGACTCTTTAGTTTATCGTTCTTTTTTATTTTGTTTTGTTTTGTGCTGCATCGGGGCGATGCACTTTTTTAAAGGGGGGAGTAATGCCGCGCGCGCAGCTGGTCAAGTAGGCAGCGCGCGCGTGGCCTAACGGTTATCGTACCTGCCTCCCACGCGAAAAGCCAGGGTTCGATTCCTGGGAGCGACGTGTCTTTTGTTTATCCCTGCATTCAGTGTTCTGGCAAATTCGAGAATCCTGGTGCTTGTTCGAGGTGCGAATGTTCTACGCGTCGAACTTTCTGCGCCGATTATTCCAGAAGCTCACGCGTGTACATAAGGGGCTTCGCGGAGCGAGCCAGAGTCAGTCTCGCCCCAGCGTTTGAGTCTGCTCTACGCAGTCTTCGACGCCCGCGACGCTCTGCTGTTATCTTCTGTTTCCTTTTCATTTTTTTGGGGGGGCACAAGTTCGCCTTATTAAACGTTTTATTTTCCTCAGTTATTCGTTGTTCTAGTTTGTCATTCGTGACAATATTTGTTTTGGTATTTTTGATACCTCGGTTTAGTGATACAAGCCTTCGAAGGCTTTGACGAACCTGCGTTGTCCCGTTGATATGCTCCTCCATCACAAATAAATAATAAATTATGAAATACTTTAGTATTATATATTTTTAGTATATTTATTTTGCTCGTGTTAACCAGCAGGTGTAATTGCAAGCCTCTCAGATTGGCCTTTAGTATCCTGCTGAACGCGCTGGCGTGCACATGGGAAAAAGAAAACAAAGAAACCGCCACGTTCATACATTCTGAACATTGGTTCCGGCGTAAAGCACACATCTGCAACACTTCCAGCCCTTCTTTTCGGGTATTGTTGGTTCTTATTGAGCCATTTATGAACTTGCTCTTCTTAAATCTGCTCTTATTGTTCCGCATGTGCTGATGTGCTCTACAAAGAAGAGGATCTATCTGAAGGCAGTCCCTCTACACGTTTCGGCTTAGTGCCCGATCCGTCCCTTCGATCTCGGTAACCGGGTCATTTCTCTTTGATTCTGCAACAGTCCTGCCCTCCAAGCTCATCAATGGGTGAGTTAGTTCCTCAGCAAATGTACTGTGCGCTAAAAAAGGCATATTTTGGTTTTTTAAGCACGAACTGCGTATTGCGGACGCAAAAGAACAAATGTCGTGCTATATATGGGTTTGCATTGATATCACATCGGCGGCATTATGTGCCTTCATATGCGCTTTGCTTATATAGATAACAGCCGGTCATTTTGTTCCGAAATGTACTTTTTCTATTTTTTTTTGTATAGTGCACAAATGAGCATCTCCCTGCACCTCCTTTTTGCATTGACTTGCTACCGCGACATCCTTTCGGTGATTTCTTTGCATTTTCCCTCTTCCCCGTGCTGTCGTACATAGGCTACTACAAAGGATGTCATCCCCTTAAACAGAGGGACATTGATGCACACTACTGCGGCCACTGCCGAGCGCGTTCCGTGTACTGCATGCATTTCACACGATCGAAATTGTTTATCTCGGCGGGAACACGTAGAAAAGATTTTTAAAAAAAACTGACCACCATCAGAGGGCAGTGTGGTCATGTGCAAACTAGAGTTCTTGTATAGGCTCCCTACGGGAGCCAGAGTTGCGCGTTTGATTCCACATGCCGCGTGCCGCCCTCGCCGCTATTCGCCGAGATCCGATCACGTGAGGAGCCGTATCAAGTGTCGTGCAGCAAAGTAGACGTTGCACGCGCCCCGGCGTACGTTCCCAAACTTTTGAGCCCGCCGCGCGCCTCGAACGCGCGGCGCTGCTCTTCGCCGAATTCAGTCACGTGAGGAGCTGGATCCACATGCCATGCGTGAACGCGCAACTCTGGCTCCCGTAGGGAGCCTATACAGGAACTCTAGGGCAAACCATGTACAGGCTGTCTACAAGAATGTCAACAGAATTTGTTTTTGTTGAGCGCAAAAATAAACTACGCATCGCCGACTGCTCATTTTCCGGCGATATTTAGCGCTAGAGGTCCGAAGCAGATGCCTAGATTTAAGCTGGCACCATTATATAATTAAAAATTAATTTTCAGTCATTCTCAATGGAAACAAATGCTGGCCGTCAGAGCTCTCGAATACATGGAGCTCTACGTGCCACTTACTGGAAACGGGCGAAAATGATCAGCATTTTCTATTAAAAATGTCATAAATCTCATAACTCTTCATTAAAGCAACGGTTAGTGCTGAAACTCTGGCATCTGGTTCATACTTCTAGCGCTATATTTGGGTGCAGAATGAGCGTTCGGTTGTGTAAAGTTTGTTGTAATTTAAAAAAAAAAAAACTAAAAAAAAAAAATATTGTAATTTGTTTTTTGTCCTGACCGGGGACGGCTTGAGGAGTCAGCGTATTAGCTAGTGACTGTTGGCGTCTTTTTCAACTAGGCTCGTTCAGTTTACCTGTTCCTCTTACACCGTGCACAAAAAAGGATGGGGAGTGTACTTCCGGTATGTGTATTGAGATTCTACCGGAAGTGCACTTTCCCACACTTTTTGGAACCGGTGGAGGATGCACATGTAAGACGAACGTGCAGAGTCTTTATACCATACTCTGTTAGTCCTTAAGCGGAGACATGCAGCTAATGGAACAACCACGAGTACACGAGGTCGCTGCTTTGAAACATTCTTCCGAAGAACGAGCGCTCGCGCTAGAAATGCAAAGTACCAAAGCCAGGTGCCTGGAGCGTGGGCTAGATCGTGCTCTGGCTGCAATCTCAACATAAAAGCCACTGAACAAAAATCTTCAACAGAGTTGTTGGGACACGCGTGTAAAAACAAAATGTTTACGCGAAAAACAAAAATTCGGTCAATATTCACGGCGCGACTTTTATATCAAATTCTACGCGCAAAACCCATAACGTCAGGGAATGGTCGTACACTCTTTTCACCTTAGCGAGATCGTCATGCACTCCCTCTACGTCAACATGTTGGCCAAGCCAGTCCACGTCTTCTTTACGCGACCGAAATTCTGAGAAAGAGAACAAGTGCAAAGGAGGTGACTACCGACTAAATCGCGTCTCGCGCCGTCAATATTGCTGTAGAAAAATTGTTTTTCGCGTAAATTTTATTTTTAAACACGCATGTCCCAAGTTTAAAAAAATATCGGTGTTTTTTGTGGGTAAACGAAGTACAACAGGGATAGGTTTGCCGAGTGGGTTAGCACACCTGAGCTCGAACCTCGCGCTGCAGAACCCATGGAAAAGGAGATAAATACTTACACCTACAATATTTTATTTGAACTAGAGTCGAAACCATGTGCGGTCGTGTCTCACAAGTCCGTGGTGCACGTTAAAAATCCTAGTACATTGGATCCTAGGCTAGCAGGTGTACAGGAGTGGCTAAATTTATCATCTACACCCAGACACAAGACGCCCGTTAAAGGGGTCATGAAATAATTTCGGGTTTGAATGTCCTTGACTTTGTAGAGGCTTACGGGTCCTTGACTGGCCCAAGTATACTCGCACAGACCACAACTGATTCAGAAGCTTCCTTGTCGCGATGCAATTGCGACATAAAAGAGATTATTTATGTCAGTCTTGCGTTCGCGAAGCTTGATGACGTAATTGTAGGATCGAAACCACCCGCCTGACCACAGCCGAGCGCGGCTCATGGATTGAACACCAGAACTGCGTAAACACTCGACTTTGGCTCGTAACAATTGATGCCTGGGAGGAAACTCGGGTACACTCTAAAAAAGAAGGGAGTAGTACTCCCTCCCTAAAGGGAGGAAATGCGATGTCTCCTATGTTACTCTCTTAAAGGAGGAAATTTGCAACCCTACAAAAGGGAGGAAATTTCCTCCCCTAAGAAGGGAGGAAAGTTGCCACCTATTTTTGCTCATGGAGAAAACGTTCCTCCCCTAAGAAGGGAGGAAAATCGACACCTTTTTTCGCCCAATGGAGGAAACTTTCTCCCCTCGTGTAATTCATATAGCTTCCACCAGATGGCGCTCACAACAGGAAAAAAAATGTTGGCGAAGCGCCAATTTTATTGTCCAGTGTCCCCCAAACTCTCGAACGCTGCATTGTAAATACACATACAACACTGAACACACAAAGTACACACAGAATGCACGAAACGCAAGCGGAACACCCCACAACAGCAACAGCGCAGCGACGCCGTACCCCCACCCCTCTCTACGTACGCTGAGTTCGCACTCTCTCTATATATGGAAGTGTTATTTTTGAATCCGACTTGGCCGGTGACTGCCGTCATTTGTCACATAAACACGGAGAGACGAAATAAATATTACTCGTGCTTAATACATTTTTTATTTGTCTGCTGGAGTAGCCCCCATCTCCTTATTCAACACCCTAATCAAAGCAAATGTAGATCATTAGGCTAATTAACTAAAATTTAATAATTATTTTTTTAATAAGTTCGAAGAATCATGTTGGCAATGCAGTATTGAAATGCAGTACACTGGTGCTGAAATTTTCAACCAAGCTATTGCGTGATTGGAGTGTTCAGTGCCAGTAATTGTTGCACAAGTATTTCAATTAAGTTTTCAAACAAAAAATATTACTGGTTTTAACAAGACTCCTTGCAACAGCAGAAACTAAAAAAGCGGCGGTGAACCGTCCGCTGCGGTGAATCATCCGTTCCTTCAAGACCGCAGATCCGACCTCCCTCCCCCACTTCGCCCCGCAACCAGAATGAAATGTCTGTACTACCCTTTCTTCCAAGTGGACTCTTCCCGAATGAATAGTTGACCTTTTTTCCCGGATCCGTTGCTTCGTTCCTTCGCCGAATCGTCATTTCAGTGTCATTCCGCATGGGCAGTAGTGCGATTGCTCAAGGTGACGGTAACCAAGCCTTCAAGTTGCCGTCACCGCTATTGAACATCTTCGCAGCGGCAGCGGAGGTACGACCGCCGCTGCCGCCGAGAACATGGGGGAGGAATTTTCGTCCCTTTTCCAAGCGGCACCAGGTGGCACTGCATCTAAATCGGTGAAATGGAGGAACGGGTGCGATTTCCTCCCTTCCGTTGGCGACACGGAGGAACATCAATTTTTCCTCCATTTCTCCTCCCTTTTTTTTCAGAGTGTAGTGGCTGGTGTCCAACCAGCGTGGTGTTGAGGAGAGTATAACTCGGACAACTCCTGTAGCTCAGCACGCATTTTAAACATTGCCTGCCCCAGCTCGTTGGTATGATTAACTTTGGCGGTATAGGATGGGCACCATTCCACGTGGCAGCTTGTTCTGGCTCCGAGTTGTCTTACTTTTTATATGTTTGCGCCTGAAGGCTGACTTACTCGGAGAGAAGTTTAACAGCGAAATTCGCTCTGCATACATTTATTACAAAGCCGCGCGTCATGCTAGCTGGAACCAAACTCCGCGCGACCACCAAGTGCCAATAGACCTTTCCAAAAAAGGACACTTGGCAGGTTCCATTTTCAGTGTTCGTGCGTATGGCGCGTGATTTGCTCGCTTTCCGAAGCGACGAACGTGCGCGTTCTGGACTGTGATTTAACACGCGTGGACTGTGATTTTTGTAAACAGTGGAAACGTCTATAGACCGATCTCACTAAGCGTTGGGCGCATGCGTAAAGCCGCCATAATTTTATTTCATGGAGGCAGACGGCCGTGCACGCGAGGGCTCGTGCCTTCTCGTGCTCTGCACGCGATTAGCTTCAGCGAGGTTGTCGCACGCGCAAAAAGACTCAAGTTCCCTCGATGCATTGCGGCAGTGGTGGCGTAGTCAAACTGGCTGGTGAGATCGGTCTATTGTCGCCGAGACCGACACAAGATATCAAGGCGTCAGTTGCGTGAGCTACTCCCTGGCATGCAACAGACGCAAGTACAAACGCACAACTCAACAATCATATGTGAAGTCTACCAAATATATTTGAAGGGTTAGAACTTGGTTCGAAATTAAGTTTTATCTGGAGGGTAGAGCCAGGTATACGCCCGGACTGGCTCGTGTGGCAGCAAACAAGCATTACTCGCCTAGATTAGTGGTGAACGGTTCGTGACCGGACCCGGCCCCGAGCGCTCGAGCTGCAATATGCAGATGGGTCGCTAAACTCGTCAAATGCAAAGTTGGGGCCAAAGTTCGCGGAGCGTGCTGATTGGACTTTCGTCACGATGGCGTCACGCGGGACGAGACTGCCAATCATCCAAGCTCTCTCGGTGCTCAAATTCCAGCGAGATTGTGAAACGCGAAGTCGTAGCGAGCTTCATCAGAACGCGAGCGAGCAACACCATGGGGCAGGGCGATTGAACGGCTGCACCGATGACGTCGCTCCCGCGTGTCCCTACATCCCTACGCCGCATTAGAATGAATAATACGTAGATTGTACCTATGCGGGCTGTAAATACTCTAAACTTTCTCTTCGTAAGATCGTTGTTTGTGGAAGTTATTGGTGACGACAAAGTGACGCTTCACAACTTTGGGAAGGAGTTATTTGAGGCCGAAATCTTCGCTTCGGAATCGTGGCGAAGAATGCACTTTGTGATATTGTGGAGCCGTGCCTCGGTGTACGCGGCATAAGAGCTCATCGTCTGCCACCGTCAACAACACCGCGGGGGTCACCCATAGGCGCCGTGCGTATAGACGTCGATAAAGTCTGAGAGATGAGGAGGCGACGGGGGATGGCTAGAAAATGGCGGGGGAATTGAAATAAAAAAGGTACGACACACACACACACACACACACGCTCGCACACACACACACAAACACAAACACACACGCACACAAATAGGAGTCAGGAAGGGCCGTAGAAATTGTTCGGGAGATAGGAAGAGAGAGAGAGAGGGAAGGTGATCGTAGGGAAGGAGAGGGATATCCCTTCCCCCGAACTTTCAAAGCGCAGCTCTCTGGCGCCCATTTCGGGCTTGAGCGGCGTCGCCGTGGGCGTAACCGCGCGTGTGGCATCATAGGACGATTCCCCGCTAAATCTAACGGGTAAATTGGGGTCACATGATCTCCACATCAATTATGTTTCCCCGCTATATGGGAAGGGAGCAGGGGAGAATCGGATAAAGTAAGGAGGGGGGTGGAAGGAGAGACCCTCCTCTCCTCCTCCTCAAGAGCTGCTCTCTAATTCGGCATTACATAGAACTTTAAACGTATTTCATTTTTTTTATTATAACTCTCCGAAACCCTATAGTCAGAGGCTAGGGCGGTCCCCCCCCCCCCCCCTTTCACCTTTATGTCCCTTGCCCCCTTTCTCAACGGCACTTGAGGGAGGGGGGGGGGGGGAGGAGTGACCTTTTTTCCGTCCTCCTGTTTCGACGACCGTGCTAGAGGCGTTCCAACTGAGCGATGGCGATGAACAGGACAGCGTTCAATTTTCAAAATAATGGTTCTAGAGATTCTAGAATTAAAACGGTTCGCGTTCCATGAACTCACGAGCAGCCATGACAGACTTCCAAGCGAGAGGCACGTGCCAGGGCTCGTTGTATTCAGGCGCGTTCAATGTCATCCTTTTGTAGTTCGAGCCTTTGACGTCAGGATCAGGATTATCAGTTGTGAACGACAAATTCGATGGTGGCTGTTCAAGTCGATGGTGACAAGTGTGGTTGTGTACGATGAAAGCTTGGTGTTCTAGCGTTCTCGAAACATCACGGTGAATATTGACAACCTGGCTTTACTATTCTTTCCGATGATGAACGCAGAATTCATCCCAGTTTGGCTAATCTTTGAAGTCTACCATAAAATGATTTTATCCCGCCGATGGGGGAGACAACTGCCCGGAAGCGAAATTCGTCCGAAAGTGGACGATGCTACTCGGCTGGTTGTGACCTAGACCCGTCGGGCTACACTTTGATCAAATTCAAAAGGTCACGATAAATAAAAGGAACGATAGCGACACTTTTGAGTAAATTCTGCTTTATCGGTGGAAATAAGAACGATATCAGACTATCGACTTCGACGGTGTTGATTTTTGAAGGCAGTTGCCCAACCGTCCACCATATAGACAATCAAACATGTAAGTCGCAGCTTATAATCTTCCTCGTGTCGTCAGACGTATGAACTACGGCTGTCTCGGTGCGCTCTCTCGTACTGCTCTTGTTCGCGCCAAGAGAGTGGTAGGGATTTTTCTCCCCTTCAATGAAAAACGTCACAAAGATACACAAATCTGCGGGTTTGTGCGAAAACAAAACTTCGCGGCAATTCTTCGGCTCCTCCCCCCACTATGTCATAACACAAAGAATGTTTGTGTTTGACGAGTTTAGCGACCCAGGAGGCAAGTTATTTCTTACGCTTAGTGTGTATGCTACACGCGGGCGACACGTCGGGCCCTCAGGGCGCGAGCGTGTCATCCACTGGCGCAATCAGTGCCGCAGACGATGTCTTCGCCCCCAGACATAAACAAATTGAGGCATCCTACGTCCAGAAAAAAATAAGCACCATTTATGAGCAAAATGCTACAAATATATTCAGCGCGAATTGCTCTTAATGTTTTCGAGCCTCAATGGTAAAATTCCCTAATACACGATAGTCGAAAGTCCCGTCATGGGCAGTACTCTAAACGCAATAAAATATTACACAGAGCATACATTTATCAAGGTGCAGTACCTTTTTGTGCATTGTACAAACTACTTAGGTATCATGAAACATCAAGGAGTTTCTTAGCATGTATGGGCTTGTTCTACTGTGAACTGAATGCAAGTGCGCAGACGAGCTGGTTTGGAATGATCATAACGAACATCACTAGACTGCAGGTAACAAAACGGTGGAAACATTGAGTGGTCCCCAAATTGACAACGAACTGCGGTTAGAACTAAAAATATATCAATGTTACCTACGCACTGCCTTTAAAAAAGCAGAGGGCACGTGCTTTGCCTCAGATATTGTAAAAATGTTGCCGGTGGTTAAAATGATCAGAGTATTTAAACCAGTAGTGCAAAGATTTGTGTGATTCCAGTAAATACCAACTGGAATTATTCACCCTCGTTCATAAGCAGGGCTTAGTGTGTTCTTCATAATATTTTCTCTTAACGTGTTGTTATTTTATTACTTTATTGAGGGGGAAGGGGGGGGGGGGTGTTTTTGAACCAAGCATTGGGTGTTTTCTGGTGTCAATTTTTTTTTTTTTTTGCGTTCGGACAATAAATGGGCGTTTATCGGTCTTTTGGTGAAGAAATCATGATAAAATATGTAAGTGCTGAAACTGCAAATAATATGTGCGCGACTCGAATTCTTGAAAATTAGACCGGTCTTAAGATAATAAATAAATTAAATAAGAAATGTGGTTCGGAATGAAGCAGTTGCCTTTCGGCTATATCATTGGTGCTTTCGCTGGAGGATAACGCAAAATAAAAATGTACATGCAAATTTGCGTGCTGTGGACCTTGTATATGACTTATTAGTTCATATTTTTGGCTTGGTTTTGTAGTACTCTTGAGAAACCGGCTTGTGGGTCTAGTCCTCCCGATTGATGGGGATTAAACAAATCTACAGACGCATATGTATGACCAACATGTTAAGCACGCATTCTTTTGCAATTTAGCAAGGCCTCCTTGATCCCCCTTTGCCCATGACCGTGAGTTGCTTATAACGTTAAAACAATATCGAAAAAAAAAAAACTAAGGAAATGGATTACAAGTGCAAAAGCAAACTATTTATAGAGGCTTGAGCGTGTTGGTGATTCAAATTGACTGAAACGTTCGTTTTAAGTCAATCCAAACTATTTTACCACATTTTTTTCCAAGTGAGCCAATAAGGCAGATGCAACGTAGAAAAAATTGAGCACAATATTGAATCGCTCTTGTAAACAAAAACCAATCGCGAAAATTTGTCTGAACAAAAAATATTTCAGTGTAGGCTGCTTAGCTTATGAAATTAATAACTTCTTTGTCAACCTCGAAAGAGGCTATCTTGACTGTGATACTTTAAATTATATGAAAGGAACAAATGACAAGTCTTTTTTACTAAGCACGGTAATAGAAACTGGGGTAATATCTTTAGTTCTAGGAATAAATATCAGTGGAAGCTGCGATACAGGTCGTATATTAACTAAGTCCGTCAAATATATATATATATTTTTAGATTTGATATCGCCATATCAAGCTTACATTTTTAACCTTTGCCTACTAAAAGGCGTCTTGCCTAAATAATGCAAATCGCAAGTGTCACCATCTTGTATAAAAAGAGAACAAAAGCAAAATGGGGACTATCGGCCTGTATCAATACTGAATTTTTTTAATTCATTGGGAAATTCAATTTTATTCAGAATGTATAATTTCCGCGATAAGCACTATACGTTGAATGACGCGCAATTCGATTTCAGGAAACATCGCTCAACATAACTCGCCCTTTTAGAACAGGAACAATTTATCCTGAATTGTTTCGCAGGCAAAAACTTATCGCTTGCAATTTTTCTCAATTTTCCTAAACAAACTGAAATATTTGAATCATGACGTGCTATTAAGGAGATTTATATTTTTCGCGCAAAAGATTTAGTGCTCTTAATATCGTATCTGCGTAATCGGAAGGAGTATTTAGGACTGAAAGGTTACTCCCCTGATATAAAAAAAAAATTATCAGGTGTACCGTAGGGCAATCTCCGGGGTTCGTTTTTACTTAACATATACTTGAACGATAATGTACACTATGAAAACGTCTAAAAATTCCTTATTTTTGCGGATGATACTGCATTGTTTTGTTATTTTTCTCCATAAAAAGCCGCATTGAGCACAATGCTGAGGAAATCCTTCCACTTTGAAATTGGAAAGGTGAACTTTGAGTAACGCGCTAAAAATAAGTACAAGGAAAACTAAAGCCGTCCCATCTAGACCAAAAGCCAAAGCATATACACGTTTATGAAGAGATAAATTTGTTGGCTTCAAAAATAGAATTATTCAGCTTCTTCAAAACGCTTGGCGTAATATTCACAGAACGAATGACTTGGAAAGAACATAGAAACTACGTCCTGTTGAAACTATCGAGTACCGTAGGTTTGACTTATATTCATCGACATATTATACCTACTAGAGTTAAACTTCTCGTACATCAGACATTATTCTTTTCGCATATAAATTTCTGTCATCTATTATGGGAAAACACGACGCTCCAAATTTTGCAGAAGATTTACTTACTGCAGAAAAAATGCTAAGAAATATAGATAACGTTCCGTGCGATCGCCCTTCTTCAACATGTTCTCAAAAACAAGGCATAAATAACATACACAGCATGTATGCCTTTCGTTTAGATATAATGTATGAAGAGGAAGGAAAAAAAAAACACGCGAATCTTGTTACTCAGCGTGTTTGTGTAAAAGAACCATCACATATCCCACACGTAACATTGACATATGGAATATTTGTGCGTGTAAAGGCTGAACTCCATGGGACGAATATGCTGCGAATAACCGATGAATTTTGCCCGGCGGCTTTTGCTCTGCGCGTGGAATCAACACAGTGGCTGCTATGTTGCGCGCAAATCGAGCGTGCTGTCGGGCGGCGTTCGCCAGTTATTCGTCACATAATTCGTCCCATGGAGTTCAGCCTTAACGAGTAGAAATGATGACACGCCTACTTCCAAATTTGCTCAATTTCTGTATTAATTGCTATATACAACTAGAATCTCAATAGAAAATTAGAATATTTATTTTATAAAACGAGTTTGACTGAATGAGTAAAGAGGTGTAATGCTTGTGGTGCGTTTATAGTCAGTCTCATGAAAAATAAAATAAAAAAACACCTATTGGTTTGACTTATACTAAGTGTTTTGTGCGATGTGCTTTAATGTACGTTTTTGTTTTTTTACATGGTATAATTCCTAGAGGAGGGAACTAGTGAAGCTATTTTCTCCAGCTTTGTCCCCCAGCCTCCCACATCGGTAGAATGAAAATCAAGACATTCTGGTTATTAATATTACTACTCTGTAGAATAAAGCCTGCAAAGCATGGAATGCGCGGTGCTTGAGACTCAACTTCACGCTCCACTTCGCTCGTGCGTAAGATTTAGGGGTCTTCCTAGCACTAAATACACCGACCTCACTCAGCTTTCGGCGCATGCGTGACGTCGTCTTAACTTTAGTTCACAGGAGGCAGATGGCCGTGCTTCCAAGGGGTCGTGCCGTCTCGTGCTCTACACACGCAGAGCTCCAGCGAGCTGCTCT
Organism: Ixodes persulcatus; assembly: GCA_013358835.2. Taxonomy (NCBI): domain Eukaryota; kingdom Metazoa; phylum Arthropoda; class Arachnida; order Ixodida; family Ixodidae; genus Ixodes; species Ixodes persulcatus. Next base: position 543,725 of record JABSTQ010009479.1, on the reverse strand, counting down.
CACGTGCAAAAATACGAAGGTTTTCCCAATCCATTCCGGCTGCGGTGGCGTAGTCAAACTGGCTGGGGAGATTGATTTATCGAGGTTTTCTGTTTCCTGTCATTCAAGGTCATGTGTGTTCCGTATCTGGTATGCGGGACGAAACAAATAATAAAATATTTCAGCATGGGTTATGCGAGAAAATATATGTGAGGCAAAACAAGAATGTGTGACAATAATGCAATTTTTGTAAACACCTTCCTGTGGCGCGGAGAGATAAGAACAATGTTTTAGCGCATACCAGAAATGACGACATTCAAGATGGCTACGCCCTTGCGGAAAAGGTGTACTAATTCAGATGCAATGTTTAGCGGCCTTACCTTCCTGTAAATTTAGCACCACGTGAGCCTGAACGCACCGGACAGCCACAGTGTCCCATGTCAACGAAATGTCGTGTCAGATGCCACACATCTGATCCCGGGAAAATAAACTGTTTCTGATATACAGGAATCGTTTGTACGACCATGCTTAGTTTTTGTTTAATTTTTTCTCCCTTACTGTTCACTGGTGGTTGCAAACAAAATATGAATAAAAAATCCGCTTTTAGCCTCCTCGATTCAAAGCAGAATACCAGAAAAATCTGGAACGTGATCCGGTTCACAATATTTTCCGCCCCTACTTATAGTAGCCCAGGGCTCGGCTTGGCAATGCAAGTGGAAAATGCTGAGCTTCAAATATTTTTAGTTGGGCTACTATTCTTTTTGCAGCAATTTCACTTAACTAGGGCAGAAACATTCCCCGAAAAATTGATTGTAGTGAGTCGAGCCCAAGTCGATTCTTCACACAGAAGTCAGAAGCAATCCATGATGCACGTTGGATCGAAGACGTCAAGTGTAGTCCCCAGTTTCAACGAGCTTTGGAAACTGGGGAGTAAATGAAGTATTTCGCTTTGAATCTCTTACGACGAGAAAAAGCTTCTGTGTTCAGTGGAGAGGGTTGCGAGAAAGCTTGTATCACACTTGTATTAGAACGCTGAGCGCGTCTCCGACTCGTGCATTCGCCGTCTCCTAACAAGAAGTCCCTCCATCTTTGCAAGATGACACCATAAAAGTGTCATGTTTTTGCAGGTCGCAATCCTGGAGTTGTGAGACAAGCGTTTGTGGACGTGGCAGACGCCAGTTTTGAGGAAGGCTGCTACAGGCTTAAAAGTACAGAGAAGCTTTAAGGTGCAACCTCACCGCGCATGACGTTTTGGTGCTTTTTTGATGGCTTATAACTTTCTTTCTATGTATCTTACAATTATAACGTTAATGTCAAATTAAAAAGCTGTTTTTCAACGATACTTTAATGTCTCAACATTAAGATTTTTTTTTTTGGTTGTAAGTTAATTATTCAACTTTTAATAGACCACAGTCTCTAATATTAAAAACATTATTTCTCAAGTTATAGCATCCCATTGTCTACGATATTTTACGTGAGCGTTCGGTTGGATGTAGTAAATTAAAAAAAGTAAACAACAAATTGTACAGATAATGTGTAATTTAATACAAAAAATAAAGTTTAAAATGGTATTATTTTATGGCGCTATAAAAACGGAATCACGTCAACTAATCAAAATAACGAGACATTAAATTATGAAGCATGCTTCGATATTACATTTTCCAGAACTTCCATATTGATATATTACACATTAAGAATGTTACAAGACCTCAAACGTTCCCCATTCAGTTACTGAAAATTGTAGTTCTTTAATATAAAATACAGATGGCGACACGTGTTCAAGAACAGCTTGATGTGCATTTTGTGTTGTGTGCCTCTTGGAACGCCACGTGAAAGACAGAAAAAGCGCCAGATGTCAGGGTGTCAGATGCCTGGATGCCCGCAGTGAGCGAGCCAGAGATGTCAGAACAACAAGCGCGAGGCTGCGGGTGCACCACAGCTGCTTTTACGCGCGTTCTACTGTGCGTCGGTGCACATGCCCGACGCGATCCAAATGAAATGGGCGCCATGAAATGCATTCTGCCATTTCAGATTCCGCCACGTATGCGAAAACATTTTAATGTGTTTATCACTCGCCAAAATCATTTTCGCAATCACACTACGCTTCTCGGAATGGTTTAACTATATTTTGTTTCAAAAACCAGCTCGGTGGCTCTCCAGTGGCAATGATATTAAAACAAAACACAAAACATTAAATCGTCTCAGTGCCTCTGAACCAACGCGCTGGCCCATGAATTCATATTTGTCGGGTTTAAATATCGGCCGAGGTGCCCGCAATCTGACGGAGGCCAATCTGAGATCACCAGTTAGTCCAAATAAACACGCAATTTTTATATTGGGGCGTGTTAGGTGATTTTCCCTGGTTGGACCTGCGAAACCCTAAGATCCGAATATTTGCTTTGCTTTACCTTAGTTCGGAGTGCAGCCAATGCTACACTCTTAAAAAAAAAGCTAGTAAAAAGCTAGTAACTGCAGCAGTTACTACCTATTTCTGACCGTTACTACCTTTCACTAACTATTTACTACCTCAAACGGGCGATAGGTAGGAAAAAGCTAGCAAATGCAGCCATTACTACCTTTTTCAGACCGTTACTACCCTTTTACTAGCTATTTACTACCGCAAAGGCGCGGAGAAGATGGCGGCGCTTGCTTCATACCCGATTGCCAGCGTTAGCGACGTACTTGCTGTTTCGGATCGCAGGGGGAGGTATCTACATGCAATCGTAGCGTCAAATATTGTATGAGGGGGCATGTTTAAGGGTTGGAGCTGACTTAATAACGATCGCAGCCTCCGTACCAGCACGACGTGGAAGCCAGCGCTGCAGCGAGCGCAGCAGCCATTGTTGATGCAATGACCATGCGGCTTATATACCTTCCTTCTCGTTTGCATTCGTTTGTGAGCGTTTATATTTTCGTTTTGGTTTTAACTGGGATGAAAATAGCCACTTACCACACTAAAAACGTTTCCGAAAACAAATAAAAAAGTTCATTCCGTTTTCTATATTTTTTTTTATTTTTGTATTTTTATAAACTAATGTTTTTCTTTCACAAGAGACACTTGGCAACATTGTACGACAAGCAAGTTGGGGCCAGTCGGAGTGGTCGGAGTTCGCAAGACGCTAGTTTCTCCGATGTGAACCTGCCGTTTTTGCCTTGTGTCGTGGGCAGTTCTCGTGTTCCCGTGTTGGAGTGCATAGTTAACGTTCGTGCGCTCGACGGGGCGAGTGTGTGCGTGGACCTGGACTGCTCTGAGGATAGTTCTAACGAGCCGGTGCCGCTGTCACTGGATTGGGTTTCGTCGCCCAAGAAGCTTTTCTCTGCCTCCTCCTACTTGACACTGAGAACTTCTTCACGGTTTGTGTGTGCTCGGTGGTCGAATGATTCTGATTGAGCTGTCTTCGGTCGTGACAGTGCACTGTCACAACCGTTGATGTGCGTTGTTAATTGTGTATGTAGCTTTAGGACTAATGGAAAAAAACTGTTTTGGCATTCTACGAGTCTTTCTAAATTTGCTTATTTCTTCCCCAAAAACGCGAGCATTCGTCAGCGTATAGTACAAAAATTAAGATGCGAGCTGCACGCGGTATTAATTTTGCATGCATTTTTGTAGCGCAGCACGCGAAAGAAGTGCAGCTGCCGTCGTACTCCCCGTCGTCACGGGAAAGCACTCTCTCGCCGACGGCGACCGCATTCGTTTTAAAAGCTGAACCGCATGTAATCGATTTAGCGAGTGACGAGACTATCGACGGAGGCAGCGACGAGCGACGGCGATTTCTCACGGTCACCCGTCGCGTCGCTCGGTTTTTTAATTTCTAGGAAATGCCGCTCATCGGCTTGGCCGCTTGTTCCCGTCACTTTTATGCGGTTTGCCTCGTCGCGCAACTGACCTAGCGACTGCGAAGAACTGACTGAAGGACTGATACACGACAAGAAGTTTGCGCACTCAAGTGGTCAGTATAAAAGACTGAAGGACAGTCAAGGTAGTTAGCAGGGAGGAAGTGGCCGAGTGGGCTAACGTGTCTCAACTTGTAAGCTTGCGGTGGGAAAACCTCCTGGGTTCGATTCCGACTGCCCCCGTACGTAAGTTAGCGATTAGAGTGATCGTGTGTTTGTGTTGAATGTATTGTGTCGATTGTGTCGATTGTGTGCTAAAAATGTAGGTGTATGTATGTATCAACTCGCGAATGTGAAAGAAATGAAAGAAACTATAAATAATCGGCGTCCTTTTTGGTGTACATTTAATTGGACGTTGACTAGCGGCCCCTGGATTACTCATTTCCAGTTTCAATTTTTCTTGCGCCTGCCACCTGGTGGTAAGTGGCATAACCCCACACCTTTTTTATCCACAGGAAATCACGTGACTAGTTGCGTTTCCGGTCTTCCGTCGGGAGGTTGCGCTAGTTGCTAGCTAGAGGTAGTAAAATGCATGGATTCTACTTTCAGGCTAGTAACAGTTACTAGCTTCTTGACCTAGTAACCGTTACTAGCTTGACCGTTGCTACCTAAAGTTACTAGGCACCTAGTAACATATGTGACAAGCGGTTACTAGCTCTTTCCTAGTAAATACTACTAGCTTTTTCTTAAGAGTGTAAGGGCTGATGAAGCCACTCAAGCAGCACCAAGAGCGCGAGCTTAAGCTGTTCGTTCTTTTTCTGTGCCTATGCGGTCGGGCTAAACTGGAGCCACTAAATAAGCTACGCTTCGTACACATCTTGCTGCTTAAAATGATGGTTGTCAGTTATCTGAAGCTTTATTTGAAATCACAGGAAACGCTTTTCCGTCCTCCACTACTGTTTAAACAGTTCGCGACAAAGCAAAGCAATATTACGTGAGCTTCCTGAAACCGAAACTAATGCTGAGGAAGTCGCACTTTTAAATCATGACGATCGGCAGTTGCATTTGGTTTATTACTAACCCCCAAGATGGCGGCGCCCATAACAATATCGGATGAAAAAGTGCCGATACTCTAAGCGTAGCTCATTTGGTTTAGCTCACAGGCTAACCCAAGTGCGGTGGGGGATCGTTGGCCGAGTGTGTTGTGGCACCGCAGATCAGAGCACGTGGAAAAATGCTCGAGCGCGAGCTCCGTTCAAAGCACGGAGCTCACGCTGCAGAACCTGTAGCGACTAAAGGCTGGTTCACACACTTGCAACGATTACGTTCGCATGCAACCGAAACGACCGTAACGACAAAAACACCGCAACAACCGTGGCTCATGGATTGCTTCGCGAAGCTACCCCTTGCATCACTTGCCATGCTGTGTTCGGCGAACGCTTGTCCCGGTGACTTTGTCGTTACGGTCGTTTTGGTTGCATGCGAACGCAACGAACGCAGATGTGTGAACCAGCCTTAAATCCCCTTGATGTGTTTGCGTTGGTCTTTCAAGTAACCTCAAAGGTGCCAGTGCACGAGGCCCGTCTCTCGAGCGGCCCTTGGAGGCAAATGGCGGCGCAGCACTAAAATGACTGGCCCTTGAAAGCGAATGGCGGCGGAGGACCCTCTCGTGGCACGTGTCTTGCACGTTTCCACAACAATGGTTGGCGGTACTTGTAAAAAACGCCGTTATCGAGGGTCTTCAGCAGGGACCCTGGGTTCAGTCGCCCGTCTGCATCCTACCGTCGTGCGATCGTGTACCGCATATACTGCGTAATGCACGTTAAACACCCCGAGCGAACAGTTGTACTGCACTTTTTATAATCTTCATTGGGTAACAATGTGGCCCTACGAAACGGCTGCTCTCTAAAAAACTAACGACTAATTTTGAATGGATCGTTACATTACATTTTTAATGTATGTTCGCGTGTTCGCGTTTTTTTTTTTTTGTCTACATATTTGATTATGCGGCTCTTACTTATGATTAAACAGACTATAGTTGTCGGACTTCTGGAAAAATATTATATAACCAAGAAAATGGCACGTGAACGCAAAAGACAAACACACACACACATACACACACACACACATAGGCGCACTTAATAACAATAATTGAAATAATAGAATTGATTATAATTGAGTTTTCAAAGGTTTGAGCGCACGAAAAGCTATAAAAGCGAGCTGGATGCTTTGTATGGTGCGCTTGTTCACTGGAAGTGTAGTTCAGAGCAGTATGCTCGCACTTGTATGTTCCGCTTCGCTCGCACGATTAAACGAAATACTTAACTGGTAATGTATTTAGTGAAACAAAGCTTAATTACCTTCTGTATATGTGCAATGCCCTCAGTTTTCGCGTGAATACACGCTTGTTTATAATTATTGTTTTCGTTTCCCACTGCGATTCATTTCGTGCTCTTTACCAAGGTACCCCAGGAGCATTCTATTTCGCGGATTGTAAAAAAAAAACCTACGCAACTAGCCACGTGTGCCATAATCAATAGAAAATATTCTAAGCTTGACATGTGACCGCTTGCCTGAGTAAACACTGTTGTTTGTCAAGAACAATTGCGATTGTATGAAATCACGTGGGAAAAACTCGTTCTAAGCACGCGACCGTTGGCATGTAGTGAATACTCAAAATCGGCGCCGAGATGCTTGGTAGCTGTCAGCAGGTGGAGTTTTTTTATCAACCCAGAGTTGGAATGTTTCCTTCTTTCTGTTGTAAGCAATCAGAAGACAACTGACATCAAATCTGAGGGTAATAAAGTACTATGAGCATTCAAACATAACTGCCTGAGCAGTATATGTGTACAAGCTTTAGCTTTTGATGCACCTTTAACTTTCGATAAGCTCAACGCTAGTGTAAAATGTAGGGTTGTTTCATTCTTAATCAGTGTACCATGTGCGTGCTTACACTATATTTTATACAACGTCAAACTCTACCCGTTAGCATCTTTTTCATATATGTACACCACTACCTGCGCGCAGAAATCACCAAATTAAGACTGTCACAAAACAAAAATACAGTTTTCTTGTTTCTACCGCAAAACTAAACTAGGCATCGCCTAACGCTCATTCTCCGTCCAAACGTAGCCCTAGGTCACAACCAGATGCCACAGTTTCATCCCAAACGGACACCTTATTCAAAAGTGATTTTGTGAAAATTTCAATGGGAAAATGGAGCCCATTTTCGCCAGTTTTCGGTTTCTGGTGCCATAGAGTTCCATGTATTCGAAAACGTCGTCGGCCGCCATTCTCCCATTGAACTTTTCAGAAAATCACTTATAACTTTTGAATAAGGTATCGAATCGGGTTGAAACTTTGGCATCTGGTTGTGACCTGTAGCGCTACCTTTGGGTGGAGAATGAGCGTTTGGCGATGCCTAGTTTATTCTTGCGGCAAAAAAACAACAAAAATTGTTTTTTTTTGTGACACCCTGTACATTGGCAAATCTCTGTGCAAAAGCTATCCACTGACCCAGAATCTTTGCCTCGCCAGTCATTACATTTATCACTGGATTCGTATTAAAATTAATTCTTATCATTTATTGTTGTGAGTTAATTTTTAACCTCGGAATTTCTTTTATTATGACTTCCGCACCAGTCCTACTTTGGCTTTACCAAACTAAACATCTATACCTGAGTGTCATTTTTTGTGTTTTCCAGTCTCGTGGTTTTGGTCAAAATAAACTCCCAGCTACCTAAATGAGACCCCTGACCGCTCAAAAAATAGATCATTTGTTTTTTTTATTTTTAAGGTAGTTAATTCCTCAAGCTAGAATTTTAGAAACTCAAGTCTATCACGTCTTCACGTTTTCCTGGAAATCCACAAAGAGCCAAACACATGCACGACAAAAGGGCCGGCCCGTCATATTGCCGCCCACAGAGCCGAGAAAGCAGCGCTCGGTCACGGACTTCTAGAAGATTCGCGTTCATTCTTGCACCAGACGTAACTTTCGCCCTGCTTTCATGTTCTCGAAAGTGCCAGTTCATCGTCGCCCCCGAGCGCCCGACGCTCCAACCTTCTTTGCCGAACTTTCGAGATAGTGACGCACTGCAGATAAGCAGCTGCCCGCGACCGTGTCGCGTCAGTCTCGCTCTCGCTCTCTGTTACGCTGCCGAATCGCCGCCCGCTTTTCTGCTGCCTCGACGCTCTTTCTTTACTTTTTTTATTTGGCGCAAGTTCGCCGATTAAACCTTTATTTTTCAGTTCACTGTTCGTCCTGTCGTGACCTTCATTCGTGACAATGTAAATCTGATCACATTGAAATATGTGTAATTGGCCTCCGAAATCTCCGACAACGGCGCACAGGAAATTTTTATATTTTTCAACGCGTCGGTGGTTTAGTTGTGCATGTGTCTCGCCATTTGGCTCAGGACTAATTTTCGCGTTTTGTTCTGCCCACATTTGCTGGAGACGTGAGCTCGTAGCGTAGGCAACTGGCCCCCTTGCACGAGAACTGGAGCAGCCGTGCGCGTTCCAAAGAAAGCTCGTGCAGAGAAAGACAAGCAAGGGACCAGGGATGTCAAATTCAGGATCTAGAAAAATACCCGACTGTATCAAAGCGCCGCCACACACGATTTCTCGCATTGATGAACAGGTCTGGAAGGCGATCCCACCGCCATCTCTTGGTTCAGAATCACACTAACCAAGGGTGGGGTTGCACCTTAAAAGACAGAAGCTCTACCTCTCCGAAAATTACGGCACTCGAGTTCGTTCCTACTTTTTGTCAGTACATCTAGAACCGACCGCAAGGATAACAACATCAAACAGCATGACACGCCGGCTCAGTGACGTCATTTTTTGCCACTGGGGAACCACATTTGATGTATGTGCGGAATAGGACACTTTACAGACACGACAAAAACGCGTTGCAGGCACAGTTGTATTAGTAGGCGTGTGCAAAATTGAAAGCATCTCAACTAAGAATGATTGTGTGGCGCACTTAAGAAAATGATGTATTGGGCTCTGATTATGAACATCAATTTTTACTAATCTTGTTCTACTTTTCTTTTTAACAGCACCCACTGAAGAATCGACGGCAATGTCAAGTAAGTAAGCTCCAGGCGATTCCTTCGATATTTTCGAAATACATGCAACAGAAACTTCTAGACACAAATAAATTCGAAATTTGTGAAGAAATATGTTGGTGCTCCACTGAGCTCTCCCTGTCGTACAGCAAAATATTTATTGTGTATGTTTAATGTAGTTTTACTCACCGATGTTGGAATTTCAAAGGGCAATATTCCCTACATCATGTGTCTTTGACCCTGGTGACAATGTGTCCCTTGATGTTAGAAAATATAAGCAATTTTACTTAGCTATGTCTCATTAAGGCAGTGTCAGGAAACATTGTTTAGAGTAGCATGGTCTTCAAAAACCAAAATAATGTAGAATACTACATCAGAAACATCGGTTTTAAGGCGTTGTGCTTTTTTAACATTTAGCAAGAGAGAATTTACGTGGTGTCATTTGTTCTCAAAGGTATAGTGAGTCTACTCGAAACCATTGTGAAAATATTAATATATTTATAACAATCTGGTAAAATCGTCCTTCTATTGACGTTTGAGAAACAAAAGTTAAGAAATAACTTTTATGATACGTGCCGGCATAGAACACTGTCACGTTCCTCCGAGGAGAAAAGGGCGTATTGGAGATTGAGATTACGCACAAAAGTAGAAGGAAGAAATCAATTTAATCAGTCACACCAAAGAAATATGAACGCATAGGAAATCGAATAAAAATAAACCGATGATGGAATTATTAAGAGAGGTATCTACAAGCACAATCAGCTTGGTGCCCTCTCAAGGTCTAATCGGGGCCCGAAGTTCACTCACAACTTCTGAGTAATGATGGATTCGAAACCGACCACTTATCGCTTGTGTCGGAGCCACGGTTTCCAGGGTGAAATCCTTGAGCCTGGCAAGCTTGCGATGGACGAACGGCAACCGGCCGTCCTTCAGGCTTGATGGTGTTGTCTTTCCTGGGGCGAGGCTAGGGTTTCTGAGGAGTGCGGCTAGGGATGGTGGTCAGAGCTCGGATGCCGCTCCGGTTCGACGGTGTTGCCCTTCCTGAGACGGGGCCAGGATCTCTCATTAGCGTAGTCGGAGCTGGCGGGCGCTGTCTGATGTCACTCCTGCTCGACGGTGCTGCCTTGCCTGGGACGAGGCCAGGGTTTTTCAAGAGCGGAGCCTGACTTGCCGGGAGCGCTGTCCGACAGAGTCGTTCGCTTGTTCCCGCTCGACACACACACCTTGTGCCCTCCGCTTGTCTTCAGCTCGCCCTTCTCCCTTTCTTCTTCTTAACCCATTGTTACTCCAAGAACGTAACAAGCATATATGTAACTGAATAATATTTTTTGTGAAAGCAACATTTAGCCATAATTACACAAAGGTAATTAACACTTCAGCCGTGATCCGTTATGGAACCCTCTCAGAGCTTCAAATGCCTTCAGCCTATCAAACCCCTCCGCACTATCAACCTACTCAGCCCGTCAGACCCTTCAGTCTTTAATCCTTTTGACGTCCAAATGACTTAACCATAGACCAAAGTTCAGTTTAAAACGTTCATTGTAAATTTAATTGCGACATTATGTTTTACATGCATGCTGTAAATCAAAAAGACATATGGAACGAATGTTTTCTCAAACTCGGGTGCAAGCAGCTGTTGACAAAAGCAATCAAACCAAACATGGATAACCGAGTTCATTGTCGAAAAAGATATCTTTCTAGGGACTCAAAATGGCGCTGGGTACAATCCTGAGATGTACGGTAAACCAACCAATAAACTCCAAGAGGTGCACCATACTGACACACGCACGCTGTCAGTAGCCTGTTCAGCGAAAATTACGAACGCGCAACCAACATCTACCGCCGTTGAGAAATCCAGAACGCAGTCACAGTGTTGTCCCCGGCGTCTCTTCTGCTCGCTGGATGCTTCGAAAGCTGGACGGATGAAGAGGCGCAAGAAACAGGGCACTGAGAATCCTTCTTTATGTGCACAACCAGGTGCTTTTAAAGATAGGTCTCACGCATGAGACGGGAAGCCGATACTGAGTGTTCGTTTGCGGTTGTGAATTTAGTTTGCGCTCGTTGACAGAGAGAAACATGGCGAGCAGCTCCTGATGATGGCTGCATTTCAAATGACTAAAACAGCTTATCTACTTACAAACAGCCAAACGTCCTCCTCCCATTTTGCCACACAACCTATCTTCCTCGTCAGTGAGGACGTGGTGAAGAAAAACAGTGCAAGTAGGAAATGCCAGAGACTAGGACAGCTGAAGTGAAGAACGGCGACCTTCTTTCCAGAACAGCCTTTCTCATGTGCGCCCGCTTCTCCTTCGGTGGTGCCGCGCGCCAGGGCCATGACGGGAAGGGAAAGTGGAACGCTTCTTGAGTTCCTAATACTGATTGCGTCGGCCCCGAACACGACGGCTAAGCGCCTTTCCCGACGGATAAATTTTGAAGAGTCGAGTGATCTCTACCCCAGAATCGTTAAAATGATTCTGATGGATACTTAGTTTAACGGAAAGGATTAAGAAAAACCCCACACGCCTCTCAAAATATCATCGTTGCTCTCATGGCGGGTTTTTAAACCCATTAGGGATCCTTAAAGGCTACGTCAGGCCAATTAAAAAAAAAATAACGAACTTTTCAAATACGCCAAATATTTTTGATGGGTGCGACAAAACATTTCAGAAATCCTGGTTGGCCCCATAGACGGATTTTCAATAGGGACGTCGCTAGACAATGAGATAGGTTTAGAGCGGATTTGTTATTTTGGAACCTTTATTTAAATTAGAAGTGAAAAAAAGACCTACTTAAGGTCACAGTACAGTCTGTACAGTGTATTTGCTGGAAGCCCTTGCGATGCCCGCTGATTGCTTTCTTTCGAACGCGCCGACCTTTTTCTTCGCTTTTTTGGATGGCCATCGCAGTCTATGGGAGCGTGTTTAAAAAACGCGTGACGTTTCACGGTACATAATAGATTATTTGAGATCAAAATAATATTCCTGGCAATAAAAAAGAAAAACAAGTATGACTCACTTTCATTAAAAATCAACCGTATACAGCCCTGAATTTACCAATTGGCAAACATTAAAAATTTACTACATTTACCTATATCAACAACTTTGAAAATTTGGCTTTGAACGTGCCATGCCAACAATAGTGGTCGCGAGGTTGAAACAGCAACCAGAGTTTCTCCCTCTCTGAGTTAAATTTTTTATGCAGTTAGTGCCAAAGAAACAATAAAAAAATCGTTCACGTATGCTTCTTATTTTTGTATACACAATACCACTTCTTTGAGTCACAGTGCTTAGTTACGCTTACGCAGAGTTGCGGCCCAGAGCCAGCGACGTATCCGCAAATTGTTCGAAACGTTTGACCTAATTATAAGAGTAGCTCGATCGGTGCAAACAAAGAATGTATGTGCCGGTAACTTCCGGACTTATCTTTGTAAGGGTACGTAAGCTTGGCAACGTAAGAAAATGGTGCTGAGTGAACCAATCTTTTGATAGTATCGCCGACGCTGACTTGCCGCAAAGCTTGAAATTTTCTAGCTCGGCGCGGTAACTATTAGGATAAGAGGAGTTCAACAAACACTTTATGACATCCTTTACTCACGGCCGTAATGAGTGACCCCGTTTTGTAGTTAGAGAAGATACCGTGAATTATTATCGCAACGCGATAGATGGGTTTGCAAAGAGAAGTCTGTGTATTTGTGTTTCTCTCACTTTTAGAAAAAGTCGATTGTCATCTCTGGACTGAAAGATTATGCACGAGAAACAGATGTTGTTCGCCCCCGATGTGAGATTCGCTCTGCGTAAGAAAACCAATAAGGCATAATAGAAAATTTTTGAAATTCAGTCTGTCCACCTCGATAACTATCCTATCCTGCGTATATACTGTCGCGTTGTCAAAGGCCACGACGAAGATAAAAAAAAATTGAATTTATGTAGTAAAATGAGAAACAGAGTATTTACCTGAGGGGCGGGACGTCCTAGTTAATCCTTTCAGGAATAGCGCTATAATGCGAGAACCCGAGTCGCGAGGCGCGAGACGCAAATCACGAGGCACGAGCCTCAGGTAAATCCGAAATTCGAAGGACTGTTCGCCGGCACGCCTAAAGGTGTATCCACACGACGGACCGGGCCGCGGACCGATTGTTCACGTAATGCGCAGCCCGCGGGCCGCCCGGCTGCAATGAGCATCCACACGGCGGACCAAAAGAGCAGACGACAGAGCGAACGGGCCGGTCTAACCCTCGACTTCACAGCTCCGCCAAACGCATGCAGCGAGCTGCTTTGAGGCTATTTGTAAGTATCCAAGATGGAGGTTGAACAAAAGAGACGTTTGGCCGCGGTGGCCCTGGCGTTGACTATTGAGGACGAGGAGGACTTAAAGGGGCTATGCAACAATTTTTTTACTTTGCGCAAATACCGCTTAGAACGGATCCCTGACGTTAATGACCTATGAAACACGCCTTAGTTTTTCACCCGACGCATTAGAAGTCCCAGAAAAAAATTAAAAAACAACGAGCAGCGTTCACGCCCTCAACTCGCAGCCAGAACAAGCGGCCACGTGATCTGGAGCCGATTATATGCCGCCAATGTTGATCATAGCCACGCGCTGGGGTTGGCAAAGCACAGGACACGCGCTGAGTTCCAGACATTGTTATGGCTCGGCTATTGTCGTCGTTGCAGCGATTGGACACGGGCCACTACTCGAATGCTTCTCGAGCTATCAATTATCACGAGCCTAAATCGAGTGCCCACGCAATGCTCGGGTCCAATCTATGAACCGCATTCAAATATCGTCATACGGGTGTACTGCGATCCCCGCGTTACGTCATCGAATTTTGCAAGGGAGAGATTGAATGAAAATGATCGCTTTTGTCCTTGAAATTACACCGCAACAAAGGAGTTTCTTGGCCAGTGGCATTGCATGCGAGTATCCTTGAGTCCCACTAGTGCCAGTAAGCTCGTGTAAAGTGAAAAACATTCCAATTGAATATCGTTGCACAGCTCCTTTAAGTGAACCGAAAAGGGCAATCCCACAGAGCCGGGGGGAATTGCTCCACTCGCGCGATGAAGTAAAACGTTGCATCGTCGCACCATGCCGCCATCGTCGCACAACAAAAGGTTCGTCTTCTTTGTCTTCAACAGTTAGAGCCAAAAGAAAACGACTTTGGATTTGCATTCCAATCTAAACAACAAAAGTCAGCTAGTTGCCAGACTTAGCGCTTCAATTATACTAAAAACGCCGCTGTCCACCGCCAAGGTCCGGGCAAGAAAAGTCGCTTGGCATTTCTCAGAAGTGCGGGCCGCGGACTGCCGGCGGACCGCGAATACCGGTGACGTAAGGTCGCGTGATGCACGGCCCGCGGACCAAAACAGCAATTTGGTCCGTCGTGTGGATACACCTTAAGCAACCAGAACAGTCCTGCTGAATTATTCACAGTAAAGAAAACATTATACCGATGAATGAAAATAAGGTTACGCGGAAATTCAGAAGAAACCATCTACCATCAAGTTTTCTATTGCGTGGGTGGCTTGAGGCGGGCGACATCAATCACTTCCCGGTAAAGAAGGCGCAGCGTTGATGGCTGGGTTACTCAGTCATAAGCTCGCAGCGACCTCGTTAGGAAATTGGTGTACACATACAAGCTTGATCGCCTGGTTGGTTCTCTGTGTCATTTCGCCGAAGGGTGTAGTGTCGAGCGTCATATTGTTGCTATACTTTGATTTGTGTCCTTGATAAATGCCTGGCCTCTTCCCCGCGATGGAGAAACTTGTCCACGACTTTTGAGAGGTCGTCGTCTTGAACGTATGGCAGTATGGCGTCTAGTGTAGTTGTTGCTTCCCTACCGTACAGAAGGCTGAATGGCGTCATTTCTGCTGTATTTTTCTTTGTGGTGTTGTACGCGAACGTTACGTGAGGTATGATGACATCCAACGTTTAATGTTGCACATCCAGGTACATCGACAACATGTCTGCTAGAGTCTTGTTATGTCGCCCCATCAAGCCATTAATTTGAGAATGACGTGCCGTGGTTCTGTGGTAGCTCGTTTGACTGAAGTATAATGGTTTGCATAGGCTCGGGCCATGAATGCTGCTTCCCAAACTGCGATGACGGCCTCAGGAGCACCATATCGCAGAAAATTTCATCTAAGAAGAATCGTGCACCCTCAATTGAGGTGATACTGGGCAGGGCCTGCTTTTTAGCGAAGGGGGTGAGGTAATCGGTAACCACGATAATTCATTTGCGGTCGGAAGCGGACGTAGGAAAAGGGCCGAGCAAATGCATTTCCACTCATTGTAAGGGAAGGGACATGCGCGTTTTAATCGTGCTGCATGCCTCCAAGGCGGCTATTTTCGGCGTAGGTATTCTCGACGTGTGCGTATGTAGTGGGTGACATTTGTAGCGAGGCGTGGCCAACAGTAGAGCCCTTTAATTCGTTTTAGGGTACGTGCAATTCTTAATTATCTAGATGTTCGTTCGCCTAGTGCTGCTTCAAGTAATTCGTCGCGGAGTGCTCACGGGACCATGAGAATGTAATCTGTCTTATAAGGGCCAAAACAGTTTTTTTACGAACCCGTCGTATCCAAGACGAAATCCGCATAGGCCCCGCCTAAATGTTTTTCAAAAAAGCGATGATTTTGCTTTCAATGTAATCGTTGAGGTGAATTTGATCGAGATCATTTCGTTGTTGTTGAGAGAATATTTTAGCACTTATCGCACCCAGGAAGGCATCTTCCTCAACCGTGTTCTCTGGGGGCGGGTTACAAGGTGCATGCAAAAGGCAGCCGGCGTCTGAGTGCTTGCGCCCTGACATCAGCGTAATCGTGAAGTCGAATCCCTGTAGTTTCAAGCTCCCGAATGTGAAACATCCAAAAGATTTTTTTTTTAATTTTAAAAACAATCACAATGCGTGATGAGCTGTGATTTCCTTGAACGCCTTGCCCACTTGTATGGGCGAAATTCGGAAATAATTCATACAATAGATAAGCATTTCCTTGGTCATGAAGTAGTTATTTTTCCAGAGACAGTTTAAATCACTTGCGTACGGGATAACGTGTTCAAGTTTATTCTGCTGGTGAACAAAGACGCCGAGGACTTGTTTAGCGCTTTCATCGTAGTGGGACAGCAGCGGGAGCGACTGCAAGCGCCGTGAAAGCTCCCTAAATGCATCCATTTGCTTATAAGGCCAGCTGAATGGGATGTCATTGTACTTCAAGCACGAGAGGGGCTCGACAAGCTGAAAACCGTATTTTACAAACCGTCAATAATAAGCACAAGTTCGGAGAAAACTGCGAACCGCTGTCTTGTTGCTGGCTTTGACAAGTGAGCAATGGTTGCTGTTTTTGATTTTTTAAGATAGACGATATGTCTCATAACTTTTAGTTTTGTAAACAAAGCGACCCTTTTCAGTTTTAAGCGTTTTTTCTGAAGAGTTTATTGCTTCGAGTACCATTACGAGTATATTGTGTGATCCTCGAAATTCCTGCAAAATCAGGATAACATCGTCGAGACAAAAAAGAAAAGACAGGTATATTATTTTATGTCTGCCAGCGCAGTGTCCAAAACCTTTTTGAGCGTTGGTGCCGTTGAGCAGAGGCCGAAGAGCATAAACTTAATATCGTACAATTTGTCCGGGGTAATAAAGGCTGGTTTCTCCTGATCCATCTCTCCCACCTCGATCTACGAATATCCGGCTTTAATGACTAGTGAGGAGGAAGTTTTGGCTTGATAAACAAGATATGGCGTGTCATTTATGTGGGGCTGCAGACACACGTCCTTTTTTGTAATTTTGTTTACCCGGCTGTAGTCGAGGCAGAACAATAGTGTGCGTGATTGTTTCTTGAAAAGAACTTCAGGTGACGTTCAAGGATCTTTTGACGGTGGGATGATATGGTCAGCGAGTATCTTTTTGACTTGCCTAATTGCGTCGCGTTCTTTAAATGAGAGTCAGTAAGAAAATTGTCGAATGTAGGGCGTATCGTCGTATGTTATTATTTTATGTTATATGACAACTACAGCGACAATTTTGACGACAACGAGAAGGATTCACATAAGCGTTGAAGCAGCTTCTTGTAGTCGGTCGTGTTTTCCCGGAAATAGCACCAGGTTTACGTCGAACTTTGGAGCAGCCTATTTCGTGATGCAAATTGTTGAGGGTGCATCAGATATTGCCGCGCGCGCAGCTGGCCAAGGAGGCAGCGCGCGCGTCGCCTAACGGTTATCGTGCCTGCCTCCCATGCGAAAAGCCAGGGTTCGATCCCTGGGAGCGAAGCATCTTTTGTTATTCCTGCAATCTAGTTTTCTGGTAAATTCGAGAATCCTGTTGCGTGTTCGAGGTCCGAATGCTCTACGCGTCGAACATTCTACGCTGATTATTCCAGAAGCTTACGCATGTACATAAGGGGCTCCGCGTGGCGAACCGGAGTCAGTTTCGCCCCAGCGTTCGACTCTGTCCTCACGCCGACCTCGACGCCCGCGACGCTCTGTTTTCTTCTGTTGTTATCGTTTTTCCTTTTTTATTTTTGGGCACAAGTTCGCCCCATTAAACGTTTAGTTTCTTCAGTTATTATCGCCTCGTCAATTGTCGTTCGTGACATTTTGGTGGAGGTGCGGGGTACCTGCATTCTATGCCCGTGGACCGTACCCCTCCGAAATCACGCCGGCCAAGTGACGTGCTCAGCCCCGGGAGGCTACCCTTCGCAGAAGACCAGACCAAGGCCCGGTCAAGTCGCCGTAACCAAGGCCTTCTCCCGGAACTTGGACCCCTGCTGCAGAAATCAAGGAAGCGGACCGCGACGATGACTACGCCACCCGTCGTCATCCTGCCCGTCACCCCCCGCACTCCGACGCCCTTCCACGGTGAAGCTCACGAAGACATAGAGGACTGGCTGCATCATTATGAACGTGTAGCCCGCCACAATGGATGGACGGATGAGCACCGCCTTCAGAACCTCTACTTCGCGCTTGAAGGCACCGCGAGGAACTGGTTTGAGAACCACGAGTCCTCCTTTACTTCGTAAGAGCCATGCGCCGCCGAACTGGAGCGGACGTTCATCAACTACCACCGTCGACAGCGAGCGGAGGACCTTCTTCGAACGAGGGTGCAGGGCCCCAACGAGAGTGTGACAAGCTTCGTCGAAGAAGTCTTGCGTCTAAGTGCCCGGGCCGATCCAGATGCCACCGAGGAGAAGAAGCTTCGCGCTCTCACGCGTGGCGTGAAGGGAGAAATTTTCGGAGGATTGTTACGCAATCCCCCAACGACTGTCAGTGGTGTTGTAACCGAAGCCACCAATATCGAGCGCGCCCTGACAGCCCGAGAAAGCCACTACCACCGAATCGCCGGCGCGCCTACTGCTCCAACTATCGCTGCTTCCCTTCTGGGCCTGGATACCAGCGGTGTCGACAGCCTTCGGGAGATCATCCGTGAAGTCGTCCGGAAAGAACTCCGCAAGATACTCCCCGCTGCGGATCGCCCGTCCTCACTGTCGCTCGCCGAGGTCGTCCGAGAGGAAGTTCACAGGGCCTTCCAACCTGAGGCTCCGATCAACACGGCGACGCCAGAAGAGCCGACGTTGAGCTACGCCGCCGTGGCCCGACGACCGCCGCAAGTTCCTCGCCAGGCCCCGGCGCCACCCCGAAGAGACGCCCAAACGTCGCGGTATCCTCAGCGTCAAGAGGAGCAAGCCCAGTACGTCCACCCGGAGCGACCCTCAACGAGGAAGACAGACCTGTGGCGAACGGCCGACCGACGCCCGCTTTGCTACCACTGTGGGGAAGCCGACCACATCTACCGCGGCTGCCCCTACCGTCGACTTGGGTTGCGTGGTTTCCACCCGAACGACACACGCCCGAGGTACGGCGAACGCCCTCGCGACGTCGAGGAGTACCTCCGACGCTCGCCCCCCTCAGTGCCATCTCTCCGCCGTGAATCTCGCTCCCCATCTCCACGACGTTCAGCGTCCCCAGCGTCCCGACCCCGCCGAGAGAGTCTGTCTCCCCTGCGTCACCGGGAAAACTAAGTGCGGCAACGCCTGGAGGTGACGTTGCCGAAAACGACGGAAGCAAACAGCCTCCAAGAACGCCGGAGCGCTCCCACTCTCCTGACGCCCCGCATCGCACCGACGCCCATGCAACGTTGTCCAACAACCTAAACGTGGTTATCGACGGCTTTGACGCATCGGCACTCGTGGACACCGGAGCAGACTACTCAGTCATGTGTGGGAGGCTCACTCGCCGCCTTCGGAAAGTTACGACGTCGTGGGACGGACCGCAGATACGAACCGCCGGCGGACATCTCATCCCACCTGTTGGCAGGTGCACCGCTCGCGTTGAGATCCACGGTGAAACCTGCCCTGTGAAGTTCCTCGTTCTGCAAGACTGTTCGAGGGACGTCATTCTCGGAATGGACTTCTTGTGTGAATACGGCGCCGTCATCGACCTTGGTGAGAACAGATTGACGCTGCGCAAGCCTGCTCTGCCTTCAGAGAAACCCCAAACAGCGTCAGCCGCCGTCCGAGTCGCTGCGGACCACGTGAACCTTCCGCCGCGATCAAGTGTTGTCGTACCCGTCGTGACCGATGCAGCTACCTGCGGCGAAGTTGTTCTGGAAGGCAACCTCCAGTTGCTTCTAGGAAGAGGAATAGGCGTCGCACGAGGAGTAGCTGAACTTCAGGATGGCCGCACTGTGGTCCTCGTGACGAACTTTCGGAATGAAACGCAACACCTCACAAAAGGTGCAGCCGTTGGCCACGTCGAGGAACTCCGAAACTCCGCCGAAATCGCCGCCCTTACTGACGAATCCTCGCCACCTCAGCAAGACAGTACGTCGCCAGCGCAGCTTGACATCGACCCTAAGCTTCCGGATCCGAGACGACGGCAGCTGATTAACCTCCTCGCCGAATACCGTGACTGCTTTGCGACGTCGTCGAAGGTGCGCCAAACAGCCGTTGCGAAGCACCGCAACGTTACCGAGGACGACGCGCGCCCCGTGCATCGATCACCGTACAGAGTCTCCGTTAAAGAAAGGGAGGTGATCCAGGAGCAAGTTAAGAGATGCTGAACGACGACATAATCCAGCCATCAAGCAGTCCGTGGGCTTCTCCAGTCGTACTGGTTAAGAAGAAGGACGGAACACTTAGGTTCTGCGTGGACTACCGACAACTGAACGCGGTGACGAAGAAAGACGTCTATCCACTCCCCCGTATCGACGACACTTTAGAACGGCTGCGCCACTCCCGATACTTTTCATCGATGGACCTGAAGAGCGGCTACTGGCAGATCGAGGTCGACGAACGGGACCGAGAGAAGACAGCTTTTGTCACGCCGGATGGACTGTACGAGTTCAAGGTGAAGCCTTTCGGACTGTGCACGGCGCCAGCAACTTTCCAGCGTGTAATGGACACAGTACTGGCAGGACTGAAATGGCAGAGCTGTCTCGTCTACCTCGACGACGTCGTAGTGTTTTCCGGCGACTTCGACGAGCACTTGCGACGACTCCGAGCTGTTCTCCAAGCCATACGGACCGCCGGACTCACCCTGAAGCCATCAAAGTGTCGGTTCGCCCATGACGAACTGAAGTTCCTAGGTCACGTGGTTAGTAACGAAGGCGTTCGCCCCGACCCAGAGAAGACTCGCGCCGTCGCAGCATTTCCAGCGCCGAGAGACAAGAAAGCCGTGCGAAGGTTCCTTGGACTATGCGCCTACTATCGGCGCTTCGTTCGGGATTTCGCAAGGATTTCCGCACCACTAACAAACCTCACAAAGGACGCCGAGAAGTTCGAATGGGCCGAAGAGCAGCAGCAGGCATTCGACGAACTGAAGCGACGACTGCAGACTCCTCCTCTTCTTGGACATTTCGATCAGGATGCGGAAACCGAAATTCACACGGACGCAAGTAACGCTGGACTGGGCGCGGTACTGGTTCAAATGCAAGAAGGCACCGAGCGAGTTATCGCCTACGCGAGTCGGACACTGTCCAGGGCGGAGAAAAATTACTCCACGACCGAGAAAGAATGCCTTGCGGTCGTCTGGGCAATCACGAAGTTTCGTCCGTACTTGTACGGGAGCCCGTTCCGTGTAGTCACCGACCATCACTCGCTCTGCTGGCTTGCAAACCTAAAGGACCCGTCAGGACGCCTCGCTCGATGGAGTCTCCGATTGCAGGAGTTCAACATGACTGTGGTATACAAGTCAGGCCGCAAGCACAGCGACGCCGACTGCCTGCCCAGAGCCCCCGTCGAAACGCCTTCCGGCAGCAGCGACGACGATGACGACGAGTGCTTCCTAGGCGGAGTGAATACCGACGACATGGCACGACGTCAACGAGACGATCCTGAGTTGCGCGCGCTAATCGAGCACCTCGAAGGACGAGGGGGGACTGTCCCCCGTGTCTTATCGAGAGCCCTGACAACCTTCGTCCTCCGACAAGGTGTGCTGTACAAAGAAAACTTCGGGGACAACAACACACCGTGGTTGCTGGTAATCCCGACCGACCTTCGGGAGGAGATCTTTCAAGCATGTCACGACGACCCGACGTCCGGACACCTGGGTTACAGCCGAACACTGGCCTGTATTCCTGAAAAGTATTACTGGCCAAAGCTCCCCAAGGCCGTCCACCTCTACACCCGATCGTGCCACGAGTGCCAGCGACGTAAGAAACCGCCGACGAAGCCGGCAGGTCTCCTGCAGCCGATTGCTCCCCCGACCGCACCGTTCCAGCAGATCGGAATGGATCTACTTGGCCCTTTTCCGCCGTCAACGTCGGGAAACCGCTGGATAATCGTCGCCACTGATTATCTCACGCGGTACGCCGAAACGAAAGCCCTTCCTTCAGGGACTGCTGTGGAAGTCGCCAAGTTTTTCATCGAGTCAATCGTCCTCCGGCCCGGCGCTCCCGAAGTTTTGATTACAGATCGCGGATCATCGTTCATGGCACAGATGACCCAAGAGATCCTCCGGCTCAGTCACACCAGCCATCGCCGTACCACTGCGTACCACCCGCAGACCAACGGGCTGACGGAGCGACTCAACAAGACAATCGCCGACATGATCTCTATGTACGTCGACGTAGAGCACAAGACGTGGGACGAGGTGTTGCCCTACGTCACGTTCGCCTACAATACGGCGGTTCAAGAGACCACTGGATTCACACCTTTCCAGCTGGTACACGGTCGGAAGGTAACGACCATGCTGGACGCCATGCTACCCCATGAGCCATCTGACAATGAGAGCGACGACGCCCAGGCGGTTGCTCAACGGGCCGAGGAAGTCCGCCAACTCGCCCGACTCATGATTCAAGACCAGCAACGCGTCGACGCGGGCCGTTACAACCTTCGTCGCAGGGACGTCCGCTTCCAGCCCGGAGACAGGGTGTGGGTGTGGACGCCCATCCGTCGCCGCGGCCTCAGTGAGAAACTGCTGAAACGGTACTTTGGACCATACAAGCTACTTCGTCGCCTCAGCGAGCTGAACTACGAGGTGATGCCTGACGGAACACGAACATCGTCACGCCGCCCACAACGACCTGAAGTCGTCCACGTCGTGCGCCTGAAACCGTACTACGCTCGATAGGACTGTGGACCTTATGTGTTCCAAATGACTCTTTAGTTTACCGTTCTTTTTATTTGCTTTGTTTTGTTCTGGTTTGCATCGGGGCGATGCACCTTTTAAAAGGAGGGAGTAATGCCGCGCGCGCAGCTGGCCAAGGAGGCAGCGCGCGCGTGGCCTAACGGTTATCGTTCCTGCCTCCCACGCGAAAAGCCAGGGTTCGATCCCTGGGAGCGAAGCATCTTTTGTTATTCCTGCAATCTAGTTTTCTGGTAAATTCGAGAATCCTGTAGCGTGTTCGAGGTCCGAATGCTCTACGCGTCGAACATTCTACGCTGATTATTCCAGAAGCTTACGCATGTACATAAGGGGTTCCGCGTGGCGAACCGGAGTCAGTTTCGCCCCAGCGTTCGACTCTGCCCTCACGCCGACCTCGACGCCCGCGACGCTCTGTTTTCTTCTGTTGTTATCGTTTTTCCTTTTTATTTTTGGGCACAAGTTCGCCCCATTAAACGTTTAGTTTCTTCAGTTATTATCGCCTCGTCAATTGTCGTTCGTGACAATATAGTCAGCACTTCGCTCATCTCGGCGGTGTCCTCTAGAGAAACAAGTGAAGTGCCCAGGCTGAGTTGTTGGTAATGCAACGAGATGTTCTTTAGCAGGATAATCGTTTGACCCTGTTCAAGACGAACGATTTATCTTGCCACTGAGATTCCTCGATGAAGCAGAAGATATTGGTTGTTTTTTCTCACAATCAGTTGGTGAGTCAGCTGTGACAGAGACCATTGCGATTGAACAAAGGAGTGGGTTAACGTGCTCGTCGAGTAGTCTAACTGACTTTGACTTGACGTTGGTTGGGATGGTGTGTTCTGTAGAAAATTTGACGGACTTTGATTTATCGCATCGCGCGACCACTGGTGCAATACAATGCCTGCAATGGAAGGTTGTACCTCTTGCCCCCCAACGTCCGGAGAAAGTTAAAAGATGACCTCCTCGTGTACGAATCTGCGGGCAACCTCGATGTGTCGTAACTTCCTTTCTGGCGAAAGCGAGCCGTCCACTTATAACAGAATAGCCAGCACTCGTGTCGACGAGAGCGGTTATGTGGTGGACGTCAATAGATACCTTTAGGTCAGCAGTGGTCAGCAGGGCCTACGACGTGGTGTCGTGGCGTTGAATCATGGATGCATCGGCGCCGATTGGTAGGGTGTTCGTGACTCCGCTCCACAGCAACCTACAGCAACCCTTCCTGCAAGGGTTGCTCTCCTCAGTTGACTCTGGCAGGGCTTTGTCACCTGATTTCGTCACTTCTGTGTAGGAATGACGTTGCGAAGCAGGTTGGCCACAATATGAAGAATGTGAGAAGCGCCAAGTTCCTTGCCTATATCTGTTGATATATTGTTCTATATCTTGTGGTCTCTCTGCGAACTGGGGATGTAGAGCGCCTTTAAAAAGAAATTAAAAAAAACACGAATCCATGTTCGCGGTAATAACCGAAGCGGTAGATATGGCCTGCTTCTCCGTTGGGAAAGCAGAGATGGAGCCGATTGGGCGTGCGCCAGATATTGCTCTTTGGCATACCAGAGCGCCTAGGGGTTGGGTGGTAAGGGGGGGGGGGGAGGGGAGGTGAGGTTCTTTGGCCCACCAGATAGTGAGATGATAGACCTTACTAATGCAAGCACCGGGGGAGAGCAAGGTTTGTGAGCAGCGGCAGCGTACGTCACAGTTTGGTGTCGTTGTGTACGATGCAGGATATTGATTGAGCTCAACGCTTGCTGCAACTCTTCTCGTATGGCTTCGGATAACGAAGAAACTTGAGTTGCTACTTTCGTTTGAAAGAGATTGCGAACCTCCTTACGCAGGACTGTACAAAAAATCTCCCGTAGCGCTTCGTCGTCAACTCCGCGGCATTCAACGGAGGCGGCTAAAAATTGCAGATGCATTCTTTCAATATTTGTGGCATCTGCGATAAACTCTGCAACTGTTTCAGGAGAATTGCGTATCAGTCCGGCGAGGAGTTTCTCCTTCGCACGTCTCATGTGGAAGCGGCGTTTCTTGCCTTAGGCCAATGACGGTGTGCTGGTGAAGCAGTTCCAGCGAAAACTCTGCTCGCCCCTTGCGCAGTAGCTCAGAATAAAGCGTAAAAGAAGATAGTTGTTAACGCCACCCATGTTATTAGTAGGCGTTCCAGGTTTTCAAACCATGTCTTTGCTGAATATTGCAATGCCAAGACCACATGCTTGAGTTTAACCTTGAGGGAACGTATGTCCATATTTTTGGCCATTACAGTTCGTGTATTCCATTTATTAAAAAAAAAGTCCGTACATATATGGTAGACTTTGAATGCAACCGCTTCCTCAGTGCACGCCAGTGAGGCGGATGGGTCTTGGGAGGCGAGGGTTGTTATTACGGCTTTGCAGGGAAGTTCTGGGCATACAATGCCCCGTCTTTTCAACACTCCGAAAGGCGAGGCGCGAAGCTCGAGTCGCGAGGTGCGAGTCGCACGTATAACCAAATTCCGGGTGATAGTTCGCCGACACGTTTGAGCAACCGGAGAAGCGCTGCGGCAATGTCATCTGTACCTGCTAATGAATGCGTGTGGATTACTAATGAAGAAACTAGTTTAGATACAGACGCAAATACGGAGCCTGAATATTTCAAACTTCAATGCAGTGTATATTGTTGTTCAATGTCGGTGTGACGACACTTGCGAGATTCTTCGCTCTGCGCATTTGAGGGTGTCAACTTAATCCTTGAATGCTATGTTTGATACGGCCCGGACAAGTCATCACAATAAGTTGCTGGAAAATTATGAACAGATTTAAGTCTGTAAGCGCCTGGTACAATATAATGGTTTCTTGGCACCAGTTGAAATTGAAATGAATAGAGAAAAAAAAGCACTGCTAAATGAAGGATGGAGTAACTTACGTACGTGAGCCGTTGAGGAATAGATACGCAAATCTTAACCGTCATTAGCATACAAAAACTTACACAATAGTTGAGCCAGGAGATGTCTCTGAAATGCTGAAATACCCTGATATTTTGTTTAACGTGTGAGGCACATTAATTTGCCGTGTTTTTTTCGATGTGTCATTTGTTTTTTGTTTTTTTTGTTTCTTTTTTTTGGGGGGGAGGGGACGGGGGCACGTCAGAGAAGTAAAACATTACCATAAAGGAAAAAAAAATGCACAAAGGTATTTCTGGTTATATTTAACATTAAACTAGGATAGAAAAAATATAATCCTCTGTTTTTCTGAATAGTCAACGTTTCAAAACTAGATGGGACACTTGACCACGGGCGGCATTGAACCGATGGGTATTCAGGTTCCAGATGGTTAGTCTTTCTGTCCTAATTTATTGCAAATATCTACCGAAATGTTCACCCCTAGATATTTCACATTCCTCAGAAAATAACGTTTTTCGTAGTATCATTCGACATTACTCGTCTCGATTTGCATTCGCACAATAGGCCCTTTTTGAATGCAACGTGTCGCTTAGCACAATACATACACAAAGGTACATTGGCGCCGCAACCTAAACCAAAGGAAGAGCATGTAGTGCGAGCAAGTTTTCAGTTTTGCTTCCGCTGCACTAGGGATCGTGCATTTAAAAGCGAAGTTAAGAGCAGGAAGCTCGCGATTAGGTCGCCATTCTGCAGTAATTCCGCAGCTTGTGACAGGGGCACACAAACATAACAGGCCTATCTGCCCTTCCCGAGACGCTAACCCTAGCTATTTTATCATAATTAAAATTGTAATATTTAGTTGCACAGTTCAAGTGTTGTTTTGCGGGGCGTGCGACACAAATCAGAAAGCTGGAACCATAAGCTATCGCGGCTACTGGGCCACATCTGAGGAAAGGAAAGCAGCAACCGGTTGCAAATGAGACACTGCAATGTAGCAAGCTCCAGCAGACTACACACTGGGTTACATGCACAGGTCCCGAGCTAGTGAAAACAACATGAACAGAATCGTGGTGTCGGGTCGGTCTTCCGGTATGGGGGAGCGTACATACAAGGGCACTGATTCAAATGCTGGGATCGTATCTGGGAGAAACGAGAGGTGGTGGCTCTGTGTGCGCGCCGCAGCTGCTTTGGTTCTCGAGTGTGCCTGCCATGCGAATTATATAAGAGTTCTATTGTCTAGGAGGTGGCACAGTAGTCTCACGCGTGGAACAAGCCACCGTTAATCTAGATATAACCTACCAAGACACATCAGTTGATCCTCGTTGAACACGGGGTGTCAAGCCACTGATGTGCACGTGACACAAGATTTCGTGTTGCACGACGCCCGACTTTCTCCAGAAAACGAAAAGGTGTGCTTGCTGCGGACTCCAGACGGATGCAAAGCACTCAATGCGTAGGAGCACAAGAGCAGTATATAGAAAACGAAAGGCTTTCAGACCACAGAAGCCCAATACCCTTCTGTCAAACCCGAGATTTTGACGTCCCTACGCCACAATGCTGGAGATGTGGAGAACAAAATCAAAGGCGGGCTAGAGAGTAACACTCTGGATCTGAAGAATGCGTGGCCACCGACACAGATGTGCCCTCTACAATAAGCGGTCCGCAAAATGACTCTTAGGAGTTCTACGGCGTGTCCATATATTGCATCCTCTATGATGCAAAGGTTATTTGAAGTACCCCTATAAGGGTTGTTTGTGAAAAACCTATAAAGGTTGTTTTCAAGCTCATTTTTTATACAAGAGAATTGTTCATCGCCCAGTTGCCCTTTTAGTTGGAACTACAGTGCGTGAGGCGATACCGTTCTTCACGAGCTAAATGTGCTCTTGGGGTGCCGAGGAACCTTTCAAGAGGTATTTTGTTTAGCACGGCAGGTACATTTTTTTTCTGACCGCTGAAGCGCATAGCGGCACTTTTACTGTGGCTTAGTCGTGGGTGGTTTGCAGTGGACCAGTCTGAAATCTGTGAGATGACCTCTTAGAGGGGTCCTATAAGGAATGTTTAAGTGGGTCAAAATAGAACTCGCCTCCGTGTATTGTATAAGTAGGGTGTCCCCTGTCTTCGTCATGTCGTTCACATACACCGAGAAGAGAAAGTGAGTGGATCCCAGCACAAAGCCATGTGGCACCCCCAGGATCTTACTATGTCCTGAGAGAAAGACATATGTAACATCACTCTGGGTGAGCGAGCGATTAGGATGCGAGATATTTAACGAAGCATGAAGCCATGTACACCAGCCCCGGCGAGCTTCCGGAAAAGGTGATAGTTCAGTGTGAAGAACGCATTGCTTCTGTCGAGTCGAATGTTGTTCGTGGATGCGTAGCTATCCAGGGCATCAATAGACCGATCTCACCATCTAGTTTGAGTACGCCACCGCTGCCGACATGCATCGTGGGAGCTGTAGTCTTTCTGCACGCGCGACAACCCTGCTGGAAGTCTGCGCGTGCAGAGCACGAGGTGGCATGAGCTGTCTCGTGAACTGGTGCCTTCATCCTACGAACTACAGTTATGGCGGCGTCACGCATGCGCGGAACGCTTGGTGAGATCGGTTTATAGGAAGTATTCACTGGCGGCCATAGCTGTGTGCACGACTTCTGAGCGCGTGCTGATGACGAGCTTCCACAGTTCTTTTGTAACGTGCATTCCGCACCCTCAATACTGCCGGTCATAGCAGCCTATTAATGTGGGCTCGTTCAGAGCATGCGCTCTAGACATCACCCACAAATATGGCGCCCAGTGAATACTCCTTATTATGTAATGCGTGATGATAACCAAGGCAGTCTCGTCAATAGACCTAAAAGAGGCGAGATGTTTCGGTTGCGCCCTCGTTTGGTTCCCTTTCGTGGCGTCATTACCTTGTGAACAACAAGTTCAATGGTGTTTGTAATGTGCAGGTGGAAGCCTGAAATGATAGCGCTCTCAAAGCAACACTGCCAACACCGCCAAAATCGAAGTTCTTACATTCCTCTTTTTTCCGTCAATGAGACATTCTTTGCTTACGTCATAGTCAGCATTCAGCCGATCGCGGTGGGCCGACCCCAGCGACACTTTCGATCGCTCACGTCGCCAATAGACGATTTGCTATATTTCCCAAGCATCAAGGAGAATGCAGGAACTGGTGTTCCACGCGCCACACGCGCACGCCTTCCCCGTATAAAAGATTCGAATTAAATAGCCAAAGTAAAGCGTTGATGAACGCGCGTGCAAAATGACATTTGGTTTGGGATTTGCTTTAGAAACGTTACTACTGCTGAGGCCAGCTTGAGCGGCGCGTGGAACACCAATCCCTGCATTCTCCTCGATACTTGGGTAATCTAGCAAGAGGTCTATTAGCGGCGAGATGTTTTGGTGGCGCCCTCCTATGGTTCCCACTTGTGACGTCATTACCTTGCAAACAACAAGTTCGATGGTGTTTGTAAATAGCATGGTGGAAGCTTGAAATCATTGTGCTCTCAAAGGAACACTGCCAACACCGTCAAACTTAAAGTTCTTTCAATTTCTTACTTCCGTCGATGATAAATCCTTTTCTGACGTCATAGTCAGCGTTCGGCCAATCGTGGAAGGCCGACCACAGCGACGATTTCGGTCGCGCACGTCGCTAATTGCTACGTTAACCAAGCATCAAGGAGAATGCACGGATTAGCGTTGC
This sequence comes from Ixodes persulcatus, assembly GCA_013358835.2. Lineage (NCBI taxonomy): Eukaryota > Metazoa > Arthropoda > Arachnida > Ixodida > Ixodidae > Ixodes > Ixodes persulcatus. Next base: position 514,695 of record JABSTQ010009479.1, on the reverse strand, counting down.
ACGCGCCACACGCGCACGCATTCCCTCTATTGACCAACACGCGGCCCTGACGTCACGCAGCCACGGTGGCGCTGTCGACGGCACTGCGCATGCGCAGATGCGACGCTTCACGCGAATTCGGTTTCTGCGCACGCGCAGTGCCCACACCTGGTGTGGGCAAACGCGGGCTTGTTTGTAAACAGCGTGTCGGTCTATAAACGACTCGAATTGAATAACCAAAATAAAGCATTGAATAACGCGAGTGCAAGATGCAATTTGTTTTATGCATTTGCTTTAGAAAAGTTACTACTGCCTAGGCCAGCACGTGCAGCGCGTGGAACAACAATCCCCACATTATTCTTCATGCTTGTGTAATTTATCATTAGGTCTATTCCGCAAGGCCCGAGTCCTTGCTGCGATGAGTAGTACTCTGCTTCCAGTCATTTATTCTAAAAGGGTCCGATTTAGAAGCGGCTGGACAGTTCTCCAAAGGACCAACGCGACAGAGACTGGTGGATACAAGAACGTCTTCACTTGCCCTGCTTCTCTGTTGTGGATGAACGTCACCTTAGGGCGGTTTGTTGATCTCGCGCCCGTGGCCGCAAATGCTGCCAAGAGGGATTTTTTTTTGTCACGTGACCAGCTCAATGGGGACGAAAAGTACTTAGCGTCCCTGCCTGGTAGCTCAAAAATTCGCTTCACTTCGAGTACAAAAGTTTAATTTCTATTGTAGACACTGACCGCAGAGGCTTTCAACTGGAGTTAAATTAACCGCCCCTTTATACCTTAGGAGCGGCAGATAAAGTTACGGCCAGGGAAAGTAGATTTAAACCAAAATAAAGGAAAAATCACGCTTCTTGATTTATCCTCTCAAATTGTAGCGTCGGCTGCGTTTTCACTTGAGCCGAATCAAAGCAAAGGTCAGAATTTTAAATGTGTGTTTTTTTTATTTTAATATCGCAGGGTAATCAACGAGCACCAATATTTAGCACTCTAATATCCACACACATGAAAAGTTTTAAATCGGAAGAAGCAATCTGTGACGCACACGACCCAAACAGTGTGAATTTGAGGTTACTTTAATTTAAAATGAATACCAGCACTGTGGAATTATTTAACTATCTTTTGCAAGAGCGCCCCATCAATATAGTACGAAATCAGTCTTGGTACATAAACTCCGCCGACCTGTGCATGGTGTAATGAAAGAAAACGCGCTGACAATATATTGATTTTCACCAAAACGAAAACGTCCTCGTTGCTTGCGTAATTTTTTTTTTAGACTTTGGCAGAGGTCATTAGAGCAGTATGGTTCTGTATAGCACTTGTAACCTAACCCAAACATACTTAGTAGATGTGCTGCAGCGGCAGAAGTGGCGTCTTATATTTCGTCAAAGAGAGCTACCGCGCAGGCTCAGAACGTAATCCACAGCGCAGCAGGCAAAGATGGCTCCTCAGAGAAGACACATTTTGGAAAGGTCGATGCTCAGTTGACCGCTCAGCTGACAGTGTGGTGGATGCTATGCGCACGCCGGACCAATCAACGGCCTGACGTTCATCCCTTGACTGGTGAAACAGGCGTAGGACTTCTCCAACGAGTCCTTAGCTTCCACTTCACTTTCAAATTAGAGCCGAACTCAGTATAGGTGGGGAAAGCGATTGTTAATATATATATACTCCTTATTGCAGATATCTTTTTTTTTTTCTTTGTATTAGGACTGGAGTTTATTAAGGTCTCTGACTTGCTTGACGATTTTATAGTTATTTCGTTGTGATTCCTCTCAACATATGATAGACTATAATCTCAGTTATAGGCAGCCATGTCTAATCTCAAGTGAGTTAGAAAACCAATTGGTACTGCTCTGATGTGTCCATAAGAGTGGCGCATTGATACGGGTGCCAGGGCAACATACCAAACAGTCTCTACCTAACTGGTGATTGAAAATTGCGGCTCGTATCTTTGACTATAAGGCGTTATCAGAGAAGATGGAACAACCATGTCGGGTGACCATTTTCAATTTTGATGAAAAATATATTTTGCTGGCTTCATGCACAGAACAATAAAACCAAAACCTTGTCTTGGGAAAAAAAAAATTGTCTTTCCGGAAAAAAAAAAAACAAAAAATATGTAAGGGCCCTCTCAGTCACGTGCGCGTTTTGCGGATCGCGCTATGTTGGCATTTCGGGCGGCTTCCCCACAAACACTGTTCTAGCTGAGGGTCTAGAAATATTTACTGACAAAGTAGGCACAGGAAGGGTTGACACAAAGTATTCATCACTTCGTATTAGGGTAGGTGTTTTTAAAAACAGTATCTCAAACACGGAACATTGCGCAATAATGCTCTAAATTAGAGATGTTTTTTCTCCGTATTCGTAAAAGGTATGTTCTTCATACTTTGAAAGTGCGTCGCCCTGTATATAATTCATCTTTGAATGAAATATTGTTGTCCTGGTTAGCGGGATATATTTCAGGAATTGCTCACACAGGGTCATTTATCTAAATATGCATTATTTTGAAATTCATTATAAAAACAATGGCCATCTTCAATAATCTTTAAACTGTCCAAAAGTAATGTTTACACTAACAGAGTCTGCAAAAGATAACGCAATAATTTTTTTTTTTACTTTCAAGCTATAAAGCGAGAAATCTTGCGAAATTGACGCACGCGCTTGCCATGAATGGGGGGCGTGCACATACCCATTCTTGACAATATCATTATTTTTACAAAGCGTAAAAATGCTACAAGGTAGTCATGAAAAAAGAAATTGATAGCACAAAGGTGGACGAACGTTTTTAAGGGAAAATTCCCCATACATTGTTGAACAACGGACATAAAAATGCCGAGGGGCCGGAGCGATCAAGAGGTGCCACACTTTCACACGCTTCGCAGTGCCTGTGTCAACAGCCGGCGCGTAGCATCTCCGTGTACGCAACCTAAAGGAAGCAGCAGGAGCGACTTTGCAAACAGATCAGCCTACAACCTTGGCGGTAACATAATGTAGGAGGTAGGGCGCGGCAGAACCTGCGCCGCCTGTGAGCGCCAATAGATCCGCCACCACAAAGAACCGAAAAAATCCCCCCCCCCCCCCCAATAAAAAAAAAAAGATGCTGCAAAAAAAAAAAAAACGATTGCAATTGACTAAGATTGTTTATCGCGCCGGGAGCTGCCAAGGAATTTCCAGCTAAAAAGGGCACCGCAATTCGTCCGCCACAGCGAGTGCGCTTGAGCCATGAAACAGAAGCCTCGAAGATAGGTTATACAAGAAAAGAGCAAATAACTGGGACCTTGAGAGCTGTGAGATAGAATTGAGACCGTCTCTTTTTTGGCAAGGAGGCCCACTGCCTAAGCTTCGAGGGGTTTCATCGTGAGCAGCTCCTGCGACGGCTCACGTGTATGTTCTCTGTTTCGATGGCTGTACATTACAGCTCGATGCGCGAGTGTTGCTCCGACTACCTCAAGAGGCACAAGAAAAAAATTGTTCACCAAAGGAACTTACGAAGTGTGATGGATCTGGACATTGTTTCTTTGAAGAAGCGTCTTCCTGAAGGAAGTGTTCCTGTCCGAGAAACAAACTTTATATGCGGGAACTGTTTCAGCCATTCAAGGAAATGAATGCGGAATCGTAGGAAGCAACGGGGCCTGAGGAAACCTTCCTCCCCGAACAAGCAGCCGTCGAAGAGCTGAACAGGTACGCGCACTCTTCAGGAGTTTAACCTTTGAAACCACATTCTGCCATGAAAAGGCACTGTAGGTGGTCTTACGCTAAGCGAAAGCAGGAAGACGTTTAACGCGCTTTGAGGAAGCAGCTAAGATCGGGCGTCACTCCAGCGTAAGGCATGGGAGACGAGCCAACAACCTCAGCACAAAGCTGCAGCACCTGCTCAGAGTGGCTGAGAACCTTAGGTCTGCCTTTGACGCTTCGGACTCGTACCATTTTGTTGTTAGAACGTTCTTTACTGCCCTGTTATATATACTATCTGTACAGGTATATACCATACACACAGGTAATGCACCATATTCGTCGGCATCGGTGCGGGCCTAAGAAACCGCCATTGCCTTCACGGCGGTCTGCGTGGGTGCAGGTCTCGGCGCCTTCGGCTGCTGCAAAGTCGTCCGCCGGGGCCGTCCTTGTCGTAGACGAACGCCGTCAGCTTTTTTCACAGCAGGGAGACTATCGCCTTGTCACGACTGGCAGGCAGACTCCAATCGACATACGTCGATGGACGGATCCCATCTGGGAGTTCCTCCAGTTTTGTGATCCGAAGGCAAGCGTATCGCACGCACTCCCAGACAACATGAGCAGCCGTCGCGGTCCTGCGGCACCAGCAACACGCCCCCCCCCCCCCCCCCCCTCCCCTCGGGCGGGGTCGTCGCTGAAGAACTTATGGAGCAGCTCCGGGGATAGAACAGTGTTGTACGTGAGGACGCGGAAGAGGGTCTGAATGCTCCTCGGTAGGTCATTCGGCATCGGAGGAACGGGACGCAACTGCTCGCCCGGGCGTTCCTGCCGTTCCTCACAGAGGTGCCGCAGGGTTCTCCGCCTTCGCTGTTTAGTTCTTACCTTGACGGCAGACGGGTCGGCCGGGCCGGCTGCCTGGCCGGCCGAGTTATGGAATGCGTTCGGCGCGGATGCCGTCTGGCGAACTGCTGCTCGCGCCTCGCTGTGGGCTCACTTGTTGCCGTCGATCCCCGCATGCGCGGGCACCTAGGAAATACTAGCTTGGATGTTGAGCTTGTTTCGAAGTTCTATCAACGCGGTGAGCAACTCGCCGACTATTCCCGTGTAAGTTGACGGGCTCCCGCTCGCTCGTCTGCAAGTTTCGTACGTGCGGGTCGAGTCGGTGAACAGTAGGAGCTTGTGAGATATGTCTGCTGGTGCAAAAGTTTGAAGAACCCAATTGGATGCTCGGAGAAGTGCTTTGAGTTCCGCATGCGTAGTGTCGACGTCTTCAGTGGTCGAAAGTGCTGCCGCGTTCGGAATGCCATGGGTGGTGTCGACCCACGCGACCACCTGAACGTGCTTAGGGGGTTCTGTCCTCTCCTTCACCGTCGTCGATGGCAGTCGACAGCAAGTCCTCCGCCATGTCAATGCAGATGATGGTGTGCGTAGGCGGTGATTTGTGCGCGAAGCTACGTGTGTGCGCATTGGCAAAGCGTTTGCGTCGCTCCGAGGTGCTCGGTCTAGGCCCCAGGTTTCGTGGGGGGGTCTTCCGTCGGTAAGCGTGACCAAGGCGGCCCACGGAGGGGGCGAGTGCGCGTCTGCCGGGCTGCCGTCCAGACCGGGAGGCACGCGGAGCTCTTCCAATATGGAAAGCCCAGCTGTCGAGCTGCTGAAGCGCTCTCTCTGGGCGACGAGCGCCTGTTCGGTGAGTTCTGACAGGAGGTTCATGCCGCCGTGTGCGTACTGCTCCCGGAGGGGCCTGTGCTTAGGCAGTCCTGTAACGATGTGGATGGCTTTGCGATTGAGTTTGTCGAGTTGCTCCGCCTGCCTGGGCGTGAGGACGTGATAGTTATAGCCGCAGAGGATACGGGATTCAAGCACCGCCGTGACGAGTTAGCGTGTTTTTCTCTCCCGCGTGCCCCACTGGAGGTGTGTGATTCTACGGATGAGGCGGAGGAGGGATCTGCACTGCAAGTCGACTTTCGTCACCCACGTGGTGCCTTTCCCATCTTGATCTAGGTAGGCTCCCAGAATCCGAACGGAGGGTTTTCGCCGTATCCTTTTACCGGCGATGCTGAGCGCGATTTGGTTGCGAACCGCTTCGGTCTTTCTGTGGGGCCCGTTGAGAACCACGACGTATTCGGTTCTTGGCCGAGGCGGACATGCCAACATTCCGAAGAAAACCCTGTATGGCGTCGAGGTCAAGCTGAAGCGTGTCCCCCTGTTCGCCCACCGATCCCGTCGTTTCCCAGATGGTGACATCATCGGCGTATACGGCGAAGTGCAGCGACGGAACCGCTTCAAGGAGTGGGGGAAGTTTTGCCATGACCAAGTTGAAGAGGGTGGGCGAGAGGGCCGCGCCCTGTGGTACACCGGTCCTGTTCGGTTGAGTGCGTCCGATGCAGCCACCGGCTTTGGTCTTGTACGTTTGGTCGTTCAGGAAACTTGTAACGAAATTGAGAAGGTGCCGCACACTCCGGCAAGCTCTGCGCTCTGGATGACCGCCTCATGAGGGACCGTGTCGAAGGCCTTGCGAACGTCCACGACCACCACCGTTCTCGTCTGTACTTTCGAGTAGGCGTCAAGGACTTGGGGGCGGAACATAAGGAGAATGTCTTGCGTGCTCATCCCGTGGCGGAATCCGAGTTGATGTGGGTGGAGCGGGAAGTTCCGCTCGAGAGGCCACATCAGTCGCTCGAGGCAGGTTGCTGGTAAGGGAATTTGGCCGGAGGTTAGTGAGCGCATTCGCTGACTTGCCCGGTTTTGGGATCGGTATCACCAGGGATACGCACCAGGAGCTCGGGAAGTTGCATGTCCTCCAACTCTCGTTGATCGCGTCAAGGAGAAGCTGTAGGTGGAGTTCAGGGAGGTTGCGCAGTTCCGAGATGGTTATTAGGTCTGGGCCACTTGCGCTGCGGGCGCTCGGCACTTGCTAAAGCTGCGTGATGTTCGGCCGTTTGAAACGGTTGGTCCATGTCGACCTGCTCCGGTGCTTGGAGATCCAATGCCTGAAAATCTACGATCATCTGTGTCGGTGTCGCGGAGTCTCAGGAGTATATGGTGGAATCCGGTGAAGCCGCAGGCTGCGGAAGATCACTACCCCAGCCTGGAGCGCCAGCTGCTTTTTTCGAGATTCGCATGCGTAGAGCCGCTGTCTGCGCCTAGGTGCGTCTCTTGGCTTTGCCCTGCCGATTGCGAAAGATGTAACATATGCGCGGTCCGCTCATGTTACCGTTGAAGCTGGAGCCAATGTCGCACCATCTGTCTGTAGAGAGTGTATTTGCGTAATCGCACGCCTCAGCCGTTATAAGGTTCAGATGACATTGTAGTCGGGGCGTTCGTCCTCTCTCTCTGTGCACACGTAGCGCGTCGAGGCGTTGTTGCCATAGGTTAACCAGGTGCAAGTCCGGCGACAGCTTGTCCTCCGCTACCTGAAATCGCTGGGTAGATGACCTTTTTGCTTCGTGTATTGTCCGTGGGAGGTGGGCCAGTTCGTGCGCCTTTGAGTCACCGCCTGATTTGGTGACTGGTGTTTGCTCCAGCTCTGCGCGGAAGGCGTCCCAGCAGACAACGCTCGTAGTTCGTTTCGGCGCCGTTATCTTGTGGCCGCGCAAACGAATGAAGATGGGCAGGTGGTCGCTCCCCCACGTGTCTGCTCCCAGTTCCCAGAGTAGGGCCCGCCGCCGTTTCGTGCATGTAAGGTCGGTCATGGTGTCGCCCTGCGGGCGTGCTGGTCAACTCGCGTTGGTAAGTTGGGATTGTTGAGCAGGCTAAGGTGGTTAACCTCCATTGCGCAAACGAGGTTAAAACCGTGGTATGTGTAGTTTCTCGATCCCCAGAACGTGGGACGTGTGTTGAAGTCGCCACCGATGACGACGAGGTGATCGGGGTGCCCTATCCGCAAGTGTTCGACCCAGGACCAGTCAATGGTGACGCTGTTGCGGATCGACGGTCGCACGTATATTGACACCACCACGACCTAACATTGGGGGAGTTGGAAGGCCACGCCCACAACCTCTTGATGCTGCGTTCACCAGCACTGGAGGTCGAGCTCGTCTTGCGGGACGCGGGCAGCCACTAGGACCGCTGCGTTGCCGCTGTAATTGACGCTGTGCGGCTTCGCTTTGCCGCCCGGACCGTTCGGCGTTCGTTGGCGATGCGGGATGGTGGAGAAGAGAGGAGGCGCAGCAGCAGGAGCATCCTTCCGTGGTGTTGGCAGTGGCAGCGCCCCCGTCGCGTCCACTCTCGGTGGTATAGGGAAGAGGGAAAGAGGAGCGGAGGGCAGATGTTTCGGTGTGGGGGAGTGTGGGTCCCTCTCACTCGGATAGACCCCAGGGGAAGACCAGTTAGAGTCGGCTTGTTGAGACGCGTTTTGAGGGATCAGGTAGGGACCACTTGCCGCTTTGAGGGGGAGGCCGGTTGTTCTCCTCGAATGTGTGCTTTCGTCGCGGCTTTTCTCCCGAGTGCCTCCGTCGCGCCGCGAGATCTCCGCTTTTCCGCCGAACTGAGTGTGCTCGGCGCATGTCCACGTGGCCACAAAGTAGGTCGCGGTGCGACGAGAAGCCTACTGCTCCCGACTTTTAACGCTGCTCCCGGAGCCGCTCTCAACGAAAGTAATTCAAGATGTTATTCCTTCAGCGACCCGCTATTTGCTCTGCAAATCTATACATTACAACAACAAAAAAACTGGGAGTGTGGGAAATTCCTGGCCCTTACAGAAGAAGGAGAGTAAGCGAGGTGGAACTGCAGGTAGCGATGGATTATTACACCAAAGATGACTTGAATTGTACACGGCAGAGACCGAACAGAAAGAACGTCGTTGGCGTCATGGTGGACGAACGAGACAGTACATTACGAGACGGATAATGACGCGGTCATTTCGCGAGGCTTATCGTATGTATAAGACAGCCCACCCAGACACAGCCGTCGGCCTTACAAGATTGTATTCTTTGAAGCCGAAATGGGTTGTGCACATGAGCTCGCATGAAGTTTGTTCGTGCGTTTATTGCGCCAACACGAAGCTCGCTGTGTGCGACCTGGAAACAAATTGCATTCTTCATAAGGAGCGCAAAAGACCTCCGTGACATTTCTTTGTGCAGTCAATTTTCTGTTAAGTGTTCAAGATGATTTTTTCATAGCTTCAAGGTTGAACGTTCTCTTGCAATTGGTAGCAATCTGTGCTCCGTGGTTGAGTGCCGCAAAACAATGCCACGAAAATCGTTTTGTCTGCCCTTGTTTTCGTGAAAGAGAAAAATGCGCTCGCCGGAAGCAGTGGATGCCGGCAACGTAAATGTGTTTTTGCGCGAGGTGCTAGCCGAGAAAACTAGTGTCACGTAAAACATTCTCACTTATGCTCGGAATACTTTATAGCCGCGTGCTGCGAGTTGAGCAGCCTTCTTCAGCTAGGCCTGAAGTCACTGTATAGTTGGAACCGCTTCATGAGCGGCAAGTACAGACTGAAGCTGGCGGTGACCATTACGACATCCGTCCAAAGAGTAGGAATAATATTACTGAGAAAAAATCGTGCGCTTTCTAGAACTGTAGTCGACATTGGGCGCAGCCACCTTTGTTGTTCACAGTTGCTTCAGTAATCTTTTTTTTTTTATATATAAACACTATATCCGTCTTGAACGTCAAATCTAGTTTGGGCTAGTCTGGGTGTTCAACTCACGCGGCCGATCTATTAAACAGATGAGGTGATACGTCAAAACAAAGTTCAATTTTGAGTTTAGATATGAATTTCGATACAATGTTATCCGTGTCTTGTATGCAAAGGTTCAGGGAGCAGGTGTTGAGCTCCATTAATAAACGATAAAGCCCTGGCTTGTCAAATGGTCGACATGATATGTTTTCTCATAAAAGTTGTAATGAAAATGCATTTATTTATTTTTTATTGAGGAGAAATGTCGTATAGGGATGAAAGGATTTTAAAACTTTGGAAATATTAAGGTCGTTGAGAAGAGAGATGCAAATTTGCAGGTGATGGATGCTATGTAAAGCCGAAAGGTAATAAAAAAAAAACTGTATAGAACTACACTCTTCCTCATAAGCACGCGTGGATCAGAGTTTATTTAGCGTGTTTCATTCAAGTCCAACGGAAAAAAAAAAATTATAATAAATATAAGTGCACCTCTTTGTTGTTAACTTATTTTTAATTAAAGAAGTTACGAGGAATTTTTGAACTTTACACACAATCGAATTTTTAAAGAAATATTATTTATTTGTGTATGAAGAGTGAATGTTTATTTTATACTCCTTTCATTGCACCTTATGTCTAGCTTGGTGTTTGCGAAGTTCGTTTCATTTTTTATTTCAACACGATATTCCAGAACAGTAACATGCAATTTGGCCTACACGAATGCAGTTCATTCCATTTTTTAGACGATTGCAAGCAAGGCGACTGGCCACCGCCACGCCATGTCTCTTTTCGTGCGGACAAACCCATGCAAGTGCAAGCTTGCCAAAGCCACGTTCACGAGCAAGCTACACGTGCTTTCACGCATGGGGCAGCAGTCGGGCGCTCAATGTTTACGAGAATCACAGTCGACATGTGTTAGGTCACAGCCCAGCAGGCGCGTGTTCGGCGCTTTAGAAGGCGAGCAAAGTACGGGCCAGGCGCACGAATGCTGAAAATGACATTCGGCCAGAAGCGCTTTTCTGGAATGGTCTATTGGGCAGGAGATCGAACTATAGGGGATCTCCCTCCGACGTTTTCAGGTGCCGTCGACTTCCCGGTAGTCGTCTTCGGAGTTATCAAGTTCAGAGGTGCTACAAATTCTGGGCATATATTTCGTTAGCCCGCACCTCCACCGAAATGTCACGCACAAGAGTATAAACATGACTAGCAAAACTTAAAATGATCTTTTAATGCGGCGAACTTGTGTTGAGAAACATAAAGTAACAAAGACGGTACATTAACGGCGACGAAGGACGACTGATTCAAGCAGCCAAGAGAAGCGCCTTTTGTAAGCGCGTGGGCATATAGATGTTTTCGCGGTAGAACGAACATAAAGATTCTCGAGTAATCTGGAACATTCTACTCATGCAAACAAAAGAAAGATAAAAAGGACAAGCGCTGGCGGGGATCAAACCACATCCAGCGGCGTTGGAGTCGAGAACGCTGCTAACTCAGCTGTCGGAACGCGGCTATACGTCACGAGATCTCAGGTTACGTCACATGATGCCCCTTTCCCCGCTATATTTAGCAGAAAATACTCGGATAAACGGACCGACGGACAAAATATTGAAGTTGAGGATTAGCGTTAAAAAGTATTACTTTCTTGGTGACATGTGCGAAAACCCTTGATTTTGTTGAGTGACGTGGGTTTCACTGTTCTTTTATTTTCTCAGATGTAGACCAAAGTGAAATGTCATCAGTAGGATCCAGCATCGGAGCTACTGGTAAGCTTGAATACTGATACAAAATCTCTGAAATATTTCAAAACTGTTTTCTAGTTTTCAAATGAGTCGAAAATACATCGATTATTCTTTTTACAGGCAGTGCGTAAGTTACGCATCTCTTTTCCTCTTTCGGAATCACTTTTAGCATTCAAGTTCCTTCATATCGGCATTAGAGATTGGGCGTATTTACCAATTTTCATGTGTTTCCCCAGGTTTTCCCTAAAATTTACACAATGCATCGTTGTTTCCATATTAATAGAGTTTGTATTAGCAAGATATAACTTTACTGCAATTCAACAGGCGAGCCTCTATTCCATTATAGGTAACACCTGCATTCATCAGCTCAAACTGCATTATGTTGCCAATTTCAAGCTAACGTCATAGTTCAAATGACTGTTGGTCTATTACTCGAGGCTTACTTCATAACACATATAAAAGTATGAACCTAAAATAATGATTTTGATGAATGATACGTGGAGAAGTCTAACTGCTACTGAGATATTTACTGGTATAAAAAAGAGGAGAGGTAATTGGAAAGGTTTAGCGCAAATGCTAGCGTTATGTCTTCAAGATCCGGGGGTTGTAATTGTAAGATCGCACGCCGATACGGTTCCCGTCTAGTCACATTGTACGATATACAGAGGTGAGAACACCCAGCACGACGGACTTTGCGCCGCGGTCGGGCAGATAAAGTCAATTTGGCGAGTGCCCGAGTTGCACCCGCCCACAGCACCTCCGCCTTCTAGAAAATAGAGTTATTATAACATACCTTGGAAGTTCAACTTATGCTAGCGTTTGTTATTTCCGCTTTCAAAGTGGAGCAGGCAGAAACCAGTCTTCTTTTGCAGTGTATTGTGCATTCCTATTGGAAGACGAGAGTGCATCTTGTCTGTATACCGGAGTGTGAGAGAAATTACCTTTGTTACTATTGCCACGCGCCTCGCCGAGCGCGCGCGCGCGTGGCCGAATGGTTACGGTGCTCGGCTTTCGCGCGAGACCCCAGGCTCAATTCCTCGGAGCGAACGCTCCTTTTCTTTATTTTTTTCAACTTAGCGTTCTCGGAAGTTCGAAAACCTTGTCGTCTGATCGAGGTTCGTATATTTTACTCGCCGAATGTTCTACGCCGAATGTTCCAGAAACCCACGCGGGTAGAAAAGATGATCCGCATGGGGGTCAGTTTAGCTTTCCCCTCGATCGTGCTACGCCGCCCACCTTCGGCGCCTGCTACACTACCTCTTTGTATTTTTTTGAGAGCGCATCTCTTAGGCGCCCGTTTCCGGTTTGGTCGGCGTTGGCGTCGGCGCAACGGCGCGCGTTGCATTACAGGACGTTTCCCCGCTAAATTTAGCGGGGAATTTTTTTCCGTTAAATTTGGCGGAGAATTTTTTGAGCTATATTTAGCGTGTCAAATTCTTCGGGTTCTTTAGTGGGAAATGTTCCCGCTACAGTTAGTGGGAAATGTTCGTGTTAAAGTTAACCGGGAAATTTTGCTACTAAAGTGTGCGGGAAAAGTGATGTCACGGGACCTGAACACCAATTCAGTACCCCCCCTAAATTTAGCGGGGAGAATGACGTCAGATCTTTGCGTCATCTCACCCACGACTAAATTCAGCGGCAGGAGGAGAGGAGGAGGAAAGGAGGAGGGGAGGGTACGGAGGAGGAAGAGGGACATACCCTTTCCTCTGTACCTTCCCCCGTTCCTCCTTAAGAGCTGCGCTCTAGTTTCGCATTACACAGATTTGTAAAAGTCTCTCAGTTTTTTTCTTTAGGCTCAAGTTCGCCCGCATTAAACATTTAGTTTCCTGCTCTACTGACCGCCTCTCTGCCAGTCGTTTGTGAGAATATAGCCTTAGCGAATATTAGGTAACTGTCTTTACGTTGTAAAGGCAGTATCTGCTTAAGACGGTTTATGCCCCAGCAGTGAGCGACGTTTAATTTCCCAACCTTCCGTCCCCAGTCCTATTTTCCTTAGAAAGTGCATAAAAACAAGCCTCCAATCTACAAAAGAATAACAGTTGAAAGGAACGTCAATGTAGTTCAAAGAGCGCCAGCATGCCGATGGCGCTAATATTGGTAATTTGCAAGATTTATATACGACTAAAATTGTTCCCACTTACGAGCGGCCGGAAACTAGTCGCCATATCCACTGTCTTTTTTAGAGCGCAGCTCTTAGGCCTCACTCACACAGCCGGCGCCTCTCCCATCCCGGCACCGTCACGGAAGCACGCCTGGGCGGGGACGCGACGGCAGGGTGTCCGAACAGGCCGCGCAAGCAAAGCGACGGAGGCCGCGACGGCAGGATTGGATTGGATCGGATTGCCTATTTATTCAACTTAAATTACAAAATCATGAGATAATTTCGCCTGAACATAAGTGCGCACGTTTCTTTTTTTGTAAATTAAGGATTTGCGTCTGCTACACTCTAAGAAAAAAAGGAGGAGAAAGGTAGCAACAGCGACTGGGATTTGGATGAAGGGAGGAGGACCAGTTCCTCCCTGTTCGGTTGGCGCAGGGGTAGAACATCGCACTACTGACCAAGTGGTCGAAGGTTCGATCCCTGGAAGGAGCGGTGTTTTTTTGTTGTTTTTTTTTGTTTTTTTTTTTGTTAATTTGTTTTTATTTTTTTATTTACCAAAACAGGCATAAACAAACCCAGACCGGTGGAAGGAAAATTAAAGTCCTTATTATTCACCGACGCCAAGGAAAGCTATACAAATATCATTGCTACAAGCTTCATCAGCGCGCTGTTTGATAAACAAGATTTGGCCACCCAGGATCTAAGCCGTTTACGCAGGGGCCAAGACGACGAGGTCGGTCCTTCAGTCGTTTCTTTTGCCGTGGCGTTTTCGACATTCATAAAGAAAGAAGTTTAAACACATCCGTCATAAACCGCTGAGCTTCGAAACGACGCCGACACTGCTACGTACACTGGGCGGCTATGATCAGCTGCGATAGCGGCGGGCTTCGGGCCTCGGCCTCTTCGGCCACATATCGTAACTCGGCTGCCTCGGCCGCTCGACTGCCGGGCCCTGACCCTGCACTTTAAGAAAAAAGGGAGGAAAAAGGTAGCACCTGCGCGTCTTCCTCCCTTCAACTGACGCGCCCCCAAGCGGACACAAGAAGAAGGAAGGAACGAGTCGTTTTCCTCCATCTCCAAGCAGACGGGCGAAAGCTTGCGCCCTCCCGACTCATCTTCTTTGGGTTTCGTTTTTCGAGCACGTCGCGCACGTTGTTAAATAAATGTTGTTGAGTTGATTGAGCTTCAGCGGCAGCGAAGGCCGCCTGTAATTCCGTCTTCTAGTCCAAACGTGAAGAACATTTCGGTTGCATTGACATTTTTACCACTAACTTTTTCAAACGAACAAACGAAGCCGCTAGAAACAGCGAAGTTCCGGAGCAGTGCCAGCAGCGCACCGTACACTGGGTAAGATGGCCGTCTCTGGATTGCGCGGATTGCGGGACCTACGCGAAACTACAGTAGCGGAACCATGCGGAACTGTGTCGACGTTTTCGACGTTATGGAAATCGCAGGAACTGTGTCCAAGGCAGGCAGGTTTCCCTGCCGGCTGCCTGGGTGCCTTCCGTGCTGAGTTCGGTTCTGTTTTCCCGTGCCGAGTGCCAACCGGCGTTCAACGTTGTTCTGTATTTCTGCGTGTCAGCAACATAGCAGCAACATCGTGATGGCAGTGTTGTGCGTAGTAAACAGAAGACTGGAATTATCGCCGATGTGACCGTGTGTTCGCGTATCAGTGGTTTAACAACAAGTCGAGATGACGTAAACCGTCGGGCATTGATGCCGCTGGTAGGGCCGTGATTTGGAGGGGGCGGGGTGTCGCAGGTTGACATTCCGCTTTTTACATTAAAGAGTTTAAGACCACTTGAGAAATTAGGTGCAGTCGATCGACGTGCGGATAATCATGTTGGAACGCTGGTCTGAACGGTAAGCTCCTATCATACAGTGGCCAATGTGACTGTCGGTCCCCGAGAGCGATTGTGCTCTGGGGAAAAGACTGAACAGTACGAAATAATGACGGAAAGTACGTATATTTATATTGAAATTTTAGCATAAGAAAAAAGGTAAAATCGAGAAGAAAAAAAAGCTATCCTTTATTTTGCTGTTTAAATATACTACGGTTCCTGGAGAAACTGCCCTCCAAGTGGCGCGCTTGGATGAGCGCTAGTCGTTTTCGAGCTCGCCACGGGGTAGCTCCGTACACTTAACACCTGCCGCAAGTCGCGGCTTTGACTGCATTCAAGTTGATCGAAAAGCGATTTCTCTGCCCGTGAAGCATCACTTCCAGCTGATTGAATATCCGCTCTACACAAATTAATTCAAGACGGCAATTGCAGCCGTGCGCGAACAGCACAAATAGAAAAACAAACACTACAATAGAAATACTGGCTAGGAAGCGCCGTGCGGGGAAACAAACCCATGGCTTGGAGCCGTATTGGAGCGGCTCGATTTATTGGCTTTCAAATAATTACGGCATGATCGAGCGGTTTCTTTTTAATAAGAGATTCATCCCCTGAGCCATTAAAAATACCCTCAGATGTATGACATTGCTGGAAAAAAATCAACATGCTGCGAATATTTTATGTTGCTTAGGGAGTCACCAAAAAAGTCCGTACGTTCGAAACGACCAGTATAAAAGACGGAAACGCAGAGCTCGGGAGTAGTGATCGGGTTAGTGTACAGTTGTATTGATGTTTGTATGTACGTGTATGCGCTATATGTACGTTCACCTGATGCTTGTACCGTCGGACGCGTAATGTGTATACCTGTGTGTAATAGAGGGTTTCGAAGCGCAATGATGGCGTGAGAAAATAAAATATTTTTTTGTAGAACATGAATTGGGCGTTAACTAGCGCCACCTAGGCTAGCTACTTGCGATCACTCTGCTTGACCCTGTCATCTGGTGGCAAGCGATTTAACCTCCTTTTATGCTACGCGGCTACTGCGGCTACGCCATAATTTCGTGTTACCGTGCTGAAGTGAGCCAAGAGGCTGCTTCGGATTTGCTTTTTTTGAGAGCGGCTTTTGGTTTTGCGGGCGAATGGTTTACCACTCCTCCGTGATGTGCGGTTGACGCAACGGTTGACGAAGGAATTGTGGCTCGACGAATAGCAAAGGTAAGACAAAGTGCGCGAACTGGGTGCCGGTTGTCTCCGTTTAACATCGCAGTGCTGACGAGGAGACGACTGAGTGACTGCATGCTTTCGAAACGGAAGTTTCTTTACCTGCAGGGGGAAGCCGGCTTCGGTAATAAATACAGTTCGCGAAAAGCTCGTGTTACGTTTTTATTTGCTGCTCTTCTCGCCCCGTACATTAGACTTCGTGTTCTCGTTAAGCCTTATTGAGCTCGATTTTCTCGATTCGTGGCCGCCATAATGAGATGCAGGCGACGGAGGAACTTTTGCTCCCCTGCTTTAGGGACGAAAGTTTCTCCCTTTCCGTAGGAACATATCTATCAAGAGCGTTCCTCCCTTTTGGGAGGACTATACTGACCCTTTTTTCTAAGAGTGTATTAGCGATTCCTACCGAAAAGGAACAAGAAAAAAAAAAAAAACAACACAACAAGCGTTGGCTCACTGTTGGCAACCGAACCATGAAAAATCTTCCAAACTTAGCGAAACTTTTCTATTTTGTTATTGGTCGGTTTTCGATGGGGGCGGGACTCCGTCATCCGCCGTGACGCCGGGACGCCGGTGCCGTCGAGCAGCTCCCTACGTCGCCCGGCACCCGGCGGGGCACAGCTTTCCGGCGAAAACCGGGCGGGAAATCCTCTTCCCTGCCGGGAACGCCCCTCGCGACGGTGACGGGATGGGAGAAACGCCGGCTGTGTGAATGAGGCCTTAGGCGCCTGCTTCCGGCTTGAGCGGCGTCGCCGTCGGCGTCGCCGTCGGGCGTAACCACGCGGTGCATTACGGGTAAATTTCCCCGCTAAATTTAGCAGAAAAATTTCCCTGCTAAATCTAGGGGAAATATTTCCCTTCTAAATCTAGCAGAAAAATTTCCTCACTAACTTTAGCGGAAAACTTTCCCCTAAATGAAAGGCGAGCAGAAGAGGAGGAGGGGCATATCCTCCTCTACGTACTTTCCCCTCCTCCTTTTCTAGAGCTGCGCTCTAATTCGGCGTTACAGGGAGTTGTAAACGGCTTTCATTTTTTATTATTATGCTGAATGTATCGGGCGATTAGAGGTTTTTGGCTTTATCTCATTCTAAAGGTTTTCAAGGGTGTATGTATTAGTTGAACGCTATAACAACCTTTCATTTTGTACCTATACCCGAGCAGCGCAGTGAATACAACGAATGTTATTTACTGGAAATCGCACTAACTACTTGACTAACTCAATTTTGATCAACTGAATCCAGAGGTAGGGACTGCTCTAGTGTTTGTGGGTAGTACTTGACGTCTTTTGAGTTTTGAGATTGCGTCTATCGCTTTGGCACATGATACCTACAGAAAAGCTCTGATGCCGTGTTTCCGATAACAGCGTCGGACAGTGTAAATAATTTCATGCTCGAAAACATGGTCTCTCAGCTTTTTTTACATACATTTGAAAGCAAAAACTTTGTTTTTGAACAATACTTTTATTTACGTCACCGAGGGCCGGTTGCATCAACGTCGCTTACCTTAACCCAAAGCAGCTCTTTCCTAAGTCGGCTTAGCGCCCTAAACAGAGCTCGGATAAGCACGGGTTTAAATTCCGGTTCCACCAACGTTAACCCGGCTTTACAGACGCACCCCTAGCTAAACACTAGATTTGCCTTGGGAATGTAGGGACAAACAGAGCGAACTAGAGAACACTCAGTGGGACGAATACGAATGGCGGAGAGGAATCTCATGATGTAAACAAAAAACCTGCTGTAGTAGCCGTCGTCGGCGTCTGCTTTTTGCTGTATTTGTTCGGTGAGTAACGAATTAAAGGTCTCCGAATTCAATCATTTTTTTCGCTTAACTTTCAAAAACAGGAGTCAACGCTTTAAATAAACAGTAATGCTCTTTACATCTGTGATTGTGGGTCTAATATCGATTGATAATATAATATTTTGACAGTGACAGTAGTTTTCGCGCTCACTTTTTGAGATAAAGGAGCCATTGGGGGCCCCAAATCTCACCGAACGCGAGAAGGACGCTCTACTCGCTACATCGCTGATGACGAAACATCATCGAGAATAAGTAGGCAGGTAAGATGACTACTAAAATCAAGTCATGCCTGAGACCGATGAAGTTCAAAACAGTGACGAACTCGCTACGGCAGCTGCGAAAATGCCCAGAAATCGTCGAATAGAAGTCGTCGAGTTGTTTTCTCCACGAATAGAAGTGGACGTCGCCACGAATGAAAGATATAAAGCAAAATATTCCTAAAAAGCGCGATCACCAGAAAAGTTACGGTTATAGAACGATACAGTTTTCTGAAGCCAAGATTCTACTCGCGAGACAAGTAAAATTCACTGAAGATTGTCTCGAAACTCAGAAAACGAAAGAAATTTACTTTTTGCTGTTTTATATTTTAAAAGCGCCGCAATCTGATGCAAGCGGCAGAAGTGTCGACAATCAGCTGATCGCCGAGATCATATAACTCCACTATTCAACGCGCTGATCGGATTGAAGAATATGCGTTGCAAGGAGAAATAAACAAGTTGGTAAATAACAATACGTTACAGTTATGCGAAAATCAGTAAGGTATACATACGAATAAGCTCTTTGACAGAATAACCAACTGGAAGACAGACGTGAGCCCCACAGCTCCGTACGTATCTTGGTTAGGGTTAACACGCACTGAGAGTGGAGAGCCAGCTTGCAAACGGGGGTCGATGAACACTTCATGCGGCAATATTTTGCATCCTTGTCACAACTGAAGGTCATTCTGTCGAGACTCTCACGCTGTTGTAGCCTAAAACACTTTGTACAACAAATTTCGTCCACCACGTCGACCGCCACAAACCAGCCACCATGTTTTAAATCCAGGATTAAGAAACAACCAAAAGCAAAGCGCCCAATGTTGAGCGCTAACGATAAGCGTAGTTTAGTGCTAGGTTTGGCGATAAGCGATTTTGGTGCAACCGAACGAAACCGAAACTTAGCTCAGGTGCCCGGTTAAGCTCCGCTTTGCGCTAAGCGGCGTTGGTGCAACCGGCCCTGAGAAATGTTCCAAGCTATCAAAAATGTGCTGGTTATTTGTAATATTTCCTCTTCTACCCTATTAATAAAACCAGCTAGATAAATCAAGCTGCACAAGCTAGATCAGTTGGGTTTTCAGCTGGTTCGAGCTGGTCGTGCTGGTCTTGCTGGAAGCGCGAACGCCAAGGTCGGCTAAAGCTGGTCGAACTGCCATTGCTGGGAGCGCGCGAGTCAAGGTCAGCTTAGGCTGGGACGAGGCCACGTCCTGTTCGTTGTCCTCTACGATTTTGGTTCACAACCGGGCGCTTCAGGCTCGCTGTGAGCTTCCTTTGTGTGCTAGAAAATAGAGAGAGTGGTAGGAACAAAGGATTTAAGACACATTTGGCTATCTTGGGCAGATTCTCGAAGACAGAGCCGTGTGCGCGTAGCGCAACCTTCAACTTCTTTTTAATAATATTAATAGTAATAATAATGATAATAATAATAATAATAATAGCAATAATCATAATATTAATAATGTTAATAATAGTAATAGTAATCCTTTATTTGTATAATGCCCCAGAAGCCAGAACAACCCATTGGTTTAAGTGTGGTGGCACATAAAAAGTTTAAAAAAGGGGAAAAAACACATGAAACAGTAAACAATCTCCAACCGCCATATGCTCTCGAAATTAAAACATTTCACAAATCACAAACCAAAAATATGGATATCAAGTAGTTGTTTGAACGCAGCAAAATTTAAAAATATGTCTACATAAGTCGGAAATTCATTTAAACAAATTTGCGGTCGAGCCAAAGGGGACGGTCTGGTTTGAATAGATGTATAAAACACACTTGAGTTTCTAACGACACGGGCCGGTACATGAAAGATTAAAGATGACAGAAGATTGCTATCTATTTGGCCGGGAACCACTTTGTATATGACGTGTTTCATGACTAGAACGACCTTAAAAGCTAGAATGTCGCCCAAATAAAAACATGGGAAACCGGACCCGTGACAGGCTGTTGTTAGTCACACACCAAGGAGCCATCTGGTAGCGCCACTAGTAATCAAGGCGAAGAGGCGACTTTATCTGGCAGCTAGCGACGTCCAGGGAGTCCTCAGCTATAGACATTTCCTAATTTTCGTTGCATCTGGCACTGCCATATCTGAATCGTTTTACGCGACCGCCGCCATTGGATAATGCGGTGCATTAGTAGTTTTTATCATCCTTTAAGAGCGATGTTCTATGCCTTGGTTTGCGAAGTTTTGTTCGATGCTTCCCTTTACCATCCAATTCTACGTCAATATAAGGTGCATTACATCTACACGTGATATTATAACACGTTTTAACTATTAATACCTTCGGCGTACCTAATACGTCAGCGGGTCTTGAGGAGGCAAAGTAGTCGGCCTTAACACTGGTGCACATTTATAACCTAGATAAATCTAATGGAGAATTTCCTTGTTAGACCAGAGCGGTTTTAGAGCGCCTTTCTGCATCTTCTTTGATATAGAACCGTGATTGCATATACCTCACTAAAAGCAATATCATGGAGGGGGCACTTTTAGATCCCTCGAAATCCACCCAGAGATTTCCATATATAACAGTAATAAGTTTGAGAAAAAAATAACTTAACAACACAGATTTTTTAGTGACTGATCACGTACATTAAGAAGAACAATGCAAGTTCATAATAGAACATTTATGATCTTAATACATGACAGACAGACACAAGCTCGAATGCCCTTGTGCCATTATACAAAGTTGGGCAACGCTACTTTCCGTTACATAGAATTTTTTTATTTTATTTTATTTTTTTTGGGGGGGGGGGCGGGGGTATGAAGATTTTATTGATTGGTTTCTTTGTGAATTTAGATTAACTTGAAACTCTTTCGGTGTCAAGTCTGAAGTCACTCAAGCGAGTTTGTAAATATTTAATTTACTTCGTTTCTATGAACTGACCTGAAAATGCTCTTCGGGTAAAATTCTTGTCCCAGACAAGTTGTAAGCTTCCGAAATACGCAACATGAGACACCGAAAAAAATACCAGTCTGCTTAGCAATCACCCCAGTGCAGCGTTGTTAATGTTTGATTTATTTTCAGCGATTGTTGACGCCACTAACAAAGAAGAATACAGGTGTTAAAAAAAAATACTTTCAACACAAATATTTGAAGCGGTGCCTGGCATTTAACTTGAGCTAAGTTTGCCGGTGGACATTTCTCTCGAAACTTGTGATTTCATCTCGCTAATTTCAGTGAAAACAGATGTCCGCTTTAATATACGGGTATGTCGCCTATCGCATATCTTGAATACGTCTTAAGAACATGGGCCTTTAACAAATAGATTACTTCGTAATGTTAATATTCAAACATTATGTTAAAAATATATCAGCAGAACCGACAGTTGAGATCATTATCTTCTCGGCCTATAATCAACAAACACAACATCTATAAAATCATTCATTTCTTAAATAAAAACAGGCAGGTACTGTACATTAATTTTTTAACGTTTTATGCGTCATCACAAAGGGGCTTTGTAGTCGGTAATGTTAAATAATGCGTGTCAGGACATTCAGCATAGGCTTGCGAGCTCATCTTTTGTGCAAAATATTCACCACAAGCTTAAATTAATGAAGTGATTTACTAACCTTTTTTCCAATGTACGCATGCATTCGTCTTAATTAGTTTAGTTTGAACAAAATTTTCGTAGGAAAGTTTGCCGTATTAAAGTCAGCGGGTCAGCCGTTTCTTGGCCAAACTTTGCCGAACGACGAACATGGCCATATAAAGATGTTAGTAAAACTTTCACAAATTTATTCTAAAATCTTTTAGTGTCTTTTTAAAGCGGCCCAGCGCAAGGTACTCTTTGGTTTATGAAACAAGAGAGACATTTCTTAATAAAAAAGTCAGCACCTTCGAGTCGTTTATGATACGTTTTGAATCATTCTTGTCCCCCTTTATCAATTGTGGAAAGAAGCACATCCATTGCAGGAGCGGCAACTGAGCTCGGCTGCATTCCAAACCGGCGCGGCTCCTGATTGTCTCTAAACCGCGTCAGCTGTGCGTCTGTCGTAGTGGCACAAAGCGCTGACGTCAGCACACATAATATCCCCCTTCTTTTCTCGTCACCGTGGTGAGACAGTAGCTGCGTTCGATTTACATCTACAGTGGTCCACTTTGTAATAATATCAAGCGAGCGTTGACCGCCGGGACGGCCAGCGCTGTGACGCGGAGAAATGCGGCGACACGGGAGAGATTAGGCGCGTTCGCACAAAGCTCTTTCCTTTGTGAGCGTCGCCTGCTAGGCTATTTTGTTGACCGGACACGGCCCCTGTTCATTATATGCTGGCATAGCTAACCGAATTTAAGGAAAGATCTGAACCGCGCTTGCTTTCTTTGATACTGCTCAGGCGTGGCATAGATCACGCGTCATCTGGAGATTAATTTACTATTTTTTCATGTCATGTTTGCGTTTACTTTTGTGAATACCAACAACAATGAAAAATACGGTGGCGCGACAAACTGAATGCAGCGATGCATTAAACTATATACCACAGACAATCCTACGAGCCATCAAACCAATCCAGTGCTTTCACCCTGCCACGTGACATCGTGCTTCCCCGTGCAGTTGTACTCAACGGGACGGCCACGTGACGCACTTTTTGTGATGAACTGGCCAAGATGGGTGGTAACGTCGGCTGCGGTACAACACGAAGTAAAACTGAATATAGACTGGGTTTCCGCTTGGTGTTTTGTATTATCAACTGCGTTGTTGCTGTCGTCCTCTAGCCTATCTAGACGGTAATCACACCTTTCTTTGACCAGCGGACGCGCGCACATATTTATGTCTCCTCGAGTGCCTATAGAAATACGGGAACGTGTTGTGAGAAGGTCGATGGGAGGCATGACGCAAGGGATATAGCAACAACGGTCGCGGTTATACAGGCTACCGTCAATAGGATTGCGAACGCATTCCAAGAGGAGGGGCGTATCGGCGATGCACTTCGACAGTGCAAGCGCCCTGCCGTCCCTTGCTACGGAGCAGGGGCTGTGTGCGATCAACGGAATAGCCTGGCAGACGACGCTCCCACCAGAAGGGGCTTTGTGCGCACGGGCTTAATCTCTCCTTTGTCGCCGCACGCCTCCGCGGCACGGCATTAGCCGTCCCGGCGGTCGACGCTCGCTTGATAATATTAACAAATTGGGCTAAAATACCTCCTGCACACGTGCAAAAAAGTGTAGGGCGGTGTGCTTCCGGTCGTATCGCAATACACATACCGGAAGTAAACTGGCTTGCATATTTCTGTACCGGTGCAGGAGGTGCAACTAAATCGACCGCAGCTCTGAATTTGTGTATACAATACCTCCTCACCACCTCAATCCTCTCTGGACGTCACGCATGGCGCTGACAAATTGAAGCACTGACTGACACCGGTGGGTTATCGGGAAAACGATCGTTCTAATGAGAACGCATTAGAACGAAACAAGCACTACATAACACAAGAACACAAGCGCAAGCACTCCGAAACGGAAACTAACCAAATTGAAGCCATCTTAATGCGGCGAGTGCGTCAGAAGCGTCTATCCGCCGGTATGGTAACAAATGAGATAGAAACGTGCACATTTATCGCACACCGTGATGCTGGCATTTGCTTCATATATCAAACTCCGCGAGATGGCGACTATTTGGTGTCTGAAGATGAAGCAAACGCACAAAGCGTGCGGCTATCAACTTTCCAGAAGTGCATCTGGAAAAATTCAACCATGTTGAATTAACTTGAGACTGGGGTAGAGAAAAAGTATCAAAACGTAGAAGGGACAGAAAATAGACAGGACGACGTCTCAAGCTCTACCCCAGTCTCAGGCTAATTCAACATGGTTAATATTCACCAACTCGCCCGCACCCTTACGATTTTTTCGAAAAAATTCAATCCCTGCAATCATCTGACTACAGCCTCCGGTGCGCTGATAATGCCTGCCCAATGGCCGGTTGCCAAATATTGCCAGACGGGTGCGTCGGCTTCCCCACACAAGACAGAAAACGTGAACAACGTGAACCACGTGATGAAACCTCTCTCGTGCGTTTTGTGTTTTTTCTGGAATTTCGAGTGGTAGTTAAGGGTCGCAATTAACCAGTTAATGTGTCTCTTTTCGAGCGCAGCTCTTGGGATCCCGTTTCCGGGTTGAGCGGCATCGGCGTCGGCGTAACAGCGCGCGTTGCATTATGAGACGCCACAGTTTCTCCGCTAAATTTAGCGGGGAAACAGAATTCGTGTTGAGACCATTCGACTAAACGTTTACCACTAGATTTAGCGGGGTAACGTAAGCCGCTAAATTTAGGGGGGAATTGACGTCACGTGACCTCAACAGCAATTCAGTGTCCCCACTAAATTTAGTGAGGCAAATGACGTCACGACTTCGTGTCACGTCACCCATGAGCAAATTCAGCGGCAGGAGGAAAAAAGGAGGGAAGGAGGTTGTCGGGAGGCGGCGGAGGAGTAAAGAGGAGGAGGGTAGAAGGATGAGGGGCATACCAAATACTTTGGCAAACCGTCCTCTCCGTACCCTACCCTCCTCGTCCTTATGAGCTGCGCTCTAGTTTCGCATTACAGAGATTTGTAAACGCCTTTTTTTGCCACCATTTTGTTCTAGTTCTAAGCAGACTCGCAGAAGAGGGTGCCGATGTTGGCATTTCCCAAGACCCCAGGAAATGCCAGGCGTCATGAGAATAATGAATTGAGGAAAGACTGCTTCCAAATGTCTACTAGAATTCCGTTACTCAAGATTGTGCAGTAGGCACCTTTTCGCGACGGACATTAAGGAAGGCCTGTAAAGAGAGGCCTTCCTTAACGTCCGCGTGAATGAAGCCTCATTATCCTATTGAGGCTTCACTCCAAGCTCAGCCTGCTTCGGGCATGCCTGTCGTCAAACCTAGATCAGCCCATACAGCCTTGCACGGCCTCTTTCGGTACTCCTTGACTGGAAGACCTACCAGCTCTCACTCTCTCTCTCTCGCATCACGAGATACTGACGTGTGCTTGATGACAGGCACCAGACGTCCTTACGAATGGACCTTTTCCACGTACCGACTGCACCAGGCGGTGGCTGCACGAACTAAAAATCGAGGAAGTGACCTACCTGCACTACCAATCGATAATGAGAGCTACGCTACCATTTTCTTCGCTCTCTGAGCTGCGGCGGGCTCTGTGCGGCGCGTGCCCAACACGACTTCCGTGGCGTCCACGAAAACGTCGTGTTTTTCTTTCCGT
Organism: Ixodes persulcatus; assembly: GCA_013358835.2. NCBI lineage: Eukaryota > Metazoa > Arthropoda > Arachnida > Ixodida > Ixodidae > Ixodes > Ixodes persulcatus. The sequence continues at coordinate 489,275 of JABSTQ010009479.1, read as the reverse complement.
CCACTTTCTTTTTTTGTGTAACACAATTATATATATGCTGCAATTACGTGTTCTACTCGCTGATCCACAGCCTCGTTCCGAATTTCCTCGATTTTTCGTTCCGACTTCCGCCGCTTGGCATCGGGCGCTCGCGCGTGCGCAGAACGCTTCTCGGAAAAGGTCCATTGTGAGCCCCGAAAGGGCAAACTTCTTCCACAGTGCTCAGGGGATTGCATAGCGTTTGTAGCCCCTATTCTTCGACTGGGTTTACAACGTGTGCTCTGCGCCTGCTCTTGGCCCCAAAATAATGTATTTTCAGCGTTAGCTATTGCGAAAATGTGAGCGTTTATCAGCTCGTAGGTCTGGTTGATTATTGATGTTGGGTTGTTCCTACCGTCCACTACATTCATTAACTTTTGGAGACTACACATGTTGCTGCTCACCCGCTGCAAAGCATCCGTTCCGAAAGTGTTAAAAAACGTGCGGTGCTGTAGTAGACGTGCGCAGCAAACAATCATCTTCTTATTGTATGGAGAAGTAACGCCCCTGGCGATGATTATGTGAAGCAGGCGCAACGGCGCCAAGACATTGGACAGCCAGAAAATGGGCCGGCATTGTTAGTATAAAGAAGGGTATAATCCGACAGCAGCTAAAGTTACCGAATAGATGAGAACGGCGGGGCGTCTGTCTCAGAAGCCAGGCCTCCAGCACGCCTTTCTGGCATTCTGCAGAGCTTTGTCAGTGCGTGCACGCCCGAGGCGCACAGGACGGTAAAACGTGTTGCTCGTGCTAGAGACCAGACGGCAGTTTGATACTTTAGACCCATGTTGCGGATTAAAAAACAGGACGCGGGATGGCCAAAAAAACATGCTTTTCGTGTAAGGCTCGTCAAATTATGAGGCGCTGGAGAAATGCAGCCTTCTGCGTTATGTCCTTATTTCGAACTCTTTTTGTTCGCCTTCCGCCCATTGAAAAGCATGCGGGAAGGGCCTTAGATTGCACCGGGTATCGCTGCACCGCAGCATTCTTCCGCAACATAAAGTTCGTCTGCGTTCCTCGCCGTCACCATGGCAACGAACGCCGAATGAATGGAAGCACGCACGGTGCCGCCGCGTGAAGCCAGCAACAGCTGACGCCTTTTTACGAACGCCGTCTGCTAGCCAAAGCCGAACGCGGTATGTCAGATCAACCGCCTCCGCCGGTGCTCGATCGCCGTCGGCGATGGAGAACCGACGGAGGCTGTTGATCTGACATACCGCGTTCGGCTTTGGCTAGCAGACACGCGATCGAGCACCGGCGGAGGTGGTTGATCTGACATACCGCGTTCGGCTTTGGCTAGCAGACGGCGTTCGTAAAATGGCGTCAGCTGTTGCTGGCTTCACGCGGCGGTACCGTGCGTGCTTCCATTCATTCGGCGTTCGTTGCCATGGTGACGGCGAGGAACGCAGACGAACTTTATGTTGCAGAAGAACGCTGCGGCGCAGCGATACCAGGTGCAATCTAAGGCCCTTCCCGCATGCTTTTCAATGGGCGGAAGGCGAACAAAAAGAGTTTGAAATAAGGACTTAACTCAGAAGGCTGCATTTCTCCAGCGCCTCATAATTTGAAGAGCCTTACACGAAAAGCATGTTTTTTTTTTGCCATCCCGACGTCCTGTTTTTTTTTTATCCGTAACATGGGTCTAAAGTATCAAACTGCCGGGGGGCGGGGGTACGGAGGGGGAGTATTCCCCTCCTTCATATCCTCTCCTCCTCCCGTCCTCCTCCCCTCCTCCTCTGGTCCTAGACCTCCCCTCAGTCGCTTCACCTCCTCCTCCGTACCTCCTCCTCCTTTCCTAATCCTACTCCTCCCCTCCTCCACCTCTTCTTCCTCCTCCTCCTTTTCTGCTCCTCCTCTTCTCCCCTCCTCCTTCTCCTCTTCCATCCTCCTCGTCTTCCTCGTCCTCGTTTCCTCTTCTCCTCCGTACCTTCCCTCCTAATCCTCCGCAGGTGACGTCAATGTTTCGGCTAAATCTGGCGGAGGTGCTGTATTTGTTAATAGGTGATGTGAGACCAAGTCATGTGACGTAATTTTCTCCGCTAAATTTAGTGTGAAACTAAATTAGTGTGAGGCAAAGTGGCGTCGATTTTCCCTCTAAATTTAGCGGGGAATTGAACTTCTTTTGAGTTCACGTGACGTAATTGTTTACGTTAAATCTATCGCAGAAACTGAATTAGTGCATAGGTGACGTGAAACCAAGCTTTGTGACGTCAGTTTCCCCGCTACATTTAGCGGAGAATTCAATGGGTGTTGAGGTCACGTGACGTCAGTTTTCTCGCTAAATTTAGGTCAGGTTACACCGACGCCGACGCCGAAGACGACGCCGCTGAACACGGAAACGGGCGCCTAAGAGCTGCGATCTAAAAGAAAATTTCACTTCGACACTTAGCATGCGTCTTAACTCGTACAGAATGGGTATTCAGCGTCAAGTGCACAGCTCGTTCCAATGAGCTTCTTGGCCCAATGAACTTTGAATTGCCCCGCCTCCAGCTCACGATACAATTGGGAGCACATGAAATGCCTTCCAGCCGTTTTCACTCTCTCAGTTACGATAGACCATTACACCAGAAAGCTTCTGGCAGGTATATTATCAAGAGGACATGTGCATAGCAAGTAGCCTTCCGAGAAAATAAACACGGATGTGCTGGGTTGTACGGTAGAACCCGTTGATCTAATCTTAAACAAAACAAGAATATTGTCACACTTGTATTGTCTTCGTCCTAGTAAGTATGGTGGAAGGTCAAACAATTTATCGTTGCCTTACACCTTGAAGTCTCCACCGTTTTGGATACGTTCCCGACTCCCGCTTTCGATTCGGAATCAGCCAAACAATTCGAGCCATTCGGAAGGAACCGTCAAGAGCAACGCTAAATATTTCTTTCAAAATTGCAAGGTTCAGTTTGGGTGGAAAAGCATATTAGACGACATTCAAAAGTGCGTGCAATCTAATAGCGTCCGCAATACTTATTTTTAATCCGCCAGTCTCTTTGTAAGCTGACCCTCTAGTGCAGACTAAGACTATGTGACCGTTTGGCGTGAGCTCAGCTTAGCTTGGATAGAGCATAGTATGTTGCGTGAGCGTAAGGCAAGGTCCCGCATCAAATCACGCGCTTCGTGCCCAAGAAATGACAACCGCCAAGGTTGATTGGTAAACTTTTGAAAAGTGTGTCATGCAAACTATTGCTTGTGTTTTTTTTTTAATATGAGTTATATTCTCGATACTAGCGAGTAAAATGAGGCAAATTACTTGTTTTGCACATAAAACCATAATATTTATCGCAATATATAACACACATTTTCACGGTTGCTTTCTTATGCATTTGTTTTCAGAGAAGCTGCATCTTCAGGGTGAGTAGCAAAACAACTACCTGAACTTAAGTGTAAGTCGACGAGAGTTTTTTATTGATGAATCAGCTTGCACATTATGATAGTTTTCTTTCTCCCATTCTTATTTTATCATACTCTGCGGTCTCTCAGATATTGCAGGTTTATCTCGGTGCGCAGAGCACTTAAGAAGCATGGGGCGTGGCTGCTTATTGCCCTAACTCTTCCTTTCTGATAGGCTCTTTTGTGTCCTTAGCAGCTTATGCCGCAATTGTATTTACTGAGGAGCAGTTTTTAAATTTCGACTCCCCACAGCATGCCTTAGGCTCTCAGTTAAAACTCACTGCAGAACTTCTTTGGTTCTATTGAAATTCAATATTGTGTTGCATTTCAGCTAACGAAAGATGTCGCACTCACTCCGATGAATCAGCTAGAATAAAATTCACCTCTAATGGTGTCTTAAGAAAAATCCCCAGTCAACTTAGCTTTCAATTGTTATTATTGAATTACGATTTTTCAATAATAAAATTAATTGACTACGAACTTTATCCCCGAAGCCCTATGATGTGTAAAATGCGGCATTTATGAACCGATCGTTTAAGCTTTTTTTTTAATATATAAAGCATTAAAGAGTCGATCATTTCGAGAAAAAAAAAACATGTTTGTTAACTTCGCCGTTAAATTTATTGTGGAACGTTACTTGGTACGGAAGTCACGTGAGGTAAATTTGTTTCGCTAAATTTATACAAACACAAAAATTGGTCTGTTATAGGTCCCGTGACGTCGTGTCATGTGGCATTAAATTCACCGCCAAAAAGAGCGCTGAAATTGAATTAGCCCGTAGGTCTCGTGACAAAGATGCACAAAATGGGAATAGAACGGACAACGTATTGTGATTAGGGCTAAGTTAAAATCATTTTTTGCATAACACACACACACACACACACACACACACACACACACGCGCACACACACACACACGCACACGCACACACACACACACACACACACAGAAATATATATATAACTGTCGTTTTTGTAGCGTGAGCTACACTGGCCGAGGTTGAGCAGTTTCGCGTGACTCGCATAATGAGCCGTGCTCCGTGCTGCGCATGCGCGAGGAGCAGTGACGTCTTACGGCGCACAGCTGGCGCGCCGGAGCCGCCGCGCCCGCCTCGCCGGTCTGCGCATTCCAGAGGTGTGACGTCATAGCCGCGGCAGACGCACTGGCGCCGCCGCGTGCCCAGCTGTGGGCCTTTTTTGCGCAATAGCCAAGTCTGACGCTGCACCGGAGCCGCATTGAAAGCGCTTCTCACATTTTTGTCTTAAGTATAAAATTCTGCGTTGCCAAGTCGGGAGCTAGTACGGTCAAACGCAATCACTAGACGTTTATGCATCTACTGCCTTGTATTTTAAACGGCAAATTGGTACTATTTTGAAATTAGCTGTAACTTCGCTTAATTAGGAGATGTTCTTGAACGAGTTTGTCATCTTATAAACCAATACAAGAGAAAACACCTGCATTCAGAGTTGTAAGTAACATCCAAAGAGAATGCCTAAACACTTATCAAAATAAATCAACTCACCAACGACAACGCACCGATACTAAATTTGCCAGAACGCCCTTGCAGTCAAAACTTTCTCCAGTAGTTGCGGACATAATGATGAAACCTAAGAGTGAGGATCCAGAACGAAGTACGTGACTAACTGGCTTATTATGTACTTCATTTCCAATAAATCGCTGAAATTGTCTTTCAATATTACTACGCTTCTGTTCAACGCAAAAGTGCATTTAAGCGGTAGTTCGCTTTTGGAAAAATATCAGAGAAAGCATTAGTGTTGATTAAGAGTTAGGAATAAAACGCAACGTTTGGTAGTAAGATCCTAGTTAACCGGTTTAAATTAAAAGAGAAGAAATTTATTTGTGAGCTATCGGCTTTTCTTGTAGGACAACACAGGGAACGAGAGCTATATCATAGCTTTCCAAACTTTCTGTTTTTGTTAACTCAAATGCCTGCTGTAATCTTTATTTATCGCGACACATAAACAGCTTCGCTTGTTTTTTGTCGTTAGGAAAACGTTTTTCGTAATAACTTTTTATTGAAAAAGTTTGCTCGTTCATATAGAACTAAAGAGAATTCCTTAATTCCACCTTCCAGCCGCACCTTTGTGCTAAAATACTGTCAAAGCATGCGAAACTGATTTTTTTTTATTATTTGCCCTAACTGGGTCATATTCGTTCCCTCTTAACCGGATACGTGTGTCGCTCATGAACGTTTTCCTGAATCCCCCGAAAAATCTTTCTTTTTCATTTGATGTTACGCTCTCCGTGTAAATACTTGAGAATCAAAAAGTAATATCTGAAACGGGGCTGCGTAAAAGTTTGGAAACTTCTACGTCGAACAAAGAGACAAGAGTTGGCGTACGTCTCAATTGAGATTTTCAAATACTATTGTCCTCTTCTTCAACTGAGATGTTCTCCAACTGTTTTCAATTTCAGTCGTAAAAGATTCCTAAATTTTCTATGCCAGTCTCAGGTGTTACATTATGATTAATTATTACCAACTTTTCGGCACACTCACTGTCATGACGTAAACACTTTTAGCAGCATTGTGAAGCTGCGATTTTATGGAAGCAACATGATCGAAATGATTGAACCTTGATTTAAGCGGTATGCGTAAGTGAGCAAATACAGAGCAACGCCCCGCCGCTGAGTGGCGTAAGGGCCGTTTAAACAGCACGTTTTAAAAAGGCCTCAGGCGTCAATTCTTCGCCATATAAAAAACGTCACTCCACAGTCGCCCGTTTTTTCTTTTTTTTTTTTTTCTGCTGTGGGGAAATCTTTTTTCCGCCAATGTCCTCTTGTGTGCTTCACGGAGGACTGGAGCTTGCATGCTCACCACGTGGGTTCTGATAGCCACTCCAATGCTATGTTGGCTGTCTGTCATTGGCTAATAGCCTGGAGTTTATAAGTCTTATTTCAAAAAAAAAAAAAGAGGGGAGGATAGGAGGGCTCGGCAGAACAGATGGACAGGTACCGACGTCAGCGAAAAGCAGGGTGGGTGAAGAGGAAGGCCGCAATGTTTTCGAGGTGTACGTCCAAACAAAAGATGGACGGCCGGACTCCCACTTTAGTTTATTTGGTAGAAAAATGTCGCTTCACACCATGTAAAGAATCTTGTTTGCAGGCCACTTTATAGGCTAACCTCCAAATTATTTCCAAGAGAAAAATCTCGCCACCCTCTCAATTCACCTCTCCCACTCCTGTCTCGACGGCAGGGGCACTCCCTTTTCTGCTAATCTTAGGGCTGGATAAGCCGGGAGGCTGGAACTTACGCAGCAACAAAAGAAGTCTCCCCACCGCTCAGATAGCCATGGGATAGCAGTAGACTAGGAAAGGGGAAGGGTGGCGAGGTTCACAAAAACCCTGGTTGAATAAAATATTGTGCAGGTCGGCCTTTAAGGCGTGAAACACGTGTGAGTGAAACCTCCGTTGCATCGCGCCTACGGGCGGCGTAACAACAGCAAGTGCCGCTTCGCCTGTGACGTGACGGATCGGCATTCGGCCAAGTCGTTGCGTGAGCGGGGTTGCCATTTTTACGCTGCTCTACGGCGCCACGCGACGCGAAATTTGCTTTCATCTTCATTCACACTTAAACTTCGAGGAACCGCCGACAGTGTCGCTGCCCAGTGATGGAAAGATGTCACGGAGCTCGGATAAACTAGGGAGCCTTCATGTGCGCTTTGCTAGGGTGATGCTACCCCTTGTAATACCACTCGCCCACAAACCAGCAGCCATTTTGGTTCTCGGCGATAATCCGTGGGGCTTATAACCCTCCCGGAAACAAGCACCTTATCTCACAAGTTCGGAGCAGCGTTGTGGAACCCACGGAGGGAGGATTAGCATCTTCGCCCTCGGATGAGATTACCGATAGACACAAAGGCCACTTTCCGGCGCACGGGGAAACAATGAGAGTAACAAAATGGCGGTGGAAGAGGGTGTGGGAAAGGGAAACAGGCAGTTGGCATCACCCTATGCGAAGCGCACACGAAAGCACCCTAGGATAAACCAATTTCAGCTGAAAAAGCGGAAATAGCTGGAAAAACTTTACGCCGTTCTATTAATTGTTTCCTATCTTTTGACTATGATCAAAGTCTAGCCCGACGTGGCTGTTACAGAACCAGCCAACTGGCGTTGTCCGCTTTAGGGTGGAGTTTACCTACGGGAAATTAATTGGGGTTGTGTGGATATTTATACAGCGTGTAGTTGTTCAGCCATTTTCAAAGTTGCGACGAGTCACTCGCTGTAGATGAGCAATTTAGCCAGTGCAGTACAACCGCTAGCCTAAGGTCTTTAACGTGAAACACGCAGCAGTGATACACGACCGCACGCCGGTACGATGCTCATTCAGATTGAAGCGGGCAGGGATGGGGATTCAACCTAGCATTCCTGGGTTCAGCAAAGCGAGGTTTCGCTCCACGTGCTCCGAGCTTGTGTGCGCTAGCCCACTCGGCCACCGATCCTCTCTTGCCCCGTCATCGCAAGATATAAAAAAATTACTGTTTTTTTTTGTAACAAGTGACTTTTGGCCATGTAGACTACGAAAACCGTCAGTACGGTGGACTTGCCAATATAAGTCAAACTGGAATTAATTTTTGCTTTCAACAACGGATATCTGAGTAATGTCAAGTTGTCAATATTCGCAGTAATGTTTTAGGTGTGCGATGACTGCAAGCTTCTATCGTACACAATCAAACTTTTCCCTAATGATTTCAACACACACCATCGATATTATCGTTCACAACTGATAATTCTGACCCTGAATTCAAGGTTAGGATCTATGAAAGGATGTCACTGAATGCGATTGCACTTTACGAGCCCTGGCACGAGCGTCTCGTTTGGTTTATTATGGTCGCTCGCTAGGGACAATCTGAACAGCGGTGAATCAAACGCGGCGTAAGAGTGTCCAACATGCGGGCGCGATGCCATCAATGTAGCCGTGCCTCACAGTGCTGCTCGCGCGCGCTGCGATAAAGCTCTCTACCACATTTTGTTTGACAATCTCGCTGGAAGTTTAGGAGCGACAGAGTTTGGATCATTGTTGTATTGTACCACGTAAATGTCTTCGTCGCTAGAAACCATTCAGAACGCTCCGAGCACTTTGGATTGTTATTTTGTGTTTGACGAGTTTAGCAACCCTAGAGTTCATGACGGTAAAGATTAACAGGGTCTAGGTACTCATCACTTGCGCTTTTGTGCAAATGCACTAACCTTGGTTTTTTACACCCAGCGCGATGCTTCCAAAACCTTGACAGTTGTATCACATGTGGGATTTCTTGGCCAAGAACAGCTTTCTGAGGGTTCCCCGCGTCTCATGTCCCTCTTAGGACTTTCAGTCTTCTTTTTTTTTTTTTTAATTGTTTTTCTCGTTGGACGTTTTCAAAACCATCGCTATGCGAACGCTTTCTTCGTAAAAACTGCTTCCGCGATGAGTGACATTGTCCATCGGAATCGCCTTCCTCTCCGCTCACCATTCTACTGGTCGCATACTCGCCAGCTAGCTCGGCGGATCTCTGGACAGTGGCGACACCCGCTCTTTCTTGTACCCACAGCACAACTGATTATATAATTCTGAGGTAAAATTACAAAAGGCACATGCACTGAATGACTTTTTCTCGGCTCTCGTAAATTAAGTTCTATATAGTCATTCGGTAAGCATAACTTGCAAGCCGTACGCAAATCCTGAAATGAACTAGCCACTCTTTTGGCTTGTATTCCTAAAAAGCTGACGAGGCGCTTTGGCTAAAAGACGGCTTTAGGGGAGTCAAATTTAAATTTTCGTGTTTTTTTTTTTTTTTTTTGCATTCAGCGCACTAAGCCGCGCAACAACCTCAGTAAACATACAGAGCTGCAAATTGAAAAGCTGTTGCGATCACGTCTATGGAGCGAAGCTCAGATTCTAGCAAGCCCTTTCAAAACTCAAAAGCAAAATATTTATATTTTTTACAAACTTAATCGAGTACGTGGCCTTTTTTTATTTCATAAGGCACCGCTTCGTGTGCTCTAACTGATGTACCAAATCTCGTGCTTTGTGTCTCTAGTTTCTGCCTTTAGATTTCGAGCTGCATCTTTTTCTAGCTCCCGCTTCGTTTTGTCATGAGCTAGCCGTTTCTCTCTCTCCTCTTTTCTCGGCAGCTAGCCGTTGTTTACACTCTTATTTCTCGAAAGCTAGACGTTGTTCCTACCCTTCTGCATTCTCATTTCTGAATTTTTGAATAATTTCCCACACAACTGCAATTCCCTTTTTCTTTCTGGCGATTTCCGAAATTGTTTTGCAGATCTCAGATTTCTTCATGTTCTTCCTCCAACTTCATACACAAGGTCTGTGCATTAAGAAAGCAAATATGTTCTCAGGAACCTCATTATGTCCATGATCGTGCTTTTGAGCTCAGGGCTTGCGCTCTATTTTTTCTCGCGAGGTTATAAAACCTAGCTCCCGGACAAATCCTTGATCACCAGCAGTTCAAAATTAATTACCCAAGCTCTAAAGCCTGGCAAGTCTCAAGCAAATTTCGAACACTCACATACAGTTGAGGCGAGATGTCGCATGGTTCATCCCAACAGCTACGAACAAGAGGTTAAAAGTGGGGTTTGGCGTTGCTCGTCCGAAGGTCTCAGGGATTATGCTGACATCCATTCTCCCATCACCCAGGTATAGTTGTCTGGGGGGGGGGGGGTGTTGGAGAAGACGTAACAGGGCTGAGAAGCTTGTTTATTTACATCGGCATAGCAAGTAACGGAATGGCAACCGAAACTCAACAGCGGACAGCTCCTTATATAAGCTGTCGTACCCTTGGTTGGTTAGTCCCGCACTCAGAAGCTGACCTTTATGTTAGCATCCTCTTCTGGGCGTTGATGCTCGGTCGTTCCGTTCTCTAAATTGAAGGTGACTAGTGGGGCATTGACATACATACAGGTTACCGCAGGCGCAGCAGAGTGCACATCCGTTCAGGAACAGTATTTTCTTAAGCTCCTGTGAAATAAAGACGCCGGTGATGCCCTACACAAAGCAGACTGCCCGTAATTTCGATTCACTTGCACATGAACTAAGGCCTGAGAGAAACACTTCTTCATTTCCAGTTCAGACAGATTGAACGTGCGTAAAAGATTCGGATCGCAGGCCAACCGTTTCGACGTTAGAGTGGTCGTCGTCCGTACATGAATGTCACATCGTTAAAACAAGGGGTTTGTTCGCTGGGCATTTTCACCCTGGATTCGTAACGTTCGTAACAACGGCAATATTACACTTACTGAAAAGTAAAAGATAACGACATTCCCTTTTGTTTTTAAAGCAGAATGCTTTTCAGCACACACAACTGTTACATCTGGGTCAAAAACACATAGCCTTGTATGGCGCCTTTTGCGATAGTAGAACGGAGCATTCTACAGTCTTTGAAGGTTCGGCGTGCTACTGCTTCATGACGAGAAAAGTGTTACTGCGGTCGGAATGCCGATTCATTTCTGCTGGAAACTCGACGTAGCCTGGCGTGAAGCGTCTCCTTAGTACTTGTTGTCTACTGAAGTTTGCGCAATCTCACGTTGCACGACTGGGTTTTGAAATCCATGCGCTCCTCGTAATTATTTGGGGTAAGTAGAAGAGCTTCGACGGTCGGACAAGGAACTACAGCTTCAATCGGCAGTTTATAAAGTCCAGTTTGAAAACCATATAGACATATATCACCAGTCAGACTACGCTACCGCCTCCACAATTAATTGATGGTATTTTGGCCTTTCTGCACGTGCAATAAACTCGTGTAAAGCACGGTGCGGCCCGGACCGTGGCTTGCGCTGCCTACTGCCTGCTGTGAACTAAAGTTATGGCGGTGTCAATTTATCGCACGTCATTGTAACCATGTGCTAACAAAAATGACCGAACTCCCAAAATGTCGTCTTCGTCTTACCAAATATCGAAGGATGCTATCCCTTCCATTTTGGCGAACACCCATTCACACTCCAAAACTATTTTCCCGCTAGAAAAAAAGTAAAAATTCTACAGGCCACCACCTGACTTTAGACGCCAAGGTTGTCGTGACGTCGCAACATCCGGGTGCGTCTTGATTAAAGCCTTTGTTTGAGTGCGACTCAGATACAGTACAGTACAATACATATACTTAGTACAGTACATAGTACAGTACACATGCAGTAAACAGTGATTACTTTGGCAGCAATTTTCAAGTAGAGCGCCTTTGCAAGTTCCTTATTGGCACTGCACGCTGTGCCAAAATCACAAACGGCTGCTATCTTTCGTCCTGTTTAGAGCGTTACACTAAACGAATTTCTGTGAGTTCGAAGTTTGCAGATTAATTGTTGCGCGGCTGTCTAAAATGCACACAGGTGTCGTGGCCATTTTTCTCTCTAGAAAAGCGGTTATTTTCGTCCCAGCAATAGTATGGAATGTGAGCAACAATGCCAGCTACTCCTCACCAACATATTGGATATAAATCACGGAAGTTGCCGTAAGAGGTTGAGAAGAGCTGGCTTCACACAATCCTAAAATAACCTAGGGAAACAGGCAAACATTTTTTTGTCAATATTTAGTCTAAAACAGCAGCATATTCCCCGCGTAAGCACGTGCGATACGTTTTGTTTTACCCTTCAGATGTCTCTAATGCAGATTTTCAAACTTCAGAATATTAATTGCAATAGCTTGCGTCCTTGAGTAAAGTAGCAGCAGTCTACAGAAATAGATCGATATTTGTGACGTGCGAAACTGCTGCACTTCTCTAGTGCACCTGCGGAATACGGGAGGTGTAGGGTAATGCAATATCATTGGAATCGCTAGGGGCTCTGGCTCCGACTAGCTGCACGTATATTGCGACGTTTTGACCCGGGACTCCCAGCACCACGAACTTCGCCGTCCCATATCCGTGCTGTTCATTCTCCTTGCCTTCGACACAGGCTCAGTCGGTAGCTGCTACAGGGTTCGCCACAGGTAGCATGGGGCGTAGAGAAAAAAAATATATATTCATCCTAGAGATAATAAAACAAATGTGCCAATGACGTCTAACAAGTTCGAGACCGGTTATAACGTGGCCATGCCATGGCAGGTTATGTTGCCCATGATTCATGTTTTCGGCCAGCTTAGGATTTGGACTTCTGGATCGCGGGCACGTAATCGTGCGACCAGTCAGTGAAAGTGGGCTTTGTGTGGCCTAAGACGATAGGTTTTTGATGTCCGTGAAAACGAACAGTGATAGGCCTTGTACGTTTGGCTGAGTTTTTTAAACGGCCCGTCGTACGGCATAATCAGGCTCTTCTTGATGTACATGCAGACAAAAGAATGAGCGCAGTTGTAGTTTTCGGCCTACAGATAGGTTGCGAAAACTGGGCTACCAAGGAGGTGTCGGTTGTAGTTTTCGGGCAAACCGTAGCAAGATATCCAAGTAGGGTGTTTCTGGAAAAATATGAACACTGATGTGTGCGTTGAAAAAATCCTAGACAAACGGAGCCGCGATCCATTCACCAATTCCTCTGATGGGCATTTCAATTATTCTTTGAATGGTAATCTAATGTCGTGGTGGTCGAATGAAAGATGATTGACCCAGTAAAGTCGTCCGTCTTGTGCTGTTATCAATGCTTTTATCTGTCGGTTCAAACTTTCTACCATGTCGCTTCCTAACGGGTGGTAATAGGTTGTTTGCACAAGCTGCCCTCCAAGACGTGCCAAGAGAGCGAAAAGGAACATTGGATTTTGCGTCCATGGTCTGTACTGATGGTCGAGGAACAACCAAAATAAGCTACCCATACTTCAACAAAAGACCTGTCAAATGTCTCGGCAGTTGTTTCGGAAAGATGAGTTGCATCTGGCTATCTGGTGTATCGGCCGACGCCAGTTAAGATGCAAGTAAAACCCAGATATGGTGGTAAGGGACCCACAATGTCGACCTGGACATGATGAAAAGTGACGCGAGGAAAGGAAAAGGCATCAGAGGTGTGATGGTGTACCTGCCGTCCTCGTACCGTTGGCATTGTTGGCAGTTTCTTGTCCAGTTGCGTACATTTGTATTTAGTGTATTCCAATCATAGCGTGCAGTTACTTGTCGTTGTGTGGCTCGGATGCCTGAGTGGTTCACGTTGTGCAGGTGGTCGGAAACCTTGCAACAAGGGGACAGTGGGGAGAGACATAAAGGACTGCTGGTAACCATATTCTAGAGGATGATACCATTTGAATAAGAGAGATGAACTGCAGTCAGTACAAATGACTTTACCCTGAAGGAATGAGCAATCCCCTCTAGAACGTTCCGTCGCGTCGTAGCAATTCTCTAAAAATCGACGGCTCCAGGGATATCAGAGATTGCGTGGACATGGTATAGCTTATACCGTTGCCGAGTTGTATTTGTATTTTACGTGGAGGGGATCTACCCTGAACTCTACATTTAAGACAAGTTGTCATTCCTACCTGAAAAGGTAGCAGGCGTGGTTGCCGTGGAATACATATAATAAAGGCTAGTCGTCAGTGAAGACGCCGAATTCTTCTTTCTGAATTATGTGCCTCAAAAGTTGAACGGACAAGTACACGACAAGAAACTCGTGCCCGAATGAATTATATCATGTTTTCCCGGGCTTCATTTTTTTTGTAAAATAAATCATGTGTTCGTCATAGGCTGTCAAGTAGCTGCTGCAAGACAACTCTGGCAGCGGAGTTCAATGCGCCGGTTATCAGGCGGGTAGGGGCATAGGGTCGCGAATACAAGAGACGTGCTGCGTTGGCGATGTTTTCTTTCACAGTGGAAAATGCTGACGCAACTTCTGCATACCATGAAAGTGCTGACGAAAACCCTTTCTTGTTTTTCAGCAGATCCAACTTGCGCTGAAGCGTTTCAACACAATTCGGGATGAATCTGCGATGGAACATTATCTAGCCAAGAAATGTGCGAAGCTTGCGAGGCGAATTAGTCGGAAACGTTTGCGAATAGATCGTACTTGTTTTTTGTCTGTGGTAGGATATCCCTTGTGGTTATGATTTCTCTTCTGTGCTACGGTTTTTGTCACGTTTTTGCCACTGCTCAAGCTGGCACCATCATCTAAAGCAAGGTAAATTTGATAAAGGCCCAGGAAGTTGAAGGCCTCAACTTCGAACATGAAAGTTTTCGCTTTTATAACCAGGCCGTGTTGGTGTAGCCGGTCGAACGAAACCAGTAGATGTTGATCATATTCTTTTGGAGATGAGCTTGCCACGAGGATGTCATAAACCTAAGCAAAGTCGAAAGGCAATCCTTACGTAACTTCGTTGATTAGGCGTTCGAAAGTCTGTGCACAATTTAGCAGGACGGAGCGCATCCGTAAGTATACAAAAAGCTCGAACAGTGTGGAGACAGCAGGTTGCGCCACATCCGTTATTTTCACGTAAATTCGGTGGTAGGCTTTTATCACGTCTTTCTTGTTGTAGATGTTGGTTCCAGAGACCAGAAAAGAAATCGTGATGTGTGGCAAAGGATACCAATCAGGTACCGCGCACGCACCTACTAGCTAGATAATCTCCGCATATCTACCAGTCGTTCGGGTTTCTTTCTTTCGAAATTTCAGTATTTGCGATGCCTAATTGTTGGAAGAGGGGCAGATAATCCCTTACTCCAGCATGTGTTCAAATTTTTGACGGGCAATGTTTAGTCCCTCGCCAAATGAAGCGGCGAGGACAAAGGGACACACGCGGCATTTCGTGATGATACGTTGTGTTACATCACCTCCGGAATGCAGGGGCGGATCATGATAGGGTGCTCTGTGAGGACAGCTTTGTCCCTCGAAGACGCCGACACAGGACGACGAGAAAGTTGAATGACTACAGAATGCCTTTTATTGTTCAAGATGTGGTAGCAGAAATGATGGTCCAGCCATGGATGCTGACGGAGAGGCCAGATTTTTCAAGGAAATTCTCCCAGTTTTGTATAACGAAGATCCGCGATTAGGAATACCGACCGAAAAATTTGGTGTAGTCCTATGGCAATTGTGAGCGACCTCTTGCCATATCTGCAAAGGAGCAGCTGTTGAGGTCGTGTAGAAGAGCAGTATGTTCCTCTTGCTTACGGTCACATCGGGATGCTGGCAAGATGCTCGCCTCGGCCCCTTGTCAACTAAAATGCGGTGACCAGAGATTTCGTCGACGACGTAGAAGAGGCTGCATGTCCATTAGTTATTGACACTTGCCGCTGTTAGTCGTTGGCAGTAATGTTTCTCGACCAGGAGCACTTTTGTTGGCAGTGCATTGCACGTTCCGCGTAACGATGGTGATACAAACAGAGGGATTCGTTACTTGACCGCGAGACCTGTCGCGAGAATGAACGGGCCCGAGGCGAGCACCATCTCGTTTCTCGAGGTCTCTCAACCGAAGGCCTTATATTGGCAACAGTGAGGGAAAACTGCTTTATGCGCCCTTTAACCGTCTTGGTCGCTCTTTCCAAAGGTGGATGCTCGTGAAGTGGTACAGCCGAAATGAATGTTGTCGAATATTTGGCGGCGCGGTTTGCCTGCAATGGCAAGACGATCTCGTGGAATGTCGTCGGCAGCTACAAAACACATCCGCATTCCTTGTGCTAGTTTTTTAAAGAAAGTGTTCCTGAAGGGTGTGGTCTTGCGAGTCGGAGGACTTGGGGCTGTTGAGGGCTGGAGGACGGACAGGCTGGAGACCGGGTTCGGGCTATATGGTGACTATGTTTTAATGGGACATGAGATGATGGTTGCGTTCGATGGTAGGTCCCATGCCGTCTCCGCCGCGCATGTTCGCGGGTCCCCCTTTTGTAGCCCCGTTGACGTGACGATGTTGCGTCACCGGCGGGATCCTGGTGATTGGTGGTGGCTGCTGGCTTGGATAAAGATGAGGTACAGCAGCCACTCTCATTGGCCCGGAGGTTTTTGTCGCCGCAGCAGCAGCTTCTCTTGATGTTGGAGAAAGAGGAAGACAAAGACCCGTTGAGGTTGGTTACTTCAGCTGATGTTCAAAAGCCTTAGTTCCGGATCTTTGAGAGGGTCTCGGCCGAGCGATGATGCTGCGGACCGTTCCTGTAAGTGTGCCCTAGATGGAGCACGTCCTCGCCTGGGTGTCGAACGTAACAGGGCCCATTTATTGTCGCATTGGTTGAAGGAGCGTTGATGGGTTGCGGTCTTGTACCTTCTGGGCTATCAGTAACTACTGGATTTGTGACTGTTTCGATGCCGTAGTCTACTCGAGCAGGACAGCGTTTAAATCACCGAAGGCGTCCCCATGAAGGGGCAGCGATAGCAGATCGTCGAGGTCGTCAGCCACATCTGTTTGCAGTGAAGTGACGACGTGGTAGACTAAAGTAGAAGTTTGGGCTAGTTGGTATTTCATAATTAAGGATTAGGGCTGTGCAGAAAAGTGAACTCTTTTTCTAAAGAAAACCAGGGTTGCACCAAAAAAACACCAGGACCAATTCGTAGACTGTGTGGAGGGAGTAGTGTACTCTATTCCCCTCTCGTTTTGCAGGAGATACCTCGGGCAAACGGGGCGTTGCCTCAATGATGGGCTGCGAGAGCACAAGTATAACGTGTTTAGAGTTGTGTCAGGTCACCTTGGCCTGCACTGCCGAGACTGTTGCTGCGCTCCCGTCTTTGACAAGTGTGAAGTGATTCGGAAAAATAAAGACAAACTCACTCGAGAAATCATTGAGGCACGGGAAATTGGAAGATTGGGGCAAAACTGTGTCAGCACTCCGTCACTATCTTTATCAGATAAGGAACGTTCGTTTTTAGACACACAGTGACAGTGCATAGCGATGACTAGTGAGCACGTGGCATCCAGGTCACGCTTTTCATTCATGTTTGTTTGTTGTGACAATAGAGTATTTATACTCGCTGTCAGAACGAATAAACTTCAGTTGTAAGTCAGCGCCTTGTTCGTCTACCTTCTTGTTCTTGTCCGTGTCCTTGCGCTGTTTTAATCCTTAGACGTGGTAGAATCGTGACTGCTATGTGGTGATACGCGGAAGATAGAATTGCACATTTAATTGCGTGAAACAAACCCGTGGTTTCCTCGGCCAAAATGGTAGGAGGCGAAATTTGATGGTTGCGAGGTTGGTGCCAGAGGACTGGAAGGTGGGGGGCGGGGGGGGGGGGGGGGCGGAGTAGTCGCCAAAGTGAAGGATATCTTGGCTGAAGTTGGCTGAGGTTACAAACGAAAACGGCGCGGCCCCTTCAGATTCCGAATCGCCATTTGTAGGGCAAATGAAATAGCGTTCGAATAACTTGGTGCTCTGGCTTGAACCAAAGTAGCTGCGTCGTGTGAAAGTAGCGCCAAGCTTTGCGTATGGTCGCCATCTTGGCTCAAGAAATGAGCAATTTCTTCTTGACCTCTCTATCCTTTGTAAGCCGGTCGAAATTCACTGGTTACAAGTAGCTTTATAAGGACGTGCCTTGTATAGGGAAATTTTGATTTCCACACGCGGGCGAAAAAAGCGTTAATTTTTGAGCTACCACCTTATGCGGTGTCGGTGCATGGAGGCATTCAAAAATAAAGATCTTGTGAAATACGAAATAAAACAATATGCGAGGGGCGTTCATAAAGTTTGTATTATTGTCACGAAGGAATCGAGATTCAGCAATTAAACTCGAGTAGGAGTTGAGACATTCTCTCCATGTTCGCCACCAAAAGTTACTCACTTTTTCCAGCGATGCACCACATGCCGGAGGCCATTGTCATAGAACTCCTCTTCTTGAGCGTTCAGGAATCGCTCCTATTTCGCAATCACTTGGTCGTCGTCCTTGAAATGCTTTCAACTTATTTGGCCACACTGGAAGCGTCTGTGCCATTTAACCAAAAGTGTCGTAAACTGGGACGTTGTCCCCGAACAACGGTCCCAGATTGGAATGAATATCCTTGGCATTGCTTCCCTTCAAATGAAAAAAACAGATCACTGCATGTGCTTGGCACCGACGGGGCGGTGCCATTTTTGTTTTGTCTCCCTAGCGGCGTTCCGAGCTACTATAGCATGCGATGTTTATACAGTGCGGAAACTAGAGGGACGCGCGCTCATGTTGATGCCCGTTTTGTTCCGTCTTCTTTAATTTTTTGTACCAATAATACGAACTTTATGAACGCCCCTCGTAATTGCAAGAGATCCGCGGAGATTGGCATGATTGATAAGTTGATTACTTAGACAGTGCAAAAAAGATGCTTACATTGGTGAGGAACGCCTTCACTACGGAATGCTTTAGGGTGATCTTCGGGGCGACTAAATTAAGACTATAGCCTCGAAGCTTCGAAGATTTGAACGGGTCAAAATTGTGGTCGCCATAGCAACGGAGACCGATTAGTCAATCGTCTCGCCAGGGTGTGGTCATCTGTATGTTAGTGTTTGTTTGTGTTCGGCTAGCAAGCCGCGAAGGAAATGGTGCTACTTTTCCTTGGTGACTTTAATTCCGACTAGCCGCGCTTCATGACGATTTGACCGTGAGTGCCCTCACCACGGAGCTCGCACTCTGAGCTCTGCGATGTGGGCTCGCGCTTCCCTCGAAAAGGGGCTCTGTCACTTGATCCTAAAACCGGAACCCACGAATGTAGGGCCCTTGCTCGGCGTCATGAACTAGTGGCATGCATTCGTTCTTCTGCTGGGCAGATCATCTCTTATTCGCCGTTTTTTTGTTTGGCAACTAGCTCGGTGCCGCCATTTATTGCGCAGCCCCGGCACACTTTCCCTTCACGAATAGTTCCGACTTTTTTACTCATTAATCTTTTATTTTAAAAGTGAATGAAGTCTGACAGTGCTATAAATAGCCATTTTCAGAATATAGCGTGTATGTTTGATTTCGCGAATACGGCCGAAAGCCTCCTTCCAGTTTAAAGCCGCCGTTGTTGCGTGGTATTTGCTCACTGGTGCCACCACGTTTATACTCATGCGCGAAAGGGCGAATAGGCAGTATGGCCATACCGTGCTTTCGTCATCAAACTGTGTTCACTAACCACATGCCCGTATTTGTTGGCTAACCACCAGCCTGTTTCTCGAACGCGTGATTGGGAAAACCACGCGTCAAGTAAACCTAGGCTGTAACAAGGACGCCCATAATTTTGTGCCTATAGCGCTGCATATTCATACTATGCATTAGACCGATAGGAAAAAGTAGCCGTTAATATATTTGTTCTTTTGACAAGCTCATTTACTGAGAAATATAAACTGGGGAATATAAAGGCCTGCTGCTTCTACGATAATGCACATAAACAAGCATAATAAAACTGGTGGGTTTGAAGACAAATCACCGTTTGTGATAATAATATAAAAGATTGCAGTAGCTGTGTCGCAGGCATGAGTCTTATAATATACTTTTGAACAATGCTAAAGTAAGTCGTTTTCAAGCTTGTTTTAATTTCTGTGTGTTTGGGTAAAAATAATTTTATTACAATATACCACAATAATGTCAGCTCGTTTTTTTGCATTTCTGTGAAATAATCATTGCACAGTATTGTAAATATTCGTGCTTGGCGGTTGCAGCCTAAAAATATGATTTTATATAGTGCTCACCATCATGACCATGGCATATTCCGGCACGCATACAAACAGTAAAAATTTGGTGCAAGGGGTATCATGATGTTCGAATATTCATGAATAAATATTAATTACTTGTTCCAAAAGCCAGATAGAAATTTTTGCATAAGAAATTGCAAAACGATGTGCCAGCGATGCACTATTTTGCATCGCTGCTTAGCTTAAGGGAGTTGACAGAGTGTTGAAGTGCAGGCTATAGTGAGAGGTTTACCACAGAGCTAAATGATGCAGTGATTATCTTTCGTTTGAAATTATAATCTCTAGAAGTGTCAGCTGGTAATACAACATATTTTCTTTTCTTCTAGAAACACAAATAAGGCCATTGCAGTTATTTTCTGCCTCCTCCTTTTCATTATATCTGCCCTGATTGCCTACCATTTTTTGTCAGCAGGTAAGTGTGCTAATAGTCTGTCTTTTGTAAAGGCCTAGTACGTGGCACTTGCTCGCGTGAAAACAACTTTATGCGCTCGAGTCGTTTTGATAATTGAATATATGCCTTCTGAGACAGTTTTAATGCCTCGTTCAGGTGTGCTCTAAAATCACCAAATAAAATAATATTGAGAGTACCAATTCCTCCAGCCGCATGGGTGCTTGAACGAATAATTTAGGGGTGTCTTAAATATAATTTAAAATCGTCGAGAATCATACCCGTCCTTCGAAAATGTTAAATGAGTTTACGGCGGAACATAACCATTTCACCAAAGCTTCCTCCCTCAGGACGTTTCGCCGAAATGGTTTTGGTCTGCCGCTGATTCTTTGTATTGTAACAATCGCCAGATCGGGCGCTCTGCGACAAAATGGCGTCGCCCAAACGCAGAGCGGGGAACGGATGAGTGACTGTATACTCAGCGTTCTCTGTGATGTTCCTGTTAGCAGTCTTATAGACTGGTCCTACCATTTTGTTTTAGATTATGGTACGCATACGAGCCTTTAAAAAAACAAATCCGTCATTTAGCTTGAGTCTGTTCGCCGGAGGCGCCGATTTGACACTCGCTCAATGTCCAGCGTTAGGATGCTCCAACTAGTATGTGAACGGTCGGCCGGTGACCCTTGTCTCGGAATACAGTGCAGTGATTTCTGTGGGGAGTCCCAAACATCTTCATGTTGATGTTTTGTATTCGCGTCCCGAAACCAGCCGAACCCAGCGAACTACAGAGGTTGTGGAGGTAATGTGTCCGGATTGTGCAGTGCTGCCAAACAAGCGCAAAAGAAGAAGTTTGAATTATCTCACAATCATATGAAATTCAAATAAAGACATCAGACCGAGAACCTGGATTTGGAATGTGCATCCTATGCAGGAGTTCTCGTTCAAACCGAAGCATTCTGCTGAGCTAGGCTAACGTGCCTTTGCCTTTGGGTTCACTGTAACCTTTTCCTAGATGGAGCATAAGCAAGGCACCATGCACACGACTTACGAACGATACCCGACTTTGAGGGGAAATGAACTATTTTTCTACTTTCGATAAATACTACTTAGAATCACTCCCTAACGTTAATATCCAAATACACTTGCCTTATTGTTTCTCTTTAGGCGATGACAGTAAGCAAAGTAATTCAAGAAATATGAGCATCATTCATCGCCTCAACTCGGAGCGAAAACGAGCGGCCAAGTTGCCTGGTACCTATACTGTCCCGCCAACTTTAATCATGGCCACGTGTTGGGGTTGGTAATGTAGAAAAGGCGCGCCGAGCACCAGGCATTCTTGGTGTTCGGCTCTTCTCGTCACATCAATGTTCGGACACGTGCCAATACCCGAATGTCAGCCGATCATCGATTGCTACCGGCCGCAGTCGAGTGCTTACGCACTTCTAGAGTCCAATACATGATCCGCGCTCAATTGTCGTCAGGCGGGTGGTTTCAATTCAATAATTGCGTCACCTAGCTTAGGGAACGCAAGACGGATATAAATATTCCACATTGATCCTTGCAATTTGGCCGGGTCAAAGAAGCCTCTGAATCAGTGGCTGTCTTTGCGAGTATACTTAGGCCAAACAAGAACAACTACGCCTCTGCGTAGTCATGAAAACTCCAATCCGACTTCGTTTCAGGACCTCCAAAAGACGGCTTCACACAGCCCCGTTTTCTTACCTTAAAAGCAACTACGTACAAGTCAAACGGACATGGGTGTTTCATATTAAGCGTGGTAACCAATTCAAGGGAACATTCTTGTACGCGACATTCCAGACACGAATGTATTGATGAGTCACACGTAAAATAAAAAAAAAAATTGCAAGAAAAGTTTGTTTTGTGACCCAGCCTCTAAAGACACACAGAATTCGGAAAAAATGCACACTCTAGTATTTGGGTGCCTTAATTTGTTTCTGTTTATTCTGATGACAATTTTGTAGTACCCAATGCCGACGGCACGCGCACCGCGGAGAAAAAATATATAGAAACAAAGTTCACCGGTGCACAGTTGGTGACGAGGTTATGCCCGGAGATGACTTTCAGACTTTTTATAGCAAGGAAAAAAAACAAAACAAAAAAACATTGCCAGCACGAAGGCAACTAGCGTACACTGCGGCCGTGTAGGTTTGTTTTAAAGTTCTTCTTCG
The DNA here is from genome assembly GCA_013358835.2 of Ixodes persulcatus. Taxonomy (NCBI): domain Eukaryota; kingdom Metazoa; phylum Arthropoda; class Arachnida; order Ixodida; family Ixodidae; genus Ixodes; species Ixodes persulcatus. Next base: position 466,823 of record JABSTQ010009479.1, on the reverse strand, counting down.
TAGTCTGTTTTGCTCTGTGTGCGCCCTAAGCTGAAGCTGCCAGCACGAGCACATTGGCAAGAAGGACAAGTATGACGGGCGCTTTATGCGCGCAATCAAAAAGACGAGCGTGAGACGCGATGGATAATTTTTGAGAACCTTGAATCACCACCTGCTGTCTGCAGAGCCCCTATTGGTACCCAAAATGTTCATTGAGGAACTCGGGTGCATGCCCCATTTAACGGGTAAAACGTGCGCAATCAATGTAGGTGAAAAAGCAATACAGCCACACACGTTTTGATATCAAAGTTATGCTAGCCGTTGGACTTTCAATATGCGGAAACAAAGGTCCAATAGTAAAGAAACGATGTGACCTTTCAACATACGCTCTACGGGCAGCGCGTATGTTATAAATGTAAACAGAAAACAGAATGTTTCGACCTTACTGTTGAGTAACATAGCTTCAGTACATGCCGTTCTCTTACGCCTGCCTCCTCTTCAAAGAAGGGAATAAAAAAGGCTTTCTCTTTTTATAGCAATAACAGAACTATAACGCAGGGCAAGCCATAGCTACGCAGGACTGGCAGGCGATAACTCCTCCGCTCCGTGTAGCGCCATCTATCGTCTTCATCTCAATACTGTCCGGACTCTCGCTCCTGGCCGTCTTCCAATTCTAGCAGCAATACTTGAGCTATGCTTGCACTGAACAAGAGCGCATGATTGGAGGGAATGCTGACAGCCCGAATCTCGCTCTTGTGGCTTCTGCTACGCTCGAACCTCAACCGAAGTACAAGCGATATGAGTATAGCAAGTGTTTATATTGACACAACTCAAGAGGGCGCTATTTTCAATACAAAAGGTGGTTTGTCATGCCATTTCCGAATATTCAAAAACGTAACTTAACTATGGTTATAAATTATTGAATTACTAGGTCACTTGCGCAACAAAGGCGTTTAAAAAGGGATTTTCACTTAAAAACGTGTAAGGAGCCAAGGTTACTAATATCAGAAAGGATTTCATGTATTTACCAAAATAAAAACCAAACGGTCTTAGTAAAATTTAAATGATATATAAATCTCAACACACTGAGAAAACAGTAGAAAAGTGCGACTGACCTAGTATACTTTGTTTCATCTTAAGTCAAGACAAAGCCGACGGTACGAGTAAATGACATTAATCAAGCAGCATCAAAAGCGCAAGTCACTACGTATTTTCTGTTTAAGAATGGTTCAGCGATGATGGGACAGGTACAGAAACATGACGAACACCATGATGCTGCGATTTTGACGATGTATTATTGTTCAAATCGGCTTGTAGCGTCAACTGCGTCTAAACGTAGGATGAAACAAACTATACTAGCTCTTTAAAATATATCTTATGCTGAATTCGCTTGCCCTGCAACCAATACAAAAGAGATCGGAAGACACACCAGGTATTAACGGGCAAAATCCAAACACCTTAAACCAAAGCACACATAAACCCTAGATATTAAGTGAACATCAAAACAAACTAGTTCGTTACAGACAAATCTTTAAACAAAACGCTCTCTCGGAACGTGACAAGTACACCGTGTTTATTTTATTGTTAAAAGATGTTTCCAACAACTCCATCACAGAGAGAGAGAGACAAATAAGGCATTTAAAAGTGACGCTTACAGTCAAGGAGATATAATATAAAAGACTAATTATGACGATGAGACGGATAACAAAAGTTTAATTACCGTTTTACATTATAAAAATAAATGAAGCCTTGCGCGAATAACAGTTTGATCATCCGCATCCGAACCGCATCCGTACGATTCGCAAGCGTACCCGACCCTCACTCCGCATAATCATTTTATATCATTAAATATAATATGAATAAAATTTAAAAAAGCTTCTGGATGGTATTCTACAGGCAACCTGCTTATCTTTGAAAAAAAAAACTCCTTGTGCAAGAATAAGGTGAAAGTCGTTTTGTCGTATTTTGTGTTATCGTATTCATAAAATAAGCGATGGTCATTCTAGAGACACTTCGCATCGCTGGAAATAATATTGTAGTTGTCCCAGCATCTTAGGTGTCCGTGGCACTGACACACTCACCAGAAGTTCCGCTCAAAAGAAAGGAAATTTTAATATTTACTTTTATTTCTGCTTTTTACAACCCACTTCAAGCAGAAGCATACTTGACAAACATTTAAATTAACAAAGGAGAGCCTAATAATATTCTCTTATTTTATTAAGGACAAACACTGAAACGTTTGATAGGAAAGGCGCTCACTCACCGCAAGAAAATTCTCGGGTATGTGTGGTAACGCGCGAATACACCACTGGAAAAAAAAACTTACAATATTTCATAATGGAAACACCTCCAATTTGTTTCAGTTTGGAAAACAAACACTCAACTGCCATGCTCGGACACATTTACTTTAAAACAAATGAGAGCCAACTGTAAAAACATAAAAAACGCACGCACACGCAACGCTTCAGTTGTCGACGTTGCAGTGTAAAAGAAACAGAATATCATTACCATAGTCGGATTCAGACACGTTCACCTTTTTAAAATTAATAACCGCTAATAAGAAGCCTATTGTTGTTGGGGCACTTGATGGTGGTCTGGCAGGCTTGAACTGCGCTGCAAGAATGAGGTGCCGAAACTCGTGCTGGCGCAAGTTTTACGATTCCAGGGGATTGAATTTAATTTCGATCTACTCGCAGGCGACGAAGCCACGTGCGGACTTCAGCATTCTTTTCGTTTGAGCGTTTTGGGATGTTTTTGCCCAATGTACGTTTTCCGCTCTTCTCCTGCCACACAAAAACACGCTTTCAGGGGACGACTTATTCTCCGGCTTTTTTTTACTTATTTTAGAGACAGAAGTTTTGACGAGATAGAAGTTAGAACGTTATAAAGCGACCTTTGGCGACAATCAAAACTTTCTCGGCGTAACGAAAAATTTTCTCCCCGATTGAAAGAAGTTTTTCTAGGAGAGTAGTTTGCCACCGGAATACATTTGATGATGCACTTTTAGTAGCACACATTTATTCACTCCATACAGCGCCGTCGGCCACGTTGATGGGACGCCTCGGCAAAAATATAGATCAGTACACGCGAATACCCGCATCCGATTCTCAATCCGGCGAATCTGAATCATTTCTATCCGTATCCGCCACTTAACTGCCTATATCTCCAGATGATCCGCATATACGCAGGGATTTTAAAATAAACCTATTTTTTTCCACTACTAACTTACAGAACGTCGCCGAAAAGTTACAAAATCGGAAATTGTAGAACACCATGGAGCGCGATGGAAGCACGGTTGGGCTCGAAAGTTACAATTAGTGCTAGAGGCGCAAGAATGGCTCTGCAGAGAAATGGATGATTAGACGCCAAAAGCCGTGCTTTCAGGTCATAATTCGATGCACGCTCGAGAACCACAGAAATGAAGCACGGCCACACCTTCTGTATACAACTGACATATTTATACCCTAGTTACACTAGCGCACTTTACTGTCAATAAGCCAAATATGGTTGGCGTCACCCAACTGTCATTGAGCTCAACTAAGTTGTCCGGTGCTACACGGCTCATAGGCTTAACAACCCCAGAGGAGATGCGCTTCAAGGGACACAATGGAAACCAAAGCTAAACCAAAACTGATGACACGTTATCTTAATAAGTAACGCAAACGAGTTATACGCAAACATTTACTTCATTATAAACACTTAAAAAAAAAAGAATTGCACTTTCTTTTTTTCAAAATTAAGATTGAAGAAACGCTAATCAGAACGCTTTACACGAACTCAAAGAAGGAACACAAGGAAAAAGATTATTTGCACCAACATCACAACAGCCGCCTTCGCCGAGCTTTGGCTTTAGCGACGTCCCGTGATCGTTCTAGTGGCAGCTCTTACCCCGATGCATACCTCTTCCCGCAATATTTGCTGCTACGATACTTTCTAGATACCTCCCTCAATTGTCCGCAATAGTAAGTGCATCGCTCGCTCTGGCCATGGTTGGCAATGCGGCGGACACCGCCATATTTAGCTCTATGGGGTGCGAACGCCCATTCGTTAACTGAGGGTGGTCAGCGCAGTTGAACTCAATGATTGTTAGCGGCTCAATGACAGTTTTCGCAGCAGTGAAACTCAGGCCGTTCGCGATTCAGTCAACTTTCGTTGGCTTAATGACAGTTAAGAGCGCTAGCTAATTCCTTTACCTATTGTAATGCCATGCCGCGTGTACTTTGTCCCCCTGGACCTGTAAATTATCTGTACAATTAGCAATAGTTCATCGTTTATGCAATTTACTTTAAGAATTGCATTTTACTTTTAGAATGTTCTCAGGTTAGCAAACTTCCCTGTACATTCTCGAATTGTATGATACTCTTTGGTATAATTTCTACAGTAAAACATAGTTAAAGACGAAATGCAAACGTTATATCAGTCTTTTCATGATACTATTTTAATGTACGCCTAATCATATGCCGGAATCGTGATTATTAACATCAGATTTCTCCCTGAAAATTGTGAAAGAATGAAACAATATCCCTGTTCTCAGATATGAGAGGTTTTAAAAAAAAGGTATCAAGCTCTTTAATATCGTTTTATATGACAATACACAGGGCATAGATGAAGCTTTCAAATCCTTAAAAAATAAGTATGGCTATAAGTAATTACCATAAGAGGTACACCTCATTAAACGTTGAGGCTCTTTTATTTCTACAGGGTAAGAAAGTCTACGCCCTTAAAAGGGTGTCGCAATATTTTTGCACTTTGTGTAAGTACCGGTTGGAGTACTTGTCTTTCATAATCAATGAGACACACGTTATTTAGTGTCTGTACGCAATGACAGTCAAAAACATTTTCGAGGAAAAGGTGCATTATACTACCCCTCAACACGCAGCTAAAACGAGCATCCACGTTATCTGGAATCGCGTATATGCCGCCGATGGTTTCCAAAGCCACGCGCGGCAGGTTAGCTAAGCACAGGGTACGTACTGAGATGCAGCCATTGTTTACATTTCTCCCGGTCAGCCGGATTGCCACTTCTTTGCCCTCATCCCACGCTACTTCCTCAGGCCACGTACAGTACTCCTTCATTTGCTTCGCGCGATTTGTCTTTGCCCTGTAACCAGGTGCCTGCGTGGTGAACATCCTCTTGGACCTTAACTAATGGTGCTGCAAAGCAGTGTGGGCCGCGAAACCATTTGAGGTCGCCTGACGGCCAGCCCAGCGGTCCAGCAGCTAGGCCCGGTTTGTTAAGGCGTCGTATCGGCTCGGCCACGGAGGAGGGTTTCGCCACCTTCACTTATATCCTAGAACACAGAGCATTATTGGTTGCACTGTAAACACCAAAATCCAACCAAAATCACTAATCCAAGCACAGCAGCGCGAAAAATGTCTCAGCACATTTCCTACGCAGCTCTGCATACAACGTCTTCTCCGTCGTCAAGATGGCGAGGGTTTTTCGCTTCGTCCCCGTGCCCGCTCGCCAGCGCCGGACGTCCTCACGTTGACGCACAGTAGCTAGCCGGTTCACCGATCGAAAACTCGAGGAAAAATTTAAGCTAAGTGCCGCATTTGACGGAAGGTAGGTCGGCTACGATCTACCTTAACGAGCCGATCGGAAGCCCAACGGAGAAAGGTGTGCTTCGTCCAGCACCGAATAGCGCCTTCATAGAAACTTTTAACACGCTCGTCCAAGGCTTTCACCGCCAACACATCGAATTCCAGCAACGACACCCAGAGGCGTCTCTTCAAATTAGCACTGTCGACCGGAAAAAGAAATAAAAAATGGTTTATCTTTTGGCTATCTGTACGCACCGTATCGCAGTTAAAGATACAATGCGAGTTACCAAGAAATATCTTTGAGCCTCAGGCACAGACTGTGTTTTAAAATAAAATATTGTAATGACAAGCTAAGTAGAATTCAAAATTTGATACCTAATATCAAGCGAGTTACTGTTGTGATACGGCTAGGAAAACATATCACATGTTTAATTTTTTGTTAATTTCTGATGATTTGTTAGGAACACATCAACATCTAGCCAGAAATTCAATATTCGTTTTTATAAGGGAATGGACGCCATATAAACTTGGTATTAAATAAAAAAAAATTCGAACCAATGCGTATAAATCACCTTCGCTGTTGAACCGATTCCACAGAATTGAATCCAACGAGTTGCTGACGTAACGAGAAGTCTTCGTAATCGAATAAATGAATCGTGCATTTTTATACATATATTTTTTGAGCTTTTGACAAGGTATTTCATTCAACAGACCCTACGTAGCTAGGATTAAGTTGCTAGCGCATTATCGTACATTCTAAACGTACTAACGAGTAGCCTAGTATACTAGTTAAAACGTGTGCTCGAGAAGACTTACCGATATATTTTTTAAGTATACGCTATAATATGATGTGGTTACGGTTACATTAGAGTCCTAATACAGTTCAATGACATGTGCTAGTTTTGCATTTACTAGTAGAGTTTCAGTACGACATCCTTTCTACCGCATGTGCACATAGGTACACATTTAGTAAAGTCATTTTGATTTAAAAATGCACTGCCCGTGTCAAATAATAAATGTAAAATATTTCCCTATCTTAAGAAAAATGAAAATGTATTCATATATGCAACTACATTATAGCCTTGTATGGATAAATCTTAAAAAAGCACGCCATATATTGGATTTCATATAGCCATATAAAGCAATTATTAAAACCACATATGGATAATCTTCTTAACCGTTTATGGCGTTTCCTTCCCCCGTATTTGCTCATTTATATGGCAAACTATCGCTTTATAATATTTGATAAGAACATATATTGCGTACATGAAATATACCTGGCCTATATATTACATTTTTGCAGGTGTATACCCATCAGCTTCCTCTTCTTGAGTAATAACCCGTTCATTATCGTATCGTAACGTAATTTTGCAAAGAATGGCATTTATTTCCAAGGACAGAAGGTAGGCAAAATAATGGGGTGTGAGTCACCTTCGTACTATGAAGGCTATGAATGACGCAGAGCTATTCTATTCAAGTTACTCTTCGCACGTCTCCATATTTTGTTTCACCTTAAGACCAGATGCAGCCAATGCTACGAGCTAATGGGACCAATTAGACAGTGTGAAAAATGCACCATCATAGCGTTAGTCTTGTTTCTGTAAATCATGTTTTCATGTGTTTTATCATCGCTGATTCAATCGTAGGAAGAAAATGGCTAGTGGCATCCGGTTTTGAACCTGTTTCATTCGTCCCATGGGCTCGTAGCATCGGGTGCGTCTGGACATTTGCTGAAACAAAATATAGTAAAAGGGTGTTTAAATTGTGTTTTTATTGGATATATCATACGCCTAGTGAATCATTCACGTTTACAAGGCAGTATATATGTTATCTTTTCATTTTGGAGAAGGTCTGCTGCGACTGAGTTCGTTTGAATTGTCGGGTATAAAAAGCGGTGGAGCAGTTAAGTACCATGACTTCTGTCTGAAGCGTCGTTCTTTGTGTTTCATTTGTAATGTCTTCGCGTGTGACATCTTTATGTTTCGACCCTCGCTCATATCTGGCCACAAATTGTTCAATCATTGCCCGGCCGTGCAGGTTGCGTCATTTGGGAAGCGCGCGTTCTTTATTGATTTACCAAGGACAATACATTGTGAGAATATTGGTACTTTTTATAACAAACTGTGTTTCTTCGCAAATTGTTATTGAAAACTATTACACTAAACCGTCATGTCCGAGTTTTACGGTAGGTTAAAGTTATTCAAATGTATATAAATATCCCGCGTGGCTATCAATGAACCACAAATACACGACTACAGCTGTCGGGAATTTGACTTAGGATTTAGCAACATCCAGCCAGAAACCGCAACGACCGTGCAAGGCAGAGCTGGTGTGTTTTTGCATAGATAAATGTTGAGTGAAAAAATCAAACATTTACACTGGCCTGATGATCCAGACAAAGACTGGTGAAGCGGGAATGTGTTGAGCTAAAATAACCATGAAGTGTGTGGTTCCACTTGCCCCATACACACCGGCTCCACTTCCATCACAAAAGAGACAGCATGAACAACAGACGAACTTCATGAGGTATGCTAGTTTAACAGGCTCCGCTTCGCCACGTCTTTGACAGTGTGCTTTGCATAGTGAAATGGTTAAGTGTCATATACAGTAACGGTGCCTCTAACGGTTGCTTTAACAGATTCCGATTGGGATGAGCCAACAAAATCCCCAGGTGACTCAGGATCCCCGAGCAGCTCAAACTCCGATGGTGTTGGCCCATCGGCGAATCCCCCCGCTCACCCTGGGACCGATATTAATTTCAAGGGAACCTCTGTGATGCCATCAAGCAGTACCTTTGAAACAAGCAGTTTCTTTGAAACAAGTGCAGTTACAAACATATTAACACTTGTAACGACGCAGATCTCCACCAGAGTCACTGCGATTGCACCTCCCACGTTTAGTACACGCACATCATCTACAATCATGGGAACCACGATACGAAGCACCTCAACAACAACACGTGAGTAAAATGGCAGGGCTACTCGATTTTGATTCTCGCACTCCTGGGAATGGCTTTCCGCGTTTATCTGTTTGCCGGTAGATAGAAACGTTTTCAGAGCGGAGGAGTAAGGGGTGTTGAGCAAGGTGGCACTCAACCTTTTTTCTGAATTATATATAAAAAGGGTGTTTGATTAAGCTTTATAGATTTGTTTAAAAAAGTTTCGAAACCTACACTTATGCGGTTTGTGCAGGTGAGTTATACGGCCAGGGGGTATTGTAGTAATCGTAACCATAAGTAGGCTAATAACTAAAATTCGTTAATTAACTTTTTAATTGGTAAAAATAGTAATACGGTTTCATTAAAAAATTTGCTGAGAGTCGTTCAAAACCCCTAAATCAATAATGTTTAGAAAGACTTTGAGCGCGTGGGAATCGAAATAGTGCGCCAAAGTTACCAGTCGTGGACCAGATACAAGGCCGAGGTTCTCATAGGAGACGGAAGAATAGCGTGGGCGCCTCAACCTTGTACTTGCATCGCAACAACGGCCTGGACGTGTACATATCCGCTGTACTGAAGGATATAATGCGAGACTACCACCGGTGCAAAGGTAAGACGGGACAACCTAACTATATCTGAGAGAACCTCTTTGAAATCACTAAGCACTAGAAACGACATCACAATAAAACCGACAGACAAGAAGGGACGATTGTAATTCTGAGCACTGACGACTATTTTCGGGAAGGATACCTCCAACTAAACGATTCGAAATTTTATGAGCGCCTTTCAGGCGACCCTACGACACACCGCACTCAGATTGTGGCGTCAGAGATCGAACAACGTTTAAACAGAGGCAAGATAACTATTAATGAATATAATGAAGCCAAAACAACCATTCCCCGCTTGCCTTTTTATGCTTCCGAACATTTACAAAACTGGAAAACCAGGCCGCCCATACATATTTGAGATAGGAATAATAATGGAACTTCTATCGGGTTTGTAGACGACCTAATTCGGCACATACCTATTACTCTTGATTCTCAAGTGAAGGACATTACCCACTTCCTAATAAATATAATATACATATACCCAAAGGATCATACCTTGTAACCTGAACGTGTCTTCATTGTACTTAAAGATTTCACACGAAGGCTGAACAGTTTCGCTTATAGATGTACGAGTCCCAAAGAAAATCAGGGAGTCCAGAAGGTCATGTTAATGTGACCCTAACGCGGCTTGTTTTATAACTATATGTATTCGAATATAATCTTGAATATTTTAGAGATGTAAACGATACTGCAGGTGGCACCAAGACGACGCCCAGCTATGAAACATGTTTTATGCGGATGTTGGAGACATATTTTTTGTGAGATTACTCATTAAAATCACTACTGTAGAAAAGATTCATAGATTCTATTTATCTTATCAAGACACACGACGAAGCGGACCTGCAGGACTTCATAGTTAATTACAGCGCTTTCTCTCCACACATCATTTTCACTCATACTTACTCTCAAACCGTCATTACCTTCTTGGACGTCACCCTTACAATAAACTTGGATGGGAAATTAACAACAAAGCTTTATAGCAAGCCAACAGATCGGCAACACTACCTCCACTACAAGAGCGACCACCGATGTCACTGTAAGAACAGCATACCTTATTGCCAGGCCCATCGTTTCAAAGTCATCTGTTCAAACAGAAAGAAGTTTGACGCGAGCGCGTAAGACCTTAAGAACGTGATGAAACATCAAAAATATCCACCACGTGTAATTCATAATGCGATCCATAAAGCCACAATGTTAAATCGCAGCGACCTATTGGAGAACCGTCCCGAGAAGAGCGACACACAACGCGCAAATATATGTCTTACCTACAGTACAAACTATCCTAACGTAAATGACATTTTAAGACGGCACTGAAACATGCTCGAGCAAAGTGACCACTTAAAATGCGGATTTCCATCCAAACCGGGGGTGATTGATAGACGATCACGCAAGATAAGAAATACGCTGGTAAATCCTCGTTTAAACTCTACACGCCGACACAACGAATGCAGACATATAAAACTCCGCAGTGTTTAATTTGCAAACAAATCCAACGAACAAACAGAGCCACAAGCACGCATTTGTAGTACTCAATGAAAATTAAACGGTGGCTGACATGCAACTCTTAAAACGTAGTGTACTTGCTAGACTGTAGAGTACGCAATATGAAAGACGTGGTGCAGATTGAGACAGCGTTTAGGCTACGCTTCAACAACCACAGAGCTCTCTCTAAAGCTATTCCAAGCCTCCCTCTTTCAAAACGCCTCCGTTTCCCAGAGCAGAATTTTAATGAATTATCTGTAACATTACTGGAAACTGGGTTTAGATCAAAACGGGAGCGCGAAAAGCGAGTCATACCTTATTAAGAAATTCTATACAATACAAAATAATAAATGAGAGTCCAGGAAGACTTGCATCAATAAGAGCATTCTCCTGCCCTACTTTTTGTTGTGGTACTGTAGTTTCGACTGGAATTGAACTGCGTGAATATTATATTACGACTTCTATATTTTTGATGCTATTTTCTGAGGATCCGTGCTGTTTCCATGCTGCCCCCCCCCCCCCCCCCCCTTTGTAAGTGTCATTCATTAACCATATCTCACGAACGTCCCCCCCCTTTCCCCTACCCTCTCGTCTGTTTTTTTTTTTTCTTTTTAACAATCGGAAAAGGGGTCAAACATGTTTCTTTGCTGCTTTAGCGTTGCTTTTTGTTTATCTCTTTAACACGCGCCATGGATATATATATATATATATATTGTGAGACAGAGACAGGTCGGTCAGATGACGGTTTTTTATCATTGTCTGATGTCTATGGAACGTTTCAAAAAAGGTGCCACCAGTCAGTAAACGATGCCGATAGGCCCACCCACAGCCAAAAGTGACGACGACGATGTCCGTGGGCAGTGCTACGCATAAGCGCCCTCACAGGCTTCCCCCGGTTGCGGAAAGGTGGCCACCTGGCCACAAAGGGAAGGAAGGGGGGCCGTTGAGCGGGGGGTGAAAGGTTTCAGTCGAGAGACGTGAATCTGTTCGCGACCGCGGTAGCGGCGATCGGCGGGTGTTTGTACTGGTTCCTGGAGAAAGTTGACAGGAGTTGTTTGAGCGATGACGTGGTAGGGGCCGATGTAATGAGGCAGTAACGTTTCAGAGAGGCCGGGCTTGTGTGTTGGCAACGAGACGAGAACAAGGTCTCCAGGTTGAAAGCTGACGTTTTTGTGGGTGGAGTCGTGTCGGGTTTTTCGTTCCTGTTGTTGTTGAACAGTGCGAAGTCGCGCAAGTTGACGCGAGTTTTCAGCACGGGATACGAGGTCATCGAGGAGACTTGTATGGAGCTCAGTTGGAGTATACTCGAGTACTGTGTCCAGCAGCGATGTCGGTTGTCTTGCGTGGACGAGCTCAAATGGCGAGTACCCAGTTGTACTTTGAATGGCCGTATTATATGCGTATGTTACGAATGGTAAAATTGCATCCCAGTTGGTATGATCTGATGATACGTACGTTGCGATCATGTGCGCAAGGGTACGATGAAAGCGTTCAGTGAGCCCGTTGGTCTGTGGGTGGTAGGCGGATGTCGTTTTGTGGATGACTGCACAAGCAGCTAAGACCTCTTGCACTGTCTGTGACAAGAAGGTACGACCTCTGTCGCTGAGCAGCACGCGGGGTGCTCCATGTCGGAGGAGTAGCTGGTGGATGAAAAAATCAGCAACCTCTGTGGCGGAGCCAGTTGGAAGAGCCGCTGTTTCTGCGTATCGTGTAAGGTGGTCGACAGCGGTTACAACCCATCGTTTGCCATTTACTGTGCGTGGTAGTGGTCCAAACAAGTCAATTCCCACGATCTCGAAAGGTTGTGAAGGGCAGCGGGGTGGCAGTAATTGGCCGGGGGGTGCAGTTGTGCGACACTTATGTTTTTGGCATACGAGACAAGAAGATACGTACCTTGTCACCGCGGTGTACATTCCGGGCCAGAAATATCGTTCTCTGACACGACAGTAAGTTTTGAAGAGTCCTAAGTGGCCGGCTGTGGGATCGTCGTGCAGAAATTCAAGGACCAAGGCATGTAAAGTACGGGGAATAACCAAAAGCCAGCGATGTCCGTGGGGCGAGTAGTTTCGACGGTACAAAACATCATTTTGAAGCTGATAGTGCAAGAGCTGGCGTCGGGAGCGAGCGTTTGTCGTAGGTGAGGTTCCTTCCATTTGGGCGATGATATTACGTAGCTGGGGGTCTTGGCGTTGTTGGGTGGCGATCCCTATTCCATCAAATAGGTCTGTCGGTGATGGACTCGTCTCAATATTTAGTATAGTCGTAATTGTCGAGGGTTGAGGTAGCGGACATCGTGAGAGGGCGTCGGCATCTTGGTGTTTTCGGCCAGATTTATAAACAATTGTATAATCGTATTCCTGCAGGCGTAACGCCCAGCGTCCGAGACGACCTGAAAGATTTTTGAGGGAGGCTAGCCAACAAAGCGCATGATGATCGGTGACGACTGAAAAATGACGGCCGTATAAGTAAGGACGAAACTTTGCAATCGCCCAAACCACCGCGAGACATTCCTTTTCTGTTATTGTATAATTTTGCTCTGGCTTGCTCAAAGATCGACTTGCATAAGCAATTACGTGTTCTACGCACGAGTCGTCGGGTTGTAGAAGAATTGCTCCAAGGCCGTAGCCGCTAGCGTCTGTGTGGAGAACGGTGGCGGAGTTGTTGTTGAAGTGTCGGAGGACAGGATCGGAAGTCAGGGCTGCTTTTAAGGATGTAAAGGCAGATTCGCACTCAGGAGACCAGGTAAAGATGGAATTGTTCTTAAGAAGGTTGTTAAGTGGAGCGGCGATGGTTGCAAAGCCGCGAATAAAACGACGGAAGTACGACGACAGACCTAGAAAGCTTCGCAATTCCTTTTGGCGTTGTGGTCGAGGGAAGTCTGAAACCGCTTTTATTTTGTCGGGGTCAGGTCTGATACCGTGTTTGTTGATGACATGGCCTAAGATCTTAATTGGTTTTGCCGCAAACGTGCATTTCTTAGTATTAAGCTGGAGGTTGGCGGCAGACAAACAGGACAGGACCTGGGAAAGCCGTTCAAGGTGTTCCTCAAAGTTGGAAGAAAAGATTATAATGTCATCTAAGTAACATAGGCATGTTTTCCATTTTAAGCCTCGAAGGATGTTGTCGATCATGCGTTCGAAAGTCGCTGGCGCGTTGCAGAGTCCAAAGGGCATGACGTTGAACTCATATAAGCCATCCGGTGTGACGAACGCAGTTTTTTCTTTGTCCTCTTCGTTAACCGGGATCTGCCAATAACCGGACCGTAAATCAAGAGATGAAAAATATTCAGCTCCCTGCAAGGAGTCCAGTGCGTCGTCAATTCGTGGCATAGGGTAAAGGTCTTTACGAGTGATTTTGTTCAGTTCGCGGTAATCGATACAAAAGCGAATGCCTCCATCCTTCTTTTTGACCAGGACTACCGGTGACGAGAATGAACTGCGTGAAGGACGAATTACACCCTTTTTTAGCATATCAGTGACATGGTCCTCGATTATAGAACGCTCTGATGGGGAAACCCTGTACGGACGACGATGAACAATAGCAGAATCTTCAATGTGGATCCGATGCTCTGTCGTGTGGGTTTGACCAAGGGTAGATGATACGATGTCGAATATTTTTCTGTTCTGCTCTAGCAAAGATAGAAGTCGGCGTTTTTTTGATTCGTCAAGATCTTGGCTAATTGTTGTATGCAGAGACAAGGTTTTGCAGTTCTGGGTAAGCGAAGATTTGGTTTGAGGGGCGGATATAGAACACAGAGAAATGGGTGAGTGTGGTGTCGCAGTCACGACAACTGTACCATGTGGAATGAGAACGGACTCAGTACTAACATTAGATACAGCTATGAGAGCTTTTCCATCGATGAAACGGATAAGTGCGTGCGGTACAACTATGCCTCTCGCGAGAAATGTGTTCGATGGTTGTACGACGACATCAGTTGTGCAAGCGGTTGTCGATACGAGTGGTAATACGTGGGTTGTGAATGGAGAAATAACCGAGTCGGTTTCAACTGATATTTTCGCACTGTGATCAGTAACTGTATCGCAGACGTCAAGGGTGGTCAAAAATAATTCCGGATGACTACAGTCAATTACTGCCGAGTTAAACGAGAGGAAGTCCCAGCCAAGGATAAGTGAGTGTGTACAATTCGGTAAAACAACGAACTCTATGTGATGGCAGGTATCTTGTATTACAACCCTCGCCGTGCACAGTGCGGAGGGATATATCAAATTGGTTCCCGCTCCTCGTAAACAAGTACCGTGAAAGGGAGTTCGAACTTTTCTTAAGGTTTTGCAGACATCTTCGCTTATAACTGAAATTGCGGCGCCGGTATCAACTAGAGCAAGAACATTTAAACCTTCTACACATACGTCAATCAAATTGGATGGGATTGGAGGAGTTGTCTGGTTCCGTTGCTTCGCAGTTCTCCCCCCAAGAACTGCGTTTTTTAGTTTTCCGCTGTGTATTTAGGGTAGGTTTGGGTAGATGGAATCATCGGAGACCCAGAGCGCGGAAGTGGGGAGGGGGAACGACGCCTAGGATATGCTTGGTTTTCAAATCTCGACCTGTGAGGGGAAGTACTTCCTTGGCGGCCGGAGTTGTTTCGACCTACATTGTAGGTCCCCTGATCTCGGCGAAAGTGAGGATTATAAGAGTTGTCGTACCTGTCGTCATCTCTGCGTTTCCTGCAGTAGCGGGCAATGTGACCCCTAATGCCGCAGTAATAACATACTGGGCGGTTGGGTGGTCTCCAAGATTGGTACGTCGGGGTGAGGGTGGCTGGAGTAAATGCAGCCAAGGAAGGTGGGGTGTGGAGTTGTTGTAGCGAAGCCACTTGAGGGGAAGGCACCCTAGCGGCAATCTCGGCGTAGGTTGGTGGTGCGGGCGTGGGGAGAGGAAGAGTTGCAGGAGGTAGAGCTGCTAACTCGTCTCGGACAAGGGACCGCAAGTCGGGAGAACTTGCTGCCGGTTCAGCGCCGCGGTGTGTTTCGTTGAACATCTGCCGGAGCTCTTCTCGAACGATGTCTCTTATGAGGGTGCGGAGTTCAGAATTTGTCGCTTTTGGTTCTCCGAGATTCTGAGCTGGGCAAGAGACTCTGATGGTCCGCATTTCATCGAGGTGTTGGCAAACAGATGTGATGTCAGCTACCGATTCGGGCTTTCGGACCAGAAAAACATTGAAGGCCGGCTCCGCGATTCCCTTCAGGAGGTTACGTACGCGCTCACTCTCTTGCATTTCGCAGTTGACGCGACGGCAGAGCGCGAGAACGTCTTCAATGTAGGAGGTGTACGTCTCTTCTCCTTGTCGTCGAGTCTCGAGTTTCTTTTTCGCGTTCTCTTTGCGGCTAGTTGGAGTGCCGAATATGTCCTTTAGCTTCGTGGTAAAAGCGTCCCAGTCTGGAATTTCTTCTTCGTGGTTCAGAAACCACGTTTTGGCAACATCAGTAAGGTAGAAGACCACGTTAGCGAGTTTAGTGGGATTGTCCCATCTGTTGTAGACGCTCACGCGGTCGTAACTGTCGAGCCAGTCCTCAACATCTTCGTCACGAAGACCAGCAAAAACCTTTGGGTCTCTTTGGCGACTGCGAATCGTCCAACCAGGAGTGGTAGGGGTTGGTTGCGATTGCTGTTCAGTCATCGTGGTGGCTGTGGATGTCGTCGCGGATGGTTGAGACATCGAGGGGGTTTGAGCAGCCGTCGCCGTGATGGTAGCCAGCGTGCGGTTTCGGAGCTCCAGGGTTTTAAGCGGAAGCTCGAAGGGAAGGTGGTTCTGGTACGGGGTCTAAAGGCTCACCTCCACCACGTTGTGAGACAGAGACAGGTCGGTCAGATGACGGTTTTTTATCAGCGTCTGATGTCTATGGAACGTTTCAAAAAAGGTGCCACCAGTCAGCTGACGATGCCGATCGGCCCACACACAGCCAAAAGTGACGACGACGATGTCCGTGGGCAGTGCTACGCATAAGCGCCCTCACAATATATATATATATATATATATATATATATATATATATATATATATATATATATATATATATATATATATATATATATATATATATATATATAATAAAACTTGGAGAAAAAACCCCTTGGTGAAAACAGCAACAACGGACGATTTATTCTTCGACGTTCTGGCCGGAGTTCGGCCTTCGTCAGGAAGAACTTTTACAGATGAACGTGGGTGGTGTTTATACAATGCTACGGTTGAAACTTGAACTCGACCGTAGCATTGTATAAATACCTCCGCGTTCATCGTTCTTTCTGACGATGGCACGACTCCGGCCGAAACGTCGAAGATTGAATCGTCCGATGTTGCTGTTTTCACCAAGGGTTTTTTTTCTTCGCAGTGATATATATATATACAGGGTGTTGTTTTTTAAGCTTACCAGATTTGTTTAAATAAAGCCGTGAAGGTTACACTTATGCCGCTTGTGGAGGTGAGTTATGCGGCCAGGGGGACATAATATAGGGGGCTAATCGTACTGATCAGTCGGATAATTAATTAAAATTCGTTAATTAACTTTTAATTAATGAAAATAGACATATGGTTCCAATTAGAAACTTGCTCAGCGTGATCGAAAACCCCTAAATCATTCATTTTCAGAAAGACTTTGAGCGCGTGAGAAGCGTAGTAGTGGACTAAATTTACCACTCGTGGAGCAGGACAGGGCTGGGGCTTGATAAGAGACGGAAAAATTACGCGGGCGCCTTATCGCAACCTCTAGCTTTGTACCTGCTCCACGAGTGGTAACTTCAGTTCACTACTACGCTTCTCACGCGCTCAAAGTCTTTCTGAAAATGACTGATTTAGGGGTTTTCGATGACGCTGGCGAAAAATTGGGCCAGGAGCCAGCTCTCTTTCCCTTTCCCTTTCCCTAACTTTAATGCAATAAATTCAATAATCACCTTCTCCCCTCTTCGTCCACAATATTACTACGGCTGCACTTGTCAATCTTCACTCATTCCCATTATATATACGGTACAGCCTGTCACTATGGGGAGGAGTGGTTCCCTAGATATCTTGGAAGACGGGCCCTTTCCGACATTTGCAAGCTGAGATGACGTGCCACGTCACTGCCGCATGTCGGAAATAGCGCGGGCCTTAAATCAGCAACGGTTGTCGTCTACCAAGTTAAGCGAATTCGAAACTAAACAGTACATAGAGAGCTGGTCAGAAATTGAGTCCGCCGAAACCAGTGGCCGGGATGGTCTAATCGGTTAAGGCGTCGCCCCGGACAGGCGAAGGTTGCGGGTTCAATCCCCGCTCCTGGCCCAATTTTTCGCCAGCTCTCTTTCCCTTTCCCTTTCCCTAACTTTAATGCAATAAATTCAGTAATCACCTTCTCCCCTCTTCGTCCACAATATTACTACGGTTGCACTTGTCAATCTTCACTCATTCCCATTATATATACGGTACAGCCTGTCACTATGGGGAGGAGTGGTTCCCTAGATATCTTGGAAGACGGGCCCTTTCCGACATTTGCAAGCTGAGATGACGTGCAACGTCACTGCCGCATGTCGGAAATAGCGCGGGCCTTAAATCAGCAACGGTTGTCGTCTACCAAGTTAAGCGAATTCGAAACTAAACAGTACATAGAGAGCTGGTCAGAAATTGAGTCCGCCGAAACCAGTGGCCGGGATGGTCTAATCGGTTAAGGCGTCGCCCCGGACAGGCGAAGGTTGCGGGTTCAATCCCTGCTCCTGGCCCAATTTTTCGCCAGCTCTCTTTCCCTTTCCCTTTCCCTAACTTTAATGCAATAAATTCAATAATCACCTTCTCCCCTCTTCGTTCACAATATTACTACGGCTGCACTTGTCAATCTTCACTCATTCCCATTATATATACGGTGCAGCCTGTCCCTATGGGGAGGAGTGGTTCCCTAGATATTATATATATATATATATATATATATTATATATATATATATATATATAAGGGGCATGTGGGTGGGGGACCGGAGGCGTGGGTATATAGCTGAGAAGTAAAGAAAAGAAAACCCTTGGAGAAAACAGCAACAACGGACGGTTTATTATATATATAATATATATATATATATATATATATATATAATATATATATATATATTGAAGCGGGTTCATCTTGCCAGACGTTTATTAACCGAACAAGACGTCCGGATTCTTTGATGGCTTGCTTCGAACTGCTTGCCCGAGCGCTCACATCGCGCGACCTCCGGCCTCGTTCTTCTCTTCATCGCTACATCATCCCCCTTTTCATTTTTTTCCCTCTCCTTTTAGTGAGATTTAACGGAGTCCTTTGTACGATTATAGGTGTTCACGGTGAACCACGAGCAGCCGTGATAGATCATTGCGACCAATGAGATATACCACGTCGTTGAGGCGTTGGACGATCGAAAAAGGTCCTTGCCAATGACGCTGAAGCTTCGAAGACCGTCCTCTTTTACGAATGGGATTGTACAGCCATACCCTATCACCTGCTGAGAACGGTCGTGTTGCGACATGTGCGTCGTACTGAGTTTTCACACAAGCGAGACCACTTGCCAAACGTTGTCGGGCAGATGCATGCATCCGTTCTAGGCTCGCTCTCTGGTCGCTTACGTGAGACACATGGTCTTTGGACAGTTGTGATGCTCGTGGGATGGCAATTTCACAGGGCATACGAAGATCACGGCCATATAGCATCGTGGCGGGCGTGTAGCTGGTGACCTCATGAGCAGCTGTACGGTTTGCGTACAAAAGCAGAGGCACGATGGTATCCCATTCGTCTTGGCGATCATTTACAAACATCGAAAGATGTTGTAAAATGGTGCGGTTTATCTTCTCTACCAGGCCGTTCGACTGCGGGTGGAGGGGCGTGGTTCTCGTCTTGGTTATATTGAAGATCTCGCAAAAATCTTGGAAGACTCGCAATTCAATGCTCAGTGGGTCTCCGTACCAGGTAATCGAATTCTTTACGAGAGCGTCGGCGATCTCGGAGGTGGTCTGACTTTGAATAGGAGGAACTTCGGGCCACTTTGTGAAATAGTCAACAATTACGAGCAGGAACCTGTTTCCAGACTTAGACCGAGGAGACGGCCCCAGTACGTCGATGCCTAAGGCTCAAACGCTGCCCCCGTCACATTTTGTTTGTAGTGGTGACCGTTTTTTTCTATATGGGGTTCTTTACGCGATGCACACATGTCGCACTGACGGCTCCACTGCTTTATGTTATTGTGGCATTGCAGCCAGTAGAACAGTTGACGAATCATTTTGATCGTGCGCTTCACACCAAAGTGTCCTCCTTCCGGGCTACCGTGCAGTTCTTGAAATACCTGGGATCTGAGTTTGCGTGGCATTAGCAGCTGCCGTACGACAGAACCGCCAGCAACGGACTCCCAGCGTCGGTAGATAAGGTTGTCGTGCAGAAACAGAGTCCCATTGAACCAAGTAACTCTCGATGGCAGGAACAAAACCGGACACTTCTTTAGATTGGGGTCTGTAGGTTTTCTTCTAATGGACCAGGGAGCCGATATCTGGATCGTCAAGTTGAGCGGCGCACGGTTTTCCAATCTCCACGATTTATTGCAAGGCAGGCTCTGCAGTGAGTTGATCGACATGAAGCTATGCTTTGCAATGGTTGCACTTCTCATTGCACGAGCGTCGTGAAAGACTCTCGGCATTGGTGTCAAGCGCGCCAGCAGGATGTTGAATCTCGTAGTCGTATTGGTGATGACGCTCCAGCCATCGGGTGACCTGTCCCTCAGGGGTCTTGAAACTCAGCATCCAGGTTGAGGATGCGTGGTCGGTACAAATGATAAATTTATGGCCCTATAAACAATAATGAAAACTGAGGTACGGCCTTGATGACAGAAAACAGTTCGCGTCGGGTGGTACAGTACTTTCTCTCAGACATGGTGAACACTGCTATAATTTGCGATGGCTCGTTCATGTCCATCTTGTTCATGCGATAAGACTGCACCAACTGCCAAAGCACTAGAATCGGTGTCGAGTATAAACGCTGTGGTGCCTTTTGGGCAGGCAAGCGTTGGCGGGGACGTGAGTGCTGTATTAGTGTCTCAAATGCGTGCTGACATTCTGGAGACTAGAGAAAGCTGGATTTTTTTTTCTGTCAAGGCATACAACGGTTTGGCAATGTGAGCGAAAATTGTTATGGAGTCGACGACGCGCCGACGCTAGCGAGCTCCAAGTCCAAAGCGACCGAGAACAAGCGTTTGCGCGGAGCCCGAGTTTTAAGCATTTGTTCCCCCGCTTCGCGCGTAACCTGAGCGCCCCGTACCAGAGGCGCCTTTCTTTTATTTCGTTTTATAGCTAATAAACGAGACGTCAGTCCTCAGCCTGACTCTGGCACGAAAGGTTGTCTGTGTGTTCACTTCGCCAAAGAACGTAAAACGAAACATGGGGTCAGAAGTGGGATAGCTCCGCGAGTCTACTAATAATTAGTAAAGCGCAGGATCGACTACAAACGAAGGAACAATGGACAAGCCCTCAACTTCTGCCGACAACGGTGCTACCGAACAAATGGTAACGGCAACTTTTCGCATCTCGCCACCCGAAGCCTTCAGCTTTACAACACCTAACGAATGGCCGGCGTGGAAGAAGAGATTCAAACTCTTTCGCAGTGCATCAGGACTGGCATCTCAACCATCATCACACCAAGTTGACGCTCTCATTTACATCATGAGACCACAAGCGGAAGACGTCTTACAGAACTTAAAGCTGTCCGACAGCGAGGCTCAAGGCTTCGACAAGATAGTGGAGAACTTCGAACGTTACTTCATTCCTCGTCGAAACGTGGTGTATGAGAGAGCCATGTTCAACACAAGATCGCAACTAGAGACAGAAACCGTCGAGGAGTACGTCACTGCTCTTCATGGATTAGCCACTACGTGCAACTATGGACCACTGACGGAAGAATTGATCCGCGACAGGCTGATTGTCGGTCTTCGGGACAGCAGGACTTCGGAAAAACTTCAACTGGATCCTGATCTGGACCTGCAAAAGGCCATCGCTGCTGCGCGACAATCAGAAGTGATTAAGAAGCAACAAGTGTAACTCCGACCGACAAAAGAAAAGGATGCCACCGTTTACTGTATAGCAGCCAAAAATGGGACAGCGTCAGGAGCTGCTCAGCGAGGAACTGAACGTTCAGATGTTCGAACTACTACTAAGAAGACCGCGACACCCAAACCAAAAGGAAAACCTTGCCGTTGGTGTGGTCGAGAAGCTCACCCGAGGACCGTGTGTCCGGCGAAGAACGCAGGCTGCAACAGGTGTAAGAAAAAGGGACATTTTGCAAGAGTCTGCAAATCTTCAACTACCGTGAACTCCCTCGTACACGAACAAGGATTCGTAGGATCTGCAGCTTCTCCTCAAACAGCAAAATGGGACATCGAGATACTCATCGACAAAACTTCTGTTGTTTTCCGAATAGACACTGGAGCAGATGAAACGGTGTTACCAGCTGTCATCTTTCAAAAGGTCTTCGCAAAGTGCCACAAGCTCTCCGAGCCCCAACGCCGACTTCATGGTCCAGACGGACGACCCCTTGAAGTCATGGGATCAGCTTGGATGAAGCTCAACTGCCATGGGCAACAAGCACTCGAAGAAGTTTACATCGTGAAAGGACATCGCAAGCCTCTCTTGGGTAAGCCAGCCATCGAAAAGTTTCGGCTTGGCCCCCAAATTTGCATGACTGCGAACAAAGCTTGCGAACCGAAGAAAGAGTTCTCTCACCTGTCTCAAGGACTGGGATCTCTCGAAGGTGCTCACATTCTCAAGCTGAAACCTAACGCGACGCCGTTTGCTATCGCATCACCGAGAAGAGTACTGCTTTTGCTGTATCGTGAAACGCAGAAAGAGATAGAAAGCATGCAGTCGCAAGGTGGCATCTCTCCAGTAGAAGAACCTACTGAATGGTGCGCGCCGATGGTCATCGTCCCCAAACCGTCTGGCAAAATTCGCATTTGTGTTGATCTCACACAACTGAACAAGCACATTCAACGCGAATATCACCCCATCCCATCAGTGGAGCACACGCTGGGAAGGCTAGCGGGAGCCAAGATCTTCTCAAAGCTGGACGCGAATTCTGGGTTCTGGCAGATCCCTTTAGACGAGAAGTCACGACTCCTGACGACATTCATCACTCCGTTTAGAAGATATTGTTTTAATCGCCTACCATTCGGAATCACGTCGGCTCCGGAACACTTCCAGAGACGTATTACGCAACTTCTTCAGAAAGAGCAGGGAGTACTTTGCCACATGGACGATATCTTGATAAGGGCTTCATCGTCCGAGCAGCACGAGCAACGTCTGCGTGAAGTCCTCAGGCAACTCTCATCAGCAGGACTCACGCTCAACGAGGATAAATGCGTCTTTCGAGTGACAAGTATCAAGTTCTTAGGTCATCAAATAGACAGCGATGGTGTCCGTCCAGACGAGACAATCGTCAACGCAGTAAAACAGATGCCCATACCATCTTCAAAAAAAGAAGTCAAGCGCATCATGGGTATGGCGACATACCTAGGACTATTCGTGCCACACCTGTCTGACCTACTGCATCCACTATCTTCACTGCTCAGTTCCAAAGTGGACTTCGTGTGGGAACATCCACAACAGAAAGCCTTCACAAAGTGGAAGGAAATCCTCTCAACCTGCCCCGTTCTCGGAATTTACGACGCCAACAAACGATCGATTGTATGGGCAGATGCGTCATCCTACGGCCTGGGAGCAGTGCTGCGTCAAGAGCAGGAGGATGGATCATATCGCGTCATCGCCTATGCGTCCAGAACACTCACCGAAACAGAAAAAAGGTACGCCCAAAACGAAAAAGAAGGTTTGGCACTCACGTGGGCATGCGAAAAATTCCGAGATTACATCGTGGGAACGCACTTTGTACTGGAAACCGACCACAAACCTCTCATTTCTCTGTTTGGATCAAAGTTATTGGACGACCTAACCCCACGTCTTCGAAGACTGCGCATGCATCTAATGCGCTACTCATTCGAAGTTGTCCACGTTCCACGCAAAGAACTTCAAGCAGCTGACTCGTTGTCAAGAAGCCCTCTTCCACAGCGGCAAGACAAAGAGATGCAAGAAGAAATCGATTGCTTCATTCGACACATAGAGACGTCACTACCCGCAACGCAAACGAGTCCCAATGGATAACGGCAGAACAGAAAAAAAGACCAAGTTTGCCAAAGACTCGCCAGCTACAGCCATAAAGGTTGGCCAAATCGTCGAGATCTCGGAACAGACCTCAAAGAGTACTACGAGTACCGTCAGTACATTGCCGTGCAAAACAGCCTTCTCACGAATGGTTCTAGAATAGTGGTACCAGAATCCCGCCTTTCACATATCCTGCAACAACTTCATGAAGGAAACATGGGCATAGGAAAATGCAAAGCACGGGCAAATGTATCGGTGTGGTGGCCGAGGATAAACGATCATATCGAGCGCCTGGCCAAGAACTGCGAAAAGTGCATTAAAACTGGCCAAAACCGAAATCTCCCCCTCATGCCGTCAGAGTTTCCTAGTCGACTGTGGGAGAGAGCGGCGATGGACCTCTTCTTCATTCACGGAGAATGGTGGCTGGTCGTTGTCGACTACTACTCTCGCTACCCTGATCGCCCGACTGGAAAGCCTCACAGCAGCGTGCGTAATAATGCACTGCAAATCGATATTTGCGAGGCATGGAATCCCAGAAGTAGTGGTGTCTAATAATGTTCCCCAGTTTGCGGGAACCAGAGGTTCAGCATTCACAAAGTTTTCACAGACCTACGGATTTAAGCACATCACATCAAGCCCTCGCTACGCGCAGAGCAATGGCATGGCGGAGGCTGCGGTGAAGATCATACAAAGATCACTCAGCAAAACGGAAGATCCGAACGAGACACTCAAGGCCGGTTCTGACACTTGCGTTTGAGTGCGTTTAACTGCGTTGCGTCGAGTACCGAAAGCGAGTCACCGGCACATCTGTGCTTCGTATGAAGCGTGGAATCCAATTCAAGGAATCTTCTTGGCACGCGATATAAGCAGCAGGGATGTCTTGGTGTCAGCTGCCGCAACGCAGTGAAACGCAGTCAAACGCAACTGTGTGAACCGGGCTTCATGATCTACCGTTCAACGCCTCTGCCCAACGGATACAATCCGACAGAACTTCTCATGTGGAGAAGGATGAGTACAACCGTACCGATCGCCACTCAGCTCCTGGAACCAAAGCTACCCGACCAAAAACAACTGCGTCACTATGAGAAAGAAAACAGGAACCGAAAAAAGCAATACTTGAACCGGCGACACGGTGTGCGTCAACTAGATCCACTCGGCTCTGGAGAGCGAGTTTGGGTCATTGACCTCAAACGAACCGGAGTTGTTCAGAACAAGGCCCATACACCACGGTCTTACTGGATAACGTCCGAGGGTCAAGAGATCCGAAGAAATCGCACGCATTTAATTCCTTTCCCCGATCAACAAGATAAACAATGCATCGAAGAGTTCCCCGAAACAACTACGAGGCCCGAGGAAACGTGTGTCGACACCTCCCACAAACATTCTCGGCACAGCCGATGTATAAAAGAGCCATACCGTTTCGGCACTTCTTCGAAGCCCCCTTAGAAAGAGGGATGTTATGGAGTCGCCGACGCGCCGACGCTAGCGAGCTCCAAAGTCCAAATCGACCGAGAACAAGCGTTCGCGCGGAGCCCGAGGTCTAAACATCCGTTACCCCGCTTCGCGCGTAACCTGAGCGCCCCGTACCAGAGGCACCTTTCATTTATTTCGTTTTATATCTAATAAACGAGACGTCAGTCTTCAGCCTGACTCCGGTACGAAAGGTTGTTTGTGTGTTCACTTCGCCAAAGAACGTAAAACGAAACAAAAATGGGGACGAATCTTCGGTAGTAAGATGCCAGATGAAGCTACGTACGTCAGTGGTGGATGTCGGTGTCGGCCACTCAGCAAGAGCAGATTATTTGCGAGGGTCCGTGGAAACCCCATCCGCTAAAATAATGTGGCCGAGGTATGCGAATGGTCTATTGAACAACGAACATGTCTTCGGTGTCAGCTTCAGATTCGCATGATGTAGCCGTGCAAGCACACTCTCGAGTTTCGCCAGATGGTCAGGAAATGTTTTGCCAAAGACAACAACGTCATCAAGACATACGAGACAGATTGTGCCCATGAGACCGTTCAAAACAGATTCTATTAGTCTCTGAAATGTAGCCGAAGCATTGCAGAGTCTAAATGGAAAAACTATGAATTGGTATGAGCCACTGCCTGTGGTGAATTCAGTCTTCTAGCGATCGCCCGGATGTGCTGGTAGAAAGCCACGTGCATCCTTCAAGAGCTTCCAAGATGTCATCGGTCCGAAGCAAAGGGAAAGAGTCTTTCTTAGTGACATCATTAAGTCGTCTGTAGTCTCCGCAAATCGTGTTGACCCGTCCTTTTTTTCACAAGTGTAACTGGTGAAGACCAAGGGAAACATGCCGGCTCAATCACGCCCTGCTGTAGCATCGTCTACACCATGTCGTTGACACATGACATCCGAGCGAGAGGAACGTGCCGAGGCGGCTGCCGTACAGGAGCAGCATGTCCTCTCATGATTCGGTGTGTTGCTGCTGACATCAACCCCAAATTTGCACTGTCTGCGCTGAAAAGGTTTGAAAATCATCCAAGTAGCTGCCGAAGCTGATCAGCGTCTGTCTTGCCCAGTCCATACGTTGCCCTCTCGTAGAGTGGCAACAAGTGCGCAGCTAAGTTGGTATACAATACGTGGAAGCAGGGACACGGGGACGAGGGATTTATTGGCATCCCGCTGTCACAAAGCACCGTTACTGTGGCAGCACCCAAGGGAAAGGAATCAGTTCCCAAATGCAGTAGCCCAGCGTTGAAATTGAGCACACACTTATGTGCCTTAAGAAACTCGACGCAGATGATGCATTGCTCATCGACTCCCGCGACGACAAAAAGCAGCGTAACTTGAAGGCGTCCCACGCTAAAAGGCACGGTTGTGCAGCTCAGTAAAGTCACCATCTCCCCTGTGGCGGTTTCCAGAGCGTATTTTTCTGGGTTTGGTGGGACGCGTCCGTACGTTTTCAGGAGACCTTCAGGGCAGATGACAGATGTTGTTGCCCCCGTATCGACGAGTGCGCGCACGGGCACACCATCGACGATACCTTGGAGGTAGATTGATGCCATGGATGTGGCCAAAGGACGAGTTGATGTTATTGTCCCCGCGTGTGACCTGGCTCGTAGCAAATCCAGCACACGAGAGCTGGAGTCGCCTGCATTCTCATAGCTGGTGTCAGTGGTTGCATCAAGGGTCGCAGTGACGTGGATCGAGAGGCCTGTCGAGCAGCACATACCTCTAAGGCACAAGTGTGTGCGGCCTGCAGAGTCTAGGGGCGTGCCAAGCGAACGGCGTCTTGCACGTCGACAGACGAGATAGCATCGATCAATGCCATGGTGGCGACTGCTTGAATTGTGTCCTCTGGGCAGCCGGGGAAGGCAAGACACGCGAGACGTCCAATGTCATCGGCGAGTTGAGAGATCGCTTCAACTAGATTACTGACAGCAAGGTTTCTACGCTAAAACATATCGACTAAAAGCAAATCGTCTAGGACACATCTTTGAAACATGCAACAGCAGCCATTGATAGTCGTGGCACACTTCGAGTGATCGTTTGTAATTGATTATATATGGGTGTGACTTATGGGTTGGTGGATAACTGCCACTTTGATGAGGTGCCACAGAGTCCTGAGAATAGAGGTGCCACCAGAAGGTTGCGTAAAAAGTTTCATAGTGTAAACGAGAAGGCAAAAGATGATTCGCGCGGAGCTGTCAAAGGTTGTTATCTTCAAATGTCACTACGTGATTAGACGTTATTCTGTGGGCATTTAGAGCTGCGCTACTCGGGTTTTTGCGACCTCTTAACTGATCACTCTTGAGATATAAGCATGGGCTGCAAACCAGAGCAAACTTGAACATAACATTCTCCGTCAAACTGAAAAATTTAAAACAAATGTTGAAATGATTCGGCAGATTTATAGCGAAAAGGAAATGGGTCAGGCTATGTGTTTTGAATTACGCACGGAATTGCAAGAGTAGCAGAGCACTACTGAAAGAAAATAAAGACGTCAAGACAGACCTTCCACCCGCACATTCAGCAGAAATGCTGCCATAACGTGGACACGTGTTCATGTGGATTGTCACGGAACCATGTGTTTGTTATTGAGTTGTTAGGACATACCCAACAAAGGGATTGGGCAAGGATGAGTGCGACATCAATGCAAACATAGAAGTGTTTTGTATATAAGCCTTTTGTGTAAAGATATCGCCTTAATATTTAGATACCACAAAACCCTAAGAGACCATTTTCAAAACCCTACCAAGCAACGTTGATGTTTGTCCTTTCTTCGGCACAAACCGTGAAATTGGTTCCGAGTTCTGGCGAACGCCAAAACAGCGCTCTAGTCCAACGCATGTTTCGATTACGTTCCCATGCAGCAATGGCAGGCTCAAATACTTGACACAGCAGCTGCTAGATGGCGCGCACTTTTGAAATATTTTTTTTTAAGGATGCTACAATGTAATCGTGGTTACATCTGGACCATTCAGGCACAGTTAAAAGTTACTCCTTACCTCTCTGATAGACGGTAAACTGAAGACTAGAGGGAATTGAGACCGTGCATCAGATCGAGCACTATTCGCAGAATGTGCTTGCACCTTTGGCAAATTTGGCTTGTAAATAGGTTGCAAAAAGTGGCAAAAATGCTGGCAATGTAGTGTCACTGCACAAGAATAACAATTTGAGAAATACAATGGTTAAATATAGGTGTGATTTGTGAATATCTTGCGAACAAGTGACGAGTTTGTCATAGCGGCGTTCGTTCTCTGTATAGCGACAAAAAGATGGCTGTCGCTTTACGCGCTATATGAAACTGCTAATGAGAGCAGCTGTCTGATTAGGAATGGGCTTAAAACTAGGCGTAGTTTTATTGTTCGCCACATTTCTGTCTAATCTGCAGCCAATCCATGATTTTTTCGATAATTGTTCGCGCCTACCTTTACAAATATGTTTGTATTTGTATGACGCGCATCCGCCCATTCCACACTAAGCGCCCATATTCAAATGTTTAAGATCTGAGAAAATATGCACAGTACTATCGCGGACAATATGAGCTGAAACAGCGCTCCGGCCTGTGAACGATACTACCTGCGCCGCCTGTCGCATCGCTCCCTAAACAGGGTGCACCCTGAGGCCGAGATATATTCTCCCTTGCGCTTACTGCGCCGCTGCGCTTTTCCGGCCGTCTGCTAGTGAAAACATCGGCCCTATGGAACCACCATCACGATGCGTGTGCCGTGTAGCCCTATGTTCACGTTTTCAGCTATCATCCCTTTCGGTGCATTTCAAGAAAGTGCCGAAGTGGAAAATGCGTTGTCACGCTCGTATCTATTCGAGGAGCACTGCCTGACGAAGACGAAGGCGCATCAAAGTAGCCATTTCACGTCCCCTCCACCGCGCCACTGCCCACAAACTCTGGAAAGCAATGAGGTGATTGTATAGACCCCTTTCGAAATACTGCCCTCTGTTGGTAGCTGTGGAATCCCTGTACAATGGCGGACTAAAACCTCAACGTCACGGCACACTGGAAAAACACACCCACGGAAAGAGGTGATAAGCACAGTGACGTTGCACTTTCGACGCTGTTTGATTGGCTCGTCGGCTCGTAGTGTTAGCCGCGCTCCGACGTTCACTATCTTATGAAATGACTTGCACGTTCCTCGAAGCAGTTGTTCCGCCATTGTGCAGTGGTTCCGACATTCAAATAATCGGCACGTGACTTTCGAATGGGGTCTATGATTTCTTACCAGACAGGATGGGAGCCGTGGTCGCGTGTCAGGGGAGAATGACGCGATATTGAATTATCTTGTAAGTGTTACTGCGCCTCAAGACCACCTGAAGGGGACTGATGCTGATTCGAACAAAGCTTGATGCTACGGTTGCCACACACTGTTAGATGCCGTTAACCACGCATACTTTGTGGGGTGCCTTCTTTATCCCGATCTTCTTGTATAGTGCAGTTGAACTTACAAGCCGACTATTAATATTTTGTGTCTGACATTGTCTTCTTGAAATATTCTTTCGATTAATTTTCAATCTCCTCCTTCTGGGAAATATATGACTGTTTGTCCGACTTTATTAATACTTAGAATTTGTAAACAAAAAATCTGGTGTCTTATGAGCAACTCATTTTATCTGAGACAAACACGTGGGCCCAGTAATAAAGAAGTTGCATTTTTGACCCTTTTCATACCAATCAGGGTTACAAAACCTTCTCTGTAACATGTATACGCTTACCGTTTTTTTAAACATCTGTGATCAGTGAAAAAAAAAATGTAAATACCTTGGAGCCGGACTAAATCCGGCATATAGATTTTGGCCTATATTTTACGATGTCCTACTTTGCGTATGCAACTATAATCAAACAAAATCAATTCCTGCAGCGTCTTCTGACGTGACTTTAAAAAACGATAATCGCAGCTGAAATTTAAGACACTTCAATATTTTTTTTTCATCAGTAATCCTTTTTCCTACGGGATTCTGTGCGATAGAGTAAAGTTCATCAATTCTAAAAGAGGGACGACAAGTGTAATCTTTTGTTCCCCCCGCCGCCCTACCACACACATGCCCGCTGTCACATCCGCCGTCTCGCTTGCAGACGACCGGAAGAGCGCAGTGGCGCAGCGAGCGCAAGTGAAAATTTATCTCGGACTCAGGGTGCGCCATGTGTGCGGAGCAAGGCGACAGGCGGCGCAGGTAGTACCGTGCGCCGGCCGGAGCGCTGTTTCAGCTCATATTGTCCGCGATAGTACATTTATATGTAAAACTGATGACCGGACAAGCGCCCATCCGGAATGTTTTTGTGATTATCTCTAAATTTTGAGTGGACGCTTGCCCGGTATTTTGCGGTTTATATATGGCCGCACCACAGAAAAATGGCGCATGCTCATTCTTGAGCCATGTCGTACCATGTGTGCATAGTCTAGAAAAGGCAGATGTAGTGTAGTTCATTATTACCAAATGTTTTTGTACATGTCATGTTTCTGTATTAAGTATGTGCCATTGCCATTATTCCCTGATGATATTTGTAGTAGCGTAGAAGACGAAAAAAACAGGAGACATAGGAGCATGATGGGCTCATGTGAATTGGGAGATTCAAATGCTGGCGCGTATGAAGAACAGTCTTTGCAGTGCGTTTCTCGGGCCAAAATAAAGTGTCTTTGTCCTTCCCTACGGGTACGAGCCCACTCCTGCAACCAATTGACGACAAGGGTTTCTGGAGAATTCCTGGAAAACGCCTTAAGATGATGAATGCATCAGGCGAGACATAGCAGCGAGCAACATCATACGTCTTCCCTGTTCATGGTGCCAGGAACCTTTCGACCCGGTAAGAGAGTAATGAAACTTAAACCAAATAAGGCTCCAAGCATCTCTGGGCATCGCCGGAACGACAGATGATGTCACAAAACGGAAGTTTTTCATTGCACCACTGGGGTAAGAAACGTCCTAGCTGCTGAACTATCTGGTTTAACCGATGCAGGTCAGTGAAATTAAATATGCGGAAGCGGCAGAACAATAAACACACATTTTTCGCCGAAGCTTGTCAAGATATTTGACGGAGCGAAGTTGTTTTCAACGCGCCAGGATGAACTTGATACACCAACCGAATTTCTAGCACACCTACATTAAGCCATTGCAAATGCGAGTATGATAACAAAGTCGATGCTCGCGCTTGTTTGTTTCTCACTGCTTTTATCACTGGACTTCGTGATTAACGCTTGAGATCGCGTCTCGTCCAAGATAAAGAGTTATCGATAGACATTTAACTCTGAGCGTCGGAGAGCTTCCGTTCAGCGGAAAAAAATGTCCATTCAATTGAAAAAAGCCGATGAATTAACCCTCGCAGTGAGCCAGGTGAGTGATCTACAGAGGTCTGCTAGACAATATTTTTGTTGCGTAAATACAAACCACGTCGAACACAAGTATAGGTTTAAGTCTGAAGACTGCAGAACTTGTAAAACCAGAGGGCACATTGCGAAGATGTGCAGGAACGAACAGTCTGGCAAATCCAGGTCAACAAGGAAAGGAACGAGGCAAATAATTACCAGGGTTTAGCCCATTTTCGATTGAGATGGCAAGTTTCGGGAATGTCAAACTGAAGGCAAACGAGAGAACTCTAAGTAGACAGGGGATCACAAGTCACCCTCCTTGACATTCACACTTGGCATCGCCTCGAAAAACAGGAGCTGAACAAAACTCCGTAAAACTGCCAAGTTTCTGCAAGGACGTCATCGAGTTCAAGGGCCAATGTGAACTTCAGGTTGAATTCGAAGGCAAGCAGTAGAGTTTAGAGGCGATATTTACTAACTTAAGCGAAGTGAACATTTTGGGGAGGACCTGGATGAGAGCTCTTATTTTGGATTTCAACTACTTATTTTTCGCACTTGTGGAAACAAAAACAGCCTCAAGACGCCGCTGACTAGTTTCGCAGTACTCTTCATAAACAAATATGGTCGGTGCACAAATATCGAGGCTCAACTTCACTTCGAAGGGAATGTCAACCCGAGATTCCTGCCGTCATGACCACTACCGTTTGCATTGAGCGAAGCGGCAGAGTCTGACTTGAAGAGACAAATATACAACGGCGTAGTGACTCCAATGGAAACAGCGCAGTGGGCCACTCTGATCGCGGTTGACCAGAAGACCAGTTGATCCGTGAGGGTATGTGGAGATTTCAGCGTGTCTGCCGATCCTCATTTGAACTTCGCAAAGTACCAGTTCAGAAAACCCTAGTAACTTTTCTCGACACTCAACGGAGGGTAAAAGGTATCGAAACTTGATCCGTCAGAGGCAGATGGAGCTGGAAGACGATACAACGACGTATCTCCTCATTAACACTTACCAGAGATTGTTTGAGTTTGAGCGGATTGCTGCCGTTGTATCATCAGCACCTTTTATCTTCGAGCGAACCATAGAGGAAGTAACCGCTTGCCTGGGAAGCGTGGCTTGCTAAATAGATGATATAATCATCACCTGAGAAACTAAACAGCATAAAAAAATTAATTGGGATCTTGTTCTTACGGCTGAATGAATACGGGGTCATGCTAAACAAGGAAGTGTGCGTTCATGTGTTCAGAAGTGAAATATTTGGGTAAGAATCTGTCAGTGGAATGAAAACGTCTCTCTCAAAGGAAAGCTGGAGCCGTACTGAACATGCCGGCGCTGTCTAACCTACACTACGTATGGCATTTTTGGGCATGGTTCAGTATTACTTAAAGTATTTGCCTGGGTTAGCCGAACTTGGCGCACTGCTGCGCAATCGACTCAAATATGATGTTCCTTTTAAATGGGGTTTGCCTGGGCGGAAGCCTTCGAAGACATAATAAGGTATCTAAGGCCCGTGGAACTCTTGTTCACTTCAATTCGAGCGAGACAATCTACTTGGCGGCTGATGCTTCATATGTTGGCGTCGGAGTAGTCATCTCCCACAAGATAAAAAGAAAATAACGCCCAATTGCGCATGCATCGAAAACGCTAACATCCACAGAGACACAATATGCCCAGATTGAGCGAGAAGCTCTAGCCATAATATTTGGCGTAAAGAAGATTCATCAATATTTATGGGGAGGAAAGTTTGTCTTACATACAGATCACAAGTTATTAGAGGTGATATTTTGATGAGTGGAAGGAATTCCCATGACGGCCGCCAACAGACTTCAACGATCTGACCTCGTCCTACAAGGGTACTCATGTGACATTAAATATACCCAAACAGCTCAGTTTGGAAACACTGATCGCTGGTCACCACTACCTCAAATACCTGATGCAGACTTCGACGCCGAAATCCAACCTGGAGTCGCGGATGTTGTGAGCTTCATTTCTTCAACATTGTGGCGATTGTTCAAGAAAATATTGCCAAGACTCTAGTCAGGGCATCCGACATTGCGGCGGCAACTGCTACAAACATGAAACTGTCGAAAGTCTACTATTACGCTATGGAAGGGTAGCCATCGGTTGAACGCGATGTAGAAACGAAACCATTTATATCGAGACAGTCCAAACTCACTGTGGCAAATGGCATCTTAGTTTGAGGCGTGCGCACAGTGATCGCTTAATAAAAAAATAATAAAATAAAGGACACATTGGAAAATGAAAAATAAAGATGTGTGCCCGTTTCTGCATATGGTGGCCAAACATGGACGAAAACATTGAAGCGAAAAATCAAGCTTTAGTATCTTAGAAAGGAGGAGACCTCCTGCGTACCCGGAAGCCCAATCCCGAGGCAACGCATTAGAGTGGACGGAACGCGAGACGTGGCACTCTATATGCACGCGAATATCGTTACAGAGATCGAGGAGAGAGAGAGTCTAAATCGCCCGGGGACTACCAAAGACGCAGAACTTCTGCCCCAAAGCTCCGAAGCTAGAACGCCGGGCGGTTTCACTGATTTGGGTCGACAACGACGCTACAATGCAGCTGTCGGGAACGAGAGACCGACGTCTCTCTGAGACGAAGAAAGACACGTCCACACTATGCAGAAGCTGGTAAAACACTCAATGTTTAGTGATTCAGTTCTTTTCGATGACATCACCCATAGTTATGCGACGCCACCTATTGAACTCATGAAAAATGAAAGGCAACGAAAATAGGCAAACACAATAGATGGCAGCAAGTGCTGCCACCTGTCAACTCTATAAATCACTACTCTCTCCCTCCCTTATTTTTTTTTCTTCGAAAGAAAAATAAATTTTGGTATACGCTAAGACATGCAAACGCGAAATAAAAATGGAAAGAAAAACTTTTTTTTTTTAAAATAATCTATACAATACGTTGGTCTCCAATACAAACACATTTTTTGAAAATTATTAACCCTTCGAGAAAGAAAGCACACACGGTTATCGTATTTGCGAACGGAATACAACCCAGTGAAAATACAGTGTGTGATAGCTTCAATATGTGCTTATGTAGTGTTTTTACCCGCGAAACTTTCCCCATGCCACTACTGCCTCCACAGCATGCCTCCAGTGAGATGGGGCTCTAAATATTCCTCAAGAAGGGAATTTTAAACGTAATAAAAAAATTCCGATCAGCTCCTCTCCGGGTCATGAAAATATAAACGAAAAAAACTCTAAAAATGACTAAGCATGCCTGAGCTATGTACTTACATTCAGCACGAAATGAAACCCTAACGAAGGAACGCGTGACCGTTGATACAGGCTGCTTCCACCTGGAGGGCCCCTGCAAACTAATGAAAATGAACCTAAGTGCGAGGGTGCGGGTCCTACTAAGATGAGCTCGACCCTCGCGCGGCGCGTCTGGGAGTTCTGCGTTTCGCCGGTGGCGCGCTGTAAGCTCCGTCACATCCGATACAAAAAGCAATGTCACTCGCTTTGTGTATCGGATTCCCAGCGATATCTCTTCAGCGCTGTCATTCATTCGCGCTTGTGCATCGCAAGGGCGAAATGAAAGTTGAAACATTTCTTGCACAGAAGACCCGTAGTGCTTGATGCCAGTGTCACCGGAACCACAGCTGGGGGTCCGCGGAACAACGTGCCACCCGCGGTTTCTGAGAAATATTGAAACGTCATCAACGCGAAATAAAACTTCTTTATTCGCACGACCATACTCTTTAGAAAAAAAAATGCTGCAACAGACCGACGCGGATGCCTCAGTTTTTAGGAGCAATGCCCATGTTTTTGTGCGAGGTTATCAGTCGAATCTTAAAAAGCGAGGAATTGCTTGCTGACGCTTTTTTCGGTAACCACCGATATGCCAGGCGTATCAATTCCGGAGCGGAATAAATTCATCACCCTGTCCTGAGCAGGGCCTATCGCAAAGAGGATAAGCGGCCGCCCGGTGTCGACCGGGCGACAGTGTGGAGTACAGAAAAGCACCCCGAGTGACGGCGCTTACGGCGCGCCACCGGCGAAACGCGGAAGTCCCAGACGCCCCGCGCGAGGGTTGAGGACATCTTGCCAGGACTCGCACCCTCGCACCCAGGTGCATTTTCATTAGTTCTCAGGGGTCCTCCAGGTGGAGCAGCCTGTAACGATGGCCACGCGTTCCGGCGTTCGGGTTTCATTACGTGCTGACTGTACCAAAGCAAAGTGTTCAGTCAATCCTTTACCACGAATAGCCTTCGCACTGACTGGAGACATGCTGACATAATTCCAATTCTTAAAGGTGGAACTTCTGAAGAACTAAGCAACTATTGGCCTATTTCTTTAACGAGTGTGTGTTGCAAACTTTTGGAGCATAATATTTGTAGAAACATGCAATTTTCGGAGGCCAATCACGTTTATTTTATAATAAACATAAATTTTATAATAAATGATCTCGTACAACGCAGCTTTTCGAGTTGGTGACTGATATTCATAATAACCTCGGTAACTTTACACGAACAGACGCTCTGTATATAAACTTCTCAAAAGCTTTTGATAGGGTTCCCCACTGCAGACTTAGAGTCAAAATAAAGCACGGGAACATAAATGTAGTTTTCATAAATTTAATAAAAAAGTTTCTTACCATAAGAACGCCATCTGTCAAACTCGGTGAGGCATATTCGCACTCTTTGCCAGTCATTTGAGGAGTACCCCAGGGAACTGTGCTGGGTCCATTGCTTTTTTTATCTAAAACATGGTATCAGCCATCATCTTCGAAGGAGTGTTCGTTTGTTTGCCAACGATGTAGTCATTTATCGTGCTATTACTGGCGAAGCTGATTGCAGCGCGTTACAAAACCTATACGATTGAAAAGTGTTCTGCTGAGTGGCTGATGTATGTTAATTATCTCAAAACTAAACCTGTACAATTTTCTAGATCACATAATTCAGTCAATTATTCTTAGAAGCTCAATCTTAATTCAATAGAAAATGTCTCGTCTTTTAAAGACGCTGGTGTGCATTTAAGTCATGATTTCATAAAAAAAAACTCATTTTGAAAGTATAGCTTCAATCGCAAAATAAAACTTTGGTATTCTTAAGACGCCTTTTGTATCAAATTACACCACATTGTTCAAATAGGTACCATTCTGCACTCTCGTCAGGTCTAAACTTGAATACGCTTCTACAATCTGGAATCCTCATAAAACGTATTTTTCCAGTATGCTAGAATCGATTCCAAAATGCTAGACTCGCTTCATTCTTTACTACTAGTCACCCGCGAGCATCAAATCACTCAATGCCTGAATCTAATATCCTCCTTTAAAAGTATAATAAATGAAATGAAATAAAATGAAATGAAAAATGGAAGGAGAAATACCAACCTCAGAGCGCTTCAGTCATCTAAGAAATAACACGTAAGAAATTCAGGAACAACAAAACGAAATTTCTGTCATCAAACGTTAACAAAACAGCTGTAAAGTTCACTAGGTGACACCCAGGATGACACCAGTTCATAATTACCCCACTTTCCCCTTCCGATATGAAAAAAAAATCATTTTTTCACAGTTTTATAAAATCACGAAGTTCATCGCTTGCCTCAGTGGTGCAGTGTCCAAGCACAATACTGGGGGAAAAAATCACGTCGTCAATGATTTTTTTTAAAAAATCGTGAAATCATGCGGTTCAGTAACCACATGGTACTCGATCGCTTTCTGAATTCAAGGTGCATATTTTGCTAAGTTATGCTCCATATAATGTTCATGTACATGACAACCGTGAAGTGTTTTAGCTAGTTTGTTAGTGGTGTTTTTTTTTTTAGTTTGGGCTTTGTCATGAGAACGTCTTTTAGTACTTTGGCCAAGGATTTGTTTCCTACCGCATCGCATGCTTTCACATTCCCAACTCATAAGAAGTGCTTAGCTATACATTCGAGCCTTTTTTTATTTTTCTACTTGGCGTTCTTGTAAGTTGAGAATCTTCTCATCTGATCGAGTTACAAATGTTGTAGGCGCCGAACGTTGTACGCCGAATATTTCAGAAATCCACTTGTGTAGATAGGATGTTCCGCGTGGCCAGCAAGAGCCAGTCTCGCCCCATCGCTCGACCCGGACGGTTTGCCGATATCGACGCCTACGACGCTAACTTCTTCTATTTGATATGGGGCACAAGTTCGCCTCACTAAAGTTTAGTCTCTCTAGAGATTGGGTGCCACTTCATTTTTCATTCGTGGCATTTTGGTAAAAGTGCGGGGTAACGCTTTTCTCTGAAGCGTACCATTCCGAACGCCCGCAGTGCAAGTCTGACACCAAGCCCACGACGACCCAAGAAAGACACTACCGAGACCCGGTTAAGTCGCAGCAGCCAAGAACTACACCCGGAATGTGAACAGCCAACACGGCCGACAAGCTGCCATGCAGCACAGGAGGCCGACGATGGACAGCCAGTATTTGCAGACATCGGGCGCCGCCGCCGTCGTATACCTGCCCGTCGCACCCTAGACTGCGACGTCTTTCAATGGGGAGGTTCACGAGGCTATTGAGAATGGCTACAACACTATATACATTTAGCTCGTAACAACAAAAGGATGACTGAGCAGTTCCTCCACTTCTAGCTTGAACTCACTGCGGGCGCTGGTTTGAAAACCACAAAGTCTTTTTCACATCATGGGACTCCTGAGCCGCCGAAGAGAAGCGGATGTTCATCAGCCACTACAGTCTGCAGTGACCAGAGGTCCTTCTTCAAACAAGGGTGCAGGGCCCCAAGTAAAGCGTGACCAGCTTTGTTGAAGATGTCCTGAGTCTAAGTGCCCGAGCAGATCCGGAGGCCGCAGAGAAGAAGAA
This sequence comes from Ixodes persulcatus, assembly GCA_013358835.2. NCBI lineage: Eukaryota > Metazoa > Arthropoda > Arachnida > Ixodida > Ixodidae > Ixodes > Ixodes persulcatus. Next base: position 428,512 of record JABSTQ010009479.1, on the reverse strand, counting down.
ACTTCGGAGTCCTCATGCGTGGCTGGAAGGGTGAAATTTTCGGAGGCCTGGTTCGCAATCCCCCGACGACCGTTGACGCACAGTCGGCCCGAGTGAGCTATTACCCCGACTCGCCGGCGTGCGTGCTTCTTCAACTGTCTCATCCTTCCAACTGAACCTGAACACCGCGGGTGTCGACAGCCTTCAGGAGGTCGTCCTCGACTTCATCCGGGAAGAACTCGATAAGATGCTACAGGCTGCTGATCGCCCGTCCTACCAAGGTCGTCCGTGAGGAGGTTCACAGAGCCGTCCAGCCAACTCTAAGCTACGCCGCAATGGTCGGACGAGCACATCCAGCCCCGCGTCCGTATATCGCGCCTCACCGACGTGAACCTCAAGCAACGCAGTATTCTTGATGTCAGGAAGATAGGCCGCACATCTGCGCAGAACAATCTGCGCCAAGAAAGATCGACGTGTGGAGGACGTCCGATCGACGCCCGTTGTGCTACCACGCCGAGGAAGCCGACCACATCTACCGTCGATGTCTGTACCGGCAAATAGGGTACAGACCCCCCCCCCCCCCCCAAACGACCCGTGACCAAGCTTCGGTGAGCCAGAGCGGGAGATCCAAGAGCACCTCCGACGACCTCAGCCCCCCGGCCTGCACCGCGCCACGGGTCCCGGTCGCCGTCGCCACGATGTGTATCTTCGCCGATGCACCTACCCCGCCGTGAGTGCCTGTCGCTCTTGTCTCGCCGGGAAAACTAAGTGTGGTAACTCCCAGAGGTGAAGATGCCGTGGACGGACGACGTAAAGAGCTTTAACGCTGGATCGCTCCCGCGCCGCAGGTACGATCCGCTGGAGGACAGCTCATCACACCATTCGGAAGGTGCACTCCTCGAGTCAAAATTTACGGCGGGACGTGTCCCTAGAAATTCGTCGTTCTACAAGAATGTGCTAGAGACGTCGTTAGTGTCATTAACATTCTGTGTGAATACGGCGTCGTCATTGACCTTAAAGCAAACAAATTGAAACTGCAGACACCTGTTCCGCCTTCGGCAGAAACCCCCAAAAACGTCAGCCACCATCCGTGTCGCTGACGACCATGTCAACCTGCCGCCGCGATCAAGAGTTGTTATACCCCTATTGACCGAGTCAGCTTCCAGTGATGAAGAGTTTCGGGAAGGTAACCTTCAATTTGATCCTTAGGAAGAGGAATAGGCGTCGCAAGACGAGTAGCTGGACTTCAAGATGGGCGCAGTGTGGTCCTCGTGACGAACTTCCTAAAAGAAACGCAGCACCTCACTAAAGGGACAGCTGTGGGCCTCGTCGAGGAACTCGAAAACTTCGCCGAAATCACCGCGCTTATTGAATAATCATCGCCGCCTCAGCAAACCTGTGCGTTGCCAGTGCAGCTCGGCATCAGCTTTAAGCGTTTGGGCCCAAAACGACGGAAGCTCTGTGATCTCATTGCGCCATGCAGCCACTGCTTTGCGATGTCGTCCAAGGTGCGTAAAGCCACCGTTGCGAAGCATCTCAACGTTACCCAGGACGACGCGCTCCTTGTGCATCGATCGCCATTCCGAGTCTCTTTAAAACGAAGGGAAGTTATCCAGAGGCAAGTGCAAGAAATGCTGAAGGACGACGTAATCCATCCTTCAAGCAGTCCGTGGGGCTCTCCGGTCGTACTGGTTAAGAAGAAGGACGGAAAACTTAGGTTCTACGTGGATTACCCGCAGCTAAATGTGGTGACAAAAAAGACGTCTACCCACTCCCCCATATAGACGGCATGCAAGACCGGCTACGGCCCTCTCAATATATTTCATCGATAGCCACCTGAAAGGCGCCTACTAGCAGATTGATCTCAACGAACGCGACGAAAACCTTCGCCACGCTGGAAGGACTGTACGAGTGCAATGTAATGCCTTTCAGACTATGCCTGGCACCCCCGAATAAAAAGCCATTTGAAATTCAAACGGGTGGGAAACTGGTCCACCCGTTTGAATCAAATGGGTGGCAAACCTGTCGATTGGTTTGGATCAAACGTGATTATGGGATACGATTGCCCGTTTGAAACGGTACCCGTTTAAAACCAAACCCGTTTGATGCGGGTGCCCGTTTGACCACACACGTGACCACACACTTGAACGCGCCATTCGGAGAGGAAATTTATTCGCTAGCCCTAAATGGGTATCGTCTGGAAGGTTGCTTACCTTAAACTTATTTAAGACGTCCTGAAACTCATACACCTATTTCTGACATGCAGGAAACACGTGGAAAAAATCGTGCTCGAGCAGGTGCTTACAAATGGGCAGGAAAACAGACACAAAAGGTCGTTTTCAATTCGCCTAGAAGTTTATTACAACTTATTCCGTAGACATGTACAAACGTGCAAGCGATCTGTGAAATGTGAAGAGGCAATCTAAGCTTTTATAAATCCAAGGTAATTTCAGACCATAATTGCAGACTTTGGGGGAAATTGTTCTCCCGGCTGCCGCGAGATTAGACGCTGCATAATTCAATAGATAATCTGGAAGAGTACACGTAAAAGAACGGGCAATCGTTGCCAACAAGTAGGTTGCAGTGCACTTACCATAATAATAGCGGTCTTGAAAGATATGTCGACGCGATCAAAGCAGGACAACCACACAAACACAAAAACGAGAAGGAAGGCTCCTTGAAGTTTTAACACGATGCGGCGCACAAGCTGTCATTTGCCGAACCCAACCAAACTGCAAGAATTCCTGACTTCTTTGAAGAATCGCTTGCTGCCGATATACGCGTGGGACTTCTAGAACACTGATAGCTTTACTGCACATTCAATACGTTGTCGAGCGACTTCCTAATAAGACCGCAGGCAAGGGCGGCAGATCGAAGCAGGTAGGACGAACGAATTTCGAACTGCACAGGACAACAAGCAGACAAAAAGCAAAAGCGGCAGCCAACGCGAACCGTTGGCGGATCTCGGAGGCTTTGCTTGTCAACGTGTAGCGTTCCCTCCTCTCCCGGGTCACGTGACAGTGCTGAGCAGAGAGAAGGGAGGGGGTGAGGTCAAGGCGCAGGACACCGGGACACCCCCCACACACAAACTCGCGGTCAGTTTTTTTTTTTTTTTCTATTGCAGTCAATGCTATGGGAGAGCGTGCACCAACCGCTGTACACGCGATTTTCTCCTCTCTTCGAATTGCCACAGAAAGCTGACCGCCCCGCGTTTGCAGCCTCGGCACGCAGGCGAATGTGTTCACCACGCTTGAACGCTGGAAATGGCGCGCGCCGGGCTCGCTTTGCGCCCGAGCGCAAAAAGCACCCAGCGCGAGCTCGTAATTTGTCTGCTGGAACAGCGGTCCTGCTCTCGCAATGCTCGATGTTCGTGCAGCGACGTGTCACGCGTTACCTTCGGTGAGTCTTGAAGTGAGGCGAAACGGAGTCTAGAAGTATATCCTTTCACGCGGTCGCGTCCTGTGCAAGAGAGATTTCAGCTGAATAATAAAATTGGAGCAACAAAGAACGCCAGAGTTTTAAAGTTAGGTCCAAATATCGGCTCGGCAACGTCGCATGTTTACGTAAAACAGAATTGTTTATTGTTGTTGCAGTATAAGCGAACATCAGCGCAATCAAAATATAAATATAATTACTTGCACTACGCGGGACGATTGTAAATCTATGAACCGGCGCTCCCGGCTATCCCGAAACAGGCTGCCACTGCTGAAACTGGCGTACCTATGCTCCCAATTTGTACGTTCAGTATTGAACGGGCTCCGGAGAGCCGTTCGATTAAATCGGTACAGCTTGCCGATCACCGGTTACCCGTCTGTTCAACATGGTCAACGGTTTGAGCAAACGTGCGACAACTTTGCCCATACGAGTGACCCATTTGCCCAGACAACTGACCCGTTTGCCAAAGAAGTGAGCTGTTTGCCCAAATAGGTGACCGTTATGGCTCATATGAGGGACCCCTTCGAGCCACACGGGCGACCCCTTTGACAAACTGGTCGCCGACATGGCAATACAGTTAACGGTATGAGCCCGCTTACTTTCATATAGGCGCTAAATGTTTTTTTTTTTAGTAGGGCCAGCAACTTTCCAGCGCGTCATGAACACCACACTGGCTGCAATGAAATGGCAGAGCTGTCTCGTCCACCTTGATGAAGTCGTAGTGTTTTCAAGCGACTTCGACGAGCACTTTGACGGCTCCAATCTGCTGTCAAAGCCATTCACACCGCCGGCCTCACCCTCAAGCCATCGGAAGTGTCTGTTCGCCTACGACGAACTGGAGTTCTTAGGCCACGTTTTTAGCAACGATGGCGTTCACCCAGACGGAGAGAAGACTCGCGCTGTCGCGGCATTTCTAGAGCGAACAGACGAGAAGGCCGCGCGAAGATTCCTTCGACTATGTGCGTGTTATCGCCGCTTCGTTCGCGATTTCACAGAGATTTCCGCACCGCTCACAAACCTCACGAAGGACACCCAAAATGCCGAATGGGCCGAGGAGCAACAATGGCATTCGACGAGTTGAAGCGAAGACTCCAGACCTCTCCTGGTCTTAGACACTGCGATCAAGATGCGAAAACCGAGATTCGTACGGACGCAAGTTACGCAGGGCTTGGCACAGCACTGGTTTAAGTGCAAGAAGTCACCCAGCGAGTCGTCACCTCTACAAGTGGGACAATGTCCAAAGGGGATATATTTTAGTCTACGACTGAAAAGGAATGTCCTGTGGTCGTATCGGCAATCTCAAGTCTCGCCCGTGCTTGTACGGCAGCCCGTTCTGCGTCGTCACGGACCACCACTCGCTCTGCTGGTTTGCGAATCTCAAGGACCCTTCAGGACGCCTTGCTTGATGAAGTCTTCGTTTTCAGGTGTTCAATATGACTGGTATACAAGTCAGGCCGCAAGCACAGCAACACCAAATGCCTATCCAGAGCCCCTGACGAAACATCTCCCGGTAGCAGCAACGACGATGACGACGAGAGCTTCCTAGGTGCAGTGAACACCGACAACATGTCATGACGGCAAAAAGACGATTCTGAGTTGCGCATACCCTTCGACCAGCTTGAAAGACAAGGGGGTGCTATCCCCCGAGTCTTCTTGAGAGCGAAGCCGACCTTCGTCAATTGACAATGTGCACTTTACAAGGGGAACTGGTAACCCTACCCACCTTAGAGAGATCTTCCAAGCCTGCCAGAGCAACTTGACGTCCGGTAACCTTGTTTAAAGCCGTAGGCTGGCCCGAACTCGAGAAAGGTACTACTGGCCTAAGATTCCGAGGACCGTTCACCTCTAGACACGATCATGCAACGAGTGCCCGCGACGAAATAAACCGCCGACGAAGCCGGCAGGTCCCCTGCGGCCGATTCCTGTCGCGACCGCACCGTTCCAACTGATCATAATGCATCTACTTGGTGATTTTCCACCGTCGACGCAAAAAAACACATAGATAACCGTCGCGACCGATTTTCTCACCCAGTACGCCTAGACAAAAGTCTTCCATAAGGTAGGGCTGTTGAAATTGTCCCCAAGTTTTTCATTGAGTCCATTGTTTTCAGGGTCGGCGCCTCCAAAGTCCTTATTACTGACCGGGGATCATCATTCGTGGCTCAGCTGATGCAACAAATCCTTCTTCTCAGTAGCACCAGACCTGTCGAACCACTGCGTACCATCCGCATATATTAGACTAACGGAAAGACTAAACAAAACTATCGCCGACATGATCTCTATGTATGTCGACGTGGAGCACAATACTTCGGACGAGGTGTTATCCAACGTCGCGTTTGCTTACAACAGGGTGGTGCAAGATACACCGGAGTAACACCATTTCAGTAGTTGCATGGAAGAAAAGTAACGATCATGGTCGACGCGATGCTTCCCCACGGACCAGCTGACGATGGGAGCCACGACGCCCAAGTGGTGGCTCAGCGAGCTGAAGAAGTTCGATTGCCCGCACGACTCCGGATTCAATATGAACAACGTATTGACGCCAGCTACCACAACCTTCGTCGGATCGACGTTCGTTTCATGCCCGGAGACTGTGTCTGGGTCTGAACCCCGAAAAAACAGCTTGACTAGGTCTGAACCTAGTCAAGCTGTTTTTTAACAGCTTTTTGTATGGGTTTTCCCACCAGAGTTTCTGGAAATAAACTTGATTTGATTTGATTTGATTTGATTTGATAAGACAACGCGGTCTCAGCGAGGATGTCCTGAAACGCTACTTCGTACTTTACAAAGTGCTTTTTCGACTCGGGGATCTGAACTACGAAGTGGTGCCCGACGAAACACGGTCTTCATCACGCCTACCTCCACCACCGGAAGTGGTCCACGTCGTGCGTCTCAAGCGGTACTACAATCGATAACATTTTTAATTGCGTTTTTGTAGTACACTCAATAGGATTGTGTTCTGCCAGCTTCTGTATTTTCCCATTCATTTGTTTGTCTTTCTCTGTTTTGTTGCTTTTCATGTGGCATCGAGACGGTGCCTTTTTAAAGGGGGGAGTAATTGTTTGTTTGTTTGGCTGCTGCATTTCCCGCCAAGTTGCATCGAGGCAATACTCCTTTAAAGGGGTACTAATGCCACGCGCGTCGCCAAGCGGGCGTGTGTGTGGCCGAATGATTACCGTGCTTGGCTTTCACGCGGAGGATCCAGGTTTGATTCCAGGGAGCCGAATGTTTTTTTTATTTATTTTATTTTTTCTACTTAGCATTCTAGTAACCGTCTCGTCTGATCGAGTGACGAATGTTCTACGCAGCGAACATTCTACGCCGAATGTTCCGGAAACCCACGCGGGTACATAAGGTTTTGTGCGTGGTGAGCCGGAGTCAGTCTCGCCTGAGCGCTCGACCCTGGTGTTTCGCCGACATCAACGCCTACGACGTTAACCTTGTTCCATTCTTTTTTAGGCACAAGTTGGCCCCATTGGTCGTTTAGTTTATCTAGCTATTCACCGCCTCATCATTTGTCATTCGTTAGAAATAATAAGGCGCCGAATATGGAGATGGATTAGCTATCTGACGCACTTCTTTATATATATATATATTTAATACGGGCACGTGCAAGAGGAAACTATATTATTTTGGCCGAGACCTTGAATGGTAAAAAGAAATTACGTCTCTTGACTACAAGCTGCTGCAATGGCAAATCCTCAAAATTTGGCCAGCTTTGAGTGCACTTGTCTAGAAGTGGAAGTGGTTTGACTATTTTTTTTAGAATTCATCCACCATTCCAAATTTGGGCACCTGCGCCTAATCCAGGCACTTTTGTTTTTGAATTAGCAGAGTTCTTAAATTCGGAACATAAATACAATCTTCGGCTTTTGACTACAAGCTGCGGCATTGGCATTTCCTTTATACTGAGCAATCTTTGGGAAAACTCGAAGTGGACATAGTTCGACTGTTTTCAGGTAAATGCTTGTCAAGAAAGTGCTATTATCAAATCTTAGGTTTTAGCCCTCTTCGAGGATTGTGATATCAACTCAGATATTCTAACACGCTCTTCACTCAATTGTTTTTTTTTTTTGTGCGCAGTTCGGCAGGAATAATTAACTTATTGTAAATACGTAATACGTGCCAAAATATTACGCATGGCATATGAATGTTTAGTTGAAAAAAATTGTACTTTCATAAATTGTTGATTCAACACAGTTCTTCAATTTCTTACTATGAAAGTCACTTTCTCAATCACATCACATTATTAGTTCGCAAAAATATTTAGATTTTTTTTTTCACTTTTAGATTATCTTAATATAGAACAAAAGTCAACAATTTCAGTAAATTGATGTAAACATCGGAATACCTTAAATTAAAAACAAAAATTCTAAACGAGAGCGAATCCACCTAAATTCAAAAAGTGACCGCCAAAACCTTACAAAAAATATTTCCGTAAAAAACTACGCACTTAGCACGATATTCATGATTGTAGTTTACAGCAGTCAAATGGACAATCATATATTTTGTTGTGTTTTTGATTTGTGTTAGTTTGAACTTCGCTGTTTCTCAGATATTTGTGCGAGACGCCTCTAAGATATATTTTTCTATATTGTCACGAATGACGAGGTGACGAAACGAAGGAATAACTGAGAAAACTGAAACGTTTAATGGGGCGAACTTGTGCCCAAAACTCAAAGGAAAAAGAAAGATAACAACAGAGCGTCGCGGGCGTCGAAGGCGGCGAAGCAGCATGATCGAACGCTTAGGCGAAAACTGACCCCGCTCGCCATGCGGAGTCCCTTATGTACCCTCGTGAGTTTCTGGATCATTCGGCGTCGAACTTTCGGTGCGTAGAACTTACGGAACTCGATCCGACCAGAATGTTCTCGAACTTACGAGAAGGCCAAGTTGAAAGTATAAATAAAAGGACAGTCCCCTGACTAGAATCGAACCTACACCTTTCACGCGACAGTCAAGCGCGGTAACCACTCGGCCACGCACGCGCTTGCTCGCCGACGCGCGTGGCAATATATTGTAATACAAGTCTTACAAACTACACAATTTGTCATAATATTTCGGAGAAATTGTATTTAATTCATACAACCATGATGGATTTTTATACCCAAGAGTAAGCTGCACACTTTGAAAAACTTAGATTCTATCCGTAGTAGCAAGACCTCTAAAAGTTTGTTCGACTCAGGAACCTGCAGTTTGCACGTCAGAATTATGACATTGTGGCATAACAATAGCCGTGTCCAGGGTGTCGAAAGGGTCACTATTTCGGATCGGTTGGGGTGCGGGCTCAGTAGCATTGTATTTTGTTCCGGTTCGGTTCAGGTTTAGGGTAGCGCAGATAATATCCCTCCGGTTACCGGTTTTTATAGGCGCGAACCGGTTCAAACCGGTTCCTAGCTCGACTCTTGAATATTGACCGAGCACTTCCTGCAGCCTTTTCTGAGTACGAGATACTTACAATAGACTCATCCCCAAACTACTCCCTCTTCAGGCAGACCTGAAAACCCTGCACAGTGACGTACGCAAAAGACACCATTAATGCGGCAAGGCTATTACTTGTATAATACTGTTATTATAATATAACATTATATATTATACTTATAAGCGATCGGCTTTCCATTTTTATTGTGTCTTTTGCACACGCAACTGCGCAGTATTTCAAACTCTGCCAGAAGAGGGCGTAATTTCGGGATGGGTCAATAGATCTTTCCAAAAAAGAGCTGTGGCCGGTGCCATCTTTAGTGTTCGGGCGTATAGCGCGTACTTTGCTCGCTTTCCGAAGTGACGAACACGCACGTGCTGGGCTGTGAAGATCGCACGCTGGGCTGCGATTTTGTAAGCAGCAAAATTCTCTCTAGCTGGATTTCTTGCCCTTTATAAGTTTTTGTTTGTTTTTCTCTGCACACACGCGTTTTCTAGACATGGTACCTGTAGCCCTATGTTGCGCTTTTTTGACTCCCACGGCGACTAGGGAGAAGGAAGTGACGTAAACAACGCAGCAAACGCAGATTGAACGGTTAATGGTGAGAGTCGCTGATGACAAATTTCCCCAGAAGAAAACAAAGAAAAAGTGAGCTTTGTATTCTTTTGCGGAAATTCGTCATCAGCGACTCTTACCAATCAGCATACAACCTGCGTTTGCTGCATTGTTGACCACTTCCTTCTGCCTAGTCGCCGTGGGAGTCCAAAAGGCGCAACATAGGGCCCCTGTTTTCGGCGCCCAGCAGGATGTCGCAGCTATGCCCCAGAGTGGCTGACCGGGTAACGAGAGGAAACAAATGTGCCGTAAAACACAAAAACAGGTATGTCGAGTGCGCAGTGGGGTAGTTTATTGAATACCGTCAAGCTGTGGTCGTGTATACATCGGCCAGACTGGCCAATGTTTCAATGACCGGGCATTTGAGGCTGCACGTATAATGAAAAAATGACTACATCTTGACAGCGCTTCGGGTTCCGGCGGAAAAAAACGCAGTTCTAAAGATCTCGTGGCGATGCTTTTTCTTGTCATTTTGACTTTTTATCGCAAACAACGCTCTATGCAAATGACCAGGTCTGAGGGACTCAGAATTAGTTACATAGCCTAAATTGTTAAAGTTCTGACCTTTATAATATTATTACAGTGCTAACATTTGAAACTGTCAGCCACCCAACAAACTCCAGGTAATGCCACCAGAGCGAACAACGTTTCTCGAATGCTCAGTTGAAGACGATGAAAGAGGACTTCAAACAAAAATGAGAACCCGTCAACCCTTTAGACCCGTCAACCCTTTAGACCCTTAAACCCTTTAGACCCATCAACCCTTTAGATCCATCAACCCTTTAGACCCATTAGCCCCTCAGAAATTAAATTCTTTATACTCCGATTCATAATTAGTGTACAACACTGTCAGGGCTACTGACACGCGCATGTGGCTTCATCAAGTGCAAAGGCAAAGGTACGCATCCAAGTCATCTCTTTGGTCGTCAAACGACGGCACTATAGCTTATGGGGACTGAGGTACTATCACGCAGTAACTCCTTGGGGTCCTTCACCACCGCCCGCACCATGCCTGTCACTTGTCGACCCCTCGGCCTCAATCACCCTAAGCTTAAGCTGGAGCGTTCTCTCCGTTCTTTCGTCCAGTTCCGCTTTCTGTCAGAGAGCTTCTCGTTCGGCCACTCTGTCCTCTATTTGCCGAGCTCGTTCCTGATCAACCCAAGTTCGTAATTCTGTTCCTGTCGCGGACGCCAGTTATTGTCAGCTGTTTTTATGGTAAAAAGAAAGGAAACTGAAAGGTCCGTCTGATTTTTGATATCAAAGAAATATATTTGCACCCAGTTGTTCTACTTTCTGAATCCCCGCAAAGAAAAAAAAAGGAAACTTATGAGCAAATAAATAAAAGAAAAGGGCATTCATCCAAAGTTCGACTTGCCTAGGTTGGCACTGGTTTACGCTGGTGGTAGAAGCCGGTCTGGTTTGGCTCCAGCTGCCGGCCCACCGATGGTGACCAGTGAACCGGTTGTTGGGATGGCTTTGCCGGTTCGCTCTTGAGCCAGGCTTTCCGTTCAAAGTTGACGGTGAGGACAGGTCGGCAGATTTCTATGGATGACAGCTTTGCCGGCGTATTCCGGAGCCAAACTTTTCCGAATGCGTCCGCTTTCGCCGTGAATCTCCTCGTTCCCCTCGACTTCCTTTTCTTTCCTCCCCTTTTATTCTTGTCTCCTTTCATTTTCTTCCTCTTTTTGTCGCTGTATTGATCACATCATTACAACACGCAGTCATAATTTTTGCCTAGTATTTTAAGCACTAAAAATGTTGAATTAGAAATTGCATACAAATCCAACTGGCAGGCTACAGTTTTTCTTAAGGCCGGTTCAGACACTTGCGTTTGAGTGCGTTTGACTGCGTTGCGTCGAGAACCGAATGCGAGTCACCGGCACATCTGTGCTTCGTATGAAGCGTAAAATCCAATTCGAGGAATCAACTTGGCACGCGAGATAAGCAGCAGGAATGTGCTGGTTTCTCACAGCCGCAACGCAGACAAACGCAGTCAAACGCAACTGTCTGAACCAGGCTTTACTTCAACAAACTTCTGCGAGTTGCTTGTAATTGTTTGATGGGTGTGTTTGAAGGCCCCACAGACATTTCAAAAAACCTCTTAGAACTTTCTAAAGGGCATTTCAAACCCTTTAAGAAAGATTCTGATGTGGCCCAGAACGCATCAAGGAATCTTAAAGGGTCCTTCAAACCTTTTAAGAAATCTTTCAAGTCCCCCTTAGACCTTTCAAAAGGTTTTGACGGGCCCTTTAGACTTTCTTAAAGGGTACGTCAAACCCATCAAAGCGTTTTGATGGGCCCTTTAGACTCCCTTGAGGGGTACGTCAAACCCGTTAAAAATTCTTGAAGGCCCCCTCAAACCTTTTAAAAAGTTTTGAAGGGCCCTTTAGGCTTATTTTCAATAGGGTAACGTTGCCTCCGACGGCTCATGTTTTTTTCATTTTCGTTTTGTAAGTTACACTCCGAACACGCTGAAGAAACGATTGTTTTGTAGCCTGAGCAACACTGGCGGCCGAGGTTGAGCAGTTTCGCGTGGCTCCTGGAGAGCTGTGCTGCGCATGCGCGAGGAGCAGTGACGTCACACGGCGCACAGCTGGCGCAAAATTGTCAAATTTGGGGTTTTTACGTGCCAAACCAACGACCGGTATCTGGTACGCCCCAGCGGAGGACCGAGGATTAATTTGGACCACCTGGGGATCTTTTGACGTGCAACCGAAAGCTAGGCTACACGGCGCCTCCTCCGCAATAAGCCTCCGTCAGATTGCAGGCACCTCGGCCGGGATTCGAACCCGCCACATGGGGATTCGTAGGCCAGCGCTCTCGCCTCGGAGCCACCGAGGCGGCTGCACAGCTGGCGCGCCGGAGCCGCCGCCGCCGCGCGCGCCTCGGCGGTTTGCGCATTCCAGAGGAGTGACGTCATAGGCCCGGCAGACGCACTGGAGCCGCCGCGTGCCCAGCTATGCGCCTCCGTTGCGCAGTAGCCAAGTCTGACGCTGAACCGGAGCTGCTTGATAGCGACTCTCATTTTGTGCGCATGTGGAGAGGTATCAGTGGGGGTATACATATAGCGGGGCGTTTGCCATTGTGGTATAGGCATGGAGAAGGAGAGCGAAATTGCTGCTCAGCAGCGCAGAAGAGCGGAGAAGCTTAACTCATCAGATACCGAAGATGTCACATAATCCGTATACCGTGCGTGTGTCGTTAAGCTAAGAATAACCAGCTGAACCTAAGCTCACGCTACGTATATCCTGGCATAGCCGAGCTAAGCCACTGCATTTTTTTTAATTGCAATGGACCACAGGTGACTTTACAAACTATACTGCCGATGCAGCGCGGTCCCAGCTTCCGTCAGCGTATCGCTGCACTCAAGCGCAAGGTCACGTGGTGAGCTCTCTGTGCTCGATTGGCTAAATGGCTCATCGACTGCAACTGTAATCCGTCTTGAGGTCAAACATTCGCGGGCGCGTAGGCTTCCGTCTCTAGAGTGGCGCGATCCGCTCCGACACTTTTACATTTCGTAGCCAAGCGGCCAAGTGGTGCTTTGAAATCGCCGCCGCCTCTACCGCGCCTTCATGGTCAATCTAAGAAACAAACTGAAGTTGAAGCTTTTCAGATGCCTAAGTAGAGGCGGGAACTGAGCGAGCTCGCTCACCACGCCCTCTCTTTGTGTCTCTGCTTTTGATGATGATGATGTATTTTTGTTACGTATGCAATAAAAATGAATGTAAAAATATATGACAGCATGTAGGATTAGTCTTGGCAAGATAAGAAGACATACGCCCGAAACTTTTCCCATGAAGAACAATTATTGACAGAATTGACCTTGAACCGCTTTGGTTGAACCGGTAACCGCCACATCAGATTATGGTTTTGTTCCGGTTCGGCTTCAATACGAAGCGTTCGAAATCGGTTTAGGTTTTGTACCGGTTGTGTCAAAAATAACGGTTTTGATCCGGTTTTCGGGTCGGGTTCGGGTTCGGTTCGACACCCTGGCCGTGTCACATCGTATGTAGTTGTAGTATGGCAAAATGTGCAAAGCGTAACGTGTTTGGCGTGTGGCAATATTTGAATATTAAATTTGTGTTTCCTCTATGGAAGCGTTGCCGTAACCCACGAAGCGGTGGCTCAAGCAAAAGATGTAGCGCATCTCTGGACATGCTTTGGCGAAATGTTGCAATTCAGCTACTGCAATATATTAGTACTAGCGCCCAATTAAGAAGGGCATGTGGATGCATTAAATTATACTTATAGTTTAGTTCTTGTACTTTATGTGATAAGGAACCTAGTATTTTCCTTGTGATTATTTTTATCAACTTACTCGTGAACTAAGAGTTGCATATATATAATACAGTTTTGTTTTATCTCTGCAGGAAGTTCAATGATGAGGAAAGCAATACTATGCGTATATAGTATTACGGTGCCGAATTCAACGCAGCCAACAAATCCCGGAGTTTGTGACTACACCTTCCTTGACTCACTATACAGTCCTTCACAGTACACAACGCTTTTAGACCATACGACAGAAGGTATGCGATGGTTCAAAGGACTGGTGGGACAGCAGGCGAACACCAAGACTGAATTTGGACTTTTCATACGCTACTCGTAAGTACCTAAAGGTTTGTTGTCTATTTGATGGACACAAATAACAACGTCCGAACCTTTAGAAAACAGGACGCCTTATGTCCTGCGCACAATTAAAATTAGGCATTCTTAACCAGTACAGCGAGGCACGCTAATCGATTTACATACTTATAGAGCACAAAGCACATAGGCCAGTATAATGAACCCGTTCCGCTCGCTGTCATCATTGGGTAGTGTGCTTTGGAATATGTTCCGAGAATGGGCAATAAATTTCCAGTGATGAACATCAGACGCCCGCATATCGACTATTGCATCATTTCGCCCAATCCTTCCTGTAGTTTTTGAATCTAAGATAGACCAACTTGCCCAGCTACAATTTCTTCTTTTATGCTTCCACAGCCCAGTAACCCAGCCTCTTTTGCCTATGTTATAGATGCTGGAACGTCGTATCGAAAAGGCCAGTCTCACCACGTGTACCGTGCATGCGTGGCGGTACCTTAACATTAGTTCGTAGGAGACAGGCGCCAACCCCCGAGGGGGCTCGAGCCGCGTCGTGCTCTTATCGCGCAAAGCATCAGTGGGGTGGCTGCGCGTGCAAAAAGATTCCAAATGGTTAGTTAATGCCAAATTATTGGGATTTCCCAAGAAACAAAGACCCTACATTTCGGCTCGGGTACATAAACTATACATCGTCGAATGCTCGAACTCCGCGAGAATGTGACGGTAATGGTTTAAATAGAACATGAACGTTCAACATGACACTATCTAAAAAAAAAAATTGAAGAAAAAATAATTATTCTCAATGACTTAATGTCCACATAAGCCCACTATTCTCAAAACGAGAAAGGACATTGTGAGCGCTTGTAGCGTCTACTTCAATAAAAAAGGCCTGTCACCAAGAAAGAAAAGATCAGCTATCTTTCTCGCAAGTGTTTTCCACTGATATATATCCCGCAATCATCTACAATTTTTGTTCATGTATTGGCGATATTGGGCTTAAGTAAACGTCGGCTGATGAACAATGTTTTTTTTAATATTTTTTTGTCCAGATGATATATTGTTCTCAAACTTTCGCGTTCTACGTGAACGCTGGCGCACTTGCTGCTAACACTTCTTGAAAGTAACAACTTATATAGCCATGAAAAACGTTAGTGATGACTACAAACGGCGTAGCCCGCTATCAAGAAATTCATATTATTTTGCCAATAAGGTTATGAACATGCTATTCGTACATCGCATGCCTGCGTCCTTTGTACGGCTCACGCCTCGTGTAGCTTTCCACATACGTTATCTCGGTACCTAACAAAACAATTTGTGTCATAAAATGACGGGCAGCAAGGACTTCGGCTGCAGTGCGTAAGCGCTGCAGCCAGGGCCCTTGCTCTTACAAAAGACAGATGCCAAACAAAATATAGCAAACAAATTCACAAAATACACGACCGGTGTTGGGTACGAAATCCCAATGTCATATTGTTATGTATGCATTGCTCACACAGGCCGTTGTTTTAACGGTCGCGCCCGGAAACATAACGCGGCAACACGAGCTACTCCCTCACGACATCTGTCCTGGCACTGCAGCCGCTGCCCTTGTTCCGTCAGTTGATGGCACCACATTTTTGGACAGGTACCCAGATAAAATATCAGGAGAGCTACACGAGGCGTTTGAGATGAAACCCAAAGACACCAAGTGTATAAATGACACATCCATCACCTTGACGGCAAAATAATATGAATTTCTTGATAGAGGGCACCACAGGTTCTAGTCACGACTGACGTTTGTCACGGCTATATGAAAGATTGTTTTTTTAGTAAATGTTAGTTACGAGTTCGCGAGTGTTTACGTCAACCTCTTATACCTGTCGATTTTCCGGCGCTTTTCAATGATTCTGAAATTCGCGGGATTTCTTGAATCGACGTAGCCTATTTGCGCCAGTCGCATGACAGCTAAAATTCTAGCAGGCTAAACACGGTGCAATTTACATTGTACGTTTCTCTGAGTGATCCAGTCAAAGCGATGGCTTACGTTTCAAAACAAGTAAAACGTTGGGAAAGAGACGTGAAAATGCGTGCATGCTCGCCGATCGCGCTTCAACTTAATTGCGATCCTCGTACGAATAGGTGCCCTGTGGAAACCGCGTGGTTGACACGCCGAAAACCAAACTAAAACCGAGACCAGCAGAATCCAAGAGCTACTTGGTGCACTAACATGGAGCAAGTAGCACTGCCTGCCTCTGCCCTTCCTAGCTTTCTTTTCATTACCGCAGAAAGTTGAGCCTAGAAAAGATAGGTTGCTCTTTTTGGCTAACTCAGGAGAGTTAATTTCAGGCTTTAGTAACAAAGCCGAGCCAATCCGTAATCGACCACTTTTTAGTATGCTTCTTTGTGGACAAAGAACAACGACCAGACGCTTTGTTTTTACGCGTTCGTGTAATGAACTAGCTCCGCAAGTGGCAGCTATTCGTAACTCCGTGGTCGGGTCAAGCAATAAACAACCTGACTTTGTATATCTTCTGCTTCGTGCCCACCAAGCGCCCATTCCCCAGCTCTACATGAGTATTACGAATTTAGAGTGGGCGCATGCTATTAGAGTTAGAGAGACAACAGTATTTCACATATTAGAGTGTGTAATGCTGTTGTCTGTTTAGAAAAAAATAAAAAAAATAAGGCAAATTCCAGCAGGGCCCTGCGGAAGCAGTGCATGGGCCCAGTTTCACCTTTTACAAAGCATCATGCCTCGAATGGCAGTAGAAAAACGGGTGGGGCTGATACCCCTACAGGCCTTTGCTGAGTTCATAGCTGCTATCCGGACTGGCAGCTCATGGGCAGCTTCTAGTCACCTGGAGTTGTTTCGTCATCATAAAGACTTCCTGGACCACCTTGAAAAAATTTCGACTGAGATTCTGGAGAAAATAAAAATGGATTTGTTTTGCAGAATATCAAAATAACAAGTGGTACCATTACTGGAGTAAACTGGTAATTCGAGCTAGTTGGTACATTCACTAAGAATACACAGCTCACAAATCGTCCGAGGAAGAAGAAAGGACAGTAGAACGAAAAAGCGCTCGTTCGTTCTGCTGTTGTTTTCTCTTCCTCCGATATTTTGTGCGCTGCTTAGTCTTAATGGCAAACATTACGCTTCTCTTGCCGTCGACAGTGCAAATGCCATGATGAGACCACCATTTAAAATAATGAAAGGCAAAAAATTGGCGTCGCCATGATGTCTTTGTTTTAAAGACAGTGTGCATGTAGACCTTAGATACACACTGGAAACTTAAAAACATGCCGGGTACCTAAAACAAATTAAACACCTGCTAGAAATAGCACAACTCGCATGATCTGCATACGCACAGCGATCAACAAGCCTCTTTATGTGTTTTGTAGTCCTGGATTATAGACCAAGAATCAAAATCCAGGGATGTAATGGAACTGCTTTGTGGTAGTGCAATGCGCTAGTTTTTCCTGGAGCTACTGTTTGTACATGCACCTAAGATGCGTTAAAGCTGATTCACACTGTTGCAACCGACTACCACCGAATTTAACCGAACAGGGTTTTAGACCGCTTACGACTGCCCTTGCTGGTGCGCGGTACGTTCATAAGCCATCTCAAGAGGCCTATAGACCGGTTTCGCCGGACTCAGTCCAAATCGGTTCAAACAGTGTGAACCAGCCTTTAGACCAAAATTGTACCCAGCATTGGGTCTTCACGATGGTCAAAATATGTTTTAGAATACTCCCTTCAACTTTACAGAACCTCAGGCATTAAAACGTTGTAGTAAGTAGCGATCCGTCACACTCAAAGCTGGGTCGCCTTGATTTTAACGTTTATCCGCTGTGCAATCGAGGTCGCCTGTCAGATGAGAGATTTTCCACTGCAACCTTTTGTACCACTACACATTCTAACCAGATCAGAAAAGTTTATTCAAATGATTCAACATCTTTTCTGAGCCATGTAAACTACCTGTGCACTCACGGGTTCCACAAGTTACGAATATAGCCGGGGTAAATTATAACTTCGCTAAGGCAAGCAAGAATAATCTTTATTAGCGGCAGTAGTAGTACTCTGGGTTGCAGGCAAGGCGATACAGATATGCAGGGACTCGTACGTACTAGCATCCGCTAGCCCTTAAACCAGGAAAAAAATAATTGAAATGACACACAGGCCAGAAGAGAGACAAAAACGAGAACGATGAGATTGGCAGGCTTCGGTCAACACATTTAAGAAACTCCAGGCCCACCCACCGCAAACCCGACGCCACGCACAGCAGGTTGGCGCGGGGAAAACACCTTACGCGAGCGCCGCGACGACGCCCCGCTTGGAGCATGATCTATCAACCCGCTGCAACCCGCCAAACGCCAGCACCACACCGGCACCCAAACCGCGCCCTCCTCCATCCCGCTGGACGCGGCGCAAAACACTAGTGCGCGCCCCATTTAATTCGTTACGCGTGTCACTCTCCCTAACACATTCAGGGCGCTTTATTTAAGATCGGTATCCAAGCGTTTGACAGCGCAGAACAGTTTAGCGCAACTGGGACAACTTCACAGCGTGTCAAGATCGGTATCCAAGCGTTTGACAGCGCAGAGCAGTTTAGCGCAACTGGCACAACTTCACAGCGTGTCCAAACGACTCGGCGATAGCAACGCGAACTTTTGAAACAATCTAATCAGAGTCTCTGCAGTGCTCCGGTGTTGCAAAACATTCATGGGAGTTTCAAGATAGCGGCTAGCATTTACGCATGGTCTCAACAAACAGCCTCCACAAGGGATAGCGATCATTTGCCAAAACGCAGCCAGCACTCGTCTTCTGAACGGCGACGAGATGACCCACGACGCCTCCGGCCAGTGACATGTAACCTCGGATACCGTAAATCGCCGAAAAAAGTAAAATATCATCCGAGTAGCGGTGGAAACGTCAGTTACGTTGTTTGGAAGATCATCCAGCAAATCTAGATACTCTTCTTGTATGCACTATGAATATGAAATCGGCGACACTTGACTAAACTATGATAAGGCCCACACATGTTGAGACTGAGGCATTTGTCTGCACGGACGAACAGCAATCCAGGAGCTGCTTGTGGCGTTGGATTTGGACAAAGCAATGAATTGAAATACAACTGAAGCATATTTTGGTTTCGACCCCACTCTATCACAGTTTATAATTCTGATGCCAATATTAATAGCGTCGTCATTACTCCAGTTGTCGTGTTTTGTACGCACTGTGAAGAAACTTCTTGGCCGAGCGGACATAATGTCTCAGCTTTTTTCCTGTTTATGTCCCGTAATAATCTTTGTTTGCTGATTGAAATCTACATCACAATATCTCCATCTCCTTCCTCATTCATCGGGTGTTCGACAGGTTAATTCTACTTGATCTTTTTTTGTTAATTTGTGTAGACATCTATTTGCTTAATAAATCACTGGATATTTGTTTTACGTTTTCGTTTTGCTGATTAATATTATTGTATTTCCACCATTTTTATTTTCTCCGGCTTCGTTTTAATAACAGACAGTCTTTTGCGGTTCAGTCAATCGTTCTTTTAGACTTTGTTGATCACGTACAGCGGACAATACAGCAGTGATAGGAGTAGAGGGAAGGCGGGGGGGGGGGGGGAGCTTTCAGGGTCGAACCTCACCTATCCATACAAAATAAAGGAAGCGTGCATTTTGTGTTTGGCGTGGGACTTGCTGAGCATGACTGTGAGTTTTGAGATAAAGCGCGTTAGTTATAGGTGGTGACAGGTAGTGAAAGCTCCTACCATCTCTTTCCACTTTTGCAGAGCGAACGCTCGAATGGACACGAACCTATTCCCAGCGTTTACATTTAAACTGTAGCCAACTGTGACGTTTCTCTTGATAGACATTCAACCTTGCTACAGGTCCCAAGGCATAGAGAGGTGTTATTAATTAGATAACTTGGTGTGCGTCTGGAAACTGAAACGTTTGTGGCGAAAGCCACTGTTGGAGAAAGAGGTTCACGTGTAAAAAAAAATACGTATCAGTTCAGTCTTGGATTTCACCATAGGTAGTCGCCTTTTGTCAGTCTTTCCACGGTTGCCACCCGGACGTGATCATCGTCTTCCTCCAACAGTGGCTTTCGCCACGAACTCTTCTGTTTCCAGACGTACCGTAAGTTAGTCGTTTTCTGAAGCTTGCCAACTATTCTCGGCATCGCTCACCTGAGGATCTCAACTTACCGCCCGCAGGCAAATGATTTGGTCGAGCGGTTCAATCGTCATCTCGACGCCTCACTCATGGAAAACGCCACACCAGATAAGTGGTTCATGTCTCTACCCATCGTCCTCCAAGGGTTTCGCACAGGTGTAAAGAAAGACCTCGGATGTGCCATATCACATTTAGTCTATGGCACATCGCTGCGCCTCCCAGCTGAATTGGTCAGCCCTATCACCTGCAATCATGGCGGCTCCAGGAGGACTGCAGAATTGCTTTACGTGGAGGATTTAGCCCGTGTGTTCGGTAACGTTCGCTCTACACCGACGTGGACAAGCCACAGCAAGCCTCCCTTCCTCCATCGGAACCTCCACCACAGCAGCTACGTACTTTTGTGCGTCGGCAGCGTCCGCCGTTCGCTTTAGCCACCTTACACTGGACCCCACCTCACCGTGGCACGCGGCGAAAAACCATTCACCCTGCGGGTCAATGGCCCTGAGTGGGTCGTCCCTGACGACCGCCTCAAGCCGGCACTTTTAATAGCGATACGATCGCTCAGCCGGTTGATGTTTCCGCCACGCAAGGTGCCTCCGCAGCCATACCTACAAACTGTTTTCAGAGCAGGCAATAAGCATCTTTAGAAAACTAAGAACAAGTGCACGTGGCTTCGTGTTCCCATTCTCATGTGCATGTGCTCACCCCAGCTTTGACGGGAATAGATCCCTGCAGAAGTCACGCTAACCTTGACAACGTATCACAAATTGGTTCTCAACACGTCGACGCGTGTTCCGCCGAAACGTGCCCCAGGTGTCCTACGCTTCTTTTCACTAGTAGTGCGAGCGAAATTGATGTGAAGTCGGTGCTACCACCTCAAGAGCTCTCCTTCTCGCGCAGTTATGGTGAAAGAGAGACTAATGTGTCGTAGAACAATGCAATTTTTTCTAGATTTTTTTTATTGTCTAATAGATGACACGATAGATCTATGTTTCGACTGCTTGAATAGTGGGGTTCGCATCTCTCAAGACAGTCAAAACAAGTTCGTCAACGTTTCAGCACACTAACAAAACTGACACTCAAGCTTTCATACACAGGAAGAATAAAGCTCTTACGCAGCGCTGTGTGAGAGTATTATTCATTATGTGTGTGAAAGCTTGAGTGACACTTTTTTGGTTCGCTGCAACGTCGATCAACAGGAACAACCAACGCGCATAATTTGAATTTCGAACAGTAAAAGCAAACCTCCGTTGTCAATAACAAGCTTTTTCTACAGGAAGATGCCATGATAACCCTATTTCGTATATATAAATACTGATAAGCATCAGTCCACGTGAAACATATCGAAACGCGGATTAAAATCCAAGATGTCTACATTTTCAAATGAATATTAAAATATAAATAAAGACTTTTATTCGCGGTATCTAAATGGTCACTAGCGCCACCTGCGGTTTAAGCGTTCTCAAGTGTTTTACTCGATGCGTGGCCAAGGCTTTTGTAACTTTGCGGACCGTGAACACTGTTGCGCTGTCTAGGTGCGCTGGCTGTGCGGACCGCATTCCGTGTGTGATGGCGGTGTCAAGTGAGTCAGATGAATCATTGACACTTTAGATGAATAATATATATCAGTTTCGCATACTCTGGCCCTAAGTTTTGACGTAGGTGCAGCCAGAGCAGACTAACCTCTTCTTGAACTTAGAAACGCAAATGAGCCTTTTTTGTGTCCAGCCAGGAAGTATGCCTTTCTCTGTCGGAGGTTCACGTGTCGTGTTTCATTTGACAAAATAAAGGCTTAGCACATGTCGCTTTTACAAAACATTTTTTTTTTTGCTTGAAGCTTCTGAAGCAAGTTCTCTTTCGCGAATAAAAAGCATCACCAGGCTGAAATTACGTAGGATAAAACAGGTTTTTGTTAGCAGTGATAGAGTGAAGGCGAGCTGGTAATTAATTGACATCTTGGAGACCCTAAGATGGGGAACGATACAAAAAACGGACGAACACAACAAAACACAACAGATTTTGTTGTGTTCGTCCGTGTTTTTATCGTTCCCCATCTCAGGATTTCCAAGATGTAGATTTTTGTTATTTATTTGAACTTGCGACAATCAATTTGTATCCAGCACCCGTTTATTCTTTGTAGTATGCAAAGAACGCGGGATTTGAGCGAACGCAAAACTTAACATGCGTATTCAACGCCCCTGCAAGGTACGCAGATTTATTTGAGCTATCTTTTTACATTATTTTTTTTTGAAGCACCGACTGATGGCGATTTGTTATTTTTTTTCTGGAAGAAACACCGGCCTCTGGACTCTGATGAAATCTGTTCTGTTGTCGTTCCTAATTTACACATTCAGTGCAAGAGTTTCTTGTTTTTTTGGCGTTTTTGCCAAATACGAGACATGGTGCGGATTTACGGACCTTGCTTGCGGTTGTGGTGTACCATTGTCATGGACGTCTCAATAGAACCCGATGATCGCGTCACGCCGACAAGCGCAGTATTCTTTCAAGCAAAAAGAGTCAACGGATCCGGCTCATAGGTCCAAGCACAGATACCTATGGGCAAAGCGACGTCAGGGGCATGGTGATACTTGCCTAACAGTCCAAATTAAGCGCTAGGTAAGAAAAAAAACAACATAATTACAGGTGATGAAGTTAAAATTGGCCGTAGCGGGTACTTGAGGGCCCGATGAAAAATAACCTCCAACCAAGAAGCAATGAATGGCTGCAGTTGCCAGTCGTTGTTTGGCACCCTGAATCTTCCAATGGCAATAAATGACGCCCGAAACCACTCCCCGGCGTTCCGTGGAATCCTGGGGCCAGTGAATTCAGTGAAGCGCCTCAATTCAGTGAATTCAGTGAAGCGCGGGAGCAGCATCGTGATGAAGCTTTTTCACGCCATGCGCTTGTTTACCCAGGTCACGGCATGTTTCCAGTTCAGCGCGGGATCGGCGGCCTCCCCCGGTTGTGATTCTGCGACACCTCTTCTTCAAGCCACGAAAGACGGCCCTTCGTGCGTACCCGCCTGGCAACCACGCTGGACGTTCCCTCAGTCATTCAAGGCCACCTCATCAACATCACCATCAAGCTTCGATAAAAATAGCTGGCGGAATCTTCGAGGCTTCAGTGGGCATGGGAGCAGCATCGTGATGAAGCTTTTTCACGCCGTGCGCTTGTTTACCCAGGTCACGGCATGTTTCCAGTTCAGCGCGGGATCGGCGGCCTCCCCCGGTTGTGATTCTGCGACACCTCTTCTTCAAGCCACGAAAGACGGCCCTTCGTGCGTACCCGCCTGGCAACCACGCTGGACGTTCCCTCAGTCATTCATGGCCACCTCATCAACATCACCATCAAGCTTCGATAAAAATAGCTGGCGGAATCTTCGAGGCTTCAGTGGGCATGGGAGCAGCATCGTGATGAAGCTTTTTCACGCCGTGCGCTTGTTTACCCATGTTAGTGAACACACGTCAATAGTCGAGAAAAAAAATCGGGTAACGTATACCTCGTGCTGTTCCCATGCCCGGGAGTGATGCTTTCCGTGATGATTTCTTTGTGCCGTCAGTGCTTTGAGGTTATTCGCCAGGCGCTCTTGTTGTCGGGAGACGTAGAGTTAAACCCAGGCCCCCACAAGGGCGGACCTTCTACAAGGTCCCAAGAGCCAGTTGCACCCGTAGCCGATAGCCCATTAAATGGCGCGCTACAGAAACAGTTCAATGAAATGTTCGCAATGTTACAAGGCGTGAATTCGCGCACAGCAAAGATGGAACAGGATCAGTCAAATTTAATCAGTACAGTAAATGATATAAAAAAAAAGCCAGGCATCAATTGAAAACAAAATCACAGATATGGATAGAAGGCTGATTGCGGTCGAATCTAAAACTTCGTCCAGTGACGCCATTCAGCATGACTTGTGTGATTTGCGGCGGTTGACCGATAGTCTCAAAGATGAAAATTCGCGATTGCGGGTTAGTCATGCTGAGCTGGAGGACCGCTCACGGCGAGATAATCTTTTGTTTTACGGTTTGACGGATTCTCCTTCTGAATCCTGGAATCAAACGGAGGAAAAACTAATGACTGTCGTCTCGGACACCCTGAATTTGCCTATTCCTACGGATTCAATTGAACGCGCACATAGGCTCGGCGCCTTCGCAGACAACAAATGCAGGCCAGTTATCGTAAAATTCCTCTCTTTTAAAATGAAGCAGCAAATTTTGTTTTCAAGCGCCAAGCTGAAAAGTAGCGGCATCACTGTGAGCGAAGATTACTCTATCTCTACGCGTCAGGCTCGAAGAAAACTAGTCGAATTTGCCAAAACGCAAAATTCTGTTTTTAAGCTGAGATACAACAAGCTCTACATTAACAGCAAGTGTTATGGTTACAACTATGCAGATGACAGTGTGTTTGAACTTGCCACGCACTCTGGACAGCAACCCCAGAGTCAACGACCGAACAATGAAGACGAATCAATACAGGCAAGCGCTTCGCGATAACATAACGCGAGGGGCAGTGGACTGGCTTCCAATAGCAAGAACAAACTTTCTTTTCACTAATATAAGGAGTGTTTCATCTAAGCGTGACGAATTGAACTCGGTCGTTGACTCGTGCGATGCTGACGTGGTAGTACTAACCGAAACATGGCTTTCCGCAAAGGTTGGAAACAATGAACTTTTTGAATGCGGCAAGCGTTTTAATGTTTATCGGTATGATAGAGGGCAAAGGTGCGGTGGTGGTGTTTTGATTGCCGTGGCCGATAACCTTTGTTCGTCTTCTGTAGAAGTCGTAAGCATTTTAGAACTTGTATGGGTAGAGCTTCGCGTATGTTACCAAAGGTTTATCTTAGGTGTTTGTTATCGACCGCCGTCATTAAGTGCTACTTTTGTTGAAGATTTGCATGATGCAATTAACACTATTATTGTACGATTTCCAAATGTGCCAATCATGTTGCTAGGTGACTTTAACTATCCAAATATTATATGGTCGAATGCATCTTCTTATCCCAGTCCATATTCTAGTGAATGTGTTAATTTCTTGCAAATGTGTGCTGATTTTAATCTCTCGCAAGTTGTAACTCAACCAACCCGAATTACAGCCTACAACATCGAGTGTTTTAGATCTTGTGTTGACCACCTCACCTGAACTTGTCGCTCCCATATCTTACATGCCTGGTTTAAGTGATCATGCTTTGCTTCATTTCACATTAAACATCCCCGTTCACCGCAATGACAGCCACAATAAATACATCAGAGATTATAAGAAGGCTAACTTTGGCGCAATTAACCGTGAGTTATGTACTTTTCTGGACGAGTTTCTACAAGGATTCAACAACAGGTCTTTGGATATTAACTGGAATTTATTTAAAGATAAAGTCACTTCTCTCACAGATACCTTCATACCTCTGAGAATGGTCACATCAAACCGAAACTCACCTTGGTTTAACCAGTCATTGAAAAGACTGTCGAATAAGAAAAAACGCATGTTTCGTTCCGCTAAGTCATCCAATTCCCAGTCCCGTTGGGATACATACTTCTCTGCAGCAAATGATTATAAAATTGCACTAAAAGAAGTCAAAGATTCATTTTTTAATCAAACATTACCTTCCATGCTTATAAATAACCCCAAACAATTTTGGAATGTTGTTAACAAAAATGATGATTACGTTATAGCACTTCGAGATTCTGACGGCACAGCAATTCCCAGCGATGAATGTGCTAGTATACTTAACACTGTGTTTTCTTTGGCGTTTTCTACCAATACAGTTACTAGCTATCCTGACTATTCATCTTTCGAGTTTCCAAGAATGGACCCAATTTTTATAGACACTGTCGGTATTGCAAGTATAATCGAAAATCTTAAGATATCGTCATCTTCTGGCATTGATAACATAAATTCTAAATTTTTAATAAATACTAAGATGTATAGCTCGATAATCCTGACTAAACTGTTTGAGCAATCTCTTGATACAGGTTGTGTACCTGAGGATTGGAGGGTCGGGAAGGTGATTCCTTTGCATAAATCAGGCGACAAGCATTGTCCAAATAACTTCCGACCCGTATCACTCACCAGCATTCCATGTAAAATCATTGAACATGTCATTTACTCGCGTCTTGCAAACTTTTTAGAGTCCAATTCTTTTTTTAATACAGCACAGCACGGATTTCGCAAAACATTTTCATGCGAAAGTCAGCTTTTGTGTTTCACACATGATATTCATTCCATTCTTGATCGTGGATCTCTGGCGGACTGCATATTCCTCGATTTTTCAAAAGCATTCGACAAAGTAACACACAAACTACTTTTCCTCAAACTGAGTAAACTTAACTTAGACCCCAATGTACTTGCATGGTTGCACTCTTTCCTCAATAACCGGTCTCAGTTTGTAACAGCTAATAATACTAGTTCTCATCCTTCTCCAGTTGGCTCAGGTGTACCCCAAGGTTCCGTCCTGGGCCCTCTCCTATTTCTTATTTATATTAACGACCTGCCCACTAATATATGTTCACCTGTGAGTCTTTTTGCCGATGACTGTGTGATTTATCGTGAAATTAACAGTGATTCTGACGTCCATCTTCTCCAGTCTGATATTAACCGCGTCTCTGAGTGGTGTGACTTGTGGAACATGAAACTTAATATTAACAAGTGCAAATATATGCGTGTTTCTCGTCGTGATTCAGAATGTCCCTCTTATCATTTAAATAACCGCTCTCTTGAAGCCGTATCGTCGTATAAATATCTGGGCGTGCATGTGTCGTCTAACCTGTCCTGGAAACTTCACGTCGACCATGTTGTAAATAACGCGAATCGCATGCTAGGCTATCTCCGCAGAAACTTTTATCTTGCGCCCATTTCATTAAAATTATTACTTTATAAAACATTAGTTCGCACTAAATTGGAATATGCAGCCTCCGTTTGGGATCCAGGTCAGGAATCTCTTATTTCAGAATTAGAATCAGTTCAAAACCGAGCATCTCGTTTTATACTTTCCAACTACCATCGTACATCTAGTGTGACTCAAATGAAATCATGCTTATCATTACCTCTCCTTTCGCAGCGTAGAAAATCGTTTCGTCTATGTCTGTTTCATAAGATTTATCATAACAACTCGATTCTGAAAGAAAGGCTTCTAACAGCACCTCATTATGTTTCAGCACGCATCGATCACCATTACAAAGTTGGCATTCCATCTAGTCGCACGAAACATTTTCATGACTCTTTTATTCCTAGCACCTCAACAATGTGGAATCACCTTCCCGGAGCCATCGCCGAAATCCCTGATTGCACGCGTTTTAGAACAGCCATAGCTAATATTTTCTTATAAAGAGCCCTAACAACTGTATAATATATATTTTTTTTTGCTCTATATTGTTTTGCTTCTTGTGTCCTTTGTACCCCACTCCCCTCTGTAATGCCTCTGGCCCTGAGGGTAAATAAATAAATAAATAAATAAATGATGCTGGCCGCGTGTTTACTCTGGTCGGCTCGGACCAAGAAAAGATAAGAAACGCCAAGAAAAGTCTTTCCCTGGCAGTTCCGTAGAATTCCCGTGCCATGGTAATGCAGTGAGAAGCAAGGCTGGCAGTTCGCCGAATTCAGTGGGGATCCCGTTCTAGTCTACTACGCTCAGAAACAATCCTGGCCCCTGCTAGCCCACGCAAGTGTGCTGCCATGTCTTAGAACGGATATGTGTGCCACGTTTTCAAGCCACGATAAAATGTCATCCCACAAATATCCTTACATAAAACAATAATAGGACACCTGAAGGAAGTCTGAAATACCTTGAGAAGGATGAAATCAACGACCAACGCCAACAGAAGGCGCAAGTCTGCCAAGTGACACAAAAAAAGCGGAGGCGGCGGTGACGACGAACTTCTAGTATACGTCTACGCCGCGTTCAAGGATGGAGTAGTGACCACGGCGGCGTGGCATTACGAACACGTGATAACCAAGAGCAAGGAACTGCAACGCTGTGGATCCGCGCAAAGAGCCAAAGTAAAGGCCGTACTCGAAGACCTCATGGACGCGGCAGCGTGATCAAGCGATGCATTTCACACATTGCGCGACTTCACGAACTCCCAGGCAGCCGTGAGGGCACTTAGGACGCAAGTGAAGGCACACGCCTTAGTCGGAGAGATCTTTCGGCAATCGAATGGACTGAAACAATGCGACCCGAATCCGCTTTCTATAAGCGTTGATTGGATTCTTGATCACGTGGGCATACAGGGTAGGGAGAGGGCGCACCGGGGGGCGATCGAGGAGCTTAACCGCATTGACCTTGGATGCCAGGACCCGGTCGTGGCCCCCTCTGTGCAACCACCACTGTCCGCTTTCAACATAAGACCCCGAGGGTGCTGTCCTCAACATTAAACTGTCAATAAAAAATAAAATGAAGTAAAAGCTAAATGCCAGAGGCGAGCTCCCCGAAGTGAGCATTCCCTTCCGGTTTCTTTCGACGGCATCAAGCTGCAAAGACTAAGAGCCCAAGCCGCCATCACGCCGGCCCGCACCAAGCGATATGAGCGGGCGGCCCGCGAGAGGAAGAACACCGTTGTTGGCGCTTCGGCCCGACTAGACCATGACTACATCCTGTAATCAAGAAAGCTCCAACGAGAAGAAGCCTGCTCCAAGGGCTGCATCTACTGCACAAATCGGGACGTAGAGTGCGACGAGCATTACCTGATAGGGAACTGCCCAAACTTCATTGAGGAGAGAACGAAAGCCCAGGACGCTCTAGACCAACAACTCCATACAACCTAATTCGAAGCCTGGTGTCGACCTGAGAGAGAATGAGCAAGCGCGTCGCGGTCCTGTCCGGGCTGCTCAGTTACCTGAGCGAGACCGGGCTGTACATGCACATATAAGGGGGTCGCTTCTCCCCAGCGAGAGCATAGGGGTACCGGAGTTACATAAATCACCAATGTCCCGCGGAATCAAGTATATCTAAACTTGCCGATAAGTTGACTCCTTCATTCTCCAGTGTCAATAAACGTCTTTTCGCTCACTCAGTTTGAAACACCTGAACAACCCATTAAATGAGGTCACAAGCCGCGGAATCTGCTGTGCCGTCTGATCTCCCTCTCTTAGCTGCTAGGTCACAAACGATGATGACGTTTGCTCAAAACACCTCCTGAAGTCCGCGCTTGCCGCCAACAGTGTAATAGATCCGCGAACCACGAGTTAATAAATCCTACAATTACCTTAAAATGTACCGTACATTAGAAAGCGTATGTTGAAGAAAAACGTTTATCGAACCAGATTATGCACAACATTCAATGCGGTTCTTTCTTTGAAAAGTGCTAGCAATTCTACATGAAGTGATCTTCAAGCTGATTTCTCAAATTTACGATGGACGAAATAGCGTCTCAGTCTTATTTTATATGTAGAATGTTTACCCGATTCTAGCGCGACAACATTTACCGCGCAATTGCCAACTTTTTATATCGACAGTAAAATCTATAAGAATAAAACGGATCAAGAAGCTAATATAATAATAAAATAAGTCATTAATTAGTTTTTAATTATGGCCAACAGTTGCTTTAGTTTTTTTTCGCGTGATGTTATTTTTCCCTGAGTAGTCGTAGTCAGGGGTGACGTCGGATTGATAGAAAATCTCAGTGTTCAATTATCATGCATTACTAAGAAAGGACAAAATATGATAAATACTGGACAAGAGTGGTTCGTCAACATTCGGCTGGACCACGTGTTCACACTGATATAAGGCGAGTTTCTGCCAAGCGCTGAGGCAACTCATGTACAATCTCTGTCCTAAAATGGCCACTTTAATAACGCAGTAAAAGTTAAGCTGTACGGTATTTTTTTTTTTTTTTGTTAAGGTGTTTTCTCGGAGGTGAAGTTCTTTCTTCTGGATCTCCGCTTCTTAATTTATGCAATCCTCCGTGAGGTTCAGGCAACATCTTCCAGGCAACAAAATCATACTAATAAATTTCCAACCTGCACAAAATGTATACGTAGTATCAACCGAGTTAAAATGTACTCTACGAATATATTAGAAACTCAATTGAAACTCATTCGATGATTTCTGTAATTGAATTTCACCCTATAGGCCTCCCCAAATAAGGGCCCCTAGCGGGTGCCATTTTCAGTGTTCGTGCGCATGTCGAGTGATTTGTTCCCTTTCTGAAGCGACGAACATGTCCGTGATGAACTGAAGATGTAGCCCGTTGAGCTGATGATTTCTAAAATATTGGAATGTTGTGCACTCCATCTCACGAATATTCGCAATGAAAACAGTGGCACAGGCACAGCTCACCAGAATGCCTTTGAGTGTAAGAAAGCTGGTGCATAGGAGACATTTTTCAACGTCACACGCCCGCACCTATGCTTTTGTCTGCACTGCAGATGTTTGCGAGAATCTAGAGATAAGAGACAAACACCTGAACATGAGTGATGCATGAATGTTCGTATTTTTACTTTGGTTTCTACGTTGCTACGACAATACATGAACCGTAGTGTAGTTACGTTACCCTTAATTCGCATTAATGATGGTAAAACAATAAAGAAGGATATAATGTCATTACCCACAATGCGCTTGCAAAATGAGACCCCATGTTCAGAGTCATAAATGGCAGACGATGCCCAGGGACCGAGAAACCATGTTTTGGGCGATAGCAGCACAACGAGTGTTCTATTGTCGTCGTGGCAGTGGCTCGTTTGTGCTACCTTTGTACACTCCTAGGTAAATACTGGCTAAAATGCACGCCTATAGGCAGGAAAGCGGGTCAAAATTTCGCTGCTTACAAGCAGTTGGTTTAGGTGTCTCAACTTATGCGGCCCGTGGTTATGAGGCCCGGATTCAGGCGGGCCCGTTTTCCACGGATCAGGTGTATGCGGCCTGAATTTATCAGGCCCTTTAACATGCGTGTCAATTTCATGCGGGATTTGAGATCAAAATTTTCCTGGCTATAAGCGGCGTATGATTATGCGGCCTAAAATTAAAATTGCGGCCAAAGTATGATACAACGCAATTTTTGCACCATTCTGGTCAGACTTGGGGACACTGACAGACGGCACTATACTCCGACCAATTGTTTCTTGAACTGGAACACAAGATACAGCAACACAACAGACACCACCTGAGGGGAATCGAACCCGCACCTACGAATGATAATCAGACACCTTAGCCACTACACCACAACCTCACTTTTTTTTTTCTTTATTGCATGATGTAAGTCAAACAGGGTGTCGAACCGGTCATTATTTCGGTTCGGTTCGGGTTCGAGTTCAGTAGCATTGTATTTCGTTCCGGTTCGGTTCCGGTTTAGGGTAGCGCACATAATATCACTCCGGTTACCGGTTTTAATAAGCGCGAACCGGTTCGAACCTGTTCCTAACTCGACCTTTGAATATTGACCGAGCACTTCCTGCAGCCTTTTAATGTGGCAAGGCTATTACTTGTATGTTACTGTTCTTAAGTGAACTAAATATAAGCGATCGACTTTCCATTCTTATGTTGTCATTTGCGTGCGCAGCTGTGCAGTATTTCAAACTCCGCCAGAAGAGGGCGTAATTTAGGGATGGGTTTATAGACCTTTCCAAAAAAGAGCTTGTGGCCGGTGCCATCTTTAGTGTTCGGGCGTATAGCTCTCGCTTTGCTCGCTTTCCGAATCGAAGAACACGCACGTTCTGGGCTGTGAAGATCATACGCTGTGCTGTGATTTCGAAAACAGTAAAAAGGTCTCTCGCTAGATTGCTTGCCCTCCATATGTTTTGGTTTGTTTTGCTCTGCACACACGTGTTTGTTTATACATGCTACTTGTTTTTGGCACCCAGTAAGAGGTCAAAGCTATGCCCCAGAGTGGCTGACAGGGGAACGAGAAGAAACAAATGTGCCGTAAAACGCAAACAGGGACGTCGAGTGCGCAGTTGGGGTAGTTTATTGAATCCCGTTATGCTGTGGTCGTGTATACATCGGCCAGACTGGCCAATATGTCAGAGACTGGGCACGATGAACACGCACGTATACTGAAATGTGACTACATCTTGACAGCGACTTCGGGTTCCGGCAGAAAAAAAGCTGTTCTAAAGATCCCGTGGTGATGTTTTGTCTAGTCACTTCGACTTTTTATCGCAAACAACGCTCTACTACCCGGTCTGGGGACTCAGACCGGGTAATTTGTACCTCTCAGCCACCGAACAAAGTGCCGGTAATGCCACCACAGCGACCGACGTTTCTCGAATGCTCAGTTGAAGACGATGGAAGAGGGCTTCAAACAAAAATGAGAAAATTGTTGAACAGGCGACATGCTGGCCTTGCTAGTCTGGCAAACCTACAAAACAAAAAGAATAAACAGACACATTTTCTCCCCCCCCCCCTGGCCTCCTTCCAGGGAGCGGCGCGTCGGCGAATCGTCGCCGAGTAACGTTGCCTCCAACAGCCCATGCTTTTGGGGGTTCTTTCGTATTTTTTTGTGAGGTAACACTCCAAGCACGTCGAAGAAAAGATTGTTTTTCATTGCAATGAACCACCCTGCAAAGTATACTGCCGATGCAGTGCGCTACTCGTCCCCCCTTCCTTCAGGGTGTCGCTGCACTCAAGCGGAAGGTCACGTGGTGCGCTCTCGGTGCTCGATTGGCTAAATGGCTCATCGACTGCAACTGCGGTTCATCTTAAGGTCAAACATTCACAGACGCGTAAGCCTCCGTGCCTACAGTGGCGCAATCCGCTCCGACACTTAGAAATTTCGTAGTCAAGCAGCCAAGCGGTGCTTTGAAATCGCCGCCGCCGCTACCGCGCTGCCAGGATCACTCCAAGAAACAAAGGACAGTTGAAGTTCTCCAGAAGATGATGCATTTTTTACGTATGCAATAAAAACGAAATGCAAAAATATCTCACAGTATGTAGGATTAGTCTCGGCAACATAAGAAAAATAGACGCCCTCAACTTTTCCCATAGAACAATTATTGACAGAATTGGCCCTGAACCGCTTTCGTTGAACCGGTAACCGCCAGATCAGATTATGGCTTCGTTCCGCTTCGGGTTCAATATGAAGCGCTCGATTTCGGTTTCGGTTTTGTTCCGGTTTGGTCAAAAATAACGGTTTTGATCCGGTTTTCGGTTCAAGTTCGGGTTCGGTTCGACACCCTGAAGTCAAACGCACAAGTTGAACATACACACGCACATAAGACACTAAAAGTCCTCAGCCGACTTGGCTGACGTCGGGAACTGTTAAAAGTCCATGAGGGCAGAGAGCCCATCAAGAAGAGGCAACCACTCTGGGGGTGGTTGCAGTGGCTTGAACATTTCCTTCAAGATACACATGTGCTTTACAAAGAATTTATAAACAGGACGCACACAAACATCTGCGTGTCGCACAGCCATGCGGCATCGCCATATACTGTGCAGGCCGAGCAGCAGGAGCATGTCGAAAGGAACACCATTTTCATCTTCGACAGCTAAGTAACGTATGCCATGTGGCGTTAATGGGAGGTCTTTTTTGAGGGTCCTTTGGAGGACACCCCAAAAAAAGACAGCGTCCCAACAGTCTAGAAAGACGTGTTCAACGGTCTCTTGCTTTTTGCAAAAGATGCTGTTGTCAGACCATGCCACTGGCAGGCCTTTTTCAACCAACCAGGCTTTGACTGGAAGCGTCTGACTGTGCAGCTTAAAAAATAAGGTTTTCACGTTCGGGGGCACCAGCATTCTTTTAACTCGTTTTAACACGTCCTGCCCTGGGCATGCACTATACAAAAAACGATACACGGGAATGGGAAAAAGTAAATCAATCAAATCTGTCGTTAGTCGTTTACGTGACACTTCAGACAAGTACTCAAGCGAGAAACGAGTGACTAAAAAACAATACGCCCCCACAACTTCTTTCAAAAAACCCCACGCACAGGCACTGAAGTCCTCGCTCGATGAAACAACAAAACCAGGAATCGCTCTGCTTAGCCGTACTTGAATGATGGTTCGCAAAAAAGGGTCTTTTTGGTCGCCGAGAAAAATAAATCTGCTGACCAACTGCCTCACAAACAAATGAGACAGGCCAAGACCACCGGCTTTGAGACTACGAAAAAGATTAGTGCGGCTCGTACGCTCCCATACAGAACACCAAATAAAAACGCCAAAGACACGGTGCATACGTTGTACGTTGATTCGCGAGCAGTGCAGCACCTGCAAGATGTACCACACTTTGGCTGCAAGAAACGCATTGCAGATAGCTGCGCGAGCGAAGATTTATAACCCCCTACCTCTCAACTTCGTCTCCTTTTCGCGTAAAGCTTCAACTTGACCGCGCCAATACTCGTCGTTAGTGCGGTAGTACTCGAGGGGAACCCCAAGATAGCGGGGCGGCGATTCGGTCCATACAACACGCTCAAAGACAACCGGCGTTGAAGGCCAATTGCCGTGCCACAACCCCAAACACTTTTCCCAACTAACGGAACTACTTGTATTGTCACAAAACATTTCCGTTGGCTCTATGGCTTTGATGACACTCTCTTTGTCCGCACAAGAAATCGCCACATCGTCCGCGTACGACAAAATACGCACTTCAGTAGCTTGTCACTGAAACCCCCGGATGAACTCACTCCGAATAATACTTAAACAAAACGGCTCGAGAAAAATACAAAACAGCAAAGGCGAAAGTGGACAGCCCTGTCGCACTGAAGAAAAAAGCCGAATGCTCTCGCTGACAGACTTGTTTACCACAAGTCTAGTCGCACAATTTTTGTACGCCATGCGCACGCCATTACACAGGACAGAACCTAAATTAACATGGCTTAGAAGTGAAAAAAGAATTTCGTGCGACACCCGGTCGTAAGTACTTTTCTAGATCTACCTGTAACATAGCAACCCTTTGCACCATAGCGTCGCAGCACTCCAAAATACTGCGGGCGACATGTTTGTATGTAACTATACTTCTCCCTCTTATTCCACACGTCTGGTGTGGGCCGACGATAACTCCTATAACGCTTTGCAAACGCTCCGCTAAGACCTTCATCAGAATTTTTTAATCAACGTTCGTTAGTGTGATCGGGCGGTACGAACCAACAAAACGGAGTTTTATAGGGTCGTCCCTCTTCGGTATGAAAATGGTGTGCGTGCATCAAAACGATGGACGCAAAACATTAAGTCTGTACGCTTCACGAAAGACTTAGTGCAAAAAAGGGGCAAGTTGTTCTTTAAACTCGTTGTAAAACTCGGCGCCCAAACCGTCCGGTCCTGGCGCTTTTCCGATCTGCAAATTGTCGATCGCCTTTTCAACTTCCCATAAAATAATGGGCTGCTCCAACTTGTCCTGCAATTCATCCGAAAGACGCGGCATTAACGGTAAATAATAGGCTCCAAACTCATCCTTTTTGGTCGCGCGGTAGCTGAAAAGGTCTTTATAGTAGTCGACAAAAGCCCGTTCGATTACTTTTTTATCGCGTGACAGAACCCCTTGATACACAATCTCGCCGATGTCACTCTTACTGGCGTATGTCTTTTCCAAACCTATCGCCCTTTTCGGGGGTATCTCACCGCACGATAACCGCTTGAACCGCGCACGTATCATAGCCCCCCTAAACCGTTCGGTATCAAGAAACTCGAGGCGTTTCCTGATACTAGTAATCTCGTGGAAAAAGATACCAGGCGAAAGGCATTCTTCCTGGACCAACTTCTGAATAAGTTCGCTTAAATCACGCGTTCCTTTTTCTTCATCGTGCTTCAAGGAACTGGAGCGTTCAATAGCTGCCATCTTCGTTTCCTGTTTAAATAACTCCCATTAAACGCCGAACTCCTCCCCTTTCGCGCTTGCCAAATCCTCCAGCTTTTGTCGCACTGCCTTAGAAAAACAATCGTCCTTGAGAAGCTTGGCATTAAACTTCCATAAACCCCACACGAACTTCTTCGGCTCCTCTTTAGGGGAACATATTTTAAAAGAAACAAGAGCATGGTCACTGAAAGAGACGTGGTCGACCGCATACTGCTTGCACGCTCTAACAAGGTCGAGCGAAACATACGCACGATCCAAGCGCGCATGACTGGCGTTTTGAAAGTGCGTATACTGCACCTCTCTCCCACTCGACGCGCAAAGTGCAAAATCTTCCAGCTCACAACGATCGACCATGCCATTTAAGAAATCAGTACTGTTATCCCTGAACCGCGCACTGTTCGATCTGTCCTGGGCTGCACAAACACAGTTAAAATCCCCTAACAAAATAACTGATGCGGTCCGATTGCAGATACTGCTCGATGAACTCGAAAAAAAAAAACCGTTCATCTGCCTTCGTAGGGGCGTAAATGCAAAGCACGCGAAACTTGACATTTGAAAGAAAAAAATCGCACAAAACAAAGCGCCCCGCATCACAGCTAATGACTTGCTCTACGGTCGCCATTGACTTCTTTAAAAATGAAAGACACCCCCCCCGACGTCCCCTTAGCGTGGCTGACGCACACGTCATACCTCGCTTCATAAAGCCGTACCATGCTCTCCGTCTGAGCCTCGTTTTCCATTTTCGTTTCCTGAACCGCGACTATGTCCAGGTCCTTCTCAATAAACAAACGGTTCACCTGGTATTGGCGGCGCCTGGCACATAAGCCGCGCACGTTTAAAGTGCCGACACGTAAAGATTGCTCAAGGTTCATGAACGGTTAAAAAAAGGGGCCAGACAAAGAGCGAGGTAGGCACAGACAAAAAAAAAAGGGGAAGTCACGCGCACAAAAGTAAAAGAGCTCGGGCAAAGAACAGCGCTGGAGACACGTACAGCCGGGAGTCTTTTCGACGACGATCGTCCGGCGGGACACGCGGCTTCACCGCGACCTTCGACTTCTTAGACCCTGGCACAGGCACCGTGTAGGGGTTCGGTCCGCAGGTACCAGCTGGCGTAGCCACAGGTTCCCTCGGACGCTTGACTGTCTGAGTGAAGTCCATGGCGCTGTCCTGCCCGTCAACCACTGCTGCGTCGTTATTCTCAACGCTGGGAAGGCCGCTCAATACAGCAGATGGTCTACCTGCGGGACGTGCTTGCTCCTCGGGTAGGTGTTTCGTGGACACTGCGCCGGGGGTGGCTGGCCCCTGTGTCGTGGCCTCGGAGTTGCTCTCTGGAAACGCTGTATCAGGGTCACCGTCGTCCTTGGTTGCAGACGCGTCACACTGTTCCGCCGATAGCAGGGCGGTTGGAGGTGACCCTCCCACGGCTTCCTCCGCCTCGACGCCATCCATTAGGTATCCAGAGTTGTCGTCCAACTTGCGGTCCCGGGCTATCAAGGCGTATAGGTCTTGACGCAGTCTGCTGCGTCGTGGCCGTAGCGGTGGCAGTCAGAGCGGCGGGGGACGCGGCAGTCCCGGCGAATGTGGCCCGTACGACGACACCGAAGACAGAGCGGAGCACGGCCAGGCACCACGACCAGGACCTTACAACCTTCCAGGCGTATCTCGTGGGGGAGGCTGTCTACAGTGTAGCCTTCCTTGAGGGTCAGGCGTACACTGCGGGTATTGGACTTGACAGCCTCGAACCCCTTCTCCCGGAAAAAATACTCGTTACTTCGGACACCTCGCCGTAGCGCTCCAGCTCCTTCTTCACACAGCGGTTAGGAACGTCGTACGGGACCCAGTGGAGCTTGAGCTTCACAGCCGTATTCGCCGGGTGGATGACGAGGCACCGCCCCCCCCCCCCCCCCCCACCCCTTGATCGTCAGCTCCTGCGCCTCCACCAACCTTTGCTTGTTGAATGCGATAGGGCCGTCCTTTTACGTCGCAGTACAAAAAGACCGCGTTGGTGACTACATAACCGGTAGGCAGTTGGGGCAGGATAATCTTATAATCGTCAGCGTTTTCAAAAACAGACGTACCACGGCCTGACGCGGCCGTTTTCACCGCTCCGCCGGAGCTCATGATTATCACGTCCGTTCGCCTCGGCTCCCGGAAGTGGAATCACCACAACCTCACACATACAATACATGCCTTGTCGTATGCTTATATACACACGAATTGCTTGATAAGCTCATCGACCGACGGAGGGATTGTATGCATCGTTTTGATAAGTGCGTATCCAATGGGAGAAATTACGATAGCATTTCCTCTTCTCTAGGGATTATTTATCGTTTCTACCCAGCTCGATGCAGTATTTTAACGCTCGGCACAATGCTTCTAGGGTCCTTCCGCGCAAGCAGCGCATAAAGGAACACCGCACTTTGTTGATAGAACAGTAAAAACAGGTCCAATTCCATCCTCTAAAAGCAAGGCTTAGGTACAAGAAACAGGCCCCCTGTAAACATGTTTCGCTCGCCTCCATGGACAAAGTTGCCCAACATCGTCCACCGCGTAAAAGGGAACAGCGTCGCTCATACATTCACCTGGCTCGCCCCAAACTCCCACTTATCGATCTTTGCTTACTTAGGTCTTGCACGAGTGGTGTTGCGTAAGAGCATTATCACAGTAAGTAGATAGTGAAAGACTGAAAAAAGCATAGTCTTACAAAATATAAACCGCTTTCTGGCACGTCTCTTACGCTTCGGAACGTAGCCCAACGCGTAAACCACCTTCTTCTGCGGGCTATTCGGATAACTGTATAAATACCCGCTTGTGCACGCCCTATTGAAAAATCCTGTATAAAATTTCTAATGGGTCCTGTATAAATAGTTTTACCAGCCTATTGGATATGGGTCCCATAAATTCATACAGGACCCGTATAAATGTACGGGACCCATACATTTATACAGGACCCCTATAAATGTGGCCCATGTACAGCACCCACTAAACATTCGGAATCTGTATCAATGCGAGACGTCCATATGTGTAGATGAATTGCCTCTGCATCGGATCTGTGGCAAGGTGTAGCAGTTGTGCCTGGCTTACAAGCTTTGCAAAAATGCAACAAACAACAAAAGCAGGCTTACAATCGCTCGTGCTTATTTCAAAAGCACCGAGAGACAGCACGCTGGTCAGATCAGAGATACCTTTGCGTGCATTCTTCATTTGTGTTTGTGTGTGTGTTTATACTGCCCGAAGTTAGCCTGCCTCCATTGTAGACTTCTCTCTCAGCTGTAGACGAGCAATAGAGCCAGTGCAGTACAACAGCTAGTCCTTCGATGTGTTTGCATTTGTCTTGCAAGTAGCGTCAAATGCGACAGTGCACGAGGCCAGTGTCTCGTGCAGCCCTTGGGAGCAGTTGTCGGCGCAGCACTGAAATGAGCGGCCCTTGGAAGCGAATGGCAGCGGAGCACCCGCTCCTGGCTCGTGTCTTGCGCGTTTCCACAAGAATGGTTGGCGGTACTTGTAAGCGTGAATTGCATCCAGGGAATTTCGTCTGCACTTGCCGGCAGCGCCTGTGAGGTTTCTTACAGGAGCTCTCATGGCATAACGGAAATTGAACTCGGTTTGG
Organism: Ixodes persulcatus; assembly: GCA_013358835.2. Lineage (NCBI taxonomy): Eukaryota > Metazoa > Arthropoda > Arachnida > Ixodida > Ixodidae > Ixodes > Ixodes persulcatus. The sequence goes on along the minus strand of JABSTQ010009479.1, from coordinate 389,001 downwards.
CTTGACGTATTATAACCTTACAGGATTCGACTTCCCATCATATTCCCGTAGACATAAATAGAAGATGAATTCTCGTTCGACTTCTTTTTTGAAGACATGATGGCGCTTAAGACAAGGACAAAAGGGGAGACTAGACAACACGGAGCGCTACTTCAACTGTTTATTTTTGAAAAAGGGGGGGGGAACATAAATACACTCCAACCGCTTCACCTCAGCCAATCCCAGGCCTGACCGTCGCCCGCAAAAACGCTATCTCCTTGTCTAACAAGTCAATGGAGGCAACGCTGACACATTGTGCTCCAGACTGTTTTATCAAGTCTGCTTCCATTATTTCTCTGACCGTTTTTTCTTTGTGTCTGGATAGAATCGCGCACGTGCTGAACAAGGGCTTGCACCCACAATCGTGACAATGAACTGAAAGATGACCGTCACGGTGATTATTAACATTCAAATTGTGCTCTCGTAACCTATCATTTAGGCATCTGCCTGTATGCCCGATGTATTTTTTACCGCATGACAACGGAATCACGTACACGACTCCCTCTGCGCAACCGACAAACGGGTTTCTATGTTTCTTGCCACAGCACAAGGGGCCTCCGCGAAAGGGGTTCGTTAATCTGCACAACCTGGCTAGCTTCTCCGGAGCCGAGAAAACAACCTTCGTGTTCACTCGGTCAGCTATTTTCTTAAGGTTGTGCGCAGTTTTGTGCATATAGGGGACAACCGCTATCTTTTGTTTACCTTGATTCTCTTCGACTAACCCAGGAGAAGAGTTATCTTGAGCACTCAGCCCCCTGAAAACGCCTTCCGCAACAGACACCAGCACATTCTTGGGACGACCGGCGAATAGCAAGCGCTCCCACTGCTTCCCCAGACTCGAATGTGTCACATGGATACAGGATCTACGAAGAGCGTTCAGAAAGCACAACTTCACAATCCCCCTTTTGACGAGTTTAGAATGGGATGACTTATACGGCAACAGGGGCTTATTGGCCCTAGGCTGGTAGGTCCAACAAACATGATGACTGGACAGGGTTAGCTCGAGGTCTAGAAACTGAATGACGTTATCTATTGGAAGCTCATGCGTGAGCTGGAGGGGGGATAGGGCGTCTCCAAAAGTGGTCAAGAGACAGTCGACGACCGAGTGACACCGGGACGTGTCGTGGTCAAGAAAGACTAAAAAATCATCTACGTACCTAAAAACTTTCTTTACATTAAAACCATTAAAACCACTCAGGCGGTCCGAAAGGACGTTGTCTTGATGGGCTAAAAATATGTCACTCAGAATAGTCGCTAAACACGACCCGATACAAATGCCTCGTTTTTGGAGATAAACACCGTCATTCCACTCCGCAAAAGTCGAATTGAGATAAAATGAAAGCAAATCCAACAAGTTTTCCACAGTCATACAAGCTTCATTTTGGAAAGCTACTAGCCCGTGGCTGTTAATACATTCTTCCACACAACCCAACAGTTTGTCATGGGGTAAGGAATAATACAGATCTTTGATATCAAAAGAACAGGCTAAAAAACCCTCGTTAGTGTTCGTCTTCAAAAATTCAACGACCTCGTGAGAACTCCTGACCAAAAAAGGGTCGTCAATACTTAGGATTTTTAGTTTTTCTAGCAAAAAGGTGGCAATTGACTTCTGCCATGTGCCTTGCTCCGAAACTATCACTCTCAATGGGCAGTTTACTTTGTGGGTTTTAGCACTGAACAAAAATTGCAGGCACCCGCTCTTGCTATTGGCAATGCTCTTTACCAAACGGCCAAGATCTAACCGATTGCATAGATTCCTTCCTTCTGCTTTAAGCTTTTTCAGCGACACATCCTGCCGCTGAGTGAACACGGAGGAAATGGCCTCGAGGGCTTTGCTGCCAAACTCACCCTCCGTCAAAACAACAAAACCTCCTTCTTTGTCGGCGGGAAGGACTGACAGCCGCCGTTCCCTCAGAATGGAGGCCACACGTTTAACCGGCCCGCGAGACAAATTCTGATTGTTATGAGGGAGCACGTCAACACCCTCGGAAATGCATCTCTCAACCTCGTCCACCGGAGCGCACCTAGAGACCGCTCGGACAAGGCCAAGTAATTCCGGTGCACTCATCCTTGGCTCGACGGCAAACTTTGGTCCCAAAGAGAGCACACATCTAGCGTCAACAGGTAGGTCCACATCACTCACGGTCTTGACGTCTCCAGTAGCTGCAGGACGCTTCTTGGGTACGGTGCTGCGAAGTCGCTGTAACGACACCTGCCATAGAAACTCCGTGGTCCGGTCCACGATGATGAGGAATTCCCGCAGTCGTCCGTTGTCAGAGCGTGGCCTGCTGGGGTCCCGAAGAACAGTCCACAGGAGGCTCCTGTAGATCCGCGCCTGCCGTTGCCATTCGGCTCTGAGGATCTTCAGTACCCTAGTCCCATGACCGGCTGACGGAGTAAAGCCACCTTACTTCATCCGGCAGAAATCTGCTTCGAATGCAGAAAGAAAGCGTGCGAGCCCGGCAGGCAGCATTGGCAATCAGTGAAACGATGAAGGGAGGATCCAACGAAGAACAAGTAAAAGGGCCCGATGTACTAGAAATAAAACGAATCAAAGCAGATTGTTGGGCTAGTTGGTACTGGTAATTTGAAGACATGATGGCGCTTAAGACAAGGACAAAAGGGGAGACTAGACAACATGGAGCGCTACTTCAACTGTTTATTTTTGAAAAAGGGGGGGAACATAAATACACTCCAACCGCTTCACCTCAGCCAATCCCAGGCCTGACCGTCGCCCGCAAAAACTAGCCCAACAATCTGCTTTGATTCGTTTTATTTCTAGTACATCGGGCCCTTTTACTTGTTCTTCGTTGGATCCTCTCTTCATCGTTTCACTGATTGCCAATGCTGCCTGCCGGGCTCACACGCTTTCTTTCTGCATTCGTAGCAGATTTCTGCCGGATGAAGTAAGGCAGTTGTTTGGTGGCTTTACTCCGTCAGCTGGTCATGGGACTAGGGTACTGAAGATCCTCAGAGCCGAATGGCAACGGCAGGCGCGGATCTACAGGAGCCTCCTGTGGACTGTTCTTCAGGACCCCAGCAGGCCACGCTCTGATAACGGACGACTGCGGGAATTCCTCATCATCGTGGACCGGACCACGAAGTTTCTATGGCAGGTGTCGTTACAGCGACTTCGCAGCACCGTACCCAAGAAGCGTCCTGCAGCTACTGGAGACGTCGAGACCGTGAGTGATGTGGACCTACCTGTTGACGCTAGACGTGTGCTCTCTTTGGGACCAAAGTTTGCCGTCGAGCCAAGGATGAGTGCACCGGAATTACTTGGCCTTGTCCGAGCGGTCTCTAGGTGCGCTCCGGTGGACGAAGTTGAGAGATGCATTTCCGAGGGTGTTGACGTGCTCCCTCATAACAATCAGAATTTGTCTCGCGGGCCGGTTAAACGTGTGGCCTCCATTCCGAGGGAACGGCGGCTGTCAGTCCTTCCCGCCGACAAAGAAGGAGGTTTTGTTGTTTTGACGGAGGGTGAGTTTGGCAGCAAAGCCCTCGAGGCCATTTCCTCCGTGTTCACTCAGCGGCAGGATGTGTCGCTGAAAAAGCTTAACGCAGAAGGAAGGAATCTATGCAATCGGTTAGATCTTGGCCGTTTGGTAAAGAGCATTGACAATAGCAAGAGCGGGTGCCTGCAAATTTTGTTCAGTGCTAAAACCCACAAAGTAAACTGCCCATTGAGAGTGATAGTTTCGGAGCAAGGCACATGGCAGAAGTCAATTGCCACCTTTTTGCTAGAAAAACTAAAAATCCTAAGTATTGACGACCCTTTTTTGGTCAGGAGTTCTCACGAGGTCGTTGAATTTTTGAAGACGAACACTAACGAGGGTTTTTTAGCCTGTTTTTTTGATATCGAAGATCTGTATTATTCCTTACCTCATGACAAACTGTTGGGTTGTGTGGAAGAATGTATTAACAGCCACGGGCTAGTAGCTTTCCAAAATGAAGCTGGTATGACTGTGGAAAACTTGTTGGATTTGCATTCATTTTATCTCAATTCGACTTTTGCGGAGTGGAATGACGGTGTTTATCTCCAAAAACGAGGCATTTGTATCGGGTCGTGTTTAGCGCCTATTCTGAGTGACATATTTTTAGCCCATCAAGACAACGTCCTTTCGGACCGCCTGAGTGGTTTTAATGGTTTTAATGTAAAGAAAGTTTTTAGGTACGTAGATGATTTTTAGTCTTTCTTGACCACGACACGTCCCGGTTTCACTCGGTCGTCGACTGTCTCTTGACCACTTTTGGAGACGCCCTATCCCCCCTCCAGCTCACGCATGAGCTTCCAATAGATAACGTCATTCCGTTTCTAGACCTCAAGCTAACCCTGTCCAGTCATCATGTTTGTTGGACCTACCAGCCTAGGGCCAATAAGCCCCTGTTGCCGTATAAGTCATCCCACTCTAAACTCGTCAAAAGGGGGATTGTGAAGTTGTGCTTTCTGAACGCTCTTCGTAGATCGTGTATCCATGTGACACATTCGAGTCTGGGGAAGCAGTGGGAGCGCTTGTTATTCGCCGGTTACCCCGAGAATGTGCTGGTGTCTGTTGCGGAAGGCGTTTTCAGGGGTCTGAGTGCTCAAGATAACTCTTCTCCGGGGTTAGTCGAAGAGAATCAAGGTAAACAAAAGATAGCGGTTGTCCCCTATATGCACAAAACTGCGCACAACCTTAAGAAAATAGCTGACCGAGTGAACACGAAGGTTGTTTTCTCGGCTCCGGAGAAGCTAGCCAGGTTGTGCAGATTAACGAACCCCTTTCGCGGAGGCCCCTTGTGCTGTGGCAAGAAACATAGAAACCCGTTTGTCGGTTGCGCAGAGGGAGTCGTGTACGTGATTCCGTTGTCATGCGGTAAAAAATACATCGGGCAAACAGGCAGATGCCTAAATGATAGGTTACGAGAGCACAATTTGAATGTTAATAATCACCGTGACGGTCATCTTTCAGTTCATTGTCACGATTGTGGGTGCAAGCCCTTGTTCAGCACGTGCGCGATTCTATCCAGACACAAAAAAAAAAACGGTCAGAGAAATAATGGAAGCAGACTTGATAAAACAGTCTGGAGCACAATGTGTCAGCGTTGCCTCCATTGACTTGTTAGACAAGGAGATAGCGTTTTTGCAGGCGACGGTCAGGCCTGGGATTGGCTGAGGTGAAACGGTTGGAGTGTATTTATGTTCCCCCCCTTTTTCAAAAATAAACAGTTGAAGCAGCGCTCCGTGTTGTCTAGTCTCCCCTTTTGTCCTTGTCTTAAGCGCCATCATGTCTTCAAATTACCAGTACCAACTAGCCCAACAATCTGCTTTGATTCGACTTCTTTTATAGGAATATATTGGAAATGCTTTCCCATAAGAGATCCTGCTAAAAAGGTATATAGGAAACGCCTCCCTTTAAGACTCCGTTTACAGGAAATGCTTTCCCTTAAGATTCCCTGCAAACAGTTTTACAAGAATCGGCTTCCTATAGGACTCCCTGTTGAAAATTGTACAGGAAACACCTTCCTTTAAGATTTCCTGTAGCTTTTTTACAGGAAACTGTTTCCAGTAGGACTTCCTGTAGAAAAGTGTACAGGAAACACCTTCCTATAAGATTCCTGTATAAACATTTACAGGATTTTTCAATAAGGCGGGCGCCCTTCCCTTTGCGAGCGACCTGTCCCCATTATTGCGCAAGATCTTGCCAGCTGATTTGTCCATATTTTAGAAAATATACCATAAAAGTTACAACTCTGCCACAAGGACATTTTTGTCATGCCATTGTTGCTGCTCCAGAAATTCAAAATGAGAGCTTATTAAATGCCCAAGTGTAACTAGCGCCATGAAGTATGCGATCTGTCTAACGCCTGTAGCTTTAGCCACATGCACGATTGTCGTGAACCCGATTTTTCAATTTCCGCTAACAGCATCAATGCATTACATTTTCAGAACTTGACAGTAATTATGCAATATTAGCTTGCATAGCACAAAAAAAGTGCAGCTGATTTGAAGGGGGAAAAACAAATTTCCTGCATTTCGCACGCCCGTCATATTCCATATTTCTTTCAAGCGCAATAAAGTATATGCTGAATTAAAGCTTTGGTTTGGGCTAGTGGGTTCGTTATGATCCGGAGGATGTAAAAACGAAAAAAAAAATAACAAGGACGAGGAAGATACACATACAACACGGACTGGCGCTAACTTTCAACTGATTCATTCAAGTCGGTCAAACCCAGCGCGCATGCGTGAACAGTCTCGTCTATCTTGCCAACCCCTTGTGATAAAAGCATCCCATAAACGCAATCGACTATCGCGCTGGGTTTGACTGACTTGATTAAATCAGTTGAACGTTAGCACCAGTCTGTGTTGCCTCTTCTTTGTGCTAGTTTTTTTTTTTTGCTTTTAAATTTTTGAGGGTATTAAAGTACTCAGTGAAGTAATTTTTAGCACAGCCCACACAGTCTGTTGAAGGGGGTATAATCCATTTATTGAAATTCAAAGGAACGAACACATCAGGGACTCACAGTAGTATCACAGTTAGCCCTTTTTCGTTGTACGGAGCATGAAAACGCTGTACCCAAGCATTTTCCAACAAAGAATATAGTGAGATCAAGAAATTCTGCATTCCTAAGAACAATATTTATTGATGTTCAACAAAGTGCTCATTACTCTTTTTACTGAAAAAAATTATATAATGTAGATAAGTTATGCAAGTCACACAAAAACTGTATTAAATTATTAACCAAAAAATGAAATCAGTAGTTACTGTACTCAGTTTCTTACTGGAAAATATCACAGTATCACTACCTGCGTCTTGCGCTAGCGTTCAGTAATCCGAACACATACGCTTGTGTCTACCATTACTGTATTACTAAACCTTCATCGGCGAGCGCTCTCAAAACTTCTATGAAATCTTCAAAAAACTTCAGCCGCGCATCATACTTCTTCAAATTTGCTGTGTGACCAGTTCCCAACAAAAAGATATTACTCAGCTTGGAGCGTTCATGAGGAGGCAAGTTCAACAGTGTAACATAAAAAAAACACCTGGATTACCTCTCTTTGTGCCGATAGGGTTTGCAAGTTCAATATCATCGTAGTATAAATTCAGTAAAATTATATTTTTTCTTATGCTTTTCAAAAATGGGATGCGATTGAAACCATGCTCCATCCCGAAAATCCCCAAAGACAGAATCATTTTGAGGTCTGCATGCATTTTTCACATAGGCAACAATCTCTGGATGACTCGGAAGGTTTTGAAGATGCGATAGCTTCATAATACAGGCTTTTGCATTCCTTAGGAGCTTCACTTGAGTAGGAGGCACAAAGACACCTGCAGTTTGATAGTCCTGCTTTCGAAGGCGGTCAGTTTCTATGAGTTCAATGTTTACAGGCACTCCAGCTATCGCAAACAATTCATGAACTCCCTCAAAAACAATGCCAATGACTGTCTTGTGACACATGTGCTATCCTTCCAGGCACCTGCACAGACTTGACAGCCTATCAACTACAGTAGAACCTTGTGTGGCATCCTGCCCTCCAGGACAACTAAGTTCTATAAGATTCCCATTGTCCATTTCGTTGCTCTGGCTAGCACTCGAGAAACCAGAAGTTTTCTTCTTGCATATCTTGAAGTGTTCTTTGTAATGCTTCAAAAATCCAAATGTGCAGCTGCACTTACTACACACAAAGACACTCCCAGTGCAACGATGAAAAGTCAACATGTGTTCAGCAAATTAGGTGTACGCTTCACGAAAAAGTTACACTGAAGGCATATATGCTGACCCTTCAGGCTGGCTGGAATCCTCGCCCGTCTGCAGTGTCACTTCCGCTCTGAGCGGCTTCAGTGTTTGCAGTGTCACTTGGGCTCAGAGTGACTTCCATGTTACCGTCACCATTGGTTGTTTCCACTGGATGGTCTTCATCATTGTTGACTGAGGCACAAAACAAAAACGGCATTGTTAATCATGTCAGCAAACTGGCCAAGCCTGAGACCAGGCACGTAGCCAGGATTTTGTTTCGGGGGGGGGGGGGGGGGGGGGGGGGGAGGGAGCCCATGACAAAATGCTGTATGAAGGGGAGGGGTGAGAGGAGGTCCCAGAAAAATGGAAGGTTTCGAGGGGGGGGGGGGGCCGGGCCCCATGGCACCCCCCCCCCCCCTTGGCAACGTGCTTGCCTGAGACCAACGGCTCTTAAGTATATAACTCGAGTATTATAACTGCTCTAATTGCACTCATTATGAACCTCTCACGTGTGTATCGCGAGTTCCAGTGGCCTTCACTTGAATTGAAAGCATATTATTTACACTAATTGCCTTCTAGCTTTCTTCAGTGATGCTTGCGAAACCTGTATTCTGCACGAAAATTTGCTTTTTTAGATCTTGGTTAACTGGAACCATAGATGACTGCTAAATGACAGTTAGAATAATAATGTTGCAGACATGTCGGAGTTTTGGTGTTGTTGTTACTAACTTCTGTCGAAATTCGTGCTTATCGCCATAAAAGTGCGGCTTTTTTTTCAATAAATTTTCAGACGTAAGTCATGCAGTGTTGAATGTTCCATGCCAGTGCAATTAGTGCAGCAGTGCAGGCGAGCTGGATAAGAATAAACGATAAATTATCCCTGGAGAAGGGGAACGAGTGGACAACGAGCAAATGAAAATTCTCCAACAGCAGCTAGGCGACTTGTGCACGGCTGAAAAAATCCGCCTGGTCCTAGTTTCGAACCAGGGTCCCCTCCATTTCCAGTGGAGCCGTAAGACGTCAGTGGAGCAAACGGGTTTTAACAACTGCCACCTCTCTTACCACCTACAAGGGTGAGGCCTACATTAATGTTATGATGCGTATGCAATTGATGCAGGGGTACAGGCAAGCTGGATAAGAATAAACGAATGTTCCATGCCTTCTCGGTCCATGAATTCTTTGTGCAGGAACGTGTAAACTTATTAACTAGCCCATCTTCACATTTTAGTCCCTTTTTATTTCCACCAAAACTATAAGTGCAAGAAGAAGGCCCTTTACTGACTGTCCTGAAGAGCCTGTTAAGAGAGGTTTCAATTGCTATCCCTAGCAGTGTTAATAATTTTTATGCTTAACGAGTGTGTGCACTGTGCCAATGCTGTTTATGAATTAATGTACACTCATGGTTTGATTGTTCAACAGCCGAAGTTAACAGTACAATCAAGGGACTCCTGCCCATGTCATTAAGGCAATAGGTGTTCCCTTATTGACTTGTTAACAACATAAACAAGAATCTTATTCAATTATTAAAAAACAACCCTGCTAACTACAACATATGTATGTTGGCACTCACCAAGGAGCATTTCAGCAGCAGTGCAGGTGTTCATGACCTCAGAGGCGCTGGTGCTGGCACCTTGCAAAGTCGACCCTTGCATGACGTCAGACAAATTGCGTGACTTGCCTTCAAGTATACCTGCAAACGGAGCAAATGATCAAGCCGCATGAAGTCAGAAATGTTATTGTTGATGTCGTATAGTCATACATGATGTCAATGTCTACAATTATGCTGTCCTCACGTGGTCTTTTTATCTCTATGGCAGCAAAAATGGCACTTTCATAACTTCAAATTATGGAACTGGTGTAAATCTGGCATCACACAAGCACATCAAATCTTTCGACTGGCAGTATTCGCTTCCTAGTCAGCAGCTGGCATTAAACATTTGTTTAAATTTCCAAGCCTACAATATTATCAAAAAGGCACGAATGAATGGGTGTTCTAGCACCGTCTTTCTTTTTCTTGACCAGTAAGAGCTGCAGAAATAAACATGGTTGTAAATAGTGTGGAGCGATTCAAAGCCACTTGAGACATGTTTTCTCGATTTTCAGTTTAAAAAGCTGTGCGACAAACTTGACATTGACAGCCGAGTGCAAAATCATGGCAATACCCCCTTTGAACAAACAAAAAATAAAAATTACGCAACGTAGAAAGAGAAAAACAAGACGTGAGTGGGGGGGGGGGGGGGGTACACCTAAATAAAGTTTTATTTTTTTGGAGGGGGGGGGGGCAAAAAACAAAAAAAAAATGTTTTTCTTTGTTTTGTTTGTGGTAATGCCATTTTATGCAGTACTCAATGCCGACAGCACGAGCTCACAGGGGATATAATATTAATAATAATTTTCATTTGCAGTTGTTATACTCACTCGGCAGCGTGCAAGGCTAGACAGAAAGGATGAGACCCTTACACAGCTGCGTCTGCTAGCCCGCCGCCAAAACAGAAAAAAATACGCGTAAAAGAAAAAACGGGTAACATTTCTGTGGCCACCACCACCCACCACTAACCAACCCCCCCCCCCCCCCCCCCCTCCTCCTCCTTCACCCGGCGCGGGGAGCCCACAAAAGTAAGCACGCCCGCGACAGCAAGCGGCTATCGACTGTTCATCAGTGTTGCCAACCGTAGGGTAATTACCCTACTTGTAGGGTATTTTAGGCATTTTTGGTACATTGTAGGGTTGTAGGGCCGTTCGGCCATTTCCCCGCCAAAAGTAGGGTATTTTCAGACGTTGCTATTTCAACGGCGAGCATAATACAAACCATGAAAGCATAATAAAAAAATAAAAGCTGCCCTGCAAGCTTTACATGGCTTTGCAACCCGTGTGCTGCCACACCACGACATCGTGGTGTGGCAACTCAAGTTGCAAGAAGTGCTAACAGAGAGCACCACACACCAAGTTGGAGAGTATTTGAGAGTATTGGAGAGCTGGAGCAAGTGGGAGAGCTGGGAGGAGTGGGGGTTGCGCAGAGGGAGTTTGGAGTCAGAAGAGGTATCTTCCCAGTGGACATGTTCCCGCCAATCTTTCTATGGTGACTGGTCCACCCGGCGGTCCTTGTTACACCTGCGAAACACGTGGCACCGCGGGCGAAACCACCCCGAGCCCACCAGAACCGGCAGCCACCTGTTCAACTGGGCTTTTCTACGCGCTGACGTAAGGAGCGAATGTTGCAAATAACCATAGCTGGAACTACCACTCGTCCTGGGCGCTCTTTTGCTATGGCGCGTTGCAACCAACTCTTTCCTTACCACGCCCATATAGCGTCGATCACCGATGATCGACGAGTTTTAGCGACGTTTTAGCGAACGAATCCGAGACCATTACGTTCCATTGAATGACACTTAGTCTGTCGAAATAGTGCCTTAGTTTGACTAATTCCTAGGCGGTACACCCAAAGAAGCTAATATACCGCACGGATTAGCTTCCTTTTGTAATGAACCGCCTTGTCTGTCGCCGCGAGTGCTGGTCTCACGTAGCCCAACTTTTAATTTGACGACAAATCGGCAAAGCATGTTGGTTGGGGATGTCTGTGCGCTCGCTACATCACTGTTGTGCTGATGCTACACAGCACATATGCGACCATGGTGTTCTAGAATAACGCAGGGCTGCTCGTGCATGCGTGCCCTCTTGCTTTGTACTGTATTAATATTACCCTGTATCGTGAAAATCCATGCAACAGTATTATTTGAACAAAGATTTGCCTCGTAGGGTAAAATGTAGGGTAATAAGAAACATTCGTAGGTAATGTAAGGTTTTGTGGACGCTGGCGTGGGGTATTTGCAAAAAATAGGTTGGCAACACTGCTGTTCATACTAAGATGACACGCACCATCGGCTAAAACTCACGACCTAAGAAATAGCATGAAACAAAATGCTACTGTAGCGTAGCATTCAAAGATAAGAGCTCGAGTTGGAAGACGCTCTTTCGCTCGCTTCAAAGTAAAAGGAAAACAAAAAGAAAAGAAAAGCGCCGCGGCGCAAATTGGACCGATTGATTTATGTCGCTCGATGTACTTCATTCTTCATCCACAATGTAGGCACTTTTCACATATCCAGGGGCTTTAATGTCCCCATCCTAAGACAGCCGTGTAAACATGAAGGCACACTGGTCTGTACTAGAGTAACTCATTTGTACTAAAGATGCCTACGTACCCCACTATAACGAAACTGCAATAACAGCATACGTCTCGGTAGCGTCACACGGAACAACGGACAAGTGCATACCGAAGCGGTCGGGTACTCAACGGTGTTCCGTACACGCGTGCTGCTTGACTGACGCAGACACACACACACGAACAAAAGCATGAAATAAAAGCGGCACTTACTAATCCGTGCGTGGTGTACAGGGCTGCGGCCACAGTAAACGCACCACGTCGCTTGGTGGGAAGCCGTAGGTTGGCTGCAGTTGTCGAGGGCCCTGCTGTAGCCATCGCACTCGCAGCTGCTTGCGTCGCATTCGCGTCGCAACACACCTTTGATGTCTTGCGATAAACTAACTTTCCTTTTTGAACGATGCGGCTTGCGCGCGCCAGAGAACGCAACGACGACGACGCAACTTCGCGCGACTACGGGCCACGCTACGCCATTTGCGCGGGCTGAGCATACGCGGTAGGACACGCAACAAAGTTTTTGTTTTTGTTTTCAAAACTTTTACGAGAAAGAGAAAGGAACTTGAGAGAGGAAAGGGATGTTGTTCGAACCCTTTCCCTCTCTCAAGTGTGCGCCGCCGACAGCGGGGAGACGCGGACGCGGAGACGGGCGGCTTTTAAGGGCTTTTGTGTTTTATTCGCGCTTTTTTTCTTTAAGCGGGACGGTACGCTTCGGCGGCTGTCGAGCGAGCCGCATAAAGACGTTCGAGCGGGCTAGGTCCGTTTACAGGTGGCACTTCGATCTTTTTGGGCCGCTTTCAGAGGCGTTACGGATAGTTTTCTTCACAGGGCTGCTTATATCCCGTGTCTTATGCGGGACTTTGAGGAGTACCGCTTGTACCCAGGCCATTATCCACGACGTGAATAAGAGTGCAGTGCCGATTTAACACTGCTCATGATATTGATCGGAACGTGCGACACCTTGTATTTTTCGATGGGAGAGAAAGAAATGTTCCATAACGTAGGACTCAGTGGAACAACCCACATAGGAAAGTGCGTTTGACAAACCGTGGTCATTGCAAGGAATTCGGCGGCTTCCGAATCAATATTTTTTACTCACCATTTTGCACGAGGTTTGTGGTCGGTTAGCCTTGCTGCGCACCCGATCCAGAGGAATAACACGAAGCCAATGGTTTCAGCAACAAGAAACTACACTTAACTGGAGAAAGACGAGGTGATAAAGAATACTACTGGAAAAGCAACGGGCACCAGCGGCCCTTAAATTCAGCCAGCGAATGCCTGTGCACCGATTCTGATCTGCCTTACCAAGGCGGAGCGCACGATGTGCGCGCGGCCGGCTTGACTCCGTCGCCATGCGGGAAAGTTCGCCACCTGTGCCCCACTGTCGGGCAACTAGGCTGGGGAGCCGCAAGGTTTCCCACACTCCCCCTTCGAGAAAGTTAGCACTCCTGCGCACCCCTTCGAGAGAGTTCGAAATAACGGATCTGTGGTGGGCACAGTCCTCTATCCCTCTATTAAAAAAGGTTCAGATCCGTGGAAGTATAGAACTACACCCAAAATGCGAGAGGCGAATCCGAGGAGCCGAACAAAAAGGGTTGCTCTCTCTTTGGTGTTATCGACGTCGCAGGTTATAGCGCCACTTTGCTGGAGTCAAGGGGGTTTCCGGAATGGGACTGCCATCAGTGTCGTTCTGGTACTGTGAGAAACCTTCGTCTTCTGCTTGACAAAATCGTTTAAGGTCGGTGAAAGGAACAGGTCCGGTTTCCTCACTAGACTCACAGTGAACTAGTTTGTAAATGAGTAGTGAGCACTTTCCATGCACGCAAAACGGACTTTCCCACCTGTTTCCGAAGGAGGCTGCGAAGCCTCGAACAGCATCACGCAGTGGGTGAGAGCGCCGGAGTAGAAAATCTCCCACTTCAAACTGGAGGTTACGCGCCCCTTGTTGTACTGTTCCGACTGCTACACTTGAGCGACGTCGAGACTTTCTCGGGACTCTCGAAGGTTTTCGGAGAAGCGCTTTCGAAGGTCCTTTGTGAACTTCATATACGGGCGAAGCATTCCCCCAGACTCTTTAGAAAGGACACAGTTAAAAAACGGAAACGCAAGCTACTTGCCGAAGTTCAGTTGGGCAGGAGTGAGACCCTTTGACCGATTAGCGGTCGTGCGGGTTTTGATTGCCAGGTTCGGCAATTACGCATCCCAGCATTGTGGTGCTCGGTGTAAGCCAGTAACATAATTTTAAGGTTCCGATTTACCCTTTCCGTGATGTTTGCTTGTGGGTGATATTGGCAAGTTGTTTTGTGTTTAATTTCCTGACGTCACAGCAACAAGTCTGCCAAGAGCTCTAATTAACGATTGGTTGCACGAGACTGCGGGGTGTAAGCCGGAAAGCAAAACCACACGTGGTTTTGCTTTCTGGCACACCCAGCAGCTACGATCATATCGGAGCACATCCTGCCTCGTGCCCGGCAAGGTAGCAATTTGGAATAAACTTACGTAAGTTTCGCTTCCACTACTGTGTCCTGCCAAGGCAGAGTCATGCATTTATCTAATGAAAGGCTTACGTAGCTTGCGGGGTATCACGATACAGAACACCGAGAAACCCGGATCGTCGTCGGCCAGGGAGAGGTAAGCCAGAACCAGGGCATCGTCGCTCATAAAAAGGAGTCGAACTCCCTGTCACTTGGACGGTCGACTGGAACTCTTGCTGCCACCAAAGCGAACAAACGTTGGCAGAGTCCGTCATCTTGCTGCGCCTTGCGAAGCTCCTCGCGACTCACCAATCTACCCCACCGTGAATCTGGGGATCCTCGTGCCGTGGCAGCGATGGTCACCAAGCCATGGGTATTCTGCGAGTGCTCCTCGGGAAGTGTTGCACGAGAGAGCGCATCAGTAAGTTTGTTGGTTGACCCCGGGCCCTACACGATGGAGTAGTCGTAGTATTTAAGCGTAAGCGCCCAACGAGCAAGACGTCCAGCTCGATGCGTAAGTCCCCTTAGCCATGGGAGCGCTTAGTGATCCGATTTATTCTGGCACGTTGTGCCATCTCGGTACATGTTGAAGCGCTTCGAAGCATAGATAATGGCGAGACATTAACGTTCTGTGACACTGTAGTTGCACCCGGATGAAATAAACGTGTGACCCGTGAAAGCAACTTCTAGAAGCACACCTTCATACTCCAGCAGCAAGACAGCACCGAGGCCACAGTCGCTTGCATCTGTCTGCAGGACAAACAACTTGTTCAATTCTGGTAAATGTGAACAAGCGTTGTCAGACACTAATTTTGAAACGGCTGTGAATGCGTAATATTATTGTTCCGACCAACACCACTTGACGCCCTTTTGTAGAAGATGATTGATTGGTTGGGACATCTCGCATGACTGCGGAATGAAATCCCTGTAGAACGCAATCATTCCGAGGTATCTTTGTAAGCTGCTTACTTCATATTGGCTCCGGTATTCCGCTAGCCCGCCACTTCGTTTTGGCGGAGCGTCCCGTTATCCACAACGATTCCAAGCAGGTTAATCTTGGGCGCGGCCAACTGAACTTTTCCGGGGTAAATTGGAAGACCAGCATTACGCATTCGCTCAAGTAAGATACGAAGGTGTTCGACATACTCCTCAATAGTTCTCGAAAAAAACGCACGTCATCCATCTTTGCCATGGTAAATTCGTACTCCGGATTCTCGAGTACAACATTCATCAGGTGTTGAAAACTGAATAGAGAGTTAGACAAACCAAACGACTGTCGAGTGAACTTAAAGAACGCTCTGCGGCTGATGAAAGCCGTTTTTGGAATGTCTAATGGGTGAATGTCGATCTGAAGAAATCCGCAACTAAAATACAGCGTTCTAAACATTGTCGCGTTACCGAGCGGGTACATCACAGAGGACATTCAGGAGAGAGGTTAGTTGGCTCGCACAGACACATCGTTAAGCCACCAGTAATCCACACAGAAGCTGGCTGCTCCGTCTTTATTCGTAGAGAGAGCAACAGGGAACGCCCAAGGGCTCTTCGACTCACGTACTGACCCGGTGTCGATCATATCCTCGAGCGCCGCATCTAGGAGTATACTTTTGTTGACGCTGATCGGGCAATGGGCGCAACTCGGAGTCCGCGCTTCACCGGTTTAAATGCGGTGTAGCAGGATGTCAGTCGTTCAAGACGTTTCCGTAAACATCCTTGAGAAAGACGGCAGGACGGCTTGCAGCTCCTGCTTTAGCTGGCTGCTTGCTGGGCACTTTCGCAACAATTCTCGAGCACCAGAAGGCAAGACGTCCGGCACCATGGTAAAGTGGGCTGCAGTGGGCCGAATTCAAATAGAGACGTCCCGTATGGTAAACGGAGTCAGCTCCGGTTGTGTTCCCAGCCAGTATCCCCCACCACAATAGCCGAGTGTCATGTTTTTGCCTGTAATGGAATCTCCGCCCAAGATTACGGGTGTCAGAAGTCCTGGCAGATAACGAAATCGCTGACGCCGCTTCTTTCCATTAAACAGAGCCTGCAGCTTCACGGCACCTCCAGTTATCGTTGTGCCATAAACTAGCTGTCGACTTGTTTCGCATTCTCGGAGGCTTATCGTTTTTGCTTTGCAAAGCTCGAAAACGAAATCCCCTATAGCCGAAATAGCGCCCCCAAAATCTAAAAGTGGGGCAATGGGAAGATCAAGCAGTGAAATCGTCATGCACGGTTCAATGATGATAAGCTGAAGATGAATTCGACACACCGATGGAGTCTGTGCCGCAGCTTCACTGCTCCCAGGGACTGTAAAGGCTGTTGGCGAGAGGCTGTCTGGTTTCAGCGTCGCCGAACGTTGTAGATTCCCTGGTTGTTCTGGTTCCGGCCCTTTGCCGCCATCTCTTCCAGTGGACACTGGTTTCGGTGGTGGCCTGGCTGCTCGCACTCGTAGCAGCAGTCCGATGACAGTTGTTTGCTTAGGTCACCCGCACCGAGGTGCCCGTCGGACCGCCTCCCGTGATCGGGAAAGAACCACTATCAGCGGGCCTCCACCAGGCTTGCGACCGGCTGTTGTGGGGAGGGCGTGTTCCGTTGCGGTGGGAATCAATGCTGCATGGCTGCGGGATTTCGAGCGCAGCATGTCAGTTTTTCGGAGCACTTGCAGGAGCAGGCTGGTCAAGATGGTTCGCTCGGGTGGTGATTTCAGTTGGGCCCCGGCTTGCAATAGGGCGCGGCCAACGACCTCCCAGCTTTCATGGCGAACTCCGCCCGAGACCCTCAGTGGCCCCACTGGGACCTCAAGGGACCTCTCGATGAGACTTCGGCGAACATTCGCTTTTCCCGCACGAGCGAACGCCCTTCTATTCGAAAACCCCAATATGAAAAGCGTATTATGGATATTTGTAAACAATATATTTTTATTGTATTACAATACGATATGGATAGTGTATTGGAAAACATTACATTTATTGTGTTGTATTACAATAAGGGTTTGTTATGGGATTTCAATATCCATATTACGATAAAAATATTGGAATGCCATTCCGTATAAACCTTTATTGGATCTCCATGTGTCGTATGAAGATCCAATAAGGGTTTACGTTTCCAGTGTACTTAACGTATTATGGATATTCGAATCCAATATATTCTATCGGCTACCAATAAAACTATATACGTGTTGGAATATCACGTTCAGCACGACATTTCTTTGCAACGCAGTCTCTCCTTGTGTGTATTTCTGAGTGATGAAATAAAAAAAAATGTTGCTGTTGTCAAATTATGAATAAAGAAGCAAAACACTGGGCTTATCCATACCAAATATATTTAACATATTCCTGAACTGGAGGATCTGGCATTTACTGCAAAGAAACTTAATTGTTTAGGACCCTCATTCAAAAACTTGATGTTTGAAAACAGAATGTGAAATCCTCACCTTTTAATGAAAACAGCACCTGCTAGCTGCAGCCACATAGAAACTGCAAGACAAAAATTTGTGATTAGTTCGCGACAAGAAGCAATCCTTCACTAAGCCGGATAGATTCAAAATTATGTCTGTGTTGATTGCGGAAAAATAAGCTTCAATGCCACTGCAACGGGCCATTCTGAGCTTGATCAATTAAATATACGTGATGTGAGCGCGTGATATCCTCCCTCTCCTTTTCCTCTTTGTATTGCCTTTGACGCGCCCCAAGTGAACGTGCCTGGTGACAGTGGACAAAGAAGCCGCCCTCGTGCCCGGCCCGGACGGCACGTGCGTTCCAGTCTGATGCCTGTCAAGCCTTCAGCCAGTCAAGCCAGCCACCACTAACTCGCTCTTAGCCTAATTACCTAACGTTTGTCTGTAATGTAAATATACTTTCCTTATTCCTTTCCAAGACTCGGCCCTCATATCTTAAATCTGGCGCAGTCGACAGGATACGGCCACAGGTCTGTCTATCATAGCAGAACAAAAATTAGCACCACGGATGTCCAATGCCGTAGTTCTCACCCAATCGAGCCTCATTTCACAAGTGCAGACCATGTCACAAGACTGCTTACAGAGAGAGCCCTTGCCGTCGCCGGAGCAGCCAACCTGGCAAGCCTTCGCCCAGGAGACTCCATGTTCGCCTTTAAGTAGCCCCAGTGCCGAGCCGCCAGCCCAGATAGCCGGTACTGTGGCTATAGTCATTCACCCTGATGCTTCCGCCAGCAGTCCTTGAAGATCAGTTGCCTTTCAGTCAAAATATTGTCATTGCCGACATTTTGACACAACGGAATGGAGTTGTCACCCGGCAGGAAGATGACTTAGGCCATTTCACAGGCATGCAGCATCGCATTGACCAGCTACCAAACGCCTTGCCCTACAGCCATAGCCCGTACCACTATGCTTCCGAGGACAGACAGTTCGTGGAAAAACAGATAAAGAAACTCCTGAACCTAGGTGCTATTCTTTCAGGATCTGGCCCATGGGCTTTTCCAGTGGTCGTAGTGTCTCGCGGAGACAAGAAAAATTTGTTTGTTAACTATGCACCTCTGAATGAACACACGATCACAGTGGTGTATCCCCTGTCCCTTATGGATGCTATCATCCATGACATCGATGGATGCGCGTACTTCTCTACCATGGACTTGAAAAGTGCATTCTGGCAAGTCAGCCTCCGCCCCCAGGACTATGAAAAGACAGCTTTCATCGTTGTGCTGTTGGATCGTTGTGTTGCTGGAGTTGGATGAGTAGGACTGAACATTTGTTCCGGCCGTTCTTATTCTTGTTGTAGTAACTGTGAATTTGGATTAGCGCACACTAAGGGACTCGGTTTTATAGATACGGCGGGGAGTGAGTGTGTTCGTCTCTTTCCGTTTTTCTTTAGCGTATTTTTAAAGCCCTCGCATTTCAGCGTCAACCATTTACCTTTATTTGAGGTTATCTCTCAGTGAGTGACTATGCGCTTCTAATGTTAGGCTTTGCTTTGCATATTTTTGGTGTTAGATATTGACTTGTGCTTCTAGTGTTAAACTTTTGCGTATTTTTTTAATATTAGCTGATAGCCATTGCCTTCTGCGTTCTTTTCTTCTTGTTTTGTTGTAAGCAGTTTGTCTGTTTATTTTGCTCTAAACCAAGAGACTTGGTCTTTTAAGGCTACGGTGGGATGTGAGCGCGTGATATCCTCCGTCTCCTTTTCCTCTTTGTATTGCCTTTGACGCGCCCCAAGTGAACGTGCCTGGTGACAGTGGACAAAGAAGCCGTCCTCGTGCCCGGCCCGGACGGCACGTGCGTTCCAGTCTGATGCCTGTCAAGCCTTCAGCCAGTCAAGCCAGCCACCACTAACTCGCTCTTAGCCTAATTACCTAACGTTTGTCTTTAATGTAAATATACTTTCCTTATTCCTTTCCAAGACTCGGCCCTCATATCTTACATCATCCGCTCGTCTGGCTTCACTATTCCTGCTTCGCACCAAACTAGAGTATCTGGAATGCTCACCTTTGAGGAAAAACGAACTGGTGCTTGCTTGCTTGTAGGTCGTGGAAACTGGAAGAGAGATTTGCGATTAGTTGCGTCCAAGTAGCAGTTACTTTGAGTAGCCACGTAAAGTACACTACGTCAGAAAGGTTCAAAATTACATGCGCGGGACATAGATATCCTCTTGCGACGTAACTGGGAACTTGTCAATGTCGCCCACGTGTATTACAGAGAAATAAGCTTCAATGCAGGAGCCCCCAGTCTTTCTGAGCACCGTCAATTAACAATGCTGTACCGGTCGTCTGGCTTCAGTATTCCTGTTTCGGGAATCTGGATTTCTCACCTTGGAGGAGCAACAAACTGGCGCCTTCTGGCATGTGGGCCGTGGAAACTGCAAGAGAGATTTGCGATTAGTTACATACAAGTAACAATTATTTTGAGTAGCCGCCTACAGCACACTCAAAATTACATGCACGAGGCATAGATGCCTCATGCCACGGAACCCCCTTCATCCTTGTTTTCCGTTTACTCTGCTCACCTTCGCCGCTTGCCTCCAATTTCTGTGCTATATCTCTCATCTCGATTCCCTGGTTCCCAAAGGCCATGCCATGACTTGTGCCAGGCATGGATCGGTCAGCACCGCGACCGTCACTATTGTGGCAAGAACACCACGGCACCTGTGCAGTTGATGTGTTCTTTTAATATGTTGAGCATGGCTGAGAAGAGGTGGATGGGTTTCTGGTATGACCTTTGCTTATTTGTGGATCGTTCCGAAAAAAAGAGGTAGGCGGTTCTGCGATCTGGGCGCATGCTCGGTATTTTACAATAGTTGAAAATGAACTCTGCAGAAATCATGAAACATAAAAAACAGAATGTGCATGCCAAAAGGCATATCAAATGAAACACCCGCCATCTATCTATTTTGACTTCTTGTCAGCAAGAAGCTGTTGTATATGTAGCCTCCCTTGCTTAAGCCACTCCTCCCTAGTGTCCCGGTTGGGTCTCGTTCTGATGAATCGTCGGTGGAGACCCGGGGTGCGGTCAACATCAGATTAGACCTTTTGAGACAACCATATACTTGCTGAGAGGAAGTACTCCCAGAAGAATCTCAGGCATACCATTTATAGTGCGTTTTAAATTGAGATGTAAAATGAGACGTCATTACTGAAGCATCCCTTTTGCGAACATAAAAGTTTGAAGGCCTTGTCCCCCTCGCTTGGGGGAGAAGGGAAATGAATACGGGGATGTGGATGAAATTTTTACCTTCACATCACGGCTCAATGCCCATCCTCGAATATTCGACCACCACACTTTTAGAAAAAAAATATATTTTTTTAAAAAATACCGAGTCATCGACATCCTTTAGAAAAGCCTGAACCGAGCATACTCGTACTGCTTGTTTGCTCCGTGCTGCCCCCGAGTTAACTCGGGCTGACAATGTTTTTTTTGTTTTTTTTTTTTAAACGGAACTTACGTTTTTTTTAGTTTCGGTTACACTCGTAAAGGCAGGTGTATACTTTTTTAAAGCTTCTTCCCTATGCGCTTTTGAGTCAACATATTTGCAATGGCCAACCTCCGGGCTTTGATTTTGCGCTCCTTGACGAATGCTGAAGCTCATATAGGCGGGCAATAGCTCACCTTGAAAATACGTGCTCTTGGTGGCCGATAACAACCTCGTGTTCCTGATTGGCAGCCATCTGGTGCCGAGAATAGCTGCGGATATCCGAAAGAACCCAGTCTTAGTCTAATACATATGCTTTGTCCGGACAGAGACACGAAAGCCTGACACAAGACCACTATAAAGACACGAAATAGAGTGTCTGTAAGGAGTGAAACACACAACTCAGATAGGCATCCATCACTCACCTTGAAAACACTTGCCATGAGCAGCAAAGAGCAAACCTATGGCCTTGATTGGCTGGTGCTTGCCTCCAAGACCTGCATGTATAAGAAAGAACCCGGTCTTAGTCAAACTTGGGTGTTTTTGCATTAGAGAGACAACGAAATACTAATGCAAGACCACTACGCATAGGAAATGGCACCATAGAGGAATGGAACACAAAATTCATATAGGCGGGCAATAGCTCACCTTGAAAATACTTGCTCTTGGTGGGCGAGAACCAACTCGTGTTCCTGATTGGCAGCCAATTGCAGCCGAGAATTGCTGCAGATATCCGAAAGAACCCAGTCTTAGTCTAATACAGATGCTTTGGCCGGACAGAGACACAAAAGCCTGACACAAGACCACTATAAAGAGAGGAAAGAGAGTGTCTATAAGGAATAAAACACACAACTCAGATAGGCATCAATCACGCACCTTGAAAACACTTGCCATGAGTGGCAAAGAGCAAACTTCTGGCCTTGATTGGCTGGTGCTTGCCTCCAAGACCTGCATGTATAAGAAAGAACTCGGTCTTTGTCAAACATTGGTGTTTTTGCAGAAGAGAGACAACGAAATACTAATGCAAGACCACTATACATAGGAAATGGCATCCAAGAGGAATGGAACACAAAACTAATATAGGCGGGCAATAGCTCACCTTGAAAATACTTGCTCTTGGAGGCCGAGAACAAACTCGTGTTCCTGATTTGCAGCCATTTGATGCGAAGAATACCTACACATATCCTAAAGAACCCAGTCTTAGTCTAACACAGATGCTTTGGCCGGTCAGAGACACAAAATTCCGATACAAACCACAAAAAGCAGGAAATAGTGTCTGCGAGAGATGAAAATAGACCCAGGTGGAGAGGCTCGTTCTGTTTCACCTTAATCAAATAGTGCAGCCCATTTTGCTAAAACAATGCATATTTGCTAAAAAAAAAGAATAATAAATATGTTGCCTCATTCAGCAGAGTTTACTGCTAAGGATACCTGCACACCAGAACAAGTCAGACGTAGTCACAGTTTTCTTATTTTTATTTTGATGAGTGACAACACAATCCTGAATGGGTGATGAAACAAATAATGAGCCCAGCAAGACAGGCCAGCTTGCTTTGATGCAAGCACAGTGCCTCGGCCGACGAATGAGGTTCTATTCTTGGTCACTTTTCATATTTGGAGGGAATAGTAAAGTAAATGAAAATAAGGCAATCTCTCTTGCAGCCGACAGCTGCAAATAAAATTCATATACCTCGATAAACGACCTGGAAATAAAATTTGGTGGTGGTCGAGTGGTATAAGGTGTCAAATTTCAAACTTGCAGACTCTGTAGATCTGGTTTAAGTCCTTCTCGTGTATATTTTTACACCTATTAATTATATTTAAATTGTTTTTTTTTTGAGGAACCAGCACATAATTTATACGCTAATTCACATTTAAAAGCGTTTGAATTATACTCCTCGGCTTTACTAGTGCTCGTAATAGATTCTCAGTAAGAGTGACTTTCAATTTTTTTTTCTTGCTCTCGCTGCTGCTTCCTTCCTCACCATTAAAATGGTGACAGCTTGACACAAAAGTAATAAAAATTGTGTTTCAAATGCGATGAAGATCAGCATTTCCAAGTTGTCCCCCTGCTTCATGCCCCGACCATGCCACCATACCATACCTGAGTGCAGTGACGAATGGTCCCAGGTGCTGTGGCCCGACCGTATATGGCGTTACGGTGTGGTGCGACTCATGCAGCACCTATGCTTCATGATGGAGCTAGTGAACGAGGTGCGACCTGCTAGAGCTGTGCAAGCCACAGCTTTACAGCCTGCAATGGGTGGGAAGATGCCCCTCCCTTTGCAGAGCTTGCAATAGCTCACCAAGAAGCTACCGCAAGCACTAGGGAGCCACAGAGTATGAATAAAAGCACTTCTGAATGTGCATTAGGGTGTAAATTATGCGTCTACACGTTAAAACTCTAAAAAAGTGTATATATATCTATCTATATGTGTACTAAGAAAGGCAAAAAAAAAAGTCTCCACGTGGGTTTGAACCCAGAGCTCCACTGCCCTTGATTTCAGTTCCCTAACCCGCTTTAGACGGGGCAACTTTTCCAGCACTTTTGAGGTTGCTGGCGGGTGTTTCCCTAAGTTTTCCAAGGTCAACACCAATTGCTGAGATCGGCTTCGGCTCGAAACGGACAAGCAACTCGAACAACTAGGAGAGGTGTGAAGTGGCAGCAGCCAATCAGTTACGCAATGTTTTCATGTGACACCCCTGCTGGTGGTGGTGATGATAGCTAAAGACATGGCTCTGGTTTGAAATGAATCAATTTTTTAAATAAGCTGTTTAAAAAAAAAAGATGAGTTAGTATTCTCAGCCCAATTTAAAGATATAAAAACATGTTTTTTTGGATATAACTGTGCACCTAAATAGTGCAAGAAAAATAAAATTTCATGATGATGATGGCAAGTCGTAGCAATTCGGTTCCTGCGTAAGCACGCGTGCGGCTGGTGTTGCAACGTCAAGTTGCTGGGTGAGTGCCCCGTCTGAATCGGGCGGCACTCGCGGCGGGCTACCGCCCCGTCGCGAGTGCCGCCGGCTTCAGGCTGAAGCGGCCGGCACTCGCGGGCTACCGCCGCGAGTGCCGCTGACCCTCGTGACGCGACTGTGGGTGAATATCGATAAATGTGCGCGTAAGAAGCAACTACATGCACGTGACCTGTTATACCTATACACCCTCATTATTTTATCTTTCGAACCGACATTGTCACGTATCGCGTTCGATTTGGGTCCCAACACCGGTAACCTAACTTTTCTTGCATTATAACAACTGCAATAAATATTTGTTGGAAAACGATCACACCATAAGCACGTCATTATTGGACTTTTTCATTGAAAGGTAGGTGGCGGGCGTTCCAGATAGTTTTTCTGAATGGTTTGATGGTTGTCCAGAATTTCAAGCGCGGGAGGCTGTGTGTACTGTGTGCCGTACCAACAGCCCTACGTACTTGCGCTTTAAAGTTTGTGTTCTTTGTGTATCCACCTCCAATACCGTTCTCTCTCGTATTGCCGTACGGTAACTCCTGCTGTTTTAAGATATCATTCACGCTAAGTCGTATGTGCGGGCATACCGATATCCACATGTTGCTTCACAAAACGCTCAATATCGTGTTACGTTTCCTCTTAGTCCGCGGTATATGCCGACGTAATTCATGTTTGGTAACTTGGCATCCTTTCTGAGATATATGAACGCGATATCATATTGTATTCTCCTTTGGGCCCGTCATCGACGACCAACATTTATATATCGTGTTGCCGTACAATATGTCCATGTCGGTCACCAATATGCACGCGATGTCGTATTCCATTCCAATAACCGCGCATTACATTGGCGTATTGTGCTCCAATATCGTGTTGTATACCAATAACTGCAAGTTCTATCGGGATATTGTGCTCGGATATGGTGTTGAATGCCAATAACCGCAAGTTATATTGGGATATTGTGCTCCAATATCCTGCTGTATACCAATAACCGCATAAAACAGGGTGTTACAGAAGAAAATTTACACGTTCTTTTTTACCGCAAAAATAAACTAGCCATCGCCGAACGCTCATTCTCCGCCCAAAGGTAGCGCTAGAGGTCACAACCAGATGCCAAAGTTTCAGCCCGATGCGATAACTTAATCAAAAGTTATAAGTGATTTTCTGAAAATTTCAATGGGAAAATGGCGGCCTACAGAGTTTTCGAATACATGGGACTCTATGCCACCAGAAACCGAAAACGGGCAAAAATGGGCTCCATTTTCGCATTGAAATATTCAGAAAATCACTTATAACTTTTGATTAAGTTATCTGACCGGGCTGAAACTTTGGCATGTGGTTGTGACCTCTAGCGCTACCTTTGGGCGGAGAATGAGCGTTCGGCGATGCCTAGTTTATTTTTGCGCTACAAAAGACCGTGTAAATTTTCTTTTGTGACACCCTGCATATCGGGATATTGTGCTCCGATAGGAATTCCCATCGTGCGTATTGGGTTAATCGGATGACAATAAGTTTTTATTGGTTTCCATCAACTTCATTGGAATACAATATTTCCAATAAGCCGAGTTCATATTGGCCTTTTTCAATAGGGCCTGCGTGCCACACCAACTCTCCTGTTCGACGTGGTTGGGAAGGGAGGTCCTGATCGGGCATGTCCGCTTGCTTGTAGGCCTCGGGGCCCCGCCATGCGCATGCCGGTTCAAGCGCGCACTTAGCTGGTGGCGGCGTCACGTAGTTCCGATCGGCATGTAGAGCTTCCTCTATGCGGCCGGCACCCCAGGCGAGATCTTCAAGGATCTCAAAGGTGCAGTTGATGAGGTAGACGTCGTACCGTGGGTGACACTGTCTTCTGACCCAAGCTAGTTTGTCCAACTTCGGCGATTTCGGGTCTGCCCTCTTGAAGAGCTCTTACATTAACCGAACGTACCGGACCAGGCGTTCGTCTAGGTGCTGCCTCCTAGCCTCGAGCTCTCGGAAAATGTGCGTCGCGTAGCCTGCACTCGGAAACTCTTCTCGAAGCCTTATATGGAAGTCTCCCAGATTGCTGAAAGGGGGCATGCAACCCCATCTAGAACCTGGAGCTGGCTTGCAACGCCAGCAGCAAAATGCGGTGCACTATAAAGTTTTCCGAGGCACCAGAGGCAAGTTGGTACGTCGACAACTCCCCCAGGAAGCCTGCCACGGACTTTACGTCGTCGTACCCCGTGTAGACTGGTCGGTGATCACGCAGTGGGGTCTCCCTCTGGCCAGGCGCGAGGGCCAGCTGTTACTTCACGGAGTAACCCATCTTTCTGACTTTCGTAAGACTTGCGCCGCTGTGGCCTTCGCTGCTTTCTGCTCCTGTGTGACCATGCCAGGAAGCACAAAAAAGTAACGCTCCCCTGAAACCACCACAACCGCAGCACAAACGCAAAGAAAAGAAGAAACGACCCTCCAGAAAACAGCACAAGCGCGCAAAATGATTGCCGTGGTCACAAAAACAAACAGTCATAAACACGCCATTACAACAAACATGGACGTAATGGAAGCACGGAACGACTGTAGAAAGCATGGGGAGTGGGAAAAGGCTCACTGAAAGAAGAAACCAAGTCCCGTGAAATGCCAGCAAGTGGGTAGCACACCACGCTTGTGCGCCATTCGGGTAAATTTGCTTTGCTGCTGTTAAGTGCGAAGTAATCAGGAGCCGCTTACTGAAAGCACAACGAGTAGCTTTACTCGGCTCTCTCACAACTGCCGATCTTGATGGCGGTGAGCCGGAATGTCCCTGCATGCGCAGGCACGCACACTGTCTGATTATGGCAGAAGAAGACGAGGCGCGTCTTCTTCTTTTGACATGTTATGCCAGACATAACACCTCCCCCCACTAGACGTCATGTCCATATCTTTGAAGTGGTCGCCGGTCTCGGAAACTCCTTCGAGTGCCTGCAGTGTCATGCTCTGCCGGCGGCACAATAGGAACCGATTCCTCGGGAATCGCGGTTGCGCTGTTGTCCCTGATGGTTGTCGCGGGTCGCGGAGCCAGATCGTCACGGCTGTTAATGTCCCATGCGGGTGCCACAGCTGGCTGGGGAGTTTGATTATGCGATGCCACTCTTCGCGGCCGTATGTGGTTGGTGTGCCGGCGAATTGAACCTTGCTCTACCCGAATCATCCAAGAGCGATGTCCCAGCTGACGTTCGATCACTCCCAGTATCCACTTTTTACCGTCTGGAAATGTTATAACCGACACTGCTTGGCCTACATTCAGCTTGCGTGGGTTTGTAAAGGTGGCAGTGCTTTCAGGTGTCTCAGGGCTGAAAGTCTTTAGTCGATCAAGAGCAGACGGAAGTTCCCTTCCAAAAAGCATCCAAGCAGGTGTCTTTCCTGTTGCCACATGGATTGTTGTATGTTGGTGGGGACCACAATGCGTGTCCCCCATGCCACACAATTTCAATGTGTCGACAGTTCTGCCGCCTTTTTTGTGTACGGTGCGAACTCTGGTGATTTGAGCCGATAAAGAGTGCCCTTCTGAATTGCTTCTAATACTTCAACCAGCACAGTGTCCTTTGCTGTCGCTTCTGCTACCTGTTGCGCTGACAGAGGAGGCCGTGACAAACCTTCAAACATCAAGATGTCGACATATGGATTCAGTTCGTCTTTTGTGTGTGGTAACGGAAGCCGACTGAGAGCGTCTGCGTTCTGGTGACGATTTCCTGGCCTGTACTTCAGGTCGTTGTGGTAGGCTGCCAGCTTCACGCACCATCTAGTCATCCATGGTGATAATACTTGTGAAAAAGACTTGTTGGAGCCGATCATACCTAGCAGAAGTTGATGGTCTGTGAGTATGGTAACGGACCTCCCTGCGATGTATTGATGGAAGTGGTGAACTCCGTACACGATAGCGAGGCCTTCACGATCCAGTTGAGAATAGTTCCACTCGGCACTGCCTAGCGTTCTGGATGCAAAAGCGATCGGGGCCTCCCGCCCATCAGCATCTTGCTGTGCAAGTACGGCTCCCACTCCATATGGTGAGCCGTCACAAGACAACACTAAAGGTCGTTTTTCATCATAGTGTGCGAGCACAGTGTACTTCGCCACTAGATCTTTCAGCTTTTTGAAAGCCCTTCGGTGTTTTTCTTCCCACCTCCACTCTTTGTTCTGTTCAAGAAATTCGTACAGCACCTTCGCGATTGTCGCGCGATCCTTTAAAAACCTGTCGTAAAACGCCAGGAGGCCTAAAATGGACTGTAACTACGTCTTGTTCTCTTGTTCTGGTGCTTCGACTACTGCTTGGATCTTGTCCTGGGTTGGATGAATTCCCTCGGCGTTTATGCGGTGGCCTAAGAATTTGACCTCCTTCACGCCGAAGAAGCACTTGCTTTGCTTGAGCTTTAGCCCTGCATTTTCCAGTCGTGAGAGTACCTCATCCAGCCGACTTGCGTGCTCATCTGGAGTTGTTCCGCTGATGATTATATCGTCAAGGTAAACGCTAAGTCCCGGAATGGCTGCGAATGTAGTTTCCATGACTCGTTGAAATATCGCCGGGGCGGCCGCCATTCCGAAAGGTAGTCTCTTCACTCTACAGAGCCCCTTGATCGTGTTGATCGTCAATATTTCGGCGGTGGTATCCGTTACTCGCAGCTGCTGATACGCTTGCCCGAGATCAAGCGTCGAAAAGACAGTTCCTCGTTGAAGGTTTGATATAGCCTCCGTCGGTGTCGGGAGCGGGTAGGATGCCGGCTTTGCTGCGTCGTTCACAGTACTGCGGTAATCCCCGCAGAGTCTCACGGATCCATCTTTCTTCCTGATAACCACTACAGGCGTTGCCCACACGGAGTGTTGAACCGGCTCTCTAATGCCTTGCTTCTGCAATGCTAGCAATTCACATTCAACAACTGGCCGTAGTGCAAATGGTACTTGCCGGACTTTAAGAAACTTGTGGATTGCTGTTTCTTTCATCTTCAAGTGTACCGGTGGTCCGATGTACCCTGTGATCTCAGACTTGAATACCTCACTGTGCGCGCTAAGCACCGTTGTGATAGTACGGTCTTGCTCCATGTGGTAAATACCACTGAGTGGAATTGAAGTGCTAAGAACCAGTTGCGTCCAATCAGGTTGTATCCTGTTCCGGTTGTGTCTAGGAGTGGCAGGATATAGTCCTTAGACTTATGCTTTACGTGTACTTGCGCTGAACCGAGAACTTGGAGTCCTTCACCGGTCCACATCTGCAGCGTCATATCCTCTCTCTGTAACGGAGGTGGCTTGTTTGGCCATATTCGCCTGTAGGTGTCTTGACTGATGACCGTGACTGCTGCACCAGAGTCAACTTCAAATTCTAGTGCTCTTCCTTCTACTCTAAGCGTTATGAGGTACTTGGGAACCACAACGCTGGCACGAACAGCATTCAGTTCTTGAATGTCAAAATCACTCACTGACTGATCAGTTTCGTTTTGGTCATCCCTCACCAGGTTGGTCGAGCGTTGTCCAGCTCCCGATCGAGTCTTGATTCGGCAAGCCTTCTCATTGTGACCCGTCTTTCTGCAAAATCGGCACGATGTTTTGCGAAATCGGCAAGTTTCTGCGCTGTGTTGCTCATTGCAGCGGTAACACGGCATCTCCGGCTGACCAGTGGAGGTGGTGGCTGCCCGGTTCGTAGTCCTACACATTTTGTTGAGATCTGGTTTGGGGAGTTTCAGCTCCTGCTGTTGTTTTACGGCACTCTCAAGTCTGATGGCAATATCGTAAGTTTGCTTGAATGTAAGTTTTTGTCCTGCAAAAAGACGTCATTGAATACGCTCATCTTGAACTCCGCAGACGAAGCGGTCACGAAGCCTCACGTCCAGCGGCAGCATCGTTGGATTGGAAGCCAATATGCCTCCGAAGCTCGACGACCCCGCCGACACTGTGCCGCCGGCACTCGACGAACCAGCTGTCGTCGTTGGCGATGTAGCTGTCGTCAACACGCCGAAGTTACAGTCAGTTGCCAATTTCTTAAGTGCTGCCACGTAGCAAGTAATGGACTCCCCTGGATGTTGATCACGCCTCTGAAATTTGCTTCGACAGAAGAGTTCGGATGGTCTTGGATCATAGTGGTCCCCTAGCAAAGTCATAATGTCGTTGAAAGAAACTTCCGCTGGCTTGTGGGGTGCAACTATCTCTCGAACCGTGTTGTAGGTCTCTGCGCCGCATGAAGTCAGCAGTAGCGCCCTCTTCTTTCCGGCGTCTTGCACATCGTTCGCCTGGAAGTAGAGGTCCAAGCGCTCCGCCCAGGCCGACCACGCCGTACCGTCGAACTCTTCGATCTTGCCTTGTAGCGCTGCCATCGATCAAGCGATGCAAGTCTTCCCTTGTGTGGTTCTGGTCCGCCTTCGTCGCCAATGTTAAGTGCGAAGTAATCAGGAGCCGCTTACTGAAAGCACAGCGAGTAGCTTTACTCGGCTCGCTCACAACTGCCGATCTTGATGCCGGTGTGCCGGAATGTCCCCGCATGCGCTGGCACGCACACTGTCTGATTGCTGGCAGAAGACGACGAGGCGCGTCCTCTTCTTTTGACATGTTATGCCGGACATAACAGCTGCATAACCGACCCGAAGGAATAACACAAAGGCAGTGGTTTCGACAACAAGAAACTACATTTAATTGGACATGAACGAGGCGATGAAGAAAACTACCAGAGAAGCAACGAGCAAGGGCGGCGCTTGGGTCCAGGGAGCGACTGCCTATGCGCCGCCTCTGATCCGTCTTATCAAGGCGGCACGCCCGGTGTGCGCGTTGTCGGCTTGACTCCGCCGCCTCGAGGAAACGTTCGCCACCTGTGCGCCATCTTCGGGCAACTGGGCTAGGGAGCCGCCAGGGTGCCCAATAGTTGCATTGACAATAGTCGGAACAGTGACTTCTTGGATGATCCAGTCTCTATGAACTTGGTATTTTAATTGATAAAAGAAAAAAACAAAAGATGGCCTGGCCGGCAGAATTTTTATGTAGACCTCTGTCTAGCAGAGTTAATCCTTGATCTGCATGCTCTCCTGCTTGTACCCTTTTTTGAACTCTGCGTCATGAAGTACTTTTTTGACTGCAGCCAGACTAGCGCATTCATGAGAGATGACGCTGTTGGCGCGTTACAGGCTTTTTTGGTGAGCGCTGTACCCGGCGGGACCACTGACCTTCATAGAGCAATCCTGAAGCGAAGTAAAGAAAAGTTGTAGTTAGTTTGACGCAGGTTGATGTAAAAGAATATATGGCAAATCTAAAGAGAAAGTTCGGTTGTTTTTTTTAAATGAGGCGCATACCTCATATGCTTAGAATATTAAAAGCACCGTAAACTACTGCGCGACGTGAACTACATATTTCTTTTTGCAATGTTTACCGAATATAAAAATTGTCAGTGACCTTTTCTTTCACGTTAAATGCCGCTGCCTTTAACGTAATAGGCCGACTTTTAACGTCAACGTAAAAGGCGAAATCAGCACGAATGAAGCTTTTAAGGGTTATTAATTTTTTTTTTCAATTCATGATACAGTCGTTACGGAAATTAATAACCAATGTTTTTACCAATTTAGGCGAATGAATTGGTGGGTCACACGAAAGACAAATGGAAGGGGGATGGGGGGGGGGGAGAGAGGCAACGGGGTGGAGAGTGGGCACTCTAGAAGGTTGAGAAGGATTGGGAGGTGGAAAGAGAGGGAAAAGGAAAAGAGGATTTGGGAGATGGAATCGGTGTGTCAAGTGACGGTAATTTCCACGCTCAATTTAGCGGGTACACTGATGTGGTCCTTTATAAGACCAGTTTTTTAGAAGTTACTTAAAAACGTAATCGATTACAATTACTATTACTATTGGTTAAAATGTATTCAATTAGATTACTTGAGATGAAATGTAATTGAACGCAACTTTTCCAATTACATTAGACTTTCAAATACGAGAGAGTTTGTTCTAGGTTTTGAAAATGGGCCTTTATACTTTCTAGTACTGGATAAGAATCGCCGCATTACAGGCTACTTTCTTCACAATTCACCAAATTCGGTAGACCATTTTCGTGTCACAGAAATATTGTTCGTGGGATCCTTGATATGAAACTTGAAAAAAAAAGGGCGGAATTAGAGAGAGAAGAAAATAGTTATGGATAAAGTAATTTTAATACTTTTATGGGTAATCGAAATAATGTTGTGATTGCTTTATACAAAATTAATCAAAAAAGCAATCCAGTTTGAGTAATTTATTTACGTGTAACGAGTACAGTACGATTCTGAACGTGACTAGTGAGGGGGAGGGTGATGGGGTGGGGAGGAAGGGTATGGCAAGAGAATGGGGTAGGAAAGCTATTTAGAGGAAAAGTGACGGGAGGAAAGGTATTGGTGGTCACGTGACCTATATATCTAAAACGATTAGGCGGGAAAGATGAATTGTTTCTTAAGTCACGTGAGGAATGATCCCCCGCTAAATTCAGCGGAAAATTCACGTAAAGAGAGACGGACAAAATTTATAATGGAGATTTTGTTAAAATATATCGTTAATATTCAAATGTTACTGAGTTAGCCCTTAATGGCTTAATGGCAGATAAGTTTTTTTGTTTGCGTAAGCATCTCCATTTATTTCAGAGAAGCTGAGAGAGCCGAGAGAGATCTCAAGTCGCCGAAGGGACAGGAGCAATTTCAAGAACTCTGGAAATTGGGAGTCCATCATTATGGCGTGGCTCAGGTTCTAATGAATAATGCCATTATTCCAAATGTCACAACAATCCCCAAAATATTCGATTTGATGAAGGTAGGGTTATGCACGATAAATGTACACCGTTCTATTCAAGCATAAAGAAATCGAAGTATGCAGACTGCCAATATATGCTTCGTTATACAAACCGACAGTTTTCTGTAGCATTTGAGAAGTGAAGATTGGGCACGCAGAGCTCTGATGGGCGGTCATAATTCGCAAGCACACGTGCGCGTATAGCTTTTGCAAAGCAGCTAAAAATTACCGCGAGTACAGTCAGTATCTATGTTTAGATTGAAGTCAGCAAACAAAACACGGTTAAAAGATTTGCCCCAATATTTCATACAAAAATAACGTTTCATTTAGCGTTCTTTATCATCAAATTTTCTACCAGAGGCGTTTACTTAAAACCGAATCAGCTGTGATTGAGAACCACACTGGTATTGCAGTGATTATCATTTTCTCTATCTGGGCTTGCACCGTGGTTGTATCCGCCACATCCGCCTCCTCTTTCGTGTTACGAACTGGGATACATTCCGTCTCTTCCCGGTGCAACTTTGCCTTCCAATTTTCCGAACGCAAATGGTGGCCACCTCGCGCTTATACGAACTGTGTTTTCTGGATGTAATGCATGCCCTTGGATGAATGAGTCCAGCCCGTCACAGGACCTAAATCTTCCTCGTCCATTGAGATGAGTGTGGTCGGGCGGAGGCTGCTTTTTCGTGCTACACGTATTCTTTGACGGCTTTTACAGGTCTGTACGGGCTGATACTTAAAAACCCGGCCTTGCCAGGACCGCTGAAATTCAGGGCCTGGGCCCTCCAGAGGCACGCTATTCATTTCAGATTGTCTGCCCGGCGGATCTACTTGTTTCTAAATGACGTAGCGCGACCGCACACGTGATATCACGCAGTCAGTGGTCCAGAATAAATAAGACTAGTTTAAATAAACCTAGGAAGCACATGACTGTTTCGTGCCTGCAAAACACACGAAACCATTTGACGCAACATATACCTAAGCATAAGAAATCATGGCGCGCGTGCAATGCATGCACGATAGATTCTGTGCTGCTCGCGTTAATAAAAGTAATGATGAGAAAATACAGTGTTGTCTTACTTGTATTACAGACTATTCGAAAGCAGCAAGAGAAGCACCAAAAACCAAGTTCCTTAGGACGCCTAATTCTGGGGATTGATTTTTTTTCTCCTAGATCCGGAAGACTCTACACAACAATGCTGGCCCAACTAAGGCACGTTTATTGCTTCTTAGCGTTTTGTGATCAATAAATTTAATATAATACAGAAATTTCTGAGCGCAAGAAAACGTATGCATCTGACATTGACTAGATTTATTGCGTTAGAGAAATACAAGAGAGAAAAGCGAAAACGTTTTGATTCTTTCAAAATTCTAAATACAAAATCAAACCAATGCCAAAGTCAGTAGTTTAGAAGTAAAATTTGGTCATGTCTATTGCCCCAGTAGGAATGTGTTCTTTAGAGAACAGATCAGGTTAATTCAGAAGATATATATTAGGGTACAATTATCGAACGTTGGTGATTAAATCTATATTTAATGACACTTGTACTAAAACAAATCTTTGCTATTTGGATCAAAACAGATAATCTACAAAAAAAAATTCCCAAAACGCACATTAAAAAATTCTAAGTAACTGTTATTTCAAAAAGTTATCATAGTCTTCATCTCAATCAACAACCTGGCGCGGACTCATTGCGTGTTCGTATCTGAACCGCAGCTCGCATGCTCGTCAAATTAAACCTTCTTTTTTACATGATTATGCAATTAATGCAAGATTTATAGCAAAATAGCCAAGATGAACAATAATAATCCTTAACAAAGAGGAGCAAAGGGGGCAGAGGAAAAACGCAGATCTCTAGACACAGCTAAGTGGCTGGTGCGCTACTGATAAAATCCCCCTTGTCCTGGTATCGAACGAAGCTCATCTCTATTTTCACTTGAGCGCTCTAACAGCTGAGCAGGTCTAGTGTTAGACGTCAGAACAACAAACGTGTTTTACCAGCGGCCACATGTTTAACATCAACAAAGGTTAAAGGCCTGCATTTTAAGCAATTATTGCTTAAAATGCAGTGTTCCATTTTAAACAATAATGCAATTATTGCTTAAAATAAAAAAAATGTTAAGGTAATGCATTTATTCCAGTGTTCCAAGTGAGCTGGATATGAATATCAGGAAGGTGAGTGAACGAGTGAGAGTGTGAGGGAGAGAGTGAAAACATGTTCTCTAATGGTGTACTGCTTTATTCCACAATGGTATCTGGGAGAGAGGAAGGGTGTTATGCAGACTCCTGGAGACAGCTTCTGGACAAAACATCCATCGGGTCAGAACGTCCGTCGAGTCAAAACATCCAAGATGTCACATTACACCAGAGTCAGAACATACAAGGCCTCAAAACATCTATCCGAGTCAAACAATCCCTAAAGCGAAAACATCCACAGAGTGGGAAAATCTATCCGAGTCACATCTATCGAGCCAAACTTTCATTCGAGTAGAAACATTTATCATTGAACGAGATTGTCCCAGAGTAATAATGAATATAGTTTCCCATTGACCACGATGTCACGATGAATGCTTTGGCGCGTGGATCTTGCGAAGGAAAAGTGGCAGAAAAACTTGAACAAGGGAAAAGAAACACACGCGACAGGAGGGCGCTGTTTCTCCACCCTTGACCCAGATTTGTTTTTTCGGTTGTTCCTTCTCAAGATGTTCACTTTAAAGAAACTAGCCCAACGTCACATTGTTTTTTTTTGGCATGATTAATGCGATATGCTTGAAAAATGAACTATTTGTTTGATGGATGCGAGAGAACCATTAGAGTGGCGGTGCGACGATATTCAGACTTAGTTAACTGCGGAAATTAATCTGCGTCACCTACGGAACGAAAAAATGAAAGCCGCATTTTTTTGCGAGCGCTTGTTCTTATTAAAAAAAATAAAACAAATCGAAGGTCGAACTGTCTCTTCACTCTCCACGCGGACTTTCGAGTGATGTACTCTGGGGGTTCACGTGGTTTCCCCTTTGGTTTTCTCTTCAGAGACCCCAGCCACTTCCTCCGCGATTGTCGACTTTAAAGGATTAGCCTCGTCGAAGGTCGCGGCTAGTGATTGACACAACAGACGGTTCGCCACGGGGCTCACGGCGTGTGTAGCAGCGGAGAGGGACAGGTTTTGTTGACTTCCGCGTATCCCCTGAGACTCCGTCATTTTGGTTTCCGTTACCGCCGCCGGCGGCTGAGATCGGCAAATAATTCGTTTTTTGCTCTGCGATTATGCAGCAGGGTTGCAGTTTTTCGAGGAACGGTGACGCGTTTTCGGTCACTCGGGCTTCCATAAACAATATAAAAAATGCAAACCGGCAGTTCCTTAGACATGAAAATCGTTACACTGCCCCGTTAAGAGCCGGAGATTCACTTCTCTACAACTCACGAAATTTAGCATTCGCTAAAATGTCTTCCACGCAATTCATGAAAAACTGGGCCCGCGAAAATGAACGTAAGTAAAAGCAAACTCCCTGCTAAGAGTTGGCGTTACCAAGACTTGTTGCGATGCACAGGCTGCCGTGTTAAGGGAAGTTGGTTATGTTTAGTAATGCAAAAAGTGGAGATTGGCTGGCGCGGTGTTATTGAAGGGGTCATGAAACGATATCGGGTTTGAATGTTTATGACTTTGCAGAGGCGTACGAGCTGTAGCTT
Source organism: Ixodes persulcatus (assembly GCA_013358835.2). Lineage (NCBI taxonomy): Eukaryota > Metazoa > Arthropoda > Arachnida > Ixodida > Ixodidae > Ixodes > Ixodes persulcatus. The sequence continues at coordinate 352,368 of JABSTQ010009479.1, read as the reverse complement.
GGCACATCTTTACTCGCAAAGACCGCCAGTGATTCAGAAGCTTCGTTGTCGCGGTGAAACTGTGAGCATGAAAGGGGACCATTAAAGAGATACTACAACGAAATTTCAGCGCTCATTTTTTGGTCTATATGTGTTCAAAGGAGCAGTATCACATCGAACATACCAATATCTTGTTAAAAAAGTCTCGAAAAGGAGTTTTAAAACGAATTAAACGATTAGCAAAGAGCACCTGGTGGATGTCGCTAACGCCTCGCTTGTAATGCCCGTCTAGGAACCTTGACAGCTAGTGACGGTGAGTGTCTCGCCTCCAGCCACGACGAGAGAAGAGGGAAAAACGAACTACCCTCTTCCCGAGAATGCCTTTTGTGTGTCGCGGAGGTCGCAATTGTCCCCTGCAAGATCATAGAAGATTAACCCGTCACTCCAAATTCGTACAAAAGCAGCCGCTTCGGTGGCTGGAACGACTAGGCCATCCTCTCGACGTCAGCCTCGCCGAAGCTTTGCTCGTCCCGAGACGACCTACGTCACGATTGCGTTGGATGTCACGTGGTCTCCGCTAGGCCTTCTCCAAACGCTTGCCAGAGTTTGCCGTTTATAACGAAAAATACAGCCATCAGGCTCAAAATACAAACTTGCGATTGTAATTTACGGATATTGTAGATCATATTCAACCTATTTTTGAACACGACGGGAATATTTAAAATTTCGTTGAAGTATCCCTTTAAAATGATAGTCTTAAGAAGCTCGTGTCAGAGAAAAGCCAGCGTCGCCTACGTTACGGTAAAATCTTGATTGGTCGATAGGGTCATGACGCAACCACCACAACACCTCGTGCGGGAATTTCAAACAACCCACACCGCTTATGCAAAACGAGAGGTCACGCGTGAAATGAAAGGTATTAAAACATTACAAGTAATACAAATTGAAGGTTGCCGCATCTCTCAAGTTTGTTTCTCTTTATGGGGTAATTCATTTGCCTTGAAAAGCAATAAGAACGATTTCAGGCGGAATTTGAACCCTTGACCATTCGGTTGAAAGCCACACATGCCGCTGAGTACGCCAGATAAGGCCCGCTTGCATGGCAAATGTGAAGTCAATGTGAAAGGGGCGCCACAACGTTAATGCGTTCCACTTTTAAAGGCGCAACTGAAGCGTCCTCCGAGTTTTTCTTTCAGTCTTGCTTTCGCAGAGCCTGTTCACGCAATTCTGGGATCAAAACCACCGTCTGAAGACAGTCGAGTGCGGCTCATAAATTGGATATGAAAGCGGCGTGACCACTCGACTTCGGCTCGTAACAATCAATTCCTCGGCAGACACTCGGGTTTTGGCTTAAGTCCAAGCACTAAACCAATACTGAGCCAATAAAGATTATTATTATTATTATTATTATTATTATTATTATTATTATTATGAGGATGATGATGATGATGATGATGATGATGATGCCTGGAGCTGAGCACGCGTTTTCTACATTTCCAACCTCATCGCGTGATTATGCATAACGTTGGGGACATAGAAAAGGCCCAAGCTTACGTGGCCACTTGTTCTGGCTTCAAGTTGAAGGAAAGAACGATGCTGAAATTTCTAAAATATTTTTTTGGCGATTGCCGCTGCCTTGAAAAAAAATCAAAACCAGTTTATTCGTTAAAATCCATTTAATGCAAAGGTGCAAGGGAGCTGTTTCTGGAGATTTGTGTTTGTCTTTTGCCCTCATTGTTCCCCTTCTTCAGGGAGTATTATTGTCAAGTTTATTTAGTTATTAACGTTAGGGAGAAATTCTTAGTTGTATTTAACGAAAGCAGGAAAATCTGCAAATATGCTGCTTAAGGAGCTCCGCACCCCCCCCCCCCCCCCCCCCCCCCCCCCCCCTTGAGCGTCTGTGACGGAGTATACAATAAAACGTGTTCGAGACAGCGTGTGCAGAACCTATTTAAACGTATTAAATGGAATATTTAAGGATATATTTGGTTAGATTTGCACGACATCTATGTTTCTATCAAAATTATCATTCAACAAAATTACATGCCAGAAAATGGATTGTCAGAGCGAATTCGGGGAATCCACAGGGGTAATTTCCTATAGATACGACAGCATTTATCGTTGCACACTCACAAACTATGTTGAGAGATGGAATTGGTGTATAGATCGTGATGTCATTTTTTCTGCTAAATTTAGCGTCATTATGTCGGTCTTCGATAATTCCTTGTCGTCCTAGAGGACACCCTTGAGGTCGTCCTTGATGTCGTCCTAGACCTCGGTCTTAAAGTCGACGTTTGGACGTTGCTTTCGACGTCACCCTAGACGCCGTCCTCGACGTCGTTAGGACGGCGTCGAGGATGACGTCGAGGAGAAAGTAAAACATATCTAGGACAACCTCTAAGACGACCTCAAGGGCGACCTCAAGGACGATCTATAGAACTACCTCGAGGACGACGTCTAGGACGATGTTGTGAACAACGTCTTAAGTATTGACGTCAAAGACGGCTCCTAGGATGCCCTTCAGACTAAGATCAAGATCGTGAGGCCCTTCGAAGTGGGTGCGAATATTAAGGAGTGCGTACTGCCGCACCGCATATGCTAGGGGGAATGCGGTGCAATCACAGTTAGCTGAAATGCTCTGCTGCGCACACCTACTGCGCATTAGGAGGCCAGATACTAGATAGAGAGGAATATGTGATGAGTAGCTTATAATTGCTATCACATTATTAAAGTAATTTTATCGCATTATTATCGCATTCGAAATCGTTTCATAACCCCTTTGAATCGTATCAGGGGTTTACGTCACTAAATTCTGCCCTTCTTCCGGCTCGAGCGCACACGCAAATTTAGAGCTCATTGCAGTAGAAAGAATATTGAATTGAATTCGTAAGTCCGCTCCGCTCACCCTGTTACGAAGTTATTTCCACTGCGCATGTGTGTCGGTTATGAATTGAATATGAAACAGAGCGCAAAGACCACATTGTAGCAAGTAGTTATTATACGCCCCGATCAGATACAACAGTGGTATAGTGGGCAGCGTCCTTAACAGGCTTACTGAATACTCAAGCAATGATGAACAATACAACTCCTCTTCTCTCATACCCTAAATTCTTCCATAAAATATGTTCCATTTCTTTCTTCATAATCGGTTTAAGTCTATCAGGGAACTTATGTAGTGAGTCTTTGCTTACCAGGCTCTCAAAAACCGATTAAACAAAAATACCGTTTTTTATGCAAAAAAAAAAAAAAACATTAAGAAAGTCAAAACTTCCAGTAGGTCTTGCGATAGCAAAGCCGGACGAGCCATTGTGTCAAAATCTCCATCCGAGTCAAAAGAGCCATCCGAGTCTAAACATCCATAAAGTTGAAACATCCATAGTGTAATAACATTCAGACGGGTCAAAACGTCCAACGCGTTAATAAATCTATCGAGACAGAACATCCGCGAATAGATGTTTTAAATCGATGGATGTTTTGACGCGTTAAATTAAGTGACTCAAAATCCAGACTATCTAGCTTGCGTAAGTGCGCGATTAGAAAATTCAAGACCGCTTTTCGGTATCCTTACTCGTATGTTTTTCTGTTTGTTGAGCTTAAAGACCGATCTACAAAACCACATTCCGCAGAGTAGGAAAATGCCCCTCGCGCTCCTTCTCTTTTCACCCTCTCCCAAAAAAACATGTGACGGCTGGGGCTTCTTTTGTTTTGGCATTTTCTGTAAGGATAATCCTCAAAAAGCGCAAAATGAGCGGCTAGCTGCGAGCGCGAAAGATACCTTTAGACTTCCAGTTGTCTTCCGCTCGTTGACGCAGGCACACTCAATCCGCGAGACTGAGGAAGCCAGAGCGACCGAACGTTTTTTTTCCAGGAACTGCAGGCCCGAGGCCGCTCGGTCGGTGGAGATCGATGCGCCGTGGTATGGTGGGGTCGTTCCAGCAGCTGGCCTCTGCAATTGCGCGGCTGCTGGAACCATTCCCGTGCTTGCACAATGGATGGGCTTGCGCAACAAAGGGTTCAGGTCGTCAATAATACATTTCGTCGCGAAACATATAAATCAAGTGGCTTTCCCTAACCTCTTCATTACCAATCGGAACATATATCTCCACTCATAGGTTGTTCATCACGTTTTGCACTATTTTTTCGTATTTAGTCGTCCTTACCTCTGCTTGATGACTGTTTTATAACTTCATTAAGGCCTTTAAATATTGGCGTGGGCATGAGCGATCAGCGCTGTACCGGAGTTCTCCAATATTGGACAATATTGAAGTCAGGAGTGTGGAAGAAGCAAACCGAAATTCTGGCTTCTAACGAAGACGGCGCAGTCGTAAGATAGGTCTTTGCTTCACCCGAATCTACAACGCCCCATCGTTTGCACTATCACCACTTCTCAGTAACCTAGCTGTATACCATATGTTACTCAAAGTTACTATATATGCGGCCCCACAGGCTGTCCCTTTATGAGCGAGTCGAATTTTTAATGTCACCCGACTGTCCTGAGTGAGACCAAATAGTATCACCTTTCCACAACAACCACCCCTTTCCCCCCCCCCCCTCCCCCCACACCTTTCCCGAGTTGGGGAGGCATCAGGCCACTCCAGGAGCAGCCTACTGACAGAGCTTTTTGGCTACTCATTCTCAACACATTCGAACGTGGAAGTAAGCACAATGCAAGAACGTCGCCCAGTTTATTTGCAACCTAAATATTGTGGCTCTGCTGTTGGGACCCAATCCCTTTAATCATAAATCATTAGTTGGTATGTTTTCATGGTGAAAGTATGTTCGTCGTGATGCCACAGAAGTGGTCGATTCAAAGGGAGAAATAAGTCCTCGTAATTATTTTGCGGAAATACTCGCTCCTGTGACCCTCCAGTGTGTAAGGTCAAAGCACACGAGGCAGTGCGTAATACTTTACAACTGTCGTTGACGATGAAATATTTCTGGGAGTGAGTAAAGTTGTTTGCACCACACTCTAGAACTCTAAACAAAAGCATTCATAAACACAATTAAATTTCGCAATCACAAAAAAAAAAAAAACTGCGAAAACCCTTGCCCCCCCCTTCCTCTCTCTCTCTCCCCCTCTCTTTGTTTTTTTTTTCCTGCGCCACTACAAAGAATGTCGCCCGAACAACGAATTTTCAACAAAACCTCGCTTCTCGGAGAAAGACTCCAGGTCATATAGTAGTGAATCGGAGAGAAAGCTTTTAGAAATAATAGGCTAGCATTGAATATAGCCTTCTGCACAATTCCTGTCCGGTATATATCTATTTTCCTTGCACGCGGTTAGAACGCAAGACGGTGGCGGAATGCATGTCCACTAACATGATGCTTCTAAGAGAGTGTACCAGATTTACAGTGCGTGATAATTTGGATGTAAATAGTTTAACCACTGTGCAGAAGCATTCACGGTCTGGAGGATGACATGGAAGAATTGCGGAAAGGATCTTGCTAGAAATAAAAGTCTCGAACGCACTGCACGGGTATGAAACATATTACGTATTTTTGTCTCATTTCTGTGTGAAAATAAAAATCGATTTGAAACCGAACAATCTGCGTTTTGAGGAGCGCCGAAACCGGGACAACCTTAACAATACGATGCGCCTTGCGTCACTCAGCTTGTTCTGCTATCTTGTTTTTACACAGCTTTTCAAAGGGGGATGAAAAATTACGAGCCGACTGACTCGATTTACCCCATTAGAGCAGTTCATTTTCATTACAAAAACTCTCTTCGAACGTCTCGCATAGTTCAGTTTGTACTGGTTCGTTTTTATTTTCGGTTCCTTTCAAAAAATGAGCTCTAAGCACAGGACCAAACTACCATATTCATAATTTGCGGACGCGGGGAAGTGGAAGAGCGGAAAAGGAAAGATTCGTCCGCGTTATTTAATGCATAAGGAAAAGCGGAAAGTATAGAAGGGGGCCGAAATCTTTTTCAAGAAAAACACAATGTTCTCTACAATTCTGTCTAACGGTTTTATAAGAAGGTATACTTGGACGCCGTCATTATTTGTTTAGGAATCAAGCAAAACTTTATATTGGATCATTATACGTCTGCGTCAACTCCGATTCGATGATTATCAAGAGCTAACGCATTTTGCCGAAACAGCGCAGGCACACCAGGGATTTAGACATAATTTGTGCATAAGTACGACAACGCTCCGCCGTAGTAGTGCATTAGCAGTGGGACCAAATTCGCGAAAGTGGATTGCTTTGTGTGTAGACTTGCCGTCTGCTTCTCTGCATTCCAACGCGACAGTCTTTTCCCGCGATTGCGTTTCTCGATATCAGGACGGAGTAAAGTTTGCGTACTTTTGATATACGAAAGGCTCCTTGAGTCCAGCGCTACTGTGTTTTTGTTATCATGCGATACGACCCGCACGACATTTTAGATGATTTTATTTAATTGTGTCCATGCGGTGTAAGCGCAACAATGGTGAGTCATTGCCATGTTCTTCGTGTATCTGCGCCTACAATGTATGTGTGTTTCTTGGCAATGTGGTTAGTGCTACGAAACGACATTCTCCTGTTTCATTAATTCATGAATTCAATTTAAGACGCATTTTTACTCCTCAGTTTATTAGGTTGCTCTTGGCTTGCTGCAGATCAAGCTCTTCCTAGTTAGGATGAGATGATCGCGGCTCTATTTCAGCAAATGAAATGGATCTGGGATTTTAAGTTATTAAATCAATTATAAAATAAGTGACCGGTGACTGGGGCACCGCGCATATTTTTTTGTTTTTGTTTTGTAGCGTGCTGCTTGGGTAAGCCTATGTTGATAAGAAACGACTGGTGCAATACGTACTGCCGGCACCATGACAGCACAGCACACGACAAAACAGCACGCGACAAAACAGCACGGTCAAAACAGCACGCGTCATAAGAGCACAGCGTCAAAACAGCACGGCGACAAAACAGCACGCGAGAAAATGGCACGCGACAAAACAGCACAGCGTCAAAACGGCACAGCGGCAGAAGAGCACGTGCCAAAACATCACGGCGTCAAAACAGCACAGTGGCAAAACAGCACAGCGACAAACGAGCACAGCGTCAAAAGGGCTCAGCGACAGAAGAGAACGGCGTCAAAACAGCATAGTGTCATAACATGACATTGACACTATAGCTAGGGTTTGGCGTTTTCGGTTTTTATTATTTTGAAATTCGGTGTACTTTTTTGTGTTTTATTTCACACAGACGTTTTTGATTTATTGTAGTGAATATTAGTAGACTCATAAACTTCTTGGTTCTTTTCGGTTTATTGACGAAAACCAGTATAATGACGAAAATGTAACATTTATAAGCGTTTGTTTAAAATGTATAGTGAGTGAACCAGGTACTGGTTTTCTTATTTGTTGCTGTCGGTGGCAGCCGACGCGACCTGTTCTGCAAGACGCTCTGGGGCCCTATCGTGATATGACATTATCATCGTGTGCTCGTATTTGTGCACAGGACGAACATGCGCTTCACTACCACTTCAAACGGAAAGGAAAATGTCAAAATCCAGAAATTTGCAAGTATTGCACTCAGTCCCTTTTTTCCCCCATTTTCACGACTGCGAGAGGTGGTAAATTCGCGCCGACCACAGAAACGACAATAAAACAATCGTATTTATGCCATCCTCTAGTAGACGGAATCTAGGGGTGTTAAAAATGTGGGGTATTTATGGACGCCCTTCATTTTTACTTTTACTGTACAGTTCACGATTAAACACTATTCTTTGAACAAAAAATTTGGCACACAAATCCCTATGAGGTGAAAAACCCAGATTTCGTCCTGAAGACCCCTGCGCTCCAAGAGCATTTGTTGAAAGATTAACCGATATCGGAGACAAGCTAAAAACTGCGAAAGGAAGTGGCCATACGGTCAGTAAAACGAGTCACATCGCCACCAACCCCTCCAAACGCCCTCGAAAACACTGACCTTTTTCAGTTAAAACCGCATTTGGAAAATGAATTCGGCGTACTTTTACGGGTTTTTTTTCGGTTTAAGCCGAAAACGCTGAATTCTCAATATAGCGAACGGAGTTTAAAAAAAAATGCATGTCTCAAAGTAGGCACTGTAAAGGAATAGAAGGTCTAGGCCAATTCGCAGAAAGCCGACCCGTCGACAGCCAATTTGTCGAATCAGTTTTCTTTGGGGCAAGTGTGGAGTGGGGAATATACTCGATGTGTACACATGAAGGCTCCCTGGGCTGTACCGAAGCCCCCGCTAGTGCGTATTCTGGCTATTTCTCGAGCAGTTCTACTCATTTTTACGCGCAAGGTTGCTTGTGATGTTGTCTACAATAAATGAATGAATCGCACGGCTTGCGATGGATGCAATAAATGAAGCAATCGCAGGTTAACAGCGTACTATCATTCTCGAACTTTAAGGAGGTGTCAGGAATATGTCTTCATTTACTTTGCACCTTCCACTCTAAATGTAATCGTCCATCAGGTTCACAGTTAATTCCGGGCGGCGGAGAAAAGCTCACCGGAGAAAAGCTCACCGGAGATAAGCTCACCGGAGAAAAGCTCACCGGAGAAAAGCTCACCGCAAAACCGGCAGATACGGAGAAAAGCTCACCGGCCTTTGAGCGGATGCGGAGAAAAGCTCACAGAATTTTTTAACTTGGCGGATTCTTCGTCAAATGTCGCAATTTAACACAATTCGCATTCGTCACTTCATTAAAAGTATGTCCTATTTTTGTAATATTATTGAAATTCATTGGGCATATTTACTGATTCCTCAGAAATTAGTAATCACCCATTCTGTACATCAATTAAGCCGCAAGTATAAGATAAGAACATCTTACACTGGTAAAAAAAGACAACAATTTATTGACAGCTGACAATGCGCTTTGTTCTTTGCGAGCTAATATGAATAGCGGTGTGTGAACCGTTTCAGCTCCAAATATTTTGTAGTGCCTAATAGATAAGTAGGTGTTTGTTGATGTAATCAATGTCGGCTACGCTGTTTTCTTTCTGTTAATTTCTCTAACGAAACTTTAGTTGCGAGAACAGCCTCGTCTTGTCGTGTTGTTGTCTTCACTCCGGCGTCGTCGTTTGAGCGGTTTTCATCATGTATTAGCGGCGAGATGTTTCGGTGGCGCCCTCGTTTGGTTACCTTTCGTGACGTCATTACCTTGTGAACAACAAGTTAAATGGTGTTTGTAATGAGCAGGTGGAAGCCTGAAATCATAGCGCTCTCAAAGCAACACTGCCAACACCGTCAAAATTGAAGTTCTTACATTCCTCTTATTTCCGTCGATGAGACATTCTTTGCTGATGTCATAGTTAGCATTCGGCCAATAGACCCCTTTCAAAATACTGCCCTTTGTTGGTAGCTGTGGAATGCCTGCACAATGGCGGACTAAAGCCGCAACGTCACGGCACACTTTATGCGTTTGGTTGAACCAGAAGAAAAAACAGATCCACAGAAAAAGGCGATGAGCGCAGTGACGTTGCACTTTCGACGCTGTTTGATTGGCTCGTGGGCTCCTAGCATTGACTGCGCTCTGACGTTCGCTACCTTATGGAATTACTTGCACGTGTCACGATGTGTGTTTTTCCACCATTGTGCAGGGGTTCCGAGCTTCTAATAATCGGAGAGGGAATTTCGAAAGGGGTCTATTGTGGTGGGCCGACCACAGCGACGCTTTCGATCGCTCACGTCGCCAATAACGTTTACTAACTCGCCCTATTTGCTACATTAAACAAGACTACTTATTATACAGGGTGTTGTTCTTTAAGCTTATCAGATTTGTTTAAAAAAAGCCGTGAAAGTTATACCCTTGTTACACGGGCAAACTTAACTGCAGTTACGCTAAGCCACCGTCAGCGCACAATACTTACCGACAAAATTCTGCGGCTATTAGCGGCGAGATGTTTTGGTGGCGCCCTCCTGTGGTTCCCCCTTGTGACGTCATTACCTTGCAAACAACAAGTTCGATGGTGTTTGTTATTAGCATGGTGGAAGCTTGAAATCATTGCGCTCTCAAAGGAACACTGCCAACACCGTCAAAATCAAAGTTCTTTCATTCCTCTTATTTCCGTCGATGATAAATCCCCTTTCCGACGTCATAGTCAGCGTTCGGCCAATCGTGGAAGGCGGACCACAGCGACGCTTTCGGTCGCGCACGGGGCTAATACAGTCAAAGCTATGGGCGAACGTGCGCTTGAGCATCTTGAGCATCTATCGAAGCAGTGCACGCGCGCTCTTCACGTGTTATGAAATAGCTGTCCGAGAGTATACTGCGGCATCTGTGGTGCCGCGAAACAGCAGTTAAGCTGAGTTAACCGCGGTTAAGTGTGCCCGTGTAACAGGGGTATTACACTTATGCCGCTTGTGGAGGTGAGTTAAGGCCGGTTCTCACATGCAGCGAAGCGCTGATGTAGCGCTACTCACGTGTCGTCGGCTACTTATCGTCTGCCATGAGTAACAATATTGACGGTGCGATACATAGCAGGTGAACGCTATCATGAGCACGCGCTCAGCGCGAGGTCAGCGCTATGCTTGTAGCGCTCCGCTGCATGTGTGAACAGGCCTTTATACGGCCAGGGGGACATATTATACGGGATAATCGTAACGATCAGTCGGCTAATTAATTAAAATTCGTTAATTAACTTTTTAATTAATGAAACTAGACATATTGTTTCAATTAGAAACTTGCTCAGCGTCATTGAAAACCGCTAAATCTATCATTTTCAGAAAGACTTTGAGTGCGTGAGAAGCGTAGTAGTGCACTAAAGTTACCACTCGTGGAGCAGGTACAAGGCTGGGGCTAGATAAGAGACGGAAAATCGCTCGAGCGCCTAACTGCAACCGCGACGTGCGCGACCGAAAGCGTCGCTGTGGTCGGCCTTCCACGATTGGCCGAACGCTGACTATGACGTCAGAAAAGGATTTCTCATCGACGGAAATAAGAGGAACGAAAGAACTTTAATTTTGACGGTGTTGGCAGTGTTCCTTTGAAAGCGCAATGATTTCAAGCTTCCACCATGCTATTTACAAACACCATCGAACTTGTTGTTTGCAAGGTAATGACGTCACAAAGGGGAACCATAGGAGGGCGCCACCAAAACATCTCGCCGCTAATACTTCGTTTCACCAGGTCCGAGCGCGGTCGATGTTATGAGCGGAAGGGCCAATCAAACGGTGGAAAAAGCGCAACGTCATGGCGTGCTCTTTTCGCTTGATAGGACAAGCCGGCGGACGAGCACGCACAGAGAGACTGTGAACAACGGCTGATCCTCTTAGGTGCAGAGAGAACGCCATGACGTTTGCCTTTTTCGCTTTTTTATTGGCCCTTCGGCACATACAATCGGCCGCGCTCGGACCTAAGGTGAAAGGAAGTATAGCTTTGTACCTGCTCCACGAGGGGTAACTTTAGTGCACTACATAGGCTTCCCACGCGCTCAAAGGCTTAATGAAAATTGCTGATTTAGTGGTTTTTGATGACGCTGAGCAAGTTTCTAATTGGAACCATGTGTCTATTTTCATTAAATAAAAAGTTAATTAACGAATTTTAATTAATTAGCCGACTGATCATTACGACCCGACAGAAAAATCCGGTATAACTTTTCGCTATCCGTATTATGGAACCGGAAATCTATCTGGATTCTATCCGGATTCTATCTGGAATTTAGGTTTTCAGAAATTATTCCTTTGTCTGCATTCTGGATTTCGGCTTTCCAGAAACAAATTTCCGTTTCCATAATCCGGATAGTGAAAAGTTATACCGGATTTTTCGGTAGGGAATTAGCCCCCTATATATGTCCCCCTGGCCGTACAACTCACCTCCACAAGCGGCCTAAGTGTAACTTTCACGACTTTTTTTAAACAAATCTGTCAAGCTTAAAAAAAAAAAACACCCTGTAGAGGTCACGAGTAACAACGCTGAGAGTGTGCAGCTCTGAAGGTCACGGGTGGTTTACAGTAGAAGGGCACTATCGCACAAAGGCAACGAGTGGAAACACCAGCACGAACGGCTAGAAAACGTGCATGTCTGCGGAAGAAAGAAGCCTCGATAGCCTACTTACTGTTTGATCCTGTTTTCAAAGGTGAACAAAAGCTTCAAAGAGAATTTCAGGCACCGCGTTGTTGCGCATGCACTTTCGGATTTTCGGCATTTACAGTTTTGATTTTTAGGTTTTAGGCAGACACTATTAAGTTTTCGAACTCTTTCCTGTTCTTCAAGTGCATAAAGTTTTTAGTCAGGCTTCGTTGCGTAGAGAGTAAGCCATAAAAAAACACTCGCCCGCAATTATTAATTTGGGAGCAATATACCCAATAAGCTTAATAGATATTACCAAAAATGATATTTTCTTTTTTACAAAGCTGTCGAATTTTAATGTTTATAAATTGATATAAGTTACGTATGATCTAACAGCCTCCATATAAAAAGAAGAAAAAAAATTGGTGAGCTTTTCTCCGCATACGCTCATTGGCCGGTGAGCCTTTCTCCGTAACCGCCGGTTTTGCGGTGAGCTTTTCTCCGGTGAGCTTATCTCCGGTGAGCTTTTCTCCGGTGAGCTTTTCTCCGGGATTCGTTAATTCCGGCTGTAGAAATAAGCGGTTCCCAAACAAGATACGCTCACACCTACGACATTTGAATTAAGATTGAAACTTGATTGAAACTCATCCTTGCTGACATGTATGGCAAGCAAAGCTGTTGAACACCATGGCAAATGATGTTATAAGTACATTTGACCTTTGACCTTTTTTTTCTGCTGACTATCAACGACACGGAAAAGTTCGACAAAGGTACTAAGAACAGCTTCGCTGTAAAAAGAGGTTCGAAGAATTACATTTATTGTTTAAAGCTGACCGCCTGTCACATTACGGGAATGCTTTACGCTGGATTCCGATGGGTAATTCCTATTGTGCTAGAAATTGCGGTTCACTACACTCTTCCGTGCCTTCCAAACTGTGGGTCCGAGAGATCCAGTGGGGGGTCTGTCGGAGAGAGGTGAAGAGCGCGCTCGAAGTTGCTACATGCGTGCTGTTTTGTCGCTGTGCTCTTTTGACGCCGTGCTATTTTGGCACGTGCTCTTTTGTCGCTGTGCCGTTTTGACGCTGTGCTGTTTTGTCGCGTGCTATTTTGACGCGTGCTGTTTTGTCGCCGTGCTGTTTTGACGCTGTGCTGTTTCGACGCGTGCTGTTTTGACCGTGCTGTTCTTTCGCGTGCTGTTTTGTCGTGTGCTGTTCTGTCGCGTTCCCACGTACTGCCTGCCCGCTGTAACACCCGAAGTGTGTGCAGTATGGCTGAGCTAGGAGTCGCATCGCTGTGAGACGGTCTTTTACAAAACTGTGTACACCCGACCTGCCTACATTATTATAAACTCAACCTCACTATTCCTTTGTCCCGAACATACTATACTTGGAAGTTGTGCACACATATTTTTTTTAACTTGAATTCATATAATTTTATATTTTAATAGTAGTTTATTTGCTTACATTTTATATGTATTACTTCTCTATAATATAACCCTTTAAAATGAAGACTGTCGACTATATTTTTTCAATAACACGAATTGTTTTTGTTTTTTTTAATTTTAGCTCGTTCCATGTGGACGGAATTATAATTCGGACACACCTAGGAGTTTCAATCCACAGAACGACACACTGCAAAATGACTGGACCAACCGTCTTTGAAAAAAGTTGGAACATCTACGAGACTTCAATCGTGAGTATAACTCCTAATCAAAATTTTAAACGCTTTATACTCAACACGCAACATTGCCGCATCCTCAGATACAAATGACGAGAAAAGAACAGTGGTTAGAAAGCCAGGATCTCTCTCAGAAGTGCCGGGCTTAAATCCAAGCTGTGAATCCCTCTTTCGTTATTTGGCTAGATTCCGGAAGGATACAGAATGAATTCACAAGTTGAATTTATTTCCCGCGTGTACATGAGTGTATTTGAGTACTTTCTAGGCGGAACACAATGTCGCTACCTTTGCTATAAATGATTCTGCCCGTCGCAGTAGAGGGGCAGTCGATCGCCAGCGCTCGATCCAGCTGTCTCGCAGCCGTCGATGACCACGACACCTGTATTTCTGGTTTTGTTTTGGACATACGTTCGCACTAATAAACCCTTAGTATTCCACAGTATTAAGCATCTCAATGCTTGTAACTCGTGATAACGTTTATGTTCATCTTGAATATTTTGGGTGAAGCAAAAGTGCATTGTTAGAACAGAGCAGTTATCCTGTTGAAATTGCGTCTTGAAAATAACTTATTATATATCAAGCTTGGCCAACTAATAAATCGCAGAACATTTGTATTTAATTTAAACACTAAGAAATAACTCAGCATTGAGTGCCATTTTATATCTCAGCTGGAACAGACAAAAAAAAAAACTGTTTATGTGAAAATTTGCGAGTTATTCCCCAAGAAACAAAACGTGTACTGGAGAATCCAGTATCTTTTAGAAATGTGGGAAAAGTTGAAGGCAATACGTTACGATGAGATGCTGAAGCACTTTATATTTAAAACATATTTTGTTTAATGATGAGCTCAGACATTTCACAGGAAGAATGAAGAAATACTGAGTTCTATACCAGCACAGCCCCTGTTTCTCCTATGATTATATCTTAGGTCGTTGTCATTTAATTTGACACAAAATTGACCCTAGTTTTCAGTCCACGATTGCTTTTATAAGCTCGATTTAATAGAACTACTATCCTACATTCGATCTGTTTATATCTTTCTTGAAAAGTAAAATACTAAGTTGTGATACATTCCCTCAAGCCAGCACAAAGAAGGTAAACGTATAAAGAGTAAGATACACTTAAAGAGCCTGCTTATGAAATAATCTAGCCGACTCGGGCAAACAGATCTTAACCCGTGTGCTTCATAAAAGCGAAGAACACGGGACGTCGAATCTATGTTGAACTTTGTAACGACAAGTATACAGTTTTGTTGTATATGGGTTGGTGATTCGTGATATTTCTGTGTCACTTTGTGGAATGTATAGGTAAAAAGTTGTCTTATATCCTGCCAACTCCTTCTGTTCCCCTCCTTGTCGTGCCCGCAAGGTTGATACTCTTCCGTGATCTTCAAGGGCATGCCGTCGATTTCCTCAACATGAGCGTCAATCTTCGGTGCATAATGGGCAGGAACAAGAGACCACATATTCATTAACCTACAATTTGTGCTCTATCTACAGTCGCCAAAGCTTATCTCTGTTTTTATAATTATATATTTTGTGGCCGTGAAAGTATTTCTGCAATCTCAGCTCAAAAAATAGAAGTGTCCCAAGATCTGGCTTTAGTAACCCGAGTCCCCTTTATGGACATTTAGTAAATACTCATTTCGGTAATTGGGCAGACCTTCGTAGAAGAGTTCCTCCATGTACTTTATCTGTTCCAACAGCCTCTAAACGACTCGAGACCCGAGCATGTTGATGCGCCTTTGACGCTGTATTGTTGGCCTCCGCACTTTGTAGCGTCGGCTGCGTCCCGGCTTAAAGTAAAATTAAATATAGTTCTATATACAAAAATATGTATGGCAAATTAAGAGGAAATTGAGTGTTGCATTCATCGAACGTTCTTGCATCAGAAACGTTAGAGGTACTCTGACTTTCCAGGCGCCAGACGTCTACGTTCAAGGCGCTCCTCATCAAATGTTTAACACGTTCCATGTGTGCACTTGGGAGCTATTTGTATACTCAAGCGATGCTACCGCTAATCCGAAAAATAAACCTGGGAATATTTTAGAGCACTCCTATTATTGAGCGCCTCGCCTTCCTCAGTCCTCACGTACCCGTCTGGTCACATGACTTCCCCGTTTACCAGCGTAAAGCGCCTCTCTTACCCATGAACATATCAGAGTCGAGCCAGGCAGACTCGCCTTTTTTCTGGGCTTCACAACATGTCCGACACTTAAGGCCCGTTCACACTCTTGCGACCGAGTTCGACCGAGAGAGACTAGACCGGTTTTTAAGCCTCTTGCGATCTCTTAAGACCAGCTCCGCTGTACCATGCTCCGCTGCAGCAGAGCTGCTCCTAAGAGATCGCAAGAGTCTTAAAAACCGGTCTTGTCTCTCTCGGTCGAACTCGGTCGCAAGAGTGTGAACGGGCCTTTAGAGAAACAACGTTTCGCGTTAATAAACTAAATATGAATAATATCCGATATGCACCAAATGTATTTTATTCGCCTTTTAAAGCCTCACGCGAGAAGTTCTTAGGATGCAACATTTACTACCCGAGATCGCAATCCAAACCTAAATACCCGTTTTGGTCCTTCGTCCTCCTTTTTGCTTATCTCGCACGTCCCCTTGTGGCCATCCCAGCCTCTTTGGGGCACGCACGCCAGGCATATTCTTTCACCAGACACTCACACGGGTCTTTTCCTCTTGGCATATGAACCAGGCGGGTGTTGATATGGGACTGGCTGGTGGTACGGTTTCAGCATGTCCGGCTGAGCCACGTGCCGGTTTTGCTGAGTAACTGGATCCTTAAAAAGACACTGACAAAATATTTATGCTCGGCATAGATAATTAAAAAAAATATGATACCAAGTTTTGAGGCTCTAAAAAGCTGCTAATACGTTAATTTAAAAACAACGTTGCACAGCCACGTGACGTCCGGCAACGCTCTCCCCCTTTATATTTCTTCTTACTACCACGTCCAGTTTCGGATTTGAGCAGTTGCGTTCATTTGCTGTAGCAAAATTTTGATTTGGTGGTCTTTTGACTTTATGTTAATTAACCTGGCCATAAATAAAAAAAATATATTTTCTCGGATGTCAGTGTTCCTTTAAGCACAAAGTCGTTAGTACCCAGGCACTGGACCACACTGAATTGCCTTATGCGCAGTGGAGCAAGATCTTCAGTAATGCCCTTGGCCGCATCGCTAAAGATATGGGCATCAAGAAGGACAAGGTCCCCTTGGTGTATTGTTACAAGCTTCCGGTGCTGGCCGTAATAAGTCTTCTGGCCCTTGCTCGCTTTCTCTTGGGGATCTCTGGCGTAATCGGGTACATCGTGCAGGCGCCGAGCGACTTCTGCCCAGAAGGTATTACATGCTGAAACTGGTAGCTCTCTGGTATCCCAGCTTCCCGCCACTTCCTACGGGTTCCGAAGCTCTAAACCGAAGCAAAGAAAAACTTGGGTTAATCCGGTGACGACGCTTTCTGCCGTCAACGTTATCGCGATTTTGGTGACGGCAGGATTTGTTCTGCCTTCACTTAACTGCGATTCAGGAATCGCTTTCCCTATTCCGGAATTAAGAAACTGACTTCCGGAATGCGCTGATCCTTGCCTCTCATGGCGGATCAATACGCTCTAGTAATTTCCTTTACCATGCCATTGTGCCTCACTATCATCTGTCCTGCTTGCCAATATAGCACAGTGTGGGAGTCGGCAATTAACTGTGGCTCAAAATACCTCTCTATAATTTCCTGACGAATGGCATGCAGTTGTAGCTGGAGATAGAAACAGGTTGTCATGTCTGCAGAAAAGTTACACCACGTTACTTTATGATGTTCTTCCTGGTTACCGTTCTTGCTGGTTATCGTTCGTGGAATTTATCCCTGATCACCAAACTGTTCCTGTTGCTTCTTTGTGTGGAATGCAGGAGTTCATACATTATCAACACTTAGCTCCTTCATCAGTGCGGTTACCCACTTGCTGCTCACAAGTCCTTCGGGCTTTTGGCGGTGTGCTTTAATGCGTTGGCAGTCGTGACAGAAACGAACATGCCTGGCCACTTCAGCTCCCATTCACAAGCAGACAAAAAAGTGACGGGACTGGTTTTAGAGCTTTGGAAACTCCTGCGCGAATCTTCAGAGGATGGTGATGTGACATCTTCAGTGCCAATGGCAGAAGGCGTGTAGGGACCCAGGGAAACTTTCATTCCTTGCGAAGCTGAACGAGCAAACTATTGGCATCTGTTATGGTTGTTTTAGCCACGTCCACCACCATGCGTCGGCCAGGGTCAGCATCAAGAAACTTCATGCCTTGTTTGACTCTCAGGAATCTCGACAAAGAAAGAAATGAAACACGTTTACAACTCTCCGTAATGCAAAATTAGAGCACAACTCTTGAAGAGGAGGAGAGAGGGTACGGAGGGGTTTGAATACCCCTCCTCCTACTCCATACCCTCCTCTTCTTCTTTCCTCCTCATCCACACCTCCTCATCGTCCGCTCCGCCTCCTTTCCTTCTCCCCCCCCCCTATTGAAAAAAAACACCAAGGATATCAAGCTGGGCAAGCTGGTTTAGCTGGTTTTTAAGTTGGTTCAAGCTGGTTGAAGCTGGTTCAAGCTGGCTCAAGCTGGTTCGAGCTGGCACAGCCACTGGGCAGCTGGTCCTTGAGCTGGTTCAAGCTTGTCGTGCTGGTTCGAGCTGGTTTTGAATCTGGCCCCAGCTGGTTCAAGCTGGCCAAGCTGGTTCAGGCTGGCCAAGCTGGTTCAAGCTGGCCAAGCTGGTCTTGCTGGGAGCGCGCACGCCAAGGTCGGCGAGAGCTTGTCGAACTGGTATTGCCGGGAGCGCGCGCCCCAAGGTCGGCTGGGGTGGGGACGATGCCACGTCCTGTTCTTTGTCCTCTCGCTTTTGGTAGACGACCGGGCGCTTCAGGCACGCTGCGAGCTTCCTTTGTGTGTGAGAAATGAAAGAGAGAGAGACTGGTAGGAACGGAGAATTTGGGACACGTTTGGCTATTTTCGGCAGATTTTCGAAGGGACGGCTGTGTGTGCGTTGTTTGGCGACTACTTGAACGGCGGTGCAAGCCAAGTGGGATACAGCAAGCGGCTCTCCGTTCAGCGTGGGAAGAAGTCAGATGCCCCGACTGAGGCGTCGCTTGTGTCTTCTAACATCTCTGTGCTCGTGAATAACGGTGGTGACGAGGAGTATTGCCAATGCCATCCAAGCCACACGGATTTTCTCGCCTCTGTCGACTACGCAAGAGGACTCTTCGCCCCCATTACGGGCGGGACCCAGGTTCGCTTCTCTCATCCGTGTAGTATTTTTATTTCTTATTGCCTGTTTTTGGCGTGTGTCAAGTATTTTTCGTGTTGAGAGATAAACGATATAGTTTTAATATCATTGTTTGTTTTGCACCGAGAACCACTGTCTTTGCGCCGGTTAGTACTGTGTCAGCGCAGTGGATGTGTAGCATCTGAGCTCATGTGAGCAGACCGCGAATTCGAAAATAATAAATTAGATGCCGAGCTGGCTTTTCTAAAACGTTTGGCTTGTTTACCTGTGTATTTATTTAAACTGGTTAAACTGGTGGGGAAGTGCACCAGCCTAACCAGCATGAGCAGTTCACCCAGCTTGACACAGCATTTGCCCAGCATTCTCCCAGCATCCAAGCAGCTCGACCACCACGGCAAGCTGGGCATGCTGGAGAAATAACCCAGCATGAAGCTGGGACGCTGGGACCACCTTGTGCTGGGCATGCTGGAGCAATAACCCAGCATGAAGCTGGGATGCTGGGACCAGCTTGTGCTGGTTTTTTTCAATAGGGTCCCCTCCTCCTCCTGATCTTCCTTGCCCCTCCTCTACTCCTCGTCCCCTCCTCAATCTCCTTTGTTTCTCTCCTCCCCTCCTCCTCCTCCTCGTCTTCTACTCATCTTCCTGCCTTCCTCCTCATCTCCTCTCCTCCCCCATTTCCTCCCCTCCTCCCACAATTCCCCGCTAAGTTTAGTGAGAAAATTGATGCCACGTGGCCTGTACACCAATTCAGTACCCTGCTAAATTTAGCGGCGAAAATGACATCACGTGACTTCGTATCACGTCATTCATGAAGAAGTTCAGTTTCTCCGCTGGATTTAGCGGGAAAACAGAAATTACGTGACCTCAACACCAAGACAATTTCCCACTAAATCTAGCGGGGGGGGGGGGGGGGGGGGTTACGCCGACGGCGATGGAGACACCGCGAAACGCGGAAACGGGCGCCTAAGAGCTGCGCTCTAAAATGTGTAATGCTTTGGGTCGTCAGTCAATCTCCCTCTTTTTGGTTAAACAGGTGACA
The DNA here is from genome assembly GCA_013358835.2 of Ixodes persulcatus. Taxonomy (NCBI): domain Eukaryota; kingdom Metazoa; phylum Arthropoda; class Arachnida; order Ixodida; family Ixodidae; genus Ixodes; species Ixodes persulcatus. The sequence goes on along the minus strand of JABSTQ010009479.1, from coordinate 332,437 downwards.
ACGTCAATCAGGGACACTGCTGCAGATGTCTCAAAAATTACTCGAGGTTCCAACTCCCATGCAGGGACGGGAAGCGGCGCCTCAGGTAGGCTCTGATGAGGTGTTCCACTTGGAGAAGTACCCTAAAGAGGGCATCTGCTTGCATATATTCAAGCCATCTCCGGTGCCTGACTTAGCAGTTAAAACCCTGGAGTCGAAGGAGCCCACGCTCGACCCTTGGTGAGGCCTGGTCGATGTTGAACATCCAGGAGAGTGAGGAGTGGTTGGAATGATATTCAAACTTAGTAAATGGACCTTTTCCGAGAAGCGTTCTGCGCACGCGCGAGCACTCGATGCCAAGCGGCGGAAGTTGGCACTAGAAATCGAGGAAATTCGGAAGGAGGCGGTGGATCAGCGAGTAGAACACGTAATTGCAACATATATATAATTGTGTTACACAAAAAAAGAAAGTGGACGGAAAGAAAAACATAACGTTTGGGTGGACGCCACAGATCCCCCTCTTAAGAGTCGCGTGGGGCACGCGCCGCTGCTCGGAGAGCGAAGAAACTGGTAGCGTAGCTCCCATTATCGATTGGAAGCGCAGGTAGGTCACTTCCTCGATTTTTAGTTCGTGCAGCCACCGCCTGGTGCCGTCGGTATGTGAAAAAAGGTCCATTGTCTGCGTTTGTGCACTGCCCAGACCACTGCGTGACACTCTCACTCCTGGACGGTGTAAAGTTGCTCAGATTTTGTAAGCACCCTGCTCATGAAGGACTTTGTTTGGAGCTAGTCGGGGCATTCCTGTGGAAGCACTGCAGCGATTCCACTCCGCTGAAATCTGTGTCTACTGCGAAGGGTCAATTTAGGTGCGGCAAACTCATCGCTGCGCCGTGCGCCATTGATTTCTGGAGCAGGACGAAGGCTGGCTCCTGCTTGTGATCCATATCCACTTTCGATCGTTTCTGAAAAGATGGAAGTGGTAGCGAGCAATGTTGAAAAACTCTTTGGCAGAGTTCAAGTAATAGCCAACCCATCCCAGAAAGGCCTCCAGCTGCTTGACTGTGGTGGATCGAGGGTAGTCGAGTACCGCCACCACATTTTCGTTGTCCGCCCCACATTGTCCAAGGCTTATTACATGGTCCAAGAACTTCATCGACTGGGAGCACACGTGAACCTATTCGGGGTTAATGTGAAGTCCTGCAGATCTGATGCACTCTAGGACCTCTCCTTAATGGTTGGACTCGGCGACACGCTCCAGCTTGGCCTTCTTCTTTATGGCGTAGCTGTTGGAAGAGCCCTTTGTGGCTTTGATGAGCTCGTCCGCCAGGCATTCTGCGATGGTCTTGATGTTAATGAAGGCGCTATCCCGTGCGCCCATGCAGAGCAGCCAGATGGCCTGGTTCACCCGACGCAGCGGGGACACGTCCACCGCCTGACGACGCACCGTGCCCGCACGCCTGATGCGCGAAGAGTCCTCCCGCGGCCCGCTGTTGACGACGGTATTCACCACCACCTGAAGCGGGGTTTTGCCGGGGAGCAGGTGAATGATTTCGAAAGAGTGCTTGACGATCTTCACGGCCAGCAGCTTCTTGCCGTTGTTCCGCCCGTCTGCGACGTGTGCGACATGGCTGTCCACCATCACTGAATACAGAGCCCATACATTTCATAGCATATTAGTAGTTGATTTTATTTATGACGTTATCCATGAGCTTTTTAAAGGAGGCTAGACCACCTGCGACGTAAAACGGCACTCTTGTATACTCGAACGTGGTGTGGTGGCATACAAATGCCGTATTCTCTATGTCCTCCTCGCTCATAGTAAATATGCAGAAACCCTGCCAGAGGTGAGTGCTTGTGAACGATTCGCACCGCCGAGATGTGCATGCAGCCAGTCGATTTGGGACATCGGTTACAAGAATATCCTGTTGCGTGCGTCGACCAGCCGATAGTGTATGGCCTAAAAAAAGCCTCCGGAGGTTTTGGCCACCAGAGCAGGTGCACTGATCCACTGACTGGTTCTCTGACGCACAAGTCCGTGTTCCCGCAACTATTGAAGAAAACCCGAAAGGATCACTTGCTTCCTAGAATAGGGGGGAACTTGCAACCAACGAAAGGACTGATCTCTTGGTCAATTTGGTGCCCGAGAAGGGAAGTTGAACGGAGAGTTTTCAATAAGATTGGGACAGAATTCTCTAAGAATATATCTTGAGAAGCGTACATTCCCGGGATGTCGGCCAAAGTTCCTTCGCATTTTGAAGCACTGTTGCTGGACCCGGTTGCGCAAGGGGACTCCTTTTTTAAGATGTTCTCCCGTGAGTACGAAAAGATGTTTTCCATGAAATACGAAGGCTCTTCGGCCCAAAGCTCGCGAAGTGCTTGCTTTTTTTAGCCTTCAGGAAAGGCACCATAATCTGGGGTTCTAGTTTAATTGTCCCTCGCCCAAGAATCACATCCAAAGAGATATCTGTCACTGTAAGAAAATCCGTTCCTAGAACAATGTCTATGCCGAGGTCGGCATAAACAGGAAACGTTGCCTCCGGGAGCCTGCCGCACACTGGATCTTTCCCCGCAGAGATGCAGTGGACTGGGACCAACCTGTTGCCAGTCGCAGTGTGCGCACCTGCTTTTTGACTGGCACCTTTGAATTTAGCAGCTGCGATTCCCGGCCGACCCAAGATGCTGAGGCAGGAGCCTGCGTCGAGCATTGCTTTGAACGTTCATGACCCGATGCAACGTCAAGAAGAGGCTTTTTTCTCGGCCGTAAAAAAAAAAATATTGGTGTGTGTGTATGTTTATACAGCCTAGAACTGGGTCTGCCTCAACGGGCGACCAGTCTCCCAGCTGTAGGTGAAACATTTTGCCTGTGCAGTACAACCGCTAGCTTGGGGTCTTGAACGTGGATGACGCAGTCGTGATACACGACCGCACGCAGGTACGATGCTCGTCCAGATCAAAACGGCCTGGGGTGGGGACTGAGCCCAGGATCCTGCATTTTACAGCGCGAGCTTTCGCTCCACGTGCTCGGAGCTGGTGTGCGTTAGCCCACTCCGCCACCGGCCCCCCTTTTCATGGCAGTAGTCGCCACTTGCAGCGCTTTGTCGCGTATGCTCACTGGGGCATCATCTACTACTGTCCGTTCTGTACACTGCTTGGAAATGGGCAGGTGTTCGGCATCTGAACCAGACATGTAGACCGAATGGGCGACCCGTGGCGTAGTTGTGAGCGGAGTGATCGGCTCCTAGAAATCTCCTGTCGTCTGCGACTCCTTGTAGGCGCTGATCCGAATGAGACATAGGCACAACAAAATTTGCTACTCCCCCTGACGTTGATGAACCTGGATGCTGGTCCCTGTAGTATCTAATTTCGGTTGCCGAAGGGTGGTTAGCGGTACGTCGACGGCATGTCGACTGTTGCAGATGACACAGCGGCAGCTATAGCCTGTGCGACGGTAGCGGACATTGCAGCGTCCGTCGTGGGGAAGTCACTGTTACCTCGTGTCCCGAAGACTAGGTCACGGGCCACCTGGTTTCTTTTTGAGTGTCGGCAGGCACGCTCCATGAGGTCGACCGCTTCCTTGGCAAGCTCGATCAAATTTCCGAACTGCATCCCTTTCGGCAAAACCTGGAGCTGGGAATTTATTTGGCGTAGCAGGCAGTCGATCTCTTGGGAGTCGGGCACCACTTCCCTGTTTTTCTAGTATATTTGCGCGATGTTGTAAATGAAGTCCTTGGGGTTCTACTCGGGGTGATGAGTGCAGTGACTCAACTAATCTTTCAGACGTTGCTTCGCGGCGACTGACACAAACTCGGCACGAAATGCACCCGCGTTTTCTTCCCAACTTTCGAAGCCACTGATAGTACGCCACCATAACTTAGCGCTCCATTCCAGTGCGACCGGAAAGACCTGGCCATGACGGTTGTCGAAGGCGACTACCGTACTTAAACAAAAGGTTTTGCGTATCTTTATGGATTCTTCTGGAGGCTGTCGATCATAGAAGCTTGTAAATTTCGGCAACTGCGCAGAGGGCCGGAGAACGGGTGGACTGCAGTCGCGGTTACCTCAGTTTCATTGGCGGAGGTACTGCGGCAGCCAGTACCGGTAGGTGCACTTGAGCAGGAACTTGTTCCATCTACATCGCGGATCCGTCGGTTGGTCTTAAAAGATAGGCTATCGATTTACCTGGTACTTGCACGTTGTACATGTTCCATCCCGGACGAGCCCTATAGTTGTTAGGATTGAACCTTTAGTACGAGGTCGTAATCCAAACTTAACTCTCCGTTTTGTTCTGTCGTCATCCTTTTTGGCTATCTCGTTTGTTCACTTTTGTCATCTCAGCCTCTACGGGGCGAGTGCGCATGGCATGGCCCTCTCGATCTCTACAGGCCCGTGCGCCTGGCATAGTCCTTCCCCAGTCATTCCTCAGAAAGTAACCGTAACCGTAACCGCTTATCTTCTTAATGTGACAAAAGGTGTTGTGCTTCAGATGAAATTTGTTGAACCGACATTGAATAGCATGTTTCAATGAAACAGCGTTCGATAAAAATATTTCAGTGCAATGTCCGGATTCAATATGAGCCCGCCAACAAAATCTCCTCTCTCACCAGTTTTTACAATCGTCATGTCGTCTCATGAACAAAAACTAATGAAAGATAGAGCGACGTTGCGACTTTTTGAGAAGCTGCGGCGGCCTGTGTCAGCAAGACTGATATTTAACTGGGGCGTCTGTTGGGTTCCACATATATTGCAGTTATGTTTATAGCGGTTTGATAAATGAATCAAAATATAGTTTAAATTGATTTTACATAGACATACTATTAACCAGCTGTGAACTAATAGATTTTGAAGCTGTATGCGTTACTCTATGTCGAGCAGAAAACAAAACGCGCGTTATTGTACTCATGGTTTTCAACTTTAGCGCAGAAAATTATATTCTTTCCGAAGTCGATGTATCTAGCGCCGAACAATCTAAGTTTACCTTGGCTCATGTAGAGAAGTAACCCCCCCCCCCCCCCTCCCCCAGAATCATACACCGTGTAGATATTTATAGTGCGGATGAAAGCTTTAGTCGTACCGTAAAAAAAAAAGATATATATATATATATATATATATATATATATATATAACTGGGAAGAGAAAAAACCCTCGGTGAAAACAGCAACAACGGACGATTTAATCTTCGACGTTTCGGCCGGAGTCCGGCCTTCGTCAGGAAGAACTTTTACAGATGAACGCGGGTGGTATTTATACATTGCTACGGTCGAGTCCAAGTTTCAAAAACGGCGGGATGACGGTTGGAGTTCCAGATGGGCAAGCGTTTATACAATGCTACGGTCGGGTCCAAATTTCGGCGGGATGACGGTTGGAGCTTTGGTGAGAGGGAAGCGTAGGGCAGTTTGTATCCGGGTGAAGGAGCTTGACGGTCGGGGCCAAGTTTCAAGGACGGTGGGATGACGGTTGTAGCTTCTTGAGAGGGGGCGCAGGGTGACTTTGTTCCCGGGCGGGCAGGGGTGACCTGAATGATAGCGTACAATAGACGACCGTTAACGCGCAAACTAAAGTGCTGTGCTAAAGTGCTGTCTCAAAAAAAAAAAAAAAACAAAAAACGGCACGGTCATTTGTGTTGTCTCGTGGGGCATGCATGAGTCACACCTGAAATGAAACAATGTTAAAAGTAGAAAAAAAAAAGAATATTAAAATCTGCAAATAAAAGAGAAAAGTTGATGGTCCAGTTCCGGCCACAAACACAGTACCACTGCTAACAATAAAGTCTGGGACCTAAAAAAAAAAAAAAAAAATATGTCTTTTCATCGCTGTTGCTATTCGTCTGTTAGCATTTTAATTGATGCCAGAGTACCGGGGCTTTCATTTATTCCTTGTTTAATTGTGTTGAATCGGTAAATTAGGTAGGATTCCCGCTGTTCACGTTCGCGATTTGATTTAAATCCAGATTCTAGGAGCGTCACTGACAATTTATCAAACGAGTGTTTTGGGAGAGCGAGATGTTTAGATAGAGGCAATGTCGGAAGATTTATGGCGTGAGATTTGTGATTATTAAAGCGCAGTCTAAATGCCGTTCTAGTCTGCCCTATGTATTGCATTTTACATACCGTACACTCGAATAAGTACACGACATTCGACGAGGCACATGTTAAGTGCCCTTTAATTTTGATCGAGAACTGCGAGTGCGTGCTGCTGGCCGTGTTTGTGTGCTGCATCTGTTTACAGATCAGACATCCTGGGTGCATGCAAGGCCTACATTCGTTAGGTGGTGGCGATGAATTGATCAGAGAATTTACTAGCGCGTCTTTGAGGTTACGCGATCGTCTGTGGACTACCCCAGGGGCGGATGGAAACGCGCGTTTAAGGCGCTCGCTTTGTTCGAGAATGTTATAATGTCGTTTTAAGATATTATTTACATTAGGATGGTTCATGCTATAAGTTAGATATAGATTTGTGCGTTGTGTGTCGTTTTGCGTGGGGCGCGGGCTGATAAGGTCTGCCCGGTTCAGTTGCTTGGCTTTTCTGATTGCATCGTCGATTATACGGGGTGGATACTTTTGTTTCTCTAGCACCGACTTTAAATTTTGGCTGCTCGCATCAAAATTTGGACCCGACCGTAGCATTGTATAAACGCTTGCCCATCTGGAACTCCAACCGTCATCCCGCCGTTTTTGAAACTTGGACTCGACCGTAGCAATGTATAAATACCACCCGCGTTCATCTGTAAAAGTTCTTCCTGACGAAGGCCGGACTCCGGCCGAAACGTCGAAGATTAAATCGTCCGTTGTTGCTGTTTTCACCGAGGGTTTTTTTCTTCCCAGTTATATACCCACGCCTTCGGCCTCCCGCCACCATGCCCGTTGTATATGTATATATATATATATATATATATATATATATATATATATATATATATATATATATTTATATATATATTTGTGGGTCTTACGTGAGTTTTGTGTTCGGGACACCAGCAAAAATGTGTATCCCAACTGTATTGATATATATATATATATATATATGTTTGGTTTTACAGGTGGATGCTCTAAACTACACCAGTTTACACAAGGATGTATTCAGCAGATCATCGCTTATGATATCATTCTCCATGGTGTTTTTGTGGTTCACCAGAAGGAACGTTTCAGAAGGCTTCGGCATTGGTATTCCTTGCATCGAAGGTTACACTGCGGTTGTACCCACGGTAAGATACACGGATAAGGAATGAGACTATTTTAACTACACCTTCAACATTCCGAGTTTCTTCAACGCAGCAGGCGTCTAATGGTACAAAAGCTGCCGCATTGTGTAGCGCTCCCGTCGACACGCACAAAAATAGCAGGAATGAAATAGTATACAGGATGTTTCTCGAAGTGCGTGTTAAAATGGTCTTGCAAAAGGTACGCTTTCAGTTGAAAACAGCTAATATTATTTTGATTCCTACTAAAATATACAGTTTTGAAAATAATCACACTTGGTATCACTAATTGTTTAATATTTACCTCTCTGCCATTAAAGATTCATTGAATTAACTTAAAAATAAGGTTTAAATTAGAAGCTTGCGGGACATAATTGAAAACAACCATATCGAGTAATTTTTTTTTTTTAATATTTAGGGTACGTACAATATTTCACTCTTTCAAAAAACGCTAAATATGAAAGCGTTTTTAAGCTTGTGTTTCCTGACACAATAAACATTTACGTCACCTTTCATGCGTCCCATGGCGGAGGCGCGGAGCGCAATTGTGCCAATCTTTACTCTTTCTGTGAGGGGGGAAATTCGGAAGATGCATGGAAAGAGGAGACGGCGACGTGATGCATTCTTTCGTATTTTTTATATGCACTTCAAAGCATGTTCAGTGGTGCTGCATATTGTAATATTTAGGTGATGATGGTTACAAAAAAATTCAAAGAAGGGTAACGGTAGCCTCTTCGGGAAAGTCGGTCGCGAGGGCGGGGCAAGGTCGGAACTAAAACCGGTAGTCGGAAAAGGACGCACGATTGCTGCCAGATCCCCGAGAAGGAGCAGCCGCAACGCACAGCAAAGGGCGATCAATCAGCGCGAGGCGTGAACCAGGCGCTGGTGCTACAAACCCAGGCAGCACACGGTGTTGGGCCGATATTGAAAGAGCATTTGCAAAAAAAGTCCAATGGTGGTCTATTTTAGGCAATCTTCTCCCAATATTGGCTATGGGAATATATTAAATCTTCAGTGATGGCCCAGTTTATCCAATCACCAACCAATATTGGAAGCACATTGGCATTAAATGGGCAATCTTGACACGTCAGTTTCGTTCCCTTACGAATATTGGACGAACACTGGCAAAAGATGGGCAAGGTTGGCCTGTCAGTTCAATTGCCGTGGGAATATTGGATGGGCACTTGCATAAATGGGGCAATGTTGGCCTCTCTGTTTCATTGGCTCGCGAATATTGAATTAACACTGGCATAAAATGGGCAATCTTGGCCTGTCAGTTCCATTGGCTTGTAAATATTGGATGAATACTGGCATAAACCAGAGAATTTTGGTCTTTGAGTACCCTTGGCTTGCTAACATTGGATGAAAACTGGAATGGAATCGTCAACGTCGACCTGCCCATGCCATCGGCATTCCAATATTCTGTAGGGACTGGCATAAGGATACTATTGGCTTGTCTTTATTATTGGCTTGCCAACGTTGAATAAACACGCTCTTGTAATGAATAGACGGCATATAATGGTCAGTGCTATTCTGACAATACCATTGGCTTAATATTGGAAGCATGTTGAAATTGGCTGGTTTAGTTATGTTCGTTTTGCCTCGATTACTTGAAGAGTCTCGACCGTTTGACAACTTTATTTAATTTTGTCACCGCGCGAAAAATAAAATAAGAAGGTAAAGAACCAACAGGTGATGTTTTGCTTCTTTTTGTGCATATTAGCGATATGGGCTCATCGGGGCCGCCACGGGGGGCGACGATTACCACGACTATGCCTCGCCATTTCGTCGCGGCCAAAAGCATGAGTCCTTTTGCTCTAGATTATTATGTTGACTCTATGATCTCGACAGAAAAACTTGGTACTGCGGGTTTGTGTACTGCACTTCTTGTCATGTGAAGAATTTCTTTCCGATCGACTAGGACAAGAAAATATCCTGAATTGTGGTTATACAAAGACGGCTCTATCACTCTACGGCACTACTGCAGCCGCAATAAGACGCCGAATTCCTCCAACATAGCGCCAAGGCACTGATAGTAGACGACACTGTTGGATTTAATTTAGAGTCTAGCCGTAAAGGACGTCAGGTGCAAAATGCCTATGCTTAAAAGGGCAAAAATAAACGAGTACAGTTAAGTATAGAGTGCCCGCTCGGAGTGCTACTGGCGACTGAATTTTATTTGAAAAACACGAACAAGTATGCACCCTTTATTATACCTCACCCCAAATAAATCTGAATAGCTCTTTTGACGAAACAAGCGACGACGCACTGAATAAACCGTCAGCCTTCTTTACACTAAATGTTAACTCATCGAAAACTTTCCCTTCTGTTTTCGGTTCCTACTTGCCCGGAATCTGTGTTTTATCCATCAAGGGATCACACGAACCCTTAAAACAGTGGACTGCCAACTTCGGTAACCGGACAAAAGCCCACCGGACAAAAGCTCACCGGAAAAAAGCTCACCGGACAGAAGCTCACCGGACAAAAGCCCACATCATTTTTTTTTGCTACCCGGGCGAAACACGGGCTGGGATAAAGTGCGGACTCGATGGACATTGCATCATTTTTAGGGGAGCTGGCATGCCATCCCATGCAAAGGTGGTGACTGATAAACAGATAAGCCATAACAGGCAAAGAAGCAACGATTTGGGACCAACATTTAGGTCACTGAAACTGAGTGGAGCTGATAAGGTGAAGCTTGCTTGACTCAAGCTATGCCGGAGCACCCTTGTGCTACGCCCAAGAAACTTCGTGAACCGAAGTTTTTGAACCTTAAATTTACCGAAGAAGCAAAGTCGCATTTCGGTGAGCTGGCTTTTTCATTCTGCTTATCTCACGCTAAACGCGCACATTAAGGTTAGGCACAATGTCTCTTCATTACTAATGCATGGGATTTTCTTGGGGCTCAAAGCAAAATTTAATGTGAATGGCTCGGAAAATTAAAGTGTTTTCATCATTCAGGTTCGTAAATGTATTTGAAATCAAGGATTATCTTAGGGTGATGTGAAAGGGAAACTGAAGCAAAACCGTAATATAAAAACCATTGAGTTGCCAAGTTTTAAAAATATTTTGAAGGAACGGAAGTTCAGCCTTTTGGACAAGTACAAGACAGATGACTAAATTAGAAAGCTTTGTGGGATTTTGTTAGGCTGGCGTCCCTTCCTCCACAGCCTGTGCCCGAAGGACTAACCTACATCAAGGAAAACTGTAATGGTGACTTCGGCGACCTGCTAGTGAACTTTGATTGCACGTATGTCCACGGACCCTTCCAATATGTTCCTACTCCTTCTACGACGGCACCCAGAGCAATTCTTTCGTTTGCCTGACTGTGCGCCGATGACGACCGGAGTTTCTCCCAGTACGGTGGAATATGTACGACGCCAATCTTCAAGACAAACACCGGACGAACAATACCTGCGAAGGATGAAATACCGGGTTCTAGAAGCCTGTCGGCACGAACATCTAAGCGTCTGGAGGCTCATTGAATGCCTACAGTAAAATCAGGCGCTCTTTGCCACGGCATTGACATAAGCCCGGAGAGGCGAACCCCCAGAGAAGCGGTTACGAAAAACCGCTCTGCGCCTGCAGAATCGTCTGAAAAATAATTTCGAGGACTTCCAGGTGAACCCAGATCTACTAAGACTGCTGGAGCTACTAAAGAACTGTATTCGCATTTAACCAAACGATGCATAAACTTGTTTCTACTCAAATCAACAAACCACGCACCTGTCCGATTTAGTTTATCGTTGCGTTTTAGTGTTGCGCGCATGTACCTAAGTTGTCCGCACTCGTGTTAAGACCAACATTAAATTTTCTCCTGGTAAGCTTTTGTTCTGGTCGGTGAAAAAATGGATGAGCTTTTGTCCGGTGAGCTTCTGTCCGGTAAGCTTTTATCCGGGATTCGCCAAGTTCCCCAAAGGAGACCGCTTTACAGAAAGTTGTTGCCCCATGTACGATCGCGTGGAGCACGAAAGTACCTGAGTTCACAAGCCTCGTGTCAAATGACCCACGAGTGACACCCCACACTTTTGCCCCGCCTTCAAAAGGCCTGTTTTATCAGAAGTCCAAGACGCGAGTCCCTAGATCATGTGGCCGGGTCCTCACCTTTAAAGCTGCTCATTCTGATTTTCATTAAGATACAGTAAGTGTGCGCGCGAGCGCGTGTACCGTAATCATGCCGTCATTTGTAGACCCTTAACATATTAGGTTACGACATGGAACAATGGTGGTTGAAGCGCGCACAGGGAGTTTGCACGTGCGGCTGCCGCACCCCTAAGATCGCCATGTCGTTGGTATTTTAGGCTACCGATGTGGCGCATTCCACATGTTTGTGTCCAAGCTTTTTTTTTTGTGCGCATGCTCTTTTGTTTTCCTTATTTTGAAGCATAGCTAGTTAGCTTCAATGGTTTTCTGAGAAACGCGACAATGACCGACGATTTTCTTAAAATTTATATCGTCCCCTCTTTTCGTTGGGAGACATTTGATTTATCATTGTCTCTTTTTAATTTTGACATTAGGCTTCCAGCTGAGTTCGAAGCTTAATATGTCTGTCAGTCCCTTTTAGATGCGGAGCATCTCTCGCTCGGGTCTATGTCCCGCGGCGTCGGCGTTGTAGTCGGCACTCGAACTACGCACGCGCAACTCTCCTCCTTCCCTCACTCCAACAGCTGCGCGTTACTCTCTCCGCTCTCTCTCTCTACCAGCTGCGTGCACTGCGCGTGCGTTCGCTTCTCCTCACACCGCGCGCGCACGCGCAACTCTCCTCCTCTAGTCTCCTCTCCTTTAAGTGTGAAAAAGAAATAAACGGCGAGCGGCGAGCGTTCCAAGTTTCTCTGCCGCGAGCCGCGACGAAGGCTCGCGTGGGGGGTAACGCTAGGGCAGTCGGTGGGGCCATCTCTCGACGTCAGCACGCAACTGACTCTTTCCTCGGAACCAACACGATGCTCCGCATCACCCCATGGTTCCCCTCGGGAAGATGGTGTAATTTTTCCTCTTGCTCTAGAGCTATTATGTCTAAGCAATCTCTACCTCATAGGAGTTGTACAACCGGATAGCAAATACCCGTAGAGACAAGCGGAAGAATTCGAGAGATGGAAGAGTTTAGGAGAGGGGCGCGCCGATGGAATCGGAACGGCTTGCTTACGAAGATCGTTGAATGGGCGAGAGAGGATGATAAGAGAACACCTCCCCTCCCATTTTCCCCACACGCTATCACTAATCTCCCTAAATATATTTTTTCTAAGTGAAGAGGACTCGGCGTTCTTGAGCGAAGAGGACTCCCTTCATTTCTAAGCAGACTGTGCAGGGGGAGCGGAACGCCCGCCGGGCAAGTCATCGCCTGTCCCTCTCTCTGCGCGTGGTTACGGCAGGGAGCGTGATCACGTGATTAAAATAGACGTCCGATTGGTTTACCAAGCTCCTTAGCTTCCTCTACACTCTCCACACACACGCACAGAAAGTGGGGTCGCGTGAGCCAACGCCTCAAGATAAGGAAGGGACTGGAAGACGATGGGACGGTCTTCTCAATTTCCAGCACGTGCATCCGCCAACTGGAAATCGGCAGACGCGCTTCGCAATTTATGAAAGTTTATTTTCGGCAGAAATCGCTTTTTTTCAAGATAACAATTCCATGATCAACATGCGCGTATGAGGACACCGTGGTGTCAGTTTCTAAGTTGCTTGAGTGCATTTTATTGCTTAGCGGACTGCTTTTATTGGGCGAAGCCGCTCGCATCTCCGCCATCCACGCTACCCCAACTGGAACCGGCAAGAACAGTCTTTCTAGACCTCCGATCACCAGCACTGCATGTCGCCTTACTACCAAATGCGATCTTCAACATACGAATTACCAAGACCATGGATATTCTGTCGGCAGCTTCTACACAGCGGCGATCTTCCTTTGTTGGGGCATACATGTGACCACTATCTTCGACGGACCGCCTTCTCTTCCATGTGAGTGTCAAGGAGAGGACCTCTTGGCCATCGAGGACAGGTGTTCGTGCTACGCAATGTACATTTTTTTACTATCCGATGAGTTTGGACCGTGTCGAACTCAGTGCCAGGAATCTCCGACGAGTTCAACGTGTAATCCACAGCGATCGGCCCAAATGTCCCTGTACAGCGCTATATTTGTAAGTGGTTTTTATTCTAATAGACCGTGAGAGACGTTCTGATTGGTTATTTTTGTGTTCGAAGTCATTTTTAATTCATTCTTCTGTTAAAATATGAATGTATTTTGTTTGCGCGGTAGATGCGCGCTGTAGTAAAGTCCTTTTAGTACGTCCAAAGCCGAATACCACAGAGCGTTGAGTAGTCCTTATTTGCCAAGATTCGACTTGTTGGGAGGAAGTGGAGAGCCAGTTATGTCACCGCGCTATGTGAGTGTATTTGTCAGTAATTGTCTTCACTCGACAAGCTTTTTTTTATGTGCGTGATTTGTTTCAAATTCTTGATTGATTCAGGCGTCAGGTTCCGTCAGCTGCCATGTTCTTTCGTATAACAGGGTATTCATTGAACTGCTAACTTAGTACTACATTTGGCAATAGTGAGCCGAAGAGAGAGGCGAGCTGTTTTATTTATAACTTGTAAATAATGTGGAGGCAATATGGGTACATTCATAATTGCACATTTTCGTTACGCAAATTTTGCAAGTCTTAAAACACATTTTTTATTTTTCTAATTAACGTAGAATTATATGTGTGGACTTAAATGACGAGATTATAAATAAAAGGTCTTAAGGCTAGATGAAGGGTTAAGAGACACTATGATGTTGCAAGAGTAGGTCTAAGTAATTTACGAACTAACCATCCTACCATTTGAATATTTTTGTAATCACTATAAATATTATAATTTAGATCGGTCGAGCCCTGAGTAAGGACAAGTCGGACGAACAGAAAACTGTAAACGCCTGAGCCGTCTTGCTAGAATCCGCGCCTCAGCTGAGACGGGAAAAAAGAAAGCACTGTCAAAGCCAGCGCACAAGCTGAGCGGAACTCTAACCTCGACTCAAGACGCTTTCGCGCCCCAGCCTTTAAAGTGCTTTCGTTCTCCCAGTCGCAGCTGAGACGCTGATTTCATCAAGCCGGCCCAGGTGTCTTACCTCAGCATCTATTTATTTTATAACGCAGTACTGCTGTGTTTTTAAAATCTCGCTTATTTTATACAAAAAAAAAAAAAAAACGAAAAGTAGGTCGCTGGAAAAAGAAGTAACTAATATAGAAAAGTAATCAGGGAAAAACGTCGATAGGCCTTTTCGAGACTTTATACTTGGAGAGCCACTGAACCGATTAATCGAATAGCTAATTCAATGGCGGCGAATAATGAATTAATGTTTTATTTCGATATTCATTATTGACAAGCGTGAGACAAAACTGACAGTAACTGAAAATAAAAGGTAAAGGAGTAGTTTAAATTACAGTGGTATGAGGTGGCCTATTGGGAACTAGTTGAGATTTGGCCTGTAAAACCCTTCACCTGAATACAAACCCCCGCTTTTTTTTTATTTCAGAACCCTCTGGGCAGGCGCCTGCGTGAAACCCCATCAAGTTCAAGCGCGATTTACAGAATGCAGTGATGAATCCTGACACTCATTTTTGTTTTAAATTTTTCAATCATAATTTCCAATAAAATGAAATGACGGTACACTTTGTATTGCATAGTTTTTTTTATTTACTTGCATGTAATATTGACTTAAGACTTTCTACAGTGAATGTCGCTTGTTTACTGTAGCCTTCTTTTCAGATGTATATATAGTGTTCTACTGATCACTATAAATATATCTGGGAAGACAGCCGCATGCCCGCGAAAATGGCGTCCGAAAATAGTGCTGCCCGCACTTAAAATTGGATACCGAAATTTAAATACCCAGAGCATACGTTTGGGAGCAAATATTGGATAAGCCAGTGATTAAACTTGAATGCCAATATTGGTTGTAAGACCCACAACCAATTGTGGTCCAGTGATAGCTTTGGTGTTGTTTAAATTACGGCCCAACGGTTTCTTAAATGGTGGTTAAAAAGCGGTCGTACGATGGCATGAATGACGGTCCAATACTGGTTTAAGTATTGGTCGAATCGTGGTCAAACAATGGGATTAGTGAATGGTCCAACATTTAATCGGTTAGCGCTTTCGAGAAAACCAACGTTAGACCAATTTTGGAGCCAAAGTTTGCCAGTAGCGGGCCCATGCTGGTCCAACAATGGTGTGCTGCTTGGGAACAGACCCAGGAGAAGCGCGCCGCACCGGCATCCATGTCATCCCATCAAGACACGACAGTGCGGAAAGCATTAGGAATATGAAAGCGAGAACTGAAACGGGATGATTTATAATAGTGACTCTAATGCAGACTTGTGTCTATCTGATATACTCTGCTCGAGATGCTGTATTTAAAATACTTTTTATAGTGTTTTGGTATATTGTATATATATTCCGATTAGAAAATTCGTTACTCTATCTTAAATACATTTGTGGCTATCTTGTACTGAATATCGCAAATACATATTTCAAGCTTCAAACATATTTGCCACGGGAACAATCTACGAAACTGAGGATCGTCAGTCCCCGGGAAAATACTGAGCCGATTCCAGACTTGCAGGCAAGCAACCAAACACGGGACAGAAAACAAGGCACAAGCGAAATTCAGTCTCCGCACGCAAACGCCAGACAAAATGAATAGCACCAAGTACGCACGCCTTTATGTGTCCTCCACTTTTTTTTTTTTTCAAGTTGTTTTTGGAATGCCAGATTACACTTGGAGCTAGAAATTATTCTGGTGGCGTCATTCGGATATTAAACCTTTTATCTAAAGCTACAGCGGTTCCGTCAGCGGAAGAGTTTAACGCCAACGCTTGGTGGACCACTTGGTGACCAACCCTTGGTTGACCACAGTAAACCATTTTCAGAAATAGCTGGTCCAGGCAGTTCTGTGTACAAGTCCGCCTGCACGCTTACAATTGAACGCAAGCACTCCCTCGGCCAAGGAAGCTAGATTATGCTGGCTTAACTGAGCGGCAATGACCTAGTCTGCGCTCGCAAAAGCTCCTTGTGTGCCTATTGCGGCTTAACGTATACTGCTAAGCTTATTCAAAAGCTTTTATTTAGTCTCCTGCCGAGTACGAACATTCTAACATTCTCAGAATCTTTCCATTTAGTTTTCCGCCAGGTGAAGCATTGGATTGAAAGCGGTTTTGGTGAAAATACTTTTGTGTTACCTCTGTTTTCCTCTTTACCCTCCCAATATATTTGACTAATTAAAGATGTAGGCCCACCTACTCACGCTTGGCTTCGGAGACAAAAACACGCTTTTGGTTGTTTATCAGCGACAAGGGCTGTTGCCATTTCAGCTAATGCTTTTCCTGAGCGTGCACGTTATCGTTCACTTGCTGACACATCATCAACTCTGGCTGCCTGATAACTCCTGGTTACCCTCTTATAAAGATGCAGAGCCGGAATATATGTCAAGTCCACCGAATTGCGTCAAAGTTTGTTAGATACTTATTCCTAAATGCGACATAAGCCGAGCCTACGCCCAAATAAAACACACCAGCAGCCATGCATACAATGCACGAGTGCGCTTTGTTTCTAAGACATTTCGGCACCCATAATGTGGCATGTTTTGAATTATTTTATAGTAATTTTGATTGCAGCATATCAGCATCTTCCTAGAAGTTATAAAGATTATAGCAGATTAGGAGTTCCATGAAAGTTTTCACAAGAAAGCCCCCATGTTTCACTTTTTAGTCTTATATTACCACCCTGCAACTTACGTGCAGAATGTCTTCGGATGGAATTCAGTTACTTTTTCAATTTATTTGTACCCTTCTAAAGATAGTTCGTAGTAAAAGTTACGTAAATGCTACTGTAAATAATTTTGAATTGTGTACATAGCATCTTATATTAAATACGTTTGTTGAGTGTTTGGAAAAACACTGGTCTAATGTAACAATGTTCTTCAGTGCTCGCTTTTCTGTCGGTATATTTGTTTCGTTTTCTTCTATTATTTTTGATCTTCGCTAACTTTTTTAAATAATCGTATTTTTGTTTTATTCCACCATGATTTTCGTTTCTTTCTTTGTCCTTGGCAAACGTGACAATTTGGCGATCCTCCCAGAATTTCAACTCACTGGTCGGAGCTCGTTTGTCCGGAAAAAAATAGAGCACGAGACCATGTGCAGTTCATGAGTTTTAGGACTATCTATGTTGATGGCTACCTGAGGGGAGCTGGTAAGTAGTAGGAAACATGTTCCAACTCGGCCACCTGTCAATAAAAGCCCCCAAGGGGGCGGGGCCAGCCTCGACCAATCACAGAGCCGGAGGGCGGGGCCTCTTCCCTCTCTCCCATCCCAGGGACCGATGACAGGGCATGGGCGTTGGCCAGTGACCAATGGGACCAATCTTAAACAAACAAATTTAAGAATGTGATTTTTTGGGATCTCGTTTTTGAACACTCCTAGTTTCATTTTGTTTGCGGCAGAGAACAAGGGATGATCGGCTGGGCAGCCCGAAGTATCCAGGTGAGTTTCGGCAAGGGTTGCGAGCATAGGGTCTACATCCGGGTCGGTGATTTGGAGAATGAACGAGTCCGTGTCGCTGTACGCTGCGCGGGCGTCGGGGAAAAGGCGCCTGACCTGCTTGTAGAAAAATTCGTACATGACCAGTTTGGATATCTCTAGGATAGAGAAGCCCGCGTACACGGGTTTGTTCAAGTGTAGGGTTCTCTGGGAAAACTGAAAGATCACCACGGTCGGGCTGATTGCCGCAAACTGTCTGAGGTTAGGCTTCTGCAGGTTTTTCAGCACTTCCTCCTCGCTCACGCTAATGACAACGTTATTGAACTGACGTGGGTTTTCGATTGTCTTACCATAAACTGCATTCATAATGACCTTAGATAGGTTCTTTTGAAAGGCATTTGTCGCCTGTTTTCGGAGGTTGTGATTAATGTCGATGAAATCTTTAAGGAATGCACTCTGCGAAAATTTCAGAACGCGATGAATGACCTTTAGTTTTAAGCCCAACTCCAGATACAGCTTGAGATTTCGGTAGTAGATAATGTAATTGCGTTTCGGATAAAAGGTGAGAAGCAGCTTTCGCTCAGACTCTCGCTGGGGTAGGTGAAATTTTTCGACGAGCGCTTTTTGATAGGGTGAGGGCCATTCGAGTGGGACTCCTCGTTTCTCGGGAGCCAGGGGAAAGTCCGCGTGAGAATCGTGTAGTTCCCGAGGATAGTCGAGGTCCACCTCTAAAATGCAACCCTCGGGCGCGCCGTCGGGGACCTGCTGGAAGTGGAGAGCGTCGATTTCCTCGCGGTCTAGCCAGCGAAAATCTGCGCATGGAAGGTGTTGTCGCATGGTGGATGCGTACAGGCCGTTCACGTCGAGGTCTAAAATGTGAAAAACCTCCATGTTCAGATCGAAACATGCGGTTCCTGGCACGTTAGCCCTCGTGTTACGAAATGCACATTGAACGATTCCTCCTCGCAGACCCGCTTCGATGTGGAGATACGCATCCACGTCGTCGAGCAGCTCCAGTTTTACCGCAGTCTGTTTAAGTGCGCAGGCGAGACTGAGCGCGGGGAGGGAAACGTAGTGTAACGGATCGAGCTCGTACGTGTCTAAAGTCCATTTCCTGAAATTTTCGAACACGTCGGCGAGAAGTAGGCAGTCGAGATGCAGGTAGCAATCACTGTATTCTCCTAGGCTTTTGAAATTAAATGTTTCAAAGACGGTTTGGGCGTGGCGGTAGTCCTCCTCTGAAATTGGCTGTCGTTAAGCTTGTTGTAAAACGACTCGCGCGGTGGTACCTCGGGCTCCCGGTAAGTCTCGAAACTGGTCACGTAGTCGTAGGGAAATACGCCTTTCCGCGCCAGAAGCTCAACGTGTTGCGGAAACGCCTGCTTTAGACAGCACAGGTTTTCTAGTCCTTTGGAACGGAGGTCCTGAACCAGCGCGTCCAAGCTGGCGGGGAGAAAGGCCAGACTGTCGAGAAACCGCAGGTTACCCACGTCGAGTCTCTTAAATTGTTGGCAGCTAGTGGCGAGCACTTTAATATCCTTAGAGTCGAATAAGTCGAGTTTCGGTAGGATAAAGGCCAGGTCATACGAATGGTTGTGCGCGAGCACTGGAATGACTTTCTTGTTTACTCTCAGATTTAAATTGCATCCCTGACACAACGACTGCCTGTACGATCCGCTGAAGTGATCGTGATCTCTGACTTTTCTCTTTCGATTTCCGAACGATTCGCCACAAATCGCGCAGTGAGAGGCCGACCATATGAGCCTCTTCGTTCACGCTCACCATTGGCACTTCCTCGCTTCGAATCCATTCGCCAATGAGCTTTGACAATTGATTAAGGATGGAAATGAACTTTTAGGTTCATTTCCATCCTGTGGGGATAGAACCTGTGGGGATAGACCCCACAGGTTCTATCCCCACAGTGCAATTTATGAAGTCATGAAATACCCAAATATAAACATATAGAAGAAACAAAACAGTAATAGAACATAAAAACTTTGAACCATGACAAGCTTCTTGCGCTTCCGAAGTAATGCCGGTCTTTAAAAAAATTAAGATAAAAACAAAAATATGCATATATCAAAATTAAGCGATGGCTCATGGAAATAATCAATTTAGCAACGACTATTTAACTATTTCTTAAATATATCCACCTATAGAGTATGCTTTTTTTGTATAATCAAGCAACGCGGATTTCTGCTCCGCTTTTGTGTCTGAGATAAAACTTGGTTCCTTATCAAACAAAACCTATATAAAAATTCGTGAACGTCTATGCTACCCGGAAAGGGGAACCCTGCGACAGCTGAAGTCTGACGTCGGAGCTGCTAAGGAGTCATTTCCGAGCAGATGGCCTGAATCAGAGCTAAAGGCGTGAGCGTGCAGCCTAGAGTCCGCATAGGCGTTCCGTAGTACGTCGAACAAAACACCGGACGAAATTTCTTGCACGTTTGGGAATCAATGAGGGTAGAAAAAAATAGATAACATTTCTTGAGCCTGTTCAACAGTTTTATTGGACACAGCCTATGACTGTCCGTGGTAACTGTAGAAGACTTCGAAAATCGCGCACTTAAGTTTGAAATCAAGGAAACGAAGAGGTCGCATGTGTATGCATGAATCTTTCCCTGTCGTGGTGTGGCTCCCTGGACGTCGTATGCAATGTTATTGGACACAAACTATCACCGCCTTGAGGTCACTAAAGAAAACTTCCAGGATTGAGCACTAACGTTTCAAGCATGTAGCTCCACCTAATTGCACGGCCGTGGTTTTAACAGCTTAAGAGCCCCATTGTTTTAATACTTTGTATTTCCCGAGAACCCTTCTGGCATAATTAGCGAAAACGACTTCTTTTTATCGTTTCAATCATCACAAGTCCGATGTTTATGATTCTTCATGACGTCATGATGTCGCGTGAACACCCATTGTCATGTGACGTCTGAATGTCATGCGACGACACAGTGTCAGGTTACGTCTTGAGATCCCTTGACTCAAGCTGTCATCTGACGTCATCAGGTCACGTGACATCCCTGTGCACGGTGACTTCACGTGATTATGTCAGCGATGATGTCAGATGACGCCAGGTAACAGGTGAAGTTATGCGTCGCGCGACGTCAGTGTCGTGGCGAGCTCTGTGATGTTAGCGGCGTGTCGTCCATGTGGAATCTTATGGCGAAGGGCCGAAAATGGCCCACCTTTCACATGGAGCGCGGTATAAGGCCCAAGCCCATGGAGAGTCCAAATAGCTGCTATAAAATCTAAAAAAAAACTTGCTTCAAAACACTTCGTTCGTTCTAAGGCTCAGCACCAAGTTTTTTCTTGACTATAATATTTTTTTTTTTAGTTCATTGCTATAACGAAGGTGTATGCTCGAGTCTTCATATCACACAAAACAGTCCTCTCGCACTACGATGAAGAAAAAAAAGGTTAAAGCCTGTCTTCGATACTAGAAGTGAGCACCTTGGTTGTCAATACAATCTGCAATATTGATGGATGATGTAGATTATGTCGAGGCAATTACCAAAAATGTTCAAACTATCGAATACGTCGCATCCTAAAATAAATGGCGCCAGAAACATATCTTACGAATCAACACAAAAATAAAATTTCGCAATGCATTATGAAAATAATCGGTCTACATTGACAATCCTCTTATCGCAGGTGTGCAAATCAGCCTTCACTTTCGCAGTGACTCCTACTATGAGTCCAGCGTACACAAGGCTCGCCACTAATGCTAGCTCTAATCATGCGGCGACGTATGACGGCCATGGCGAAATGACCTGGAAGGTAAGAATTTGAGACCTTTGCAATCCTTTCTTAGCCTTCTCCAAACAGCATTCTAAGTAGAGCTGCGAGCTGTTTTCTACTCTAGAGGAATAGATAAGGAGATGCAGATAAAATTGACACACTGAAGCAAGGTAAAAAGATGCTCACTTTGATGCCCGAAACTCATGTGCTGGAAAATTAGTTTAATACAAAAACTACAGTTTACCTAATTTTTTTTTTTAATAATTGAAATATTTTAAAATATCTTTTATCAAGAAATATACGTGCGGGTGCAAAACAAAGGAAGAAAAACATTGTGCGCTTAAAGAAGAAAGAAGATAATTAAAAGAGCAAGGTGTAAAACAATAACTCCTCTATCCAATCAACCTGAAGAGTTATAGAAAATACTTAATATTGAATTCAACCATTCGTAACCACCAAAACGTACAAACATTTAACCAAACAGAAATTACAGAATCTTTAAGTGTGTAGAAAAAAAAATGAATTAAACAAATGTTCGGAGTTAGAATAAGTAGGAATGAATGGAGGGATTCATTTCTCTGGGTGAGAATTTTGAGGGGAAAATTGAGCTGTCCTGTGTGACTTTATTTAACAGTGAAAGCGATAGCTACGATATGTAAGGCGGAGGTCGTTGGGCATCGGTGTCGCGTTCACAGAGCGGGGGGTCTTGACGGCGTGGGCTTATTTGACCTCATTCTTACGAGCGTGCACCTCAGGTTTCTCCCTGTGACGAAGGGCGAGATACGTCAGCGTCTCCGCCACTGCGCCTTTCAGCGTCTCACATCAAACGCTACGCATGCACGCAGTGACGCCAAGACGAAGGCGCCTGCCGCTTCTCCCGCTCCGCGAGGTGTTTCAGTCAAGCGATAGCTCATTTTTGTTTGGGATGGCTCAAGAAACCAGAAACAACTTCCTAATTTGCAGGTCTTGTCTTCTTGGTAGTATTGGTGGGATGGATACCGCTGCTGTCTCTTATTGGCGCGGCTGCAGCTTGTGCCATATGAAAGAAGCTGCTGTATCGAAACCTAAATTTAGAAATGTTTGAGAATAATAATATAGCGGGTGTTTTTTTTTAATTCTTTACAGATTTGTTTAGAAAAAAACAATGAAAGCTACACTGATGCGGTTTGTTTGAGTGAGTTATACGGCCAAAGGGACATTATGTAGGCGGCTAATTATGTGATAAGTCGGCTAATTAATTAAAATCTTTTATTATTCTTTTAATGAAGGAAACAAGGCATATAGTTCCAAGAAAAACTTGCTGAGGGTCATTGAAAACCACTAAATCAGTAATTTTCAGAAACTTTAGCGTGGGAGAAGCGTAGTAGTGCACTAAAGTTACAAATCATGGAGCAGGTGCAAGCCTAGTGGTGGCGCTAAGCCGCCCTCGCAATTTTTCCGTCTCTTCTCTAGCCCCAGCCTTGTACCTGCTCCTCGAGTGGTAACTTTAGTACACTACTACGCTTCTCACGCTCTCAAAGCCTTTCTGAAAATAACTGATTTAGAGGTTTTTGATGACGCTGACCATGCTAAATGGACCCATATGTGTACTTTTATGAATTAAAAAGGTAATTAATGTATTTATTTCATTAGCCGACTGATCGTTGCGATGAGTCCCCTATACTATGTACCCCTGGCCGTATAACTCACCTGCACAAACCGCATAAGTGTAACTTTTATGGCTTTTTAGAGCGCAGCTCTTAGGCGCCCGTTCCCGGCTTGAGCGGCGTCGGCGTCGGTGCATTATGGGAAATGTCCCATAATGCACCGCGCGAGCCCCTCCCCCCCCCTCGGGGTCACGTGACCTCGGGGGGGAGGGGGGTCACGTGACCCCTCAGGTCACGTGACCCCCCCCCCCCCCGAGTCCACGTGAACCCCCGAGGTCACGTGACCCCCCCCCCCCCCGGAGGAGATTGAAGAATGAGGGGAGGAGGAGGAGGGGTATACCCTCCCCTGAGTACCCTTCCCCCTCATCCTCAAGAGCTGTGCTCCAATTCGGCATTACAGGGAGTTGTAAACAGCTTTCACTTTTTCAAAGAAACCCCTGACGTAAAAAAACACCCCGTATGTATATACAGTCGACGACAGAGAGCTCGGAAAACATTGCGACGCTATCGACCAAATAAAGGTTTATTGGCCCACGCCCCAGTTGCCTCAGCCGACAGCGTCCCCGCCGTCTAGACAGCGAAACTGACGCAGAAACAAATTAGAATCTCGAACCCATGGCACCCCGGCGCGAGTTCTCTCCTTTCGGGGCTCTGCTTCGAACTCACGCACGCAGGCTTTAAGACCGCGTCAGAAATCCTTTCTCTTTAAAGGGATACCACAACGAAATTTCGGCGCTCATTTTTTGGTCTATATGTGTTGAAAGGAGCAGTATCACATCGAACATACCAATATCTTGTTAAAAAGGTCTCGAAAATAAATTTTAAAACGAATCAAACGATTAGCAAAGAGCACCTGGTGGATGTCGCTAACGCCTCGCTTGTAATGTCCGTCTAGGAACCTTGACAGCTAGTGACGGTGAGTGTCTCGCCTCCGGCCACGACGAGAGAAGAGGGGAACGAGGAACTCCCCTCTTCCCGAGAATGTCCCCCTACAAGATTATAGAAGATTAACCCGTCACTCAAAATTCGTACAAAAACAGTCGCTTCGGTGGCTGGAACGACTAGGCCATCCTCTCGACGTCAGCCTCGCCGTAGCTTTGCTCGTCCCGAGACGATCTACGTCACGATTGCGTTGGATGTCACGTGGTGTCCGCTGGGCCTTCTCCGAGCGCTTGCCAGAGTGGGCCGTTTATAACGAAAAATACAGCCACCAAGCTCAAAATACAAACGTGCGGTTCTCATTTACGGATATTGTGGATCATATTCAACCTATTTTTGAACACGACGGGAATATTTCAAATTTCGTTGAAGTATCCCTTTAACGTGTTCACTGAACTGTTTTTTTTTTTCATCGTTGACACGCAATACTAGGACCCCTGACAAACCAACGCGTAAGCAACACGCGCAAGGCAAGTTCTATTTTTTACATAACGTGGGGCACCCAGAAAACAACTTAAAAAACAAGCGTGCCTCTCTTAGGAAAGCATAGTAGACCGGTCCCGCGACATACTTCCGGTTACCGAAGACTCATGTGGGGGCGCCGCTTGCAACCAATACGAGAGGAGGATTTGTGGCAGCTGTAAAGCGCGGGGTGTTTTCACGTATGTATATATGATACACCGTGCCCTGTAGCAACGCGGCCCCGTTTCTGGCAGCGGACACAGGTTGAATTCCTGGGAACACCCATTTGGGTAGGCGATGTTTTTTTCAAGCATTTGTCGGGATTGACGACAAACCCTCCACTCCCTATGGCAGCGGACTCCCTTCACGTGGGTGCGAAAAGTCCGTAATAGCTATGGCTGTAAATTAGAGTAATAAAGAGGGGCTTCAGGTGTAACGATCAATTTTGCATGGCTTCTTTATGCCAGGCGTAAGTATTGATGACTGGAAACCACGATCAGGAAAAAGCATGTATAAGGTGCGGTGTAGAAGGCATAAGCCTGAGGATTTGCGTATTTAGGTAAAGTCTGAATGTTCTGTTCCTTCTCTGTTGTAGGGCAGTGCTTGGATGACAGGAATACTAAGAGAAAACGTGACTCAATATTAAAAATCCTCTATTTTGGTTATGATGTATGCACAATGAGAGTCTCATATGCTCCTGGCGTACTCAAGCATTTGCCAAATTAATGATATTCTGTTTCCCTAACGAAGATGTTGATTTAAGCATTACGCAGAGCTAATACGAGACCACAACAGGGTTAGAATGAGATGTAGCTATGATTTATACAATTAAAATAAAGAATAAGGTTTTATGGGAAGAGAAACAATAACTGCATCAAGAGTGGAAATTATAGCTGTGTTGGAAAATATATTGTTTCCTTAAGAAATATGTTTGCAACTAGAGTGGTTAAGCTTGATAAGAACACACGAGCACCACAAGTTTTAGTCATGTCTTCTTGTAGATTGGCATATTCATTTATTCTTTAAAAATTGTTGACACAACATACAACCTTCTTAAAACGTACGACTGCTACAAGATACGCAACATGGCTTAATAAAAATTTATATAGAAAATAGGGGACCGATGGCTGGGCTCAGTGGAATAACTAAAAAAAAGAAACGGAAATACCTTATTAACCACTAGCAACTACGATAGCGTATTGGAATCTGCCTGAAAGCCAATGCTTACTCCAAAGAGCGCTCTAATACAATTTCGATCAAACAAGTTCGTGCAACAAACGCTTTTGTGGTTCACGTTTCCACTATTTTAAAAATAAAAAGAAAACGCGGCGTCAACCCAAGTACACGTGTCTATCAAAACGTGAATGTCATTTACGAAGCCTAAAAAATCAGTTTTACATAAATGTCTCTTCGGAAATTCATGTTGGTGTACTCCAATCCGGACAGTTTTCCTGTACAGACCGCACGGGCTTTGAATGATTGTGTCCGAGCATTCTGGAAGCTATTAAGGAGTTAATAAAGTATGACCACTTAAAGGGAAATTTCGATTACGTGGATTAAAGGGGAAGAACTATTTTGCCGATTTTCCAGTGAGAAGTAGTTAAATATGTTACAAGTGATTACAAACACATCGACGGCAAAGTAATACTGTAAATTTGGTTGCTGTTGACACGTTGCTTGCACCTAATTTTATCACTGCCACGTGAAAAAAATAGTTTAATTTTGCAATTTGCTTTAACACTCCTGACGAGTTTATTATAGTACATTTTGTTGATGGAGCTCGAAGGATGAGAATAAATGAAACTGATCGCTTTCCTCGTAGGAAAATAAAAACGGCATGAAAAGTGGGCAATAAATAAAGTGGCACATTCAAATTCAAACACTAAAGTTGCTGATGTATCTTTTAAACTGAGATCATTGAAGTGTTTAGGATTAACTGTAGACCGATAAATTTATGATGTTGTGTGTGGCGTATTTGGAAGTAGAGTGCCAATATAAATGTTCCGAAAAACCGTTTTTGTGTTTTTTTTTTTTTTTGCATTTACACGAATAGCCTGCCAGTTCAAGGAACTGTCGCGTGCTTGTGCTTGATTAATTCCTTCAAGTTGTTAATAAAAATGTTTGTAGTCAGAGTTTATTATCAAGTAGATTTGTGATGATGGTGTTGTCGGCGCCATGCATTTGTAGTGCGAGAAAACAAAACTGCCTGGCAACTTGGCAGGCACGTACTACATCTTTGGAACTATGCTATTTTTTATCCCTACGCCCTAGTTGTCATTGATAATTCTTAACAAATTGTCGATGAGGGTAAAGTCTGAATCAGCTTCTTCCAGCACAAGCCCTGCCATATTCAGCTTCGCCATACAAAAATATCAGACCACGGAAGTATTTGAATTAGAACCAGAAGGCTGGTCAGGAAGCCAACAGCATTCTTACTGGAAAAAGGAAGTGCGCCTTTCTTTCGTTATGTGGTGCTGAAACGTACTCAATTCTTGGAAGAATTTTGACCCACGAAGCTTATGATAAAATGACCATAGCGCACATATTTGGTGCTCTCATCAACCATTTCACTTCGAAACCAACTGTGGTTTCCCGTATAGGGACATACGATTTCCCGACCGAATGTTGAAATACGGTTTCCTGTATGTCCCCATCTAATGTTGACGTACGGGAAAAGTTGTGAGCGACCTTATTGCCGTACTCAAGAAACTCGCAGAAAGGTGTGACTAGGTAAGCTTCTTGAACGTCATTTTTTGCTACGGACTTGTCTGCAGAATCCGTGACTCTAAAATGGAGACAGGTATGCTTGAAGCACCCAATTCGACGTTTGAGACCGCGATCCAGCATTAAATTGCAATGGAAACCGCGAAGATTGATTCAAGCTTATTAATCAAACAAGAGGGATGTCAAGTAGTTACCGCAGCCCTTAACGTAGTACAACGAACACCTCTGAAACACCACCTGCTATGAATGGGGAGGGCCTTAGTATGTGTTTGTGTTCAAGCACTTGAAAAGAAAATTAAGTCTTTGCCACAAGACGGGGCATCGTGCAAGCATGTGTAAATCCAAGCTGCAACGAGGCGAATGTAATGAATCCTTGACAAAAAAAAGATCACCATAAACGTCTTGTTCACACCATGAACAAATCCGAACAACCGTCCACGAGTCAAGCACCCATGGCGTACGTCATGTGGCCGTTAGAATTAGCCAAGACTTCACCTCCTTTCCTGACGACTGTGGAAGTGGCAGGAAAAGCCACTTCGAATGAAAAATAACACAGGAGCCAGCGTCTCCCTTATCGAACAAAGAACGTTTAAAGGACAGTTCCCCGAGCTTCAGTGCGAGCCTTCTGACGTCTTCCTAAGACGTTATCGCGGTGACCTTTCTAGCGTCTCAGGAAAGGTCGTTGTGTACTTCCGGTTCCTCAACAAAGAAGCTACGCTGTTTTTGTATATGGCACGTGATCAGACTCCCACACAACTTTGACGAGACTGGATCAACGCCCTAAAAATGAGCTTAGCCGATGTCAAGGAACATACTCCTGCATCCGTCGTGGACAATTTTGTAGAAAATCACAAAGAAGTCTTTTCTGACAGACTTGGCTACGCACAAAGGTGTGAACACAAAGGTCACCTTTCCATATGGAGCACACCCCAATTTTTTCAAACCGGGCGCAAATTCGTTTGCGTTACAAGACAAGGTATCCGCAGAAGTGCTGCGACTCCAACGGGATCGAATTATTTGTCTTGAAAGGAATATCCGAGTGGGCAGCACCTATCGCGCCTGTTCTAAGACTCCACGGGCACGTAAGGATTTGCGGAGATTTTAAGGTAACTGCAAATTCTGCAGCCATTCTCGACAAGTACCCAGAGTGAACGATATTTGAGAAAAACTTAGCGTTGCGTCACTTTGTGTAAACGTGTCCTAAAAGACGCGTATCAACAAGTGGAGCTCAGGCCATAAAGTTGAAAACTCGTGACAATCAACACCCTAAAACGACTTTTCAATACACTAAACTACCAGTTGAGGTATCTTCAACTCCTGTCATTATCCAGGGTGAGATGGAAAATCTGCTGCAGGATATACGACACGTCATCCTATATTTCGACGAAATCCTCGTGACTGGACTCGGTATCAAACACTATCTGAGGAATTTCGAAAAAAAAAAGTACTACAGCGTCTAGAAGGAAGCCGGTCTCAAACTCAAGCTAGAGAAATATAACTTCATGGCCTCTAAAGTGGAATACCTCTGTCATGTAATTGATGCAGAATGACTGGAAACCAACTACACAAAATGTAGAAGCTCTCGTAAAAGCGCCAGGAGAAGTTGATTTGAAGCAGCGTCAAGTTACAGGTGTCGTTTTTTTCCCGACTCGTTCTGAATTCTTGGACCGTTGTACGACCTCCTTGCAGCTAATTAAACTTGACGATGGTAGCAAGAAATTGAAAATGCTTTTCAAGAGAGCGCAAAGCTCTCCTGAGAAGCTCTCCCAAGTGCTTCAGAACTTCGATCCCAGCAAAAAGATCACCCTCAACTGGACACATTGTCCATTTAGAATCGGAGCTATTCTCGCCCATCGAGATTCAAGGGGTGAGGAACGTCCCGTAGCCTTCGTCTAAGTGGTTATAAATTATCCAGAGTAAATTAGGGTGACATGGTAACCCTGGAGCCGGGAAAAAGAAGGGACGTGGGATAGACACAGAACTCCAACCACAGCTAAAATGTTATTTCACCATAACGTCCTTAAATAGACCTACGACCAAGCGACGCAGCCACAAAAGGTTTGACAACAAACAATCTAAGTACGAAAAAGCGACGCAGACACAAAAGGCCTGACAACAAAGAAGCTCAGAACGAGGACATATGATATCACCACGCATACTTAGAAGTATGCGTGGTGATATCATTTGTCCTCGTGCTGAGGCTCTTTGATGTCAATCCTTTTGTGTCTGAGTCGCGTGGTTGTAGGTCTATCAATGTACGTGACGGGGAGATAAAATTTAACTGTTTTGAAGTTTCGTGCCTGTCCTACGACCCCTTTTCCCCGGCTCCAGGGTTACCATGCCACTATTGATTCGGCTCACCTGCACACTTGCTTTAGTTAAATTAAGTGTAGGAAAAGAAAGACCACCTTCGTCCCTAGACTGTAGTTCGTGCAGAAACGTGTTGAAAATTATAAGTGAGACTGGAGTAGCCAACACCCGCACCCATATTTCTTCGTATGTTACTTGCCTTGCTTTCAGCCTCAGAAAAAAACGTTAATCCAGGAGGTCGTATACTACAGGAGCACGCGTTTAGGCCAGTACATGTTTCCGCTCTACATATTGGATGAACCTATAGTCGGTGAAAGGTTAAAAACCTCGTAGATGCTCCTCCTACAGCAAGAGCTTTTCGGCTTTGATATCACGCTTTCGACTGCGCAGCCTTAACCCGGTAGAAGTATTCGATCACGTACTCGGGGCGGAGCTTCTGCGCGGATCTTAACCTGTTGCAGACTACAATTTTTTTTTTATATCCGACACTGAAACTGCGGGAATACGACATACAAATAAAAACGTAAGTATACTCTTTTTCTGCATTGATTAAACATATCTTTGATTATACTTATACACTCGGTAACCATGGCATACTCAAATGAAAGGAATGCGTGGGCTTCTTTATTTTCTCACACCAATTTCACGACTTTATATATCTTACTCGACAGATCTGCTGCGCAACGAGAAGATTCCCGAGTCTCACAATCGGTGTGGCGCTGTTCAACATGGAATTCGAAGACACCGAAAACAAATGCCAAAACGTCTCTTACAGCCATTTCAAATTCGCGGCCGGTTACTGGCGAGTTTATCCAGTGACAGATTACTTCAGAACATATATAAAGCCTCCAAATGCTACGTACGCATGTCACGCCTGCTAAAAAATGTAAAATGTTGAGAAACAGTTTATAAACGGAATAAAAAGCATTTGTACTGCGGTTGTTATTTTTTTTATGCAAACCATTCGCTCAAGTGTGGTCTGTGTTTTCACCAAATATTTTTCCTATCATTAGGACAATTGGTAAGTACATTCCGTAAAGATCTTATTTAGATTGCTTCAATCTGCTAGCGATGTCTTAAGTTTTCGTTTTATTTCAGAGACATCATGTTGAAATAAAGTGAAAAATAAAAAAAAAATAGCAGACAATCAAAGAAAACAATTACAATGCTCTTTACTGCCGCAGACGCTCCTGTTTACCGGTGTCGCATGATGTTAAAGAGATAGTTCGGTAATAGTTTGTTTCGGAACTTAACTAAATTTTATTTTCATTGCATTTAGGTTCGGATAGATCCGGACAACCCCTTGAAGATTATTTCTAGATAGAGAAAAAACATGCTAAGAACTGCATGAGGCATTTCAAATTCGGAATAAAGGTAAATAACGTTTATGTGAGACATCAATCGCGCTTTCAAACAGAGAGTTTGAATTTATCGAACTGCTTTCTGCCCATGTGGCGATGACTAGACAGGCCGGTGGGGCCTATACATGGCATATTCTTTCTCAATAAACTGCAGTTGCGAGGCGCCTCGTGTTCTTCTTACATTATCTTCGTCCTTGTTTATTTCGGCTCTTTTATGCATTTTCAAATCATGAACGAACTTGCAGAAAGAACCACCTCGCTGTATTAAGGTACTGAATGCTTAATTTAATACAAACATTTATTTTTCAATTTTCAAGATTGTATATGGAATATAAATTTCAAGAGATACTTTCTGTTATAAAATAATTAGTTACATTCTCAATGTTCTATAAGCTGTAAAAAACATAGTTTACCCCTTTGAATTCATTTGAAATGTGTATCATAAAGTGAGAACATTGATTGCACTTTCATACGATGCAACGGGGGACTCTAAAATGGCGGTGCGACGAAGTTGGTACTTTGCGTAAATACCGCTTATATTAAAACCCCGCCACTGATAACCCACGAAGCACGCGTTTGTCTATCTCCTCGTATTGTAAACAATATACGAAATCGTACGAATGTCTGTCAACACTGTGGGCTGCGTCTTTGTTACGTCGATATTTCTTTACTGTGTGGGAAGCCGAGGAGGACGACGGCGCGCGAGGGGGCAGAAGCGGTGGCCGGCGGGCCGGCGCTCGTGACAGCGCCACGAGCAGTTCGGAGCGAGACACGGGCAAGGACGGCAGCACAGCAGCAAGCGACGCCGGGATGATTGGGCGGCTCCGAGAATAACGGCCGGGCAACACAGCGCCGCGAACAATAAAACGCTTTTGAACATATCCTTGCGCGTGCGACTTCTTGGAAGAGCGGACCAAGCACCGACCGATTAGGCAGCAGTTTGATAGAGCGACCCACACAACTGGCGCATCCAACTTGAGGTCCGATTGTTCTGCTGCTTGCTCCGTTCGTCCCGGGGAGTCACAAAAATCTATTGAGCGTTCAGCGCGGTGTAAAATTGTAAACACTAACGATGCCCCACAAGACGAGGTCGACCCTCCGTAGAAACGAGGACGACTCGTCTGAGAGCGGAACTCAGGAACTGTTTGACGCTGCGGGGGCCGGAGAAGGCTCTTGTACGCGAGCATCTCCAGATGCTGGGATTTTACCACCAGCTCCAGCTGGAGGCGCGGCAGACATCGCCGAGTTTATACGCGCCATGACAGCGATGATGGAGACGTTCTCGCGACAAATCGCGACTGCTTCAGGAGTCGCGAGTGCCGCGCCTACGTCTCTGCCCCGACCGCGGTTGTCCGTACCGACGCCGGCCAACGCGGTATATTTTGACGGAAAATCGGTCAACGATTTCTTACAGGACTTGGATGCGTATGTAGCCGCGTTGGGAGCATCAGACGAAACAGCCTTGGTGCAGATCGTGGCGATTGCGTTAACGGGCGACGCGTCGCGTTGGAGACGGTTGCAACGACCGTTTCTATCATTGGCGGACTTCCGGACGCGGTTTAGGGAGGAATTTTCGCCCCCTGATTTTGAGATGCGGCTTAGGGACGAGCTAGCTAATCGCACTCAACACCCCGACGAGAGCCTCGTGGAGTACGTTCACGCGCTTCAGGAGTTCTACTCGAGGGCCGAACCATCCGCGTTTGACGCAGAGAAGGTAGCTAGAGTGATAAGGGAATGCCACATTAGATTTAAAGCCTACTTGCGCGGACGGGATTTCGCGGATCGGGATGCACTTGCCACAGAGGCGCGAACGGTCCAAGCGGGCTTGCTCGCTGAGCTGCAGTACCATCGCCCTCCGAGGGCCGAGGAGTCCCAAGAGCCAAGATGCGCGTGGGCAGGACGCGCCGCAGACACTCACATCGAGTCGCGCACGGCGGATACGGCCGTTGCGGAGCGCGGTCACGGGGTAGTCATAACACCCCGGGCTTTGGACCCCTTCGCTTACGAGCAAAAGCGCAGGGCAGCCAACGCAAACTCGGGTCGCGCGGCGGTTAACCCCCTCGTTTTGCCACAAATGAAGTGTCGCGTGAGCGTAACGATTGACAGCTTGAGCGTAACGACCGGCCACAAGTCAGGTGTTACAACTGTCACCGTCTTGGGCACATCAGGCGGCATTGCACGTCGGTAGCGCCTGGTTCTCAGGGTTTACAGGGAAACGCCAGTGGCCGGCACCACTAATGAGGTCCTCTGAGTCAAGGTTGCCGGCCGCTGCCGAGGCCCAGCATCAGTGTGCCGACAGGGTGGAAAATGTGGCCGGCGACCACGTGGCGATGGCCCCGTCGGCGTGTCGGGCTCAGAGCACGACAACTGAGAAAGGCCTGTACGTGCGGGTAGAGATCGGTGGTAGAGAATATTCGGCCCTAATTGATACCGGTTCTACTCTTTCTCTAATTGGTGATATTGTGCACGAGGACTGCCGTAACAGGAACCTTTGCGCGCGGGAACTTGTAACTCCGCTGGGTTTAACGACAGGATTGGCCGAAGCGCAAGGTGCGATGCGCCTTCACCTTGGCCTTGACGGCAGACGAAGGAGGCAACGTTTCGTTTACTTGCCCGGTGTTGTCGATTCCCGTTATTTTGGGGCAGGACTTCGTCTGTCGTGAGGGCCTAATCCTGGACTTGAGGAACAACAGGTATCGTTATAGTGCGTTTTTTCCTCTTATTCCCTTTGTTGCCCCATTATCTCTGGTGCAGGGAATGGAACGTTCTCTCGCTGCGTCACATCAGGAGCAGGTATTACCTGAGCGAGTCGTGCCCGGGAACGTCGAAATGTTAATTGCGTCTTTCGATGGGCCCGCTGATCAACGGCGGATGCTAGCGAACGCTTTGTTCCAACACGCAGTTATGTTTACCGAGAGACCGGGGATTACGACTGTTCTACGACATACCATAGATACAGTAGAGGCCAGGACGTGGGGGCGTAATCCTAGACCACTAAGCGTACATAAACGGGTCCTCCTAGATGCGGCTCTCGAGGAGACGCTGACACGGGGGCGGTGCGGCCATCGCAGAGTCCCTGGGCATTTCCAGTAGTTTTGGCGCAAAGAAAGACGGCATCGCGCGCCTTTGCGTTGATTACCGAAGACTTATTGAGGTCACTAGAAGGGACGCGTAGCCTTTTTTCTTTATTGAGTCTGTAATGTATTCGCTTGGAGGCGCAAGGGTTTTCACCACACTGTATTGTATCAGGGGTTTTCTCCAGATATGGGTGGCGCCAGGCGATGTCCAAAAGACGGCGTTCACCTGTTACAGCGGTTATTTGAGTTCACGCGTCTTCCGTTTGGGTTGTTGAACTCGCCGTCGAGTTTCCAACGGCTCATGGACATCGTGCTGGGTTATGCCAAATTTAACTTTGCTCTGGCCTACATGGATGACGTTGGGGTATTCTCAGGGTTGTTCAAGGAGCGCCCAACTCATCTCGAGATCGTCTTAAGTCAAATGAGTGAAGCCGGTCTAACAATTAATCCAAAAATGTGCAGCTGGCCGCTTAAAAGCTCAAACTTTTAGGCTTTGTCGAAGACAGCAGTACCTTGAAGGCGAAGGATGATATATTGAGGGCCATTCTCGATTATCAACCACTGCACAATGTAAAGAGCCTTCAAAGGTTTCTAGGGATGGTTGGCTTTTACCGGCAGTTCATCTCAATGTGAGCAGAGCTGGCGCGGACATTGAATCATCTGCAGCGGAAAGGCTCGAGGTGGGTCTGGGGTCTAGAGCAGGGGGCTGCCTTCTCTTCTCTCGCGAGGGCAATAACAAATACCGCTAGCTTTTGGTCACCAGATCTTCAAATTCAAAGTCAAATTGGACGTTTAGGGTTTATACAGCGTAAGGTCGGTCTGCCAGGCTGGGGCGACACTGGTTTACACTGTGGATGAGCAATTTAGCCAATGCAGTACGACTGCTAACCTGGGGTCTTTAACGTGCTCACGCAGTAGCGATACACGACCGCACGCCGGTACAATGCACGTCCAGATCGAAACGGGCAGGGGTGGGGCTCGAACCCAGGATCCCTGGGTTCTGCAGCGCGAGCTTTTGCTCCACGCGTGTCGAGCGGGGTGTGCGCTTCAGCCCACTCGGCCACCAAGCCCCCATACCAGATCTTAATTGGCATTTCGTTGTACAGACATATGCGAGTGACTACGGTGTCGGGGCAGTATTGCTACAGGAGCATGATGGAGAGTTACGTCCCGTGGCATTCACTAGTCGAACGCTCACACCGTCGGAACGCAACTACAGCGTGACGGAAAGGAGAAGCGGACCGTCATGTTTGCTCTGAGAAAGCTCGATCTCTGTTTAGACGGTACGACTTTTGTTATTCAGACTGATCACGCAGCTGTATACCTGGATGCAGCGGCTAATAGAGCCCGCGGGAAGGCTGGCCCGCTGAGTACACTCTTAAAAAAAAGAGTACTGTAGTACCCTCCTTAAGGGGGTAGCCGACTTGCACACAGGGCAACCCCTTTTGGAGGTATCATTACCCCCTGCAACGAGGGTGCAAGCTTACCCCCTGGGTTAGGGTGCAACATTGCCTCCTTTTGGAGGTAACCTTAGTTTCTTTTGGTGTTAAAAGTGCATCCTTTATGGGTCAGCCTTTACCTCCTTTAGGGGGGAATTTCAACCCTTTTGAGAGGTAAGACGACGTAATTGAGGGCGCTGCTTTTACCTCCTTTTCGAGGGAACTATGATCCACTTTGGGGTCGAATGCACACGATGAGGAAAACAGCTCAGAAATCGCGAACCACGAAGAAAAAACACGACAGAAAAGTGCTGTCCAGTCATGTTTGTTCTTCGTAGTCCAGGCTTTCCGAGCTGTTTCCCCATCATGTATAACAGCAACCAACTGGCCCAGTTCACCACCTTATTACAGGTTAAATGCACACTTGATGGAATCACTTTGGAATCACATGACAATGTTTTATTGTGGCTGTCACAAACAAAATGGCATAAACATCAATGGCATGACTAGACATCTTATAAAAGTTCTAAGATGAAACCACTAAGCGCAATAAAGGCATCTGGAACAACACTTTCGGGGCTCTAGTCGTAGCTAAAGATGAACTAGAGGCAGAATGCAACCGGGACTGCCTCAACAGGCGACGCGGCTTCGAGATCTCCCTCCACTGCCACTTAGCTGGGCGCCTCAGGATTAATTAGGCTTGAGCTGACAGCCACCGGGTAGATTGTACTGCCTGCCTGGAACCAAAAAAATGTGGAAATTATGTGATATGAAGGTGAAACATATCATCCCCAATTTGAAGAAACTGTGAAGAAATATTAGATTTTTCTAAGACGCATTTGGAGCATTTGATGGGCCACTGATTCCAACATTATAAAGCATCGACCATACTTACCAGACGTGACCATTTTAACTGTTGACTAACTACCACTGACTAAAATTATCACATGGCGGGTGGTAATCATAGATTAG
Source organism: Ixodes persulcatus (assembly GCA_013358835.2). Lineage (NCBI taxonomy): Eukaryota > Metazoa > Arthropoda > Arachnida > Ixodida > Ixodidae > Ixodes > Ixodes persulcatus. Next base: position 296,084 of record JABSTQ010009479.1, on the reverse strand, counting down.
TAAGCACTTGGTATTCACAAGTCATGTCTAAATTTGTCACCCCGATTTACTTAGGTGACTAACAAATCTTAGTCAAAGGGGTACAACTACTGTAGCAGGTTAGTATATACAAGTGCTGATTGTTGGGCGAGTTGGTATTGTACGTGAAAAAAACATGATTGCGCTTTAAGACAAGGACAGAGGAAGAACATACACCACAGAGCGCTACATCACATTAGCTACTCAGCACCACAGCACATCCCTATGACCGCCAACCCTAACTGCCGAACTTCGGAAAATATGCAAATATTTTTGCCGAAGTGCTCTGCCAGATGAAAATTGAATTTGTTTTATTTATACATGAGAATAACAGCACACAAGGACGAGAACACATAAAAAGAACACACCGAAAAAGACACACTCAAGCGCCTCGTGTGTCTTACTCTAATTTATTTACTCGAAGTATACCCTCAATTTTCTCTGGAAAATGAACGAACACCACACACACAAAGAAAATTTAAAAATCAAGAACCTCATTTCAATTGCCCAAATGCGAACTAGAACATCAAAATAATATATCTGACTACGCTTACCTGCAGTTGCGTCCAAGGTAGCAGGCATCCAGTACCCTCGACGAAATCACCCTACAACGTTGACGCAGTAGGAAAGCAATATATTTAATCAACTTTAAGTAATGCAAACTTAGCCCTCTGACTCGCCTATTGGATGATCAGCTTTTAAAAATGCCTGCTCACACGCAGAAAAAAAAATGCCAAGACGATATACTTGCTAGTCTCTCTGCCGGCAATAACTTAATGACCTTATTCAGTAATTGAACATTGAACATTGAACATTGAACATTGTTTATTTCCACCTTGAACGATGGGGGATGCCGAGGAAAAAAGCTGTATGCACAGCTTGACGAGCCCTCGGCACCCCTACAGAACAGACAGCAACAGCTTCACATTTAAGAAATCATAAAACAAATTACAAGATATGCACTATGCTAAATTTATAAAATGGTAGGTACACTTCAAAAGTACAGAAATGGCTATGTACACATTTTAATAGTGCTATAAATGTCTCTTTTATTAAATGAAGTGATGTCGAATCCCACTGATGCAATATGATTTAGCAATTCTGGAAGTAATTTACTATAAAGAAAGAGGGACATTTAAGACAAACAGACAAGACAGGCTTTTGTCTGTTTGTCTTAAATGTCCCTCTTTCTTTATAGTCCAAAATTTGTTCGTGATTGAGGAATTTGCCATGGATGAATGAGACGAGTTTGGTATAATGAAATATGTGGACGAAGGTCAGCCAATCTCAGGAAAGTTTCGTGATTACCACGAGTTGCAGCTTGATATGTTAATATTAAACGTTGATGATAAATATCTGATACGTCAGTTATTTTATATTTTTCAAAGAGAGGTAGAGAGGGGGACGTCCATGGGACATCTGCCACGGCACGAATAGCTTTCTTTTGTAAAACTCTGAGTGTGTTAAAATTGGTCAGACCAGTAGATCCCCACACAAGATGGGCGTATGTTAAGTGGGGATAAAAAAGGGACCTATAAAGTTGAAGTTTAACACTGGTGGGTAAAATATATCTATATTTATTTAGTACGCCTACTACTCTTGATACAATATACCACTATTAATGTTTGCGAAGCGCACGAATAATTTCTAACTGCCGAATGTCGAACTTCGGCAAATATGTAAATTTTTTTGCCGAAGTAATTTGCCAGATTAAAATTTAAAATTGAATCTATGTTTTATTTAGACATGAGAAGAACAGCACACAAGCACGAAAACACAAAAATAACACCGAAAAAGACACACTCAAGCGCCTTGTGGGTCTTACTCTAATTTATTTACTGGAAGTATACACTCAATTTTCTCTCGGAAATGAACAAACAGCACACACACAAAATAAACATAAAGATCAAGAGCCCCATTTCAAGTGCACAAATGGGAACAAGAAAATCAAAATAAAATATTGCACTACGCTTACCTGCAGTAAACAGTGTTAAGAACTGTCACGAGATGCGTCCAAAGTAGCAGGCATCCAGTACCCTCGACGAAATCACTTTGCAACGTTGCCGCAGGACGAGAGAAATATATTCAATCAACTTCAAATAATGCAAACTTGAGCCATATCTAACTCGCCGCTATTCGTGCACGGTTGTGTACCGAAAGGGATCGACCAACAAGGCCGCGGACGCGCGCTCTCGGGCGCCCCAGGATGGTGGTTGGGAGGAGGTGACGCAACCAGAGTGTAACGAGAAGCGCGGGAAGAGCAGGAGAGCAGGAGCAGGAGCCGGAAGCGCTCTTGTCTGTCTACATCCTCGTCCTTGTATTTTTTGCGCTTCTTTAGGTGATCATGAACCAACTGGCCCAAATTGCTACCTTAATGCAGGAGAATGTCTCGGAATGCAGGGTGAGGTCCCTCACGGACGGGTGGGAGGAGATGAAGCAACCGGCACTCGTAGCAGCCTTAGCGCGCGGCACGAAGGATCGTCGCTTGCGGTGAAATGATCAGCAAAAAAGAGCTTGTTGAGACCCAGAAAGCGGAGGTTTTTGTCAGCGGGTGTTAGGTAAACTGTCGGAAATTGCGGTTGACACCGGGAAGTCTGGCGGACGAGCTAATGATGAATTTGACTCATATCTGCTGGGCGAAGACGGCCTATGCTTAGCTACATCCCAATGATCGATGAAGCGGTGAGTAATGAGTCTCCCTTCAAGGTGGTGATTCCCAGGTAGCTACGGAAGGGGCTTATTGGGTATTTCCACGACTCGGCTCTGGCAGGTCATGGCAGTGGCAGCAGGACTTTTCATAACTATGCCGCGCCGCCACATGGCCGGGGATGAGACAAGACGCACTCCGGTACGCCCGCAGCTGTCCAGCCTGCCAGAAAGCGAAGCCCTGAGGGTGGAAGCCTCCATGCTTGGTGCAGTCGCTGGAGAGTCACTACCCGTGGGCGATCGTCGCTTCTGACATCACTGGCCCACTGCCGAGAAGTCCGTGGGGAAACCACCCTAGTGAAAAATACACCAGGCCGAGGGCTGGTGTGACTTGATGTTACACCAGCCTTTTTCACAGATGTGATTTGGGACATTTCCTGGTGTTCTGATGTGACACCAGCAATCTGGTGTTCTGGTGGGACATCAGGTTTTGTTGTAGCGTTATACGAGAGCACCTGTTGACTGGGTGTTGCTTTACTCACAAAAAAGGTATAATGATAAGTTCGACAACAACGCTGCTGTCATATTACTTTATTAAAAAAAGTAAAAAAGCACAACAGTAAAACTTCGGAAGCTTCATCTTGGTTTTAAAAGCGCACAAAAGACGAGGACAGAGTAAGAAACACAAACGACGGACGAGCGCCCACTCGCAACTGATAGGTTTTATTGGAACCTCAGAAAACACAAAAAGCATCCCGCCCCCTCCCCCCCCCCCCCCAGATCGCTCATGCGCACTGCAGCTCCTTGTTGTCAAACTACACATCTTAAAAACTGTAAAATCACGATGTTTGCGTGTCGACGCGTGTCGTCTTTAGAAACGCCAACTCGGCCTCAGTCAGTGCAATTGAAGGTTGGCTTATGCATCCCTCTCCCCGAGAAGCTATCTGAAAGGCCTCCAAGATCTCTCTCGCCCTCTGTTCTTTGTACGTGCCCAAAATATTTGTGTCACCGAACGCTGGAGAGCAGCCGCACCTGTCGCAGTGGACAGCCAGGTGGCCCGACGGAGTCGCTCGAAGAGAGGCACGGTGCTCTCTAAGCCTTTCATTAACACAGCGACCAGTTTGGCCCACGTACACTTTGCCACAGGATAGAGGAATGCAATACACCACACAAACCCGACATCGAACAAAACAGTTCACATGTTTTTTTTCCACAGGAAAATTCATCTCTCTTCCTCACCTCCCCCGACTCTCGGACCCTCCTACACAATTGAAGTAATTCGTTGGGAGCCTTAAACACCACCTGTACGTCATACCGCCTCGCAACATTCTTAACATTGTGCGAAACACCGTGTATTTACGGGAGCACCACCGGTCTCTTCGACCTTTCCCGTGGTGCCCGGCTGACAGGACCTTTCAAACCCTTAATCAGCCCCGCCGACACTTCCCCGATTATTCGTAAAGGAAAACCTGCTTCCGTCAATTTCCTCACTTGATCATTGAAGCTTTTCTCCCCCACGTGGAAGCATGATTTCTTGAGGGCCGAACCAAGGCAAGACGCCGCGATGCCTCTTTTTACTATTTTCGAATGCGCCGACTCGTACGGCAGGAGCACTTTTCTTGAGCGGGGACTAAAAGCCCAACAAACATGGTTGCTTGACAAACGGAGAGACAAATCCAAAAACTGGAGGCAACCCTCCGACGGTGTCTCGAAGGTAAACTTCAGTCCTTTCCCAAGTTTTTCGAAGACTGACGACACTTTGGCTATAACATCCGCCCTACCGTTGACTTCAACAAAAATAAGGTAGTCGTCTACATATCTAAAGATTTTTATGACACCCTCAACCCCCAGTGCACCCTCGACAGAAACATCTAGCTGTCCGAGGAAAATGTCGCTAAGAACCGGCGCCACACAAGAACCAATGCATATGCCATTCCTTTGCACAAAAATTCCCTTCTCCCACAAATAAAAACTGAGTAATTCCAAAAAACCCTCCGCTGTAACTCCGCAGGAGTTTCTGAACTTAACCTCCCCCGTCGCGTCAATGCAGTCGTTGACAGCGACTAGTAACTCCATTTGTGGAATCGAATAAAATAAATCTTCCACGTCCACAGAGAGGACTCGGCAAGATTTCGGGTTGTCATCCTTAAGATAGCTGATGACGGCATCAGAGCTGCGTATCACAAAAGGGTCACAAATCGACAACGTGGACAGCTGTTTCTGAAGAAAGCCCGCCACCGCCCTTTGCCAAGAGCCCCTTTCCGTCACTATGACCCTGAACGGCCAGTCAGCTTTGTGGGTCTTGGCTGTAAAAAAGGCATCGAGGTTCATGCCCTTACTCCGGTTGACCAAACTGCCCAAACTTTTCAGGTCAAGCCGGTCACATGGAACTTTTGCTTCCTCTTTAACTTTCTTGAGACACACCCCCTAACCTCTCGGAAATTCTTTTCTAGAGCCAGCCTTGCCTTATCTCAAAACTCGCCCTTCGGGAGCACAACGAACGAACCCTCCTTATCCGACACAAGGACACTTAGATTCAAGTCCACCAAAGAGTCAACCACAGACGTCAGGTTTACCGTCCTTCCGTTTTTTCCATGTGACCGAACCAAACAGTCAACACCGTCACTGACACATCTGGGTTTTTCCTCCTGTCGCACACGGTCCGCTACAGTCCTCACCAGCGACACCAACTCCGGTGCCTTCAAGTCAGGCTGGAGTGCAAACTTGGGCCCTTTTGCCAGCACTTGCCCGACAGCAGCCGGAAGCGCCGATGGCTCACCCATAGTCATCACAGGACAGGGGTCTGCCGAAGATCGTCGTTCTTTCTTCGGGAGGAATGGTCGAGTCCTCTGCCACAGGAACTCCATCTTTTGTGCGTCTTTTGTGCGCTTTTAAAACCAAGATGAATAACTACCAACTAGCCCAACTTTCCACCCTTCTTCGGAAGCTTTACTGTTGTAGGGAGTTGGCAGCGATCAACTGGGGTTTGTCCGGAGCCACTGCCCTGTGTCGAAGAACCGGACGCCCTGTCGTTCTGCAATTGTTGCCTTTTCAGCTTGCGGTTGACTCGTGTCTTAGTTACACTGATCCGTTCCGCGTACCCCTCCGCGCCAGAAATCTCTTCGAAGGCATCACATTCGACAGACTCGATTTCCTTGTCCAGCTCTTTCAGGGAAGCTTCCTTAAGTAGAAGAATATCAAATGTTTCTTCGAGCTCACCGATGTCGGTTGGATCCGTGGCCAGCCGGACGCCAATCTCGTTGATGATCTTTGTTGTGGCGGCTCGCAGGGTAATCCTCTTTTGCTTCAGGCGGTCGACGCCCTCCTCGCTCGTAGTAGGCATGGTCTGGCCGTTAAATCCCGGTTTTCGGCACCAAAAACTGTAATAATTACTAGCTTTCTCTGTTGTTTTGCAACCAAACCAAGCTCGTCAGAAGTCAAAAAAGCGCACAACACACATCTTTTCGGATTCGACTCACAAAGAAGATTTCTTTATTTTCTCAAACTTAAACAAGAATACTGGCGGAAAGGGAAAGAGAATCCCTCGAAGAGGCGAGCCGGCGAGCGCCCCAGCTACTCAAGGCCACCCGGGAAAGTGCTCGAAACGAGGGGGACACTTCTTGAGCACAAAGGAGCCCGCCGCGGGGTCTCCGGCGGCCACCAAGACGGGAGAAAACAAGGCACCCCGTCGGGGGACGGGGCGGCACACAAACTAATAGAAAACACGCTCGCGGACGGGGGGAAAAGTCAACAAAAACACAACTCTGGTGTCACATCAAACTGCGTGGTGTGCACACCAAGCTGCCTGGTGGGCACATGAGCCCTTGTGGTGTGACACCAGACTATCTTGGTGTACCCATCAGGCTGATGTGCGGGTACACCAGCATTTCTGGTGGGCACATCAGGCTGGTGTGCTCGATACACCAGCATTGCTGGTGGGCACACCAGATATTCTGGTGTCACACCAGGATTCTCTGATGTCACACCAGGATGGCCTGGTGTATTTTTCATTAGGGCAGCACCTCTTGGTTATTACCGATCATTTCTGAAAATGGGCGGACCTGTGCCCACTGAGGAAGCTGGTTTCAAAGCGGATCTCGGAAACGTTACTAGATGCTTTACTACGCTTCGGCGCACCCAGGTGTCTCATTAGTGATAACGCTAGTTATTTCACTAGAAAGTGTGTTCGTGTACTCCTGCCTGGCGCTTAACATAAAGCACAACAGGACAACACCGTACCTTCCCCAAGCCAATATCACTGTGCGAGTGAATCGCAATGTCAAATACATGCTGATCGCGCTAACGGAGAGACACCGAGACTGGGATGAGCACATCGCTGAGATCGGGTTTGCCATTCGGAATATCATGAACAGATCGACAGGTTTCCCGCCAGCGTTTCTGAACCTGGGTAAGAAGATACCGTCTCCGCTGGAGAACGAGTTACAGAGCAACCAAGGAACACCAGGACGCCCGCTATCTAGGTACGCGCAACAGCTAACGAACCGCCTATCTGGAGTGCTGCACGATGGTAGAGAGAATCGTGATGCCGCAAGAATCGAGCAAGCGGCGCAGAATGACAAGAGCCATAGGCACTTGGAATTCAAAGTTGGTGACTCTGTCCTGAGAAGAACCCACCCCTTGAGTAACGCAGCTAGTGGTTTCGCCGCATCGCTTGCTCATAGGTGGGAAGGGCCCTATGCGATAAAGACGCGAATGTCACGGCTTACTTATAAACTCACTCGGTGTGATAAAAATAAGGAGTCGGGTCCGGTTCATATCGCGGGCTTGAAGGGGTATTATTGGCGCGATGGGGAACATAGTTAATGAAAACTACAGCCGCCGCCATAATCGGCCACAGAAAGTGATGATTATCCGGTGCTTTGACAGTGTTCTTTCTACACCGGATGCCTGCTTGTAGAAACCGCCCCAGGGGGCCATACCCAGGAGGCCGATTGGACGGGCCAGGCCCCAGGGCGGCTGGACCCCACTGGCCCGGTCGACCAAACCCTCGGGGTGGCTACCCAGGGAGGCGTCAACACCGAGGGTAGCTGAACGGCGGAGTGGGCCAACACCGCCTTGGCTCCGCAGGTACAGCGAGCCTGGCAGGAGGCAGGCTTGAGCGGCACAGGGCAGGGCCGTCCGCAGCAACATCGCTTCACCAGGCAGGGCCGTCCGCGACGGCACCCCCGCACCGCGGAGCGGGTTCGTTTACGACGGGGGACCTGCCTGGAGTCGGCCCCCCTGGCCCACCATGGCCACGTGGACGGCGTGGAAGGAAGGAGGGCGGTGAATTTCGTCTCCCGCCGGCGTTGGAAGCACTAACCCAGACCAACGCCTGGCCAGCCCGACCACCAAGTCCCACTCCCGTTCCGTGGCCACATGCAGCCGGCGGCGCCACGGGTCTTGGGAGCGCCTGACACCTGCTGGCTGTGCGGGGTCCCAATAATACACCTGGACACGCACGAAGCAGGTCGACTCCATATCGACCTGCTGGAGGAACAGCCTCTCCCGGACAACGTGAGGGACGCGGTCCTGACCCCGAGGGCAAGCTTCCCGGGCCTTCTGGCTCCCGCTGCCTTGGCCTCCGTCCAGCCAGCCCGACCACCCGAAAACTGTGCCGCCGCACCGGCTGCCGCAGCCGCCGCCGTCGAACCCGCCACAACGACGGCCCCCACAACATCGGCCGCCACCACCTCTTCAGGCCCAAGTCATCAGGCCAGTGTCGTCCATCAGCCCCCTCCGTCCCCCTCGACTTCCGACGACGCCATCATGGCCGAGGTGGAAAAACTCCTCGGCGAAGACAAGTGAACACCCGGTGCCCCCCCAAAAACCGGGCCTTGAGGGGGGGGGGAGTGTGGGAAGCCGAGGAGGACGACGGCGGGCGAAGGGGCAGAAGCGGTGGCCGGAGGCCCGGCGCTCGTGACAGCGCCACGAGCAATTCGGAGCGACACACGCGCAATGACGGCAACAGCAAGCAACGCCGGGACGATTGGGCGGCTCCGAGACTGACGGCTGGGCAACACAGCGCCACGAACAGTAAAACGTTTTTGAACATATCGTTGCACGTGTGATTTCTTGGGAGAGCATACCAGGCAGGGAGCGATTGGGCAACAGCTTGATAGGGCGACCCACAACTGTGTGTCAATTTTGTAGCGTTGTCGGTAACAATTGAGGCCTACGGCTCACGCTCATCGATCCTCAGGTAAATCTGGGAGCTAAGGGTTATTATAGTCGTACTCTCTTCCTTGCGAAACTACGTGCTTGTCCATCCCCTGGTCTTTGGGTTCAAGTTGTAACCCAGGTAACAATTTATGTTGTGGAGACAGTCGGCGCAACAAAGTTTCGCAACATGAAAACAGTTTACTTGCAATCGCGCAACAATGTTGTAGCAACAGTCATAACACTGCAGAAGTGTCCGCTGCTAAAGCACTGCGGCAACTGTGTCGGTCAACCGTTGACTGTCTCATGCTCGCAACAGTTACCGAAGCATTGCTTTTACCCAGAAAAATATGTGCTGTCCTGATGTTGCTAAACATTGCGGAAAAGACCAGTGCAGCTGTAGGCGAAACATTATCACGCAACACAAGCTCCGCCAACAACGTCACGTTTGCATTTGCGAGAGTGCAGAACTGCCGTTTTGCTGCTATTCGACTGATGTTGCGGTAGCGTCGGGCCCTTTGATTCCGAAATGTTGTGGCAACTTAACTTTTTTTGCTTTCGGAAAACAAAGCTTACAAACAGTCATCGCAACGTCCGTTTTTACAGTCAGCAAACTGTTCCCGTGGCAGATTCAAAAAACAGATTGCGTTTATACTGCCAGAATGCAGTCGCCAAACATTGCTTTCGAAAAGTGTTCCAACCGTACGACACAACAGTTTTGCGCTAGGTCGGGATAGATGTTTTGAGGAATTGCTGCGGAAACAATGGGCACCATTGTTGGTTGACTGTTGCTCAAACCTGTTCGGCAGACGTTGCGCGCCACAACGGGACTGCAGCTGTACATCAGTTTTTTCCAACTGCTGCCGCATGCATCTTCTCAACATTTGCACTGCATGACGAGGCAGCGCTCCTCGCAACAGTGCTTCCCCATGATCGGGGCAACAATGTCTTCCTTTTGTTGCTAGAGTCTGTCATGCCACTGCTGCGTTGCATAGTTTTACAGGCGTTCTTCACTTGTCTCGCAACAATTTGGAAACAGTTGGGCAGCCTTTAGGCAAATATTCCGGGCACCTCATCGCGGTACTGTAATAGAGTCAACGTTACCAGAACTTAGTATACTGCCATAGAATGTTCCCCGAAGTGGAACACATCCGTACGGCGGAAACTAACTATCTGCTTTTGCAACGCCGCCATTTCTCCCGCCTCCGCCACTAAGGAAACTGCAAAACTGCTTGAACTGGTTCAGGAGTATTACATTCTATAGCGTCAACTGTTACTCTTCTATTTCGGCTGTAAACGGCAATCTCGGCGCCGAAGCATATACGGTAGATATGCCAACGCCCGCCTCCCAACCGGGCGTGTCATGAATTACTGCAGAAGTCACCACGCATCCAGGTCAGGACGCGCTACCTGAAATCTCCGGTGAGACGTGGTTTTAGAAAAACAATATTAATTGTACCGCGAATTCTTGTAAACTCAAATTTTTAAAAATCATCACGTGTTTGCCATTTTGTACCAATCTCCATTAAAAGCTTTCACAAAAAAAGTTTTTTTTTTGTTTGTTTTTATGCAAAAAACAGGCTTTCTAAAATCGCATGGTAACCAGAGTCCAGATGCTGGCCGGAGAGGTTACTCCTTCTGTGGATGCTAGTAGAGGGCGCCACCGCCGCCTTGTTCTAGAGTTCTCCGGCCCCGCCAGCACCGCTCCGTCGACTTATGCGAAGCTCTGTGCGACGACCGTCGTTTTAATGGCATTTCTTTTGAAAAGCATTGTTCCAAAATCATATGTTTGAGGAGTATCATGAAACTGCCTATTGTTCACGTGCTTTACTGCTGCCTGTGGTTCATTCATTGGGTAAATGCCCTGTCACACTGAGGCAACAGTTGGACAACTCTATCCGGCAACACGGGAAAGTCGTGTTGGCGGCGACCCTGTCACATCGCGGCAACAACAACAGACGGGCAACATGTTGCTGCCGCCCGGCAACCGTGTTGCCCGATTTGTTGGTCGACAACCCTGTCACACCGCGCTGACGGCGAGAACAACACGGGGAGCACTCCGCCATCTTGATTGTTTACCTTCGTTTGTGTGCGGCGCGGAATCGCTGGATATTTGACTACAAAGTGCTAGTGCGTTCAAAGGGCCGGGAATTACCACGGTACGACATCAACCTGTGACTGTGATTAGAAAACTTGACACGGGGAGTATTTTGCGCTTTTTATTTTATCGAAATGTTCTTCATTCGCTGACAAAGCAGATAGCCCTAACCGAAGAAAGTAACATCGCTGATATATTTTCGGGATTTACGCCACCGTATGAAGTCTTTCTGTCCGGTTCTTTCATGCAATTCCTATATCTACGGTAAAATTGAGTTAGCACCGGCAGTACCCCAAAGTCTCTTTGGTAGCAGGGTGTTGAGCTGAACTGACAGTGCTTCAAAACTGCGACACCGACACGATCGGCCTTCATAACAATCGGTGGAAAAAATATTATTCAACGCTGTCATGCCTGCCGCCTGCTTTGTGATCGCTTCATTCCCCCAAAACGACCTGAGTATTTTGAAAACAAATCAGGTGTCTGGTAGCGGCTGTTTCCAAGATCAAAGCAACAACAAACATGATCGGAATGGTCGTTTTAAAGGGCCCATGAAAAGATTTTTGGGCTGGATTAAATTAATTTATATTGGGATTTTAGTAATAGCACATCGTTCAGTGGGCCAAAAGAAAAAAAGGTAGAAAGTCAAAAGCCTGACTTTCGGTACGAAAATTTTGAAAACACAGCGGACAATTTCGTACCTCCTTTCCTTCGTAAGCTCTCTGCCTTTTCACTGTGATACATCCGCGGACACTCCAGCGCGTCACCGGGCCCAAACGCACGACACACGGCACCGGATCACACTTATTCCCTACACCCCCAAGCTGACATTGTGGTGGAAGCTACGCGCTTGCCGGACCAATCAGCCACCTTCCTCTCATCACCTGACCTCATTCTCTGCGCGTCAATATGCGCGAGAGAGCGTGATTACGTGGCAAAAGCGTGACTGGCCCAACGAGCACGTAGCTTCCACCGCGCTGTCAGCTTCGGGGTAAACGGGGTGGGGAAAGCAACTTTTGTCTGCATTTTGAGCGACGGGATAATCTTCTAGGGGGACAATGGCTGTGTCCGGCTACACAAACGAGATTCCGAGCAAGAAGGACTCCCCCCTTTCCGTCTTCTTGAACTGTTTGGTAGAATGCGCGATTTATGAGTTGAGGAGGAAAGCTAAACAGGAAAAAGTTGGAAAAGCGTTTCATGACTCCTTTAATGCTTCGATTTTTTAATCTTTGGGTTTCTGGGTTATTTTATTATACTTCATCAGCGGGTGAGTAGGCAAGCCATTTTTTTTTTACTGTCAGTAATGTGAGCTGGTCTCTCGGCAGTTCTAATTTCAAAACCAGCCTGAACGTTCACGACCGTAGCTGTGACCATTTCGAAAATCGTTTTCCGTAACTACGCAGCAAAATCATTAATCGAAAATATTTTAGATGCACGCCCAAGCAGCACAATTCCCTGGTTCAAGCTTGAGCCTGCTTGGGCAGCCGGGGAAAGTTTCCCCGGCCCAAGCACCATTTTGCTCCAAGGGGCAAGCTAGCCCCAGCCTGGCTAGCCACCGTGGCAGTTCAGTGGGGTTCCTTGTCTAGCCAAGCTTGGCTCTATGGCGTCTCTACAGCCAGGCCCAGAATGGCAGTTCAGTGGTCAGCCAAGCTTGGCAAAACGGTCTGAACGCAGCCTGGGCCATGGTGGCAGTTCAGTGGTCAGCCAAGCTGGCAAAACGGTCTGAACGCAGCCTGGGCCATGCTGGCAGTTCAGTGGTCAGCCAAGCTTGGCAAAACGGTCTGAACGCAGCCTGGGCCATGCTGGCAGTTCAGTGGTCAGCCAAGCTTGGCAAAACGGTCTGAACGCAGCCTGGGCCATGCTGGCAGTTCAGTGGTCAGCCAAGCTTGGCGAAACGGTCTGAACGCAGCCTGGGCCATGCTGGCAGTTCAGTGGTCAGCCAAGCTTGGCAAAACGGTCTGAACGCAGCCTGGGCCATGCTGGCAGTTCAGTGGTCAGCCAAGCTTGGCGAAACAGTGTAAATACGGACTGGGCCAGAGTGGCAGTTCAGTGGTCAGCCAAGCTTGGCCAAACGGTGTAAATACAAGCTGGCCAGGATGGCATTTCAGCAGTCAGCCAAGCTTGGCAATACGGTGAAAATGTAGCTCGGGCCAGGGTGGCAGTTCAATCGTCAGCCAATCTCAGCTGTACAGTAAAGCTCTGTCGATTTACCTGCACCAGTGCAGAAAAGTGCAGGGTGGTGTGCTTTCAGTGGTATCTCAATACACACACCAGAAGTACTGCCCTACACTTTTCTGCACCAGTGCAAAAGGTGCAGGTAAATCGAACGAGCTTAGTATAAACACAGTCCATTGCAAAGGATCCATTTCACTTAGCTGTGAGCAAACCTTGATTTGTACCCTTTGATAAGCTTGCATAACATGAGTCTTTGCATCAAGAAATATGATAGTGGACAAAACCCATTTGCAATTCTAGTTCAATTCGATTTTTCACAATGCCTTCATGAGTTGCTAAATCGCAACAGAACAAAACAATTTAAAGTGTGCCATTTCAATTTTTCTACAAGTTTGTGGATGGAATGCACGAGAAAGAAGGCTCGGAACAATGTTTTTTCTTTTATTTTTTTTATTTTCAATTGTGGCTTTTGCCATGTTGCAGTCACGTCTGTGAACAGCTGTTCAGGATGTCGGCGTGGACGTCTGGGTGAACGTCAAGCTGGCCCTCTGGCAGGCTGCTGGGGAGGACAGTGACGAATTGGGCTGAGAGGATGGCCGTGTCCCGAATCTTCTTGGCCATCCTCTCAGCCCTGCCTCCCTCGCGATCCGGGGCCCCAGCCAGGTAGTCCCCAATGGCCCGCTCAACGTCCGCCACGTTGCCTTCAACGCGGCTCCGGATTATAGCTGGAGAAAAAGAAAGCAAAAAAACGGCAGAAGCGAATGTTATGCACGCCACAAAGCAAGTCACAAAATGCATTAGGGGCCTATAGAAACAGGGGGAACTCTCGTGCAGTAATTTATTCAGAGTCGAGTTTAGGGCTGCCGAGAAAGAATTACCATATTTATTCTAAACAGGTCAACCATTTGCTGGAAACTGTTCTTTACCAGTAGGAGTTGATCTGTGATCATAACCAAACAAGGTCGACCTATAGGCCAATGCGCTGTATTAAACAAGCCTGCATTTGGCCACATTAAATGTGGGCACTGTGCATGCGCGGAAACGAGCTTCCTGTGACGTGAATCGTCTGCGCACGCACCATTTTGAAAACAGCGTTACTGCGGCGGCGTGACATCAAAGCCATGTGTTGGTCTACAAAGGCCTGTTCACACATGCATCACACCACCAACTCAGTGAAAAGCACCGACTTTGCACATGACCAGTGGTGTCACAAGAGGGAAGGGTGGGGGTGGGGGTGGGGGGGGGGGGGAATGCACGAGACGAGCGGCTTGCATGCTTTCGCATTCACAACTCACAAGTGAGAAAGGTGGGGGGCACCACCTTAGGTGCAGCGCTCAAGGGGGTTGCATGGCGGGCCACGCAACATTGGGGGGTCCTAGGCAGGCTACCTTGGCGTGCCGCTGACCCTACAGTGACGTTACTGCACATGACCCCACTTTTTCCTGCTCACACACACAATTCAGAGCCAACTTTAAGCATTGACAGCAGTGCTGAATGCTATTTCACCACCGATATTAATCTGCTAACCTAAGAATAAGCAAAATGTATGCCCCGTTTGAGAGAACGCAGACGCTGCTCTCACCAGCCGCTGCAAAGCGATGAAGCTTCATGCACGCGCACCATGAGCAGTGCATGATTATGAACGTGAGCTCCGTGTTAAATTAAATTAGTGCGACCAGGGGACCTAAGCCGCTGTGAACAACAGAAGAGAGCATGCGTGCCGGACAAAGAGATGAAGAGGCAAAATGAAAAAGAGGTGTAACAGCTGAAAAGGCAAACATAAGAAACAGAATTAAAACAGATAACCCCATGAGAGTTGAACAGGACTGCCGTTCCAGACTGTAACAGCCTAAATAAGTTTTAACTGGGAATGTATGAATGAGGTTCTACCACATATACAAACAATACTTAAAATCGAAAGAATAAAACGCGGAGGACAAGCACAGGACAACCACATTCTTTCGTAATTGTCCTGTGTTTATCCTCTGCATTTTATTCTTTCAATTTTAAGTATTCATTTTCAACTCAGTTGCTTTTACCAGTATAGAAACAAAAGTTTAGAAATATTTTGCTATGGTACAAACTAACACACATTTATGGTGCAATTTGTTTAGAGTCCCTAAAAGATTAAGTTTTTCATAATCCAGATTCCATAGCAATACCACTAGCATGGTGCATTACTTGAGACATCAGCTAACCACCTAGGATCACTAGCCAGAAGGGAACAGCCTCGACTTGATTAAGTTTTTCATAATCCAGATTCCATAGCAATACCACTAACATAGTGCATTACTTGAGACATCAGCTCACCACCTAAGATCACTAGCCAGAAGGGAACAGCCTCGACTCAGTTAGAAAATCAAGGGAAATGACTAACCATGATGATAAAGAAAGTACTTGCTTTACTAAACACTTATTCAGGAGTTATATGAAAATACTCTGGCCACTTTACGCGCACATTTACAAACCACAAAGTTTGCTTAAAACTGATCCAGTAATTCTTCAGATTCTTGGCAGCTGACGAATTAAAAAAGAAAGAAGTTGCCATCATTTTTAATTAGCAATGAAGGTGTGGAATGAAAACACCTTACCAACAGCCACAGTACAGAGCTGCGTGCCCCTGAACGGCCGCTTGCCCCTGCGGCCGCAGATGCTGAAGTGCACCTGCACCTGCTTCCGCAGGAGCCTCTCCAGGGTGCGCCGCACAGCCTCCACGATTGTGGTGCCGCCCAGGCCGGAGAGCTGCTCCTTCTACACGAATAAAAGAAAAATATTGCACTTTAAGAATCAAAGTTAATTTAATATAAGATGAAAACTGACATTGGTATGGCATCCATCTCACCTAAGTGAAAGGGTAATGTGAAATTGCATTAATTCTGTTGACAGTATTCACTACACTATTATATAATAATAATAAGTCTTTATTTTATGTGTCCACAAACAGAACAGGGCCTTTTTTGTGGTACACAGCAAATGCTGACAAGATAAAAAGTTAAAGCACAGAGAAAACATAGCTATCCTAAAAAATAACTCACAAAACAAACATAGAACACATAGCGACATCTGACAAGCAAGATAAGGTAAAAGAAGAGGCAAAATACAGCAACCCCCAAAACAGAAAGAGAGAAAAAAAAAAAACGCTCAAAATTGCACACTACTGGGATCACGCAAACAATATATTCTCTAGATTACGCCGAAAAGTTGACTTGTCACTGAATATTTCTAGGAGAGAACAATCCAACTTATTAAAATCATGCTGCATTTGAATTAGGGGAGACGTGTGAAAAAACGTGGATGGATAGAAAAAATTGTGATTACGGCTTGAATGTGGTGGGGCATGAAAACAAACAGCGCTTAACAAGACAGGACAATCTACGAGCCCATTGACAAGTTTGTGTAAAAACAAGATGTCCCGACAACGCCGTCTGTCAAACAGAGTACATAAACCAAGTCTCTTGAGCAGCCGATCATGATTATAATAAAACATACGTCCAAAAAAACGATCAAAGATCTAACTGAACATCTAACGAAAATATACCCTGGAGAAGGGGAGCAAGAGAAAAAAAAGGTCAAACACCAATCTCCAAACACACCTAGCTGCATTTGGAGATTTGTGTTTGTCCTTTGTCGCCATACCTCTTCTCCAGAGTTATTACTGTTATTGTCCAGCTCGCTTGCACCTTCGCAATAATTGCATTATCATCATACTGAAGATCTATCCAGACTTTTACTGAAAGTAATAGATCAGGTAATTGGCCCCTGCTGAGCTTCCCTCCTGTAACTGACTATAGTTAATATATTCAGTTTAGCAAACTTTCAGTTAAGTGGCGTTAAGTGGAATTAGCCTAGGCCTGAACGCGTTTGCAAAGCCAAGGCTTTGCAAACGCGTTCAGGCCTAGGCTAATTCTGCCGGCACGCCGTATTTCCGCAGAACGGCGCTGCTCCTATGCCACAGGTGATGTCACGAGAACTTTCACACCATCCACCAGATGTGAATTTGGAATCGTTTAATTAGGTTTAACATTAATTCTCTGTTTTACAGCGCAATATTGATATTTCCGAGGTGGTGCCTGTTCCTAGCCCATATTTATGCAAACAGATCGGCGCTAAAATTTCGCTTCCGTACCCCTTTAATGTTCACATCAACTTGGGTCCTAGTGATTATAAAAATGTTTCTTTTAATTCTCAAAATTTGCATAGTGACCCCACAGGCAACTAGAGTGGAACTATAATGCAACCAACGAAAGGTCAAATCGGTGTTCTTGTTGCCTCCTTCCCTTCATTTTATACTTCCCAGCGAGCACTGATTGCCCTTAATCATTCTAGATGCCCTTGTTCTCGACTCAAAAGTATGTAGAGGTGTGAAAAATATAACGCCATATCTTCAATCGTAAAGCTGCCTTGATAAGTGGCTGTCTGTGACTAAATAGAGATAATGGTTAAGCTAACATTTTGGTAAAATTTAGATATGAAGCAGTTGAACATATGCTGTCACTCCATTTCTCAAACCACTTGAGCCACAAGGCACTAACATATAGTGAAAAAAAGTTTGATATTCACCAGGACAGCCTGATCTGCAGGATTGATGAGGCGCCTTTCGGCTGCCTCAAAATCTTCCATTGTCGCCAGCGGTAAAATAAAAACCGCTGGCGGCACTGGGGCATCAGGCAGGCAGTTCGCACGCTCAAGTTGAGCAATGCGCACTGCCAGCTGGTCTTGGTTCGCGAGGACCTGCGCCGTGTCCTGGCGGAGAAGGTGTACTTCGTGTCGCACATCGAGGACCACCTTCAGAAGTTCCGACTCGAAGGCTAAAATAGAGGCAAAGGAAATGATTGTGGTCAGAGATCTACAAAGGAAACGTGCTGAAAACAACACTTCACCTAAGACTAAAAATTAAGAACAATGGTCAAAAAAAAATCTTATAGCTCAAAAAAATATTTCTAAGCCTTATGTAATTGATGGCAGCAAATGTAGGCCATCCTGCCAGCGGCTCTTTCGTCGCACATATTGTTTACGTCCGAGCAATAAATTATACTAACTTTGTTTCACCTTTCGAGAGACCAGAAACCTACAAATCATAGACGTGATTGTAGCTTCAAATTTAACTACTTTAGAAATTCCAGCTCCAAATCTGTACCCGCTGTCACAAACCACAGTAAAAAAAAGTCCGGCTCCTAGCGGATCATTATTAATTTCCCCCTTTATGTAAAGAATTAAGATACATGCAGGCACATGTTACATCAAATATATATTATCTTATCAAGCCGTACACATTTCAAATGCCTAAAAGCATTGCTGCCTCCTCCGACAACCAAATCGTATGAGAACTACTACTTGCAGCATATGAGTAATATGCAAAACATTTTTTTTTTTAGGTGAAAACGAGTATAGCTATATTTGAAAATTATGTTTCCAAATTTAGCTACTCCCCCCCCCCCTCCCCCCAACCACTCCCCCTGGTCAGTGACCATGGAAAGCAGGGTTTGGCGGGAGGTGAGGTTTGGGGGCAGCACTGTTGAAGGCCTAGGGTGGCAAAATGCTAAGTTCGCCTCTGGTCACAAGACCTTCGGAAGGGGCACAGCGGCACTCAACGTGCGCAGCCTCGTGATATGTTTGTGGCACTGGACTGGTGATTATGGTTTATAGCATCTACTACTGTCTTGTGTAGGGTGAAATAGAGCATAGAAAACAGCCTCATCACTCCACAAGGTTTCAACACAATAGGTAAGCCTCTTAAAACAAGCTAAACATTATTAATAACTTTTCTTAATCAGGTACTAGTTATTTCCTAGATACTTGAATAATATTTGTTGTCAGTGGTCACTGATAATAAAAATAAAACAGCTAGTCTGAACATGCAAATCAACCCAAGCTATGGGCACCAGGTTGCCCCACCTAGCCCAGCGTGGCGGAGGGGTTAAGGCCGCAGGTCTTTCTCCGCCGCCACTACTGTCGGCTAAATGGTGCCACCTGCTGCCCAATGTGTGAGCTGACTTGCACAGTCACCGGCATTTTTCACTGATGTAGGCGATTGCTGGCATCATCTGTACAAAGTGCTGGTTTGGGGTCCCTCAAGGCACTGATACCGACCGACGTTGGGGTTCCTCAAGATACTGATATCGATGTTGACTGCTACAAATGCCACTGATAAAGAGGTCGCAACCGTTGGACATATGGAAAATGATTTTATCTCAAAGTTGATGAAATGACATGTCGCAACTAGGATGCCGTCATGTACACTTTGCTCAGGTTGGCAATACTTGCATTTTCATAACAATTTTGTTTCTTTTTTTGCTTAGGAGCATGAGACGTCTTCAATTTGTGATTTTGGTGTATGATCATTTGTATACAGAGTATTGCCATAACTGCAGATTTATGGCAAGGCCACGTCGAGGCATGTCCAACACTCCTGTTTCGGTGTAAGCGCCGAGTGCCTGACTTGGGCCTCAGCACGTTTATTTAACAAGACCCCCACCGCCGCCACCGGTCGGTGCCACAGTGCAACTGCCATCATGACAGGTATCAATGTTCAAAAGGCAGAACTGGTCTCATGCAAAGCTAGAAGTATGAACAGATAGGTTTCAAAGGTGCCCCTGCTGCATGAGGATTCATACAGCCAAGGCACATTTTCTAAAGCAAGAAGGCTTGCCATTCACATTAAGGTTTCAAAGGTGCTTCTGCTGCACAAGGATTCTTACAGCCAAGGCCTACTTTCTAAAGCAAAGGGATTTGCAATTCATGTTAAAGTGAGATTATGTAGATATCAGCAATGACCGGTTCATGCAAAGATGTCAAGCATGTTCTTAACAAGTAATCAAACGTGTCATTCTTTAAATGTAAAAGTGAACATTACGAGTGATAGGCAGGTTTTGTTTTGGTGGTCGAAATATATCCAGAGTATGGGCATTTAATGCCATACTAAGGGCAGTGGAAAAATGAAATGTACAGATGTGATTGCGCCAGTCTTCTAAACTTAGTCAGGTCAATATTAAGCAGTGATCGTAATGAAACATCTGGTATGCTTACGGGACATGGTAGCCTCAACCGCCTCAGCTGCTTCCAAATTCTGCCTTCTGGGGGCTTGCCGCTCTGCCAGGGCTGTGATAAAGTATGTTTCGTCTCAGATTAAGGTCTTTCAACTCATCACACAAGTCATTCACACTTTTCAGCAACTACATATCAGCCATTTTGGCACAGCCAGTGTCCCTTTCTGCCCAACACCTCAAGGGCAGTCAATATCAAGAATTCTGACAGATATGCTTCAAATGGACATCTTTTTGGGAGGCAAAGTATGTTTGTCAGCTCCACTTCCAAAATAAGCATAAGGTGCCCAAAGCTTAAGTCCGGTGGCTTTTCGAGGCAAGCAAAAATTTTTATGAATGACCAAAGGCAGCAGACTGGAGGCAACAGCAAACTTTCTGCAGTCTGCCAAAAAAATGTGCATGTGAAAAGTGTCATCACAAATGCCGGTGTAGACAGCACCTTTTAAAAGGATGCTGAAATGAAAATTAAAATATACTTCTCACGTTAAGAAAGAAGTTAAATGGAATCAGTGAAGTCAGCTAATGACAATCACACATTAGTATTTTTAACAGATGGCTATATTTTTCGTTCCAAACAGCCGATTCCAGCGAGCACTCCGAACAGTCAATTCCATCGAGAGCAGCCGTCGGAGGGCACTATGCTTCTCGAGAGATCCAGCACCTCCAGCGCGCTCGTGATGTAAAGTTAAACTTCGCGGGCAAGGCTATAAGGAGGCTGGTGTGGTTGTGAACTGTGCCACTTGGTAGTGTCAACATGTTACAATCTGGCTGTTCAAGAGGCCCGCTTCCCGCAGAAGTTGAATAGGCACGGGAGAGAAGAGAAGTTCGGTTCCGCCAAGTTTAACAGTCTATGCACGCTCAGAGCTTAGCACAATACTTCTAGGGAGTGGCACTGCTTTTATGTGAAGTTTGACTTAAGACATTCGGAAGCATCCACCAGGTGCAATCTGGTAATAATTGTTTTGTTGTTTGTTTTTATTTTTTCTCGTTTTAAATAGTGCTTTGGTTAGAAGAAAAAAAATTGACATCTTTGTGGTGTGGCCAAAATGTGCTTGGTATTTAAAGGGGCGGTGCAACGATTTTATGATTAAAAGAATTTGCATCTTCTCATTTTTACGTTGTTTATTGTGTCCCGGAGGATAGAGAAAACACCTCCTTCATTAAAAATGTTGCGATTCCGCTGCAAAATCGCAAAGCAAAAGTCGAGCTTTTTCGCCCTCCTGCAGCCCCAAGTGGCAGCCGAAGGAACTACGGCGAGAAGATTACGTGACCTCACTCGGCTCTAAGCTGCAGCATAACGCCCGCTATTGTCAGCAGAGAGAGAGAGAGAGAGAGAGGAAGCGCCCTCCGATATAGCACACGGGAACCTACACGGCACTCCGAATGACGTCACTGGGAGTGCGACCAGGTGTGACCCTGAAGACTGGGAGTGAGTTGAGGGGTGCCCGAAATGCCAATATTTATCTTTTTTTTACGCAACAACTAGGACACGCAGGCGAAATCAATTTTCTGTTCTTTACTTCTGAAGTGTCAGAAGGCAACTTCCACAAATCTTAGACCGAAGTCCGGAAATCGTTGCACCCCCCCTCTAAACCATAAAATAGACTCTAGGAATTTTGCTGCAACACCCTTTAAACAAACGGCACTGGCTGTATCAGACGGTGGACAAGGGAAAACATCTCAGCTGTCTCATCTATGCTCAGCAAATCATTAATTCCAACAGTTACAATTGTTACAAGAACCTTACATGCAGAATGAAAGAGGTATAGCAGCTCAAGAGTGAAGCCACTGATCTCTGACAATTTGCTGGATCGCGCATCCCTGCCTGGTCGCTGCAGCACAAGTGCGGCCACTGCACAGTCACCTTGCCACAAAAAATCTACCTTTTAGAGCACAGCTAGGGTGGGCAGCAGCGTGCTGAAGACACGTTTCCTGCTTATTCATTGTCATTCGTCGTAAAAGTTGTTTAAAACCTGGCGTAAATGGTGACCTTCGTTGGCCTTCGAGAACATGAGCAAATTTGTACGAAAGCCCAGCACCACAGGAGAAAAGCACAACTCCTTGAAAGCAAGTCTAGCCGGTCTAGCGGCATGATCAAAATTTCCTTGGTATGCCAAACTGCTACATCTCTGTGCCTTCGCACACGTGGATACCGATCAAAAATCGACGCCGTGTTGATGTGTTTTGCATGTGCAACGTGCGTGAAGACCTATGTGCCTCTGGAGCAGCGTTTTACTTTACTGTGATGACTGTATTTGTAAATTGCGGCGTTCGTGGTCCAGATAAATCTGATGCAGTGGCGACGAACGAGGGGGGGGGGGGCGGCGGTGGCTGAAGGGAGGCTTTCTTGTGGGCACTGACCGAGGTGGTGGAATTCATGAGTAATCGCATGAGATTACGATAGAGCAGTTTGCAGCAAGTATGTATTCAATTAGTGTGCTATTTGAGGCATTCAGCAGTTCCAATGTACGCAACACTTCATGCTTGTTATAGAATGAAGCACATAAAAAAATATTCCGGGTTAGACTCTTCACTGACCCATAAAAATTGTAGTATGCATGTTACTGTATCTTATGCTTAGGCCCACGCTGTGCTCTATAAACCGCCTTGCCTGGCGGTGCAGTCTGATATTTGAGTAGCACCAAGCTGTTAGCTTGACCGGTATCCAAGGATGCGAAGGCACAGAGACGCAGCATTTCAGCGTGCCAAGGAAGCTTTGATCACGATGCGACACCGACAAAACTTGCGCTTGACGAGTTGTGCCTTTTTCCTGCGGTGCTGTGCTTTCGTAAAACTTTCCACGTGTTCTCAAAGGCAATTGTCACCATTTACACCAGGTTTTAAAAAACTTCTCCAGCAAATGTTAACGAACGAGCAGAAACATATCTTCAGCACGCTACCGCCCAGCCTCGCTGCGCTCCAAAAGGTTGATTTCCTGTGGCAAGATGGCCAACCGGTGGCCGCATCCGAATAGCGGGGAAGTGCAATCCAGCAATTATCATAGAGATCAGTGATGGAAGCAGATTAATGCTGGCCACAGTTTGTTGAACATCTAAGATATAGCTGATAACCTTGTATGTGATATCTCTAGAAAAATAAACAAGTGGATTAAATATACAACTTTCCTATGTCAGTCTAAATTATCTGTGAATCATTGAAAAGAGCCGACTGTAAAACTTACGAGATGTGAGAGCCCGACTTTCCTTGGACTGCCCCCTGGATGGAGGCTCTGGAGCCCTGCGCTTGGGTGGGGCTGGAGAAAAGTATCACAATTTATTTTCCACATGGGCAATTATGACTTAGCCAGAGTGCCCCTTTTCTTTCTAAAATCTTAGACAACTTTTATCTACTCCTTTAGAATGCAATGCAAAAGGCATGAACCCCCCCTTTTTTTTCCTTGCTAAAGCAACTGCCATACTCTCAAAATGGAACATCCGAAAGGTTTAGGCTGTGATTGTAAAACAAACTCTCTTTAATTTCATAAATTATTGTTTCCTTATATTCACATAAAAGAGGTATTTTGTATCCAAGAGCATCTTTCAAATAACAAAATCTTAAAACCCCAATTCAAATTAGCTGTTTTCTAAAGTCAAATGAAGAAATCACTTTTTACAGTTCTAGATAGGTTTGAACCTTCATGAATAATGTGTAGATTCTCAGGTGTAAAACATGTGGAAATAAAGCAAGAACACTTTACTCACCCCGTGCACAGGCACCTCCCAGGCCAGTAGCTGCAAAATCAATGGCAAGTGTAAATACCTTGTCGGTGTCTCTCGCAAGGTAAAAAAAATATGAAATATGTATTTCTTTACTGTAGGCTAACTCACGTGGAACAGGCACTGAGAGCCGCACAGGAGCGTTGGCTGTGTTGTCTTTGCCAGTGGCTAGAACCGACATATTATCAGAATAAAATTAGGTTAAACAAAGACAACCATTTCTTCTGTTCAGAATGTTAAATTGCTATGATTAACATACCTCCATCATCGTGCTCCCCGACATCCGTGCTTTCCAAGCACGAGTTGTCCAGCCCCTCGGTGGCCTTCCTTTTGGCCTTCTTGTATGTTTCTTTAAGAGAAAGCAAATTGATACAGAACCACTAATTATTTAGCTCATGCAAAACCTGGTTTACAATACAGAAATGCCATCCCATAACAAAGCAAAAATCACTAAAATCAATCTACTATTTTCTAGATATGGTTCCTTTCACAGTTTACAATACAAAAAGGATATATTATTTTAGTGTTCTGCCAGAAAACCGGCATGGGGGGGCAATGCCTGATAGCAGCACTCTTTGAAGATAAGCTCTTGTGAATGCTTCAAATACTTTCTTTTATGTACAGTACAGTGTGGTGTCTGCTGATAACATGAAAAGCGCACTGTTGCTTGCATCCTTCTGAAATTTAATGCAAAAGCCCCATATGCAGTCATGGTCAGAAGAAATGCAAAACCCCTGCAGCTGCACAATCAGTTGTCGCGATTCCACAAACATCTATACAGCGCAAAATTAACTATGGCTCTAAAAGCAGCAATGCCACCGAGAGAATAAACACCCATGACTGAAGCACTTAGTAGTGTATTTGGGTCTATGCGTTGAGAAACTGACAGAGAGAATAAGATGAGAGTGCACAGGGGCGTCGGAACACTGAACTCTGATTCAAATGATTAGTGGTAGGCCTAAAGCTAGCTGTTTTTATCTCCACTGCACTCATGAGACATGTTTGAATTTGAAAGCCGAATGCCGGACGCTGGCATTCTTATTCCGATGTGTTCGACGAGTGCACTTGAGACAAAGACAGCTAGCTTTAGGCCTACCCCCCAATCATTCCAACCAGAGTTGAGCATCTTGACATCCCCATCCAACCTCGTCTTCCCCTCTCACTCCGTTCTTCGGCGCATAAGGTGACACTTTCATTTGTAGGGCGAGTGCAACTTTGATATGGGATGCACTAGGAGCAGCCGAAGCAACTTTAGCTGCTGCTTGCGAGCTTCAAATCTGTCCATTGTATGTAAAGCCCTATTCACGCACTTGCATTTGACTACGAACGACTGAGACACGACCAGTTTTTTAGCCTCTTGCGACTGCCTACGACCGGCTGCATTGCTGCACTGCCGGTCGTAGGCTTTCCCAAGTGGCTTAAAAAAATCAGTCTTGTCTCAGTCGGTCCTAGTCAAATGCATGTGTGTGTTAACAGGTTTTCATAAGACCTATAAGTGGGAACATGCAAACGTGTGTTGCTCAATACAGACATGGCAACCTAGCAAGTGCTACGCTCCCTCTCAAGCATGTGCAGTGCAAGGCTATGGCTTTTTAAAAAACAGAGATACTCCAGGCTCACGCTCGTTTGCTACACTGGCTGCTGACAGTGCTATGCCATCTGTGAAGGAAAACGTGCATTTAAAAGCGCTGCTCTATCACCACATGATACATATTTTCGACTACGGAATTTCAATTGTAATTATACTCCCAGAGCGCTCGCACTTGATTACCAGTCAAGTTTCTGATGTTGCTGTCAGGTTCGATGGGCTAGCTCAACACCATCTAAAATGATCAAAGCCCCTGCACTAGCATTTCAAAGTCATCACAGTGAAGTCGAGCACAGAAACAGATCAATTGCTGCATCTGTCATGTCATCATGATAATCTGCCGAGCTACTCTTTCATTTCTGTTATCACAAGTCATATGATCCATTTCATCTGTCTATATTCATGGTTGCACCAATAAATGGGGGATTCTTGGTCACTCCCGAATGGCTCCCTGGTTGTCTGACACGTCTGAGACGTCATCTTTGATCGTGTCTGCGGGTTCGTCGGGTTGTGAAGGCTCTGGTACTGGACGGGGATTGCACTCTACGTCCGGCAGTAAGACCAGGGACGTAGTCTTCCGCAGGAATCGTCGTCAGCTGATCCTACTGCCGGATGCGGCTGGGTTCTCGCACAACAGCCACGCCGGTGTGCAAGCACCAGCCATGTCCGGAATAAAAGCCACGTCAGGCCATTCGGCCACTTCCAGCCACGTCGGGAATAAAAAGCACGAGCGGGTGTTCCCTTCTGGCTTTAACTCAAAGCAGTCATATGATCAATACAAGAAGCTTGCCGTCGTCCGTCAACAAACCATTGAAATGCTATGTTTTTGGGGCCGATATGTGTCCCCGTGCTCTTTTCTGCGTGGCCATTTTTGCTTCTATGTCCTCCTAGCAAAGTCCGACTACTTTAGCAGCCTCAGCGAAATTAAGTAGGCTTGTTTCACCGCAAAACGCTGCGTGAATAATGTGACATGCGGCGATTCTGCTTGCTATTTTCAGTCATTACGTCGCTCCAGCTGCAAAAGCATGAACTGTAGCGGAGATGGTCGACGTTGATACGAAAAATTGCAAGCAGAATCAGTCCAAGTGAATCAGACATAACAAGTCGGTGATGGCAACTAGTAACAATTATCAACATCTTGTATCTACTGTTTACACCGAGCTTGCTTAGCCCGACCGACCTTCAAAATTAAAAGTCTTTTGAAGGCCTGCACTTACTCCATATTGCAATTACCAGGTCAATGTTTTATCTACGGGCCGCTCTCGTTTGAACGAGCAGACAACAACGAGCAGGAACGTTTGAAAGAGCAGACTACGGTTTGAACTATCAGGCGGCCGTCTGAACTTGAAGACACACTAAACATAGTCCGCGGGTGGTCCAAACAACTTGGCCGTTTTCCCACGTTCACGTTGGAACAAAACAAATAAATTTGATGACCATAAGTATCCGCGAATTCAACCCAAAGTGCTTTCCGTACAAGCAATCGTGGTCCAACGCCATCTGGTTTTCCATTTCACTACCCCTGTCCATGTTTTTGGATGAACCGAGCAGGCAGAAAACTCATGAATACTGATCTTCAAACCTTTCGCAACTGTTTTGGTACAGCCCCAGTCGCTGCATTTTGACGAGAAGGCAAGTTTTTGCCTGGTTTCTTCTAAAACAACACAGGCATGCACGCCCCGCATGGTGACTTCCGCCCACAGCCCCAGACCGGAAGTGTGCCTGACGCGCCACCACCGCAACATGACATAACAGAGCTGAATTTGTGTATATATATAGACAAAGTTTTCGGGGTCGAATCGGGTAAATACTACATGAACCTTTGTCTTATTAATGTGGCCAGCTTAGGAATCTTGGGAAGGAACGGAGGTGCCCATATCAACGAGGCATCCCTGTATATGCAAACTACACTTGCAGTCCAAATCTAGACATTGTTTACCTTTACATATATTACATGATCATATCAATTACTAATGCCCCTAGGTATGTGCAAAGATTTCACAACTTGAAGCCACGAGGAAATCATACAAACACCACTTACTGCAATAGGAGAATACCCGCACAGGGTGGAGGGGCCACTCCTCTTCATTTCCAGGTGGGGCCTGAGATTGGGCCAGTTTTATCACCAAGGACGGTGACACGTTTGCTGGCCACGAACACATTGTCTTGGCCGCATTCAGCCAGGACGTCGGGACAGCAGCCACGCTGTCATCACCGAGGAACTCAACCGCACAGAAAGGGCGGTTTTCCTTTCTGTAATGAATATAACATTTTCGTTACTGCAAGGCAAAGCCACAGCTGATTAGCAATGGGTAGTAATTCAAGATCAGGGCCGTGCTGCTGAGAAAGGGAGGATGGGCCTAAGAGGACACAGAATATGTTGATGAGGGCTCACTCGCGTGGGACCGAAGATGGACGGTGTCTGCGGCCCAGCAGACCCGCCAAGAATGACAGACGTCCGACTCCGTTGGAGGTTTGAGTATGACTGATCTATGATCACGGGCGAGCGCTCGCAATGCACGGGCTCAAGTGCGAGGACGTGTAAGTGGCACACCGAGTTCGTGGCGTGCCGCACGATCTATTTTTAAATACTACACAATGTGCCTTGGGTTCAACAAAGCGACTAAGAATGAGAAAGAGTCATCTTGGAAACGATAAAAAAACGGACAAACACAACAAAATCTCAACTCATGTTGTGTTCGTCCGTTTTTTTATCGTTCCCCATCTCAGGGTTTCCAAGATGTCGATTAATTACCAGCTCGCCTGCACTCTATCACTGCTTATGAGAAAGAGTTCCTGTGGGCCGGCAATCAGAGCATTTTATTGGGGAACAAAAATGAGAGCAAAATCAGATTTCTTTTCTTACCTACGCCTGTTAAATGAAATGTCCCAAATGTTTTTGTCTTTTTCCTAAATTCACACAAAAGGGCTGCATACTGACCCAAAAAAGAGTTTCATATTTTTGTTGCAACTAGTGATTAAAACAAGTTTGCTGTTTAATATAAAAAAATGCATTAACTTACTGATCTCTATGACAATCGTTAGATCACGCTTCTCCACTCCGCGAATGCGGCCACCAGACGGCCATCATGTACCAACGGGATGTAGACCAGTTGAAGCGTTTTAAAGGGATACTTCAACGAAATTTGAAATATACCTGTCGTGTTCACAAATAGGCTGAATATGATCCACAATACCCGTAAATGACAATCAAACGTCTCTATTTTAAGCCAGGTGGCTGTGTTTTTCGTTAAAAACGGCCCACTCTGGCAAGTGCTCGGAGAGCACGCCGCAATCGTGACGTAGTTCATCTCGAGACGAGCAAAGCTGCGTCAAGGCTAACGTCGAGAAGATGTCCTAGACGTTCCAGCCACTGAAGCGGCTGCTTTTATACAAATTTTGAGTGACGGGTTAATCTATAATCTTGTAGAGGAACAATAGCGGCATTTGAGACACACAAAATATATTCTCGGGGAGGCGTTAGCGGCAGCCACCAGGTGCTCTTTGCTAATAGTTTAACTCGTTTTCAAATTCCTTTTCGTGTCTTTTTCAACAAGAGATTGGTGCGTCTGATGTGATACTGCTCCCTTGAACACTAATAGACCAAGAAATAAGCGTCGAAATTTCGTTGTAGTATCCCTTTAAGAGGCTGGGCGGCAGTGTGCTGGAAGACACGTTTTCGGCTTAATAGCAATCATTCGCAGAATTATTTCTTTTTTTTTTTACCCTTGTGTAGTCGGTATAGGTGCCTTTCAGAACACATAAAAATCTTTATGAAAGCACAGCACGGAATCAAAAAGTCACAACTCATTGAATGCATGTCTTGCGGCGGGATCAAAGAACATGACTTGGAATGCTGAAGTGCCGCATCTCCGCCCTTGCACACTTGGGCATACCGAACAAGCATCGAAACTGTGTAGATGATGCTGAAGGTGTGTCGCGTATGAAGATTTATGTGCCTCTGAAGCAGCGTTTTACTTTACTCTGAAAACTGTATTTGTAACTTGCAGCACTCGTGGGCCAGCAATTAGTTTAATTCCGTGCCGACAGAACACAGCGGCGGCGGAGATCGTTCTTTGCCTTCGGGCCATTTTTAGCAATCAAATCTGTGGAAGGGAATAGAAATCTATCTTTCTAGATTCCCCCATCTCCCACTTCCGACACCACTGAATGCATAGCTCAAAAGTATCAATGTGATTTGTAACCCACACATAACTGCGTTGCTCTGTTTTCAGGTGACATGAGTAATTCGGATCCATTCGAGTAGATTTTAAACACTGCTGATAACGCATGATAGCAACCACTCATAGTGCAACCAAACAGAACTGCTGGACGATCCAGAAATCTGCGACCGATATGTATGTGGCAAAGACATCTAAAACGCGACACACCTTCAAAACCTTCCCGAATGGTTAACACATTCACACGGCGTCTACTTTTTATCAGTGTCCAAGCGTGCGAAGGCAAGGATGCAGCATTAGGCGTGCCAAGGCATGTCCTCTGATCATGCCATGAGACTTGCATTTGACGAATTCTGCCTTTTTCCTGCAATGCGGCACTTTCGTAAAACAGTCCACATGCTCTTGAAGATAATATAGTAACCACAGGGTTCTAGAAAAATTTCTTTGTCGAATGATGGCAAACAAGAATGTGTCTTCCAGCACGATGCCATCCAGCCTAATACTCCAAAAGGTTGACTTCCTGTGGGCACAAGATGGCAAATACAACGCTTTCGGTGGCCGCATTCGTGCTGCAGCGACCAAGCATTGTCTACTGGTGATAAGTGTACCAAGCACTGATCAGAGCACCAAGCACTGATCAGTGCGACCAAGTGGGGCAGCGCAGACCAGCAAATTGTCATAATGATCAGGTGCATTACAGAGTCACATCTTCGCGCTAACTTACTACTTCGGAGCATGCAAAACTTATTCTTAATATTTATTTAGGCCGACAACTGTACGGATTACTACCCATTCGGCCCGCTTCAGACGGGGGTAACTTATCAAGCACTTTCGGGGTTGCTGGCGGGTTGCTTCATAGCTTTCCCTAGATCAACACGAATTGCTGAGATCGGGCTCGGCCCGAAACAAACGAGCAACTCGGACAACTCGGAGGCGTTTGAAGCGGCAGCAGCCAATCAGGAATGCAATATTTCCACATGACACCCCTGTGATGATGATAACTGAAGACTTTGTTCTGGGTTGAAATGGATCGCTTTTGGAAATAAACTGTTTCAGAAAGATGAGTTTGTATTCTCAACGCTATTTAAAGATATAAAAACATGTTTTTAGCATGTAAATGCGCGTCTAAATGGTGCAAGGAAAATAAAATTTCATGATGATGATGATAAGTCGTAGCAATTCGGCTGCTGCGTGTGAATGCGGGAGGCCCGTGCTGCTGGTGTTGCGACTTAAAGTTGCTGGGCGAAATTGCCCCGTCTGAAGCAGGCCTTAGGGAGTTTTGGTAGACCGTACGCTGCAGATAGCGGGCCCAGAGGTAGCGTGCCCAATCCATGCTTCAAAATGACGGCACGAGCTCCCCCTAGCAAAGCGGAGCTCGAGCGTACGGTACTTCACGAGTAATAGCGGGATAACTGAGCGCGCGTGCTTCTCAACGAGCGTCGCTCGAGCAGTAACATCGTTGTGCACTCAAGAGACGAAGATACACGGAACGCGGTGACGCACACACTGCGCCGTCTCAATCACACTTCGCCAAACTCTTGTGCTCTCTGCTTTGTCAGTACGCCCAATTGCATAATTCCGCATTAAAACTTTAGCCACGCTCGAAAGTCAAGTAATAAAAGGGTCACTTACCCGGGCTGCCAGGACATCGTCGACGTTGAGTTTATTGCGTCGTCGCAGCAATAAAAGAATTATACCGCACGAAATAATCGATACAAAAAAACGAAAGTACTAAAAAAAAAAATCCCTAAATCAACCAAATCTAAATAAAAAAAACAAAGAAAAGCTGCTCACTACGGAACCTTGTGCTCCACGGGGACACAGGACGAAATAATCGTTACAGAAACGATAGTACTAAAAAGAAGAAAAAAAATATCTAAATCTGCGAAATCTAAATACAAAACAAAGAATAGCTGCTCAGTGCAAAACCTCGTGCCCGAAAGGAGACACGGGGACACAATACGAAATAATCGATAAAAAAGCGAAAGTACAAAAAAATAAAACCCTAAATCTACGAAATCTAAATAACACAAACCAAAGAAAAGCTCCTCAGTACTGAACCTCGTGCTCGGAAGGAGACACGAGGACACAGATGAAGAATACAATTACATAAACCGAAATAATCTATGTAAAAACGAACGTGATCTACGAAATCTAAATGATAGGGAACAAAGAAAAAGCGCTGCTCAGTCCAGTACGTCCTGCTCGGAAGAAGACTCGGGAGGCACGGGGACTGAGCTGTAGAATCACGGAAACCGAGGGGGAAAAGGGACCTAGGGATGTAGGGAAACAATCGTAAATTGCGTTGGGCGATAACTCGCGCCATCTGGCAAAAGAAATATTAGGTGTCGTTGTTTAGTGGGCGAGCATTGTTTTCTCGCACCGCACGCACTGTGCCAGCTGCTTAGCATCTGGTGGCCGCGTTAACCAGGGGCGGATCCAAGGGGGGGGGGGGGGGGGGGGGGGGGGCGGCCGGCTTTCCAAACAAAGTCCACTCCCCCCCCCCCCCCCCTCCCCTCATCTCGGAGGGCAATTTGACATGGGTGGACCTCCCCGGTGCGCACACGAAAGAATGGGAGAATAGTATCCTTACAAATTTTCCGCCCCCCCCCCTGCCCCCCCCCCCCAAAAGGGAGTTCTGGGGGGGCTATGGTGCACGAATTGGACTCCCAGGAGACTAGGGAGAAGGAAGTGACGTAGGTGTGAATGAACGAATTAACGTATCTTTGTTTTCTTCCGCGTATACCGTCATCAGCGACTCCACCAATCAACGTACAAAGAGTGTTGTTGACGTCATTTCCTTCTCCCTAGTCTCCTGGGAGTCCAAAACGTGCAACATAGCCCCCCTGGATTAGCCCTTGTTGTTAACAAGCACAACACAACATTTGAATAGATAAAATTCAAACCCAAACACATCGAGGGGCGTGAAACGAAAATCACGTTTTGCACAATTCACTGTTGAATGTAAGTCTTGCTACTGGTTCAGACATTTGCGTCGGTTGCGGGCATAGCGCAGCCAACGTCGATTGAGGCAACCTGGACAACCATGTGACTCGTGATTACTTCACGAAGCTACTGAAAATGACTGTCAAAACTATAGGCATAAGAGGCAGGGTCTAGGACCATTCGTCAAAAGCCCATTCGTCGACAGACTACTGGTAGACGGACAATTCATCGAATAAGACAATTCGCACTAGGCAAATTTGTCGAACGCGAAACTTGTCGAAGCGGCCCGTTCACGTAAAAACTATTCGTCGAAAGAACTACAACAATGTTGGAGTGATGAGCCTATAGCCAGTGACAGGTCAAGAACGAAGCGAAAGTTCCTCCCACCCCTTTCCACTTTAGTGGAGCAAATGGTGGAGGGGAGGCGCCTCCTCTCCAGCGTTCGATCTACAAAGTGGAAAGAGGTGGGAGGAGCTTCTATCCGGTGAGCTTTTGTCCGGTGAGTTCCTGTCCGGGATTCGAGATCTTCTATGCTCAATGGCACTGCTTTGATGCCATTTCATTCAGAGAAACCGAAGATGTATCACAGCTGAAATTAGAACTGCTGAAATACCCCAGCGGATTGTATTGTCATAGGCTAGCACACTTTAGCACGTGGAAGTCATTCTGCTTAAACAAAGCCCAGGGATCCTGTGCTCAAGCCTCACCCATATGACATACTCAGGCTTTTGTAACGAGACAAATAGCCTTATGTGCAGTTCGGTGGTTCACTAAGTTCACAAAGCTCATGGTCTCAGGTTTTAAGACGGCTGGGAGCATTCTTGACAACGAACGTGCTATAGTCTATTGTTATTGTGTTTTTATTGAGGCAAAGCTCACTGTTTTGAGGTTTTGCCAGGAGTGGTCACAGGCCACTGTTTTTGGAACTTGTAAGGGAGTACCCGAGAAACAAGAACAGTGTTTTTCGGCCCGGATAAATTAAATATTCACCGCAGAAAGCTCAAACTTCACGAGAATGTGATGCAAGCGGTTGGGATAGAACGGGGAAGTTTGAAAACGTGACGATATC
This sequence comes from Ixodes persulcatus, assembly GCA_013358835.2. Classification (NCBI taxonomy): domain Eukaryota; kingdom Metazoa; phylum Arthropoda; class Arachnida; order Ixodida; family Ixodidae; genus Ixodes; species Ixodes persulcatus. Next base: position 262,448 of record JABSTQ010009479.1, on the reverse strand, counting down.
TGAGTAAACAAAATGACTGAGAGAAAATAAATTTCTCTACGAGCCGACACGTCCACCTAAGCCTAATATCGTACGATATGGGATTTATATCAACGAAGACAAAACAAAAACAAAATAAACTTGTCAATGAAAGAGAATATTGTTTTTGTTCTTGGTGAGAAGTTGTTTATTTTTGTTTTTTTTTCCCCGCTGAAATACGTAGATGCTACAGGGGCTACAGGCGCCCACATTAGGCTTACGTGACCCGATCCAAGCAATGTTATGTCGTCAAACTTCCGCGTTTTATCCCAACCGCTAGCGTACATTCTCGTGGAGTTTGAGCTTTCTGTGATTTATAGTTTATTTACCTGGGCTGAAAAACACGGTCCTTTGGCTTGCGTGATTAAGCAAGCAATCATGTCATCGGTGCATCTTTTCAAGCGAAGTGCTCGCGTTCGCTTGTGCCCCACTCACTGATACGTACAGCCATAGGTACAACCTCGGTACAACACTGATAAAGCTGGTGGCTCGAGCGTGTGGCTCGAACTTGGGGTTCAGTTCTCACGTCCTCTAACGAAAGTGAGACGATATAAAAAAAAATAAAAAAAAAGTGATTTTCATGTGCTCCCGCTAGCAACTCCTACACCGGCAGGGAGTCCCTTTCACGCTCGAGGCTCGCGAAATGCCCTATTGTTATCGAAGGTAGGAAGCTCGCACTGGAGCGACCGCGTAGCCAGGACGGCCACCCACCCCAAAGCCCAAAGTCAGGGTTGAAGGGCCCTGCTGCACAGCGATGGCGATTTAATAAACCACTTCTTTGACGTAGACGCTGTAAACACCCGATAGAGTAGCACCACTTGCTCGACATTGAGTCGCTCATGCTCTTGTAAAATTATGTGCAAGAGAACGACGAAGGATTCTGTAGCTGTTGTGCCCAGATGTCACCGTTCAGGAGGAATCTCAAGAAGGGCAGAAGCGGCACAGCTGGTACAGCGGCACAGGCTACTCGTGGCTGGTGGTGGCTCTGTCTTGGCTTTAGTCGGTTGGAGGCACCTACGTGATCAAATGCTCACTACAATGCCTCGTCGTCAGCCGCTCGCGGCCTAGCCTCTCGAGTACTGCACGTTCCGACGCCTTTTTCATTTCCGGTGCCTTCCCAAGCCTCCGACCCCTCGTCTTTTCCGCAGGCCCACGCAGGCCCTGCGCTCCTTTTATTTTACGGGTGACCGCCTTTCTTTTTATTTACTTCACTCGTTTGTTCCCCTCACCAAGCTGATCAGCATGAGTTCGAGGTGGAAAAAACCACGGACACTGCGAAAGGAATTTGATGAAATCGCAAGTAGGATTGCGGCCGCAAACGCTACGGCCGCCGCCGGAAGGTCCACCGCCGACGCCGCTTCAAGCGACTCTTCAAGGGACGCAACAAGCAGCGCTTCAAGCGATGACGAACGTTGCCCCGGCTCTCGTGGAAGCAGTACAACTGACGGAAGTGGAGCTGACCCTGCGACAGACTGCGACCCAGCAGACGCGCTTGCATCTGACGACGAGCGATGCAACGCAAGTTTCGAGGTCAGCGGAGCTACCTCGGAAGACTGTCCGCGCACGGCCACGGAGGAACTGGCGATCTTAGCGCGTCGTTTCAACTTCACGCATGAAGCAGTCAATGAGACCGCAGCTGCGTTAAGGAGACTCGGCCACGACGTCCCTAAAGATGCCCGAACTATTCTCGGCACCGAGAGGAAGGCCCCGCTGGAGCATGATGGAACTTTTATTCATTTTGGGCTGAAGAAAGGTATCGAGCAAGCCCTGCAAGGGAAAGCAGTGCCACAGGAGCTTCTCCTGCAAGCAAACATTGATGGGCTCCCTCTTTATAAGAGCTCTAACATTGGCTTTTGGCCAATCCTTTGTCGCCTGACAAACTGTGGTGAAAGCACCCCTTTTGTTGTCAGTATGTTTTGCGACAGCGGCAAGCCTCCAGACCTCTCAAGTTTTCTTGACCCCTTCTTGAGGGAAATTCAAGAGGTGACAGCCAACGGCCTCGTTTTCAAAGGTTCATGCATAACCGTGCATTTAACAGCCGTTATATGCGATGCTCCTGCAAGGAGCTTCGTCAAGAAAGTCAAGGGCCATACTGGCTATCATGGCTGTGAGAGGTGCTCCCAAAAGGGTCGGCACATTGAGGGAAGGATGACATTCCCGGACCTTGAAGCACCAAAACGAACTGACAAATCATTTCGAGACCAGGAGGACCCATTGCACCACGTGGGTGACTCGCCATTCACTCAGCTGAAGAATGACATCATTTCACTTTTTCCGTTAGACTACATGCATCTAGTGTGTCTCGGTGTGATGCGCCGCCTGCTTCAAATGTGGGTTAGGGGGCGTGGATCGTTGAGGAACACCCAGAAAGAAAAACTCAACAGAAGACTAAAGTCGTGTGCCAAAGTATTCCCCCGACACTTCCAACGGAAGCCCAGAGGTGTGGACGAGGTCGACCGGTGGAAGGCAACAGAATTCCGGACATTCCTCTTGTACGTTGGACCTGTTGTTCTGAGGGGCCTCCTTCCAGATCACCAGTACGAACATTTTCTCTTTTTGCATGTCGCCATAAGAATTCTTGCATCACCAGCTCACCACGTTCAGCATAACGCCTATGCCAGAGACCTGCTTCGTTTTTTTGTGCAGGAGTATGGCACCGTAGGACTTTACGGAGCACAGTATTTAACCTACAATGTACACACGTTGAGCCACCTCGCCGAGGAGTGCCTTGTCCATGGACCGCTCGATGCATTTAGTGCATTCCCTTTCGAGAGTTTTCTCGGAAAACTGAAGCCCCTGCTGCGAACACATAGCAACCCTTTGGCGCAAGTTAGCCGCAGGCTTTCTGAACATGCGGGAGCAACATGCTTCTCTGTTGCAAAACGAGTCCCCCACACCATCAGCAAAGGAGACTGCTACCTGATCAAGAAATCCCCAGTCATCGTTGTAGACGTGTCTCAAAGCACGTGCGAAGTCGCTTCATTAACAAATGCCAGGAACTTTTTCGTTGTTCCGATGAAATCATCTGCCCTAGACATTTTTAGAACTGATGGCCAGGACACTACAGTCAAGAAATTGCAGATCTCAGATGTTCACGGGTCCCAACAGTGTCTTCTTTTGCCCTCCAAGTCCGGCTATGTTGCCTTTCCACTCCTCCATATGCAGTAACTCCTTATCCTTCTGTCGTTTGTTGTTTTCGGCTGGCCAGAACTTTCTGCCTGACATTTGCTGAAACCTGTCGTAGAGGCTGTCGTCGGCTGTCTTGGTGGCTGCTTGGAAGTTCTTTCCCGGCAACGCGTGCGTGATTGTTGATCAGTGTGTGGGGGTGCAAGCTGCTTTCGTGCGGACAAGGCTGTTTCCTCTTTTCTCAAGTCCGTACTGGTGCGTGGAACTGAGTGTTTGGCCTGTTCGGCTGCGACATTTGGCTGGCCAGAACTTTCTGCCGAACATTTGCTGAAACCTGTCGTAGAGGCTGTCGTCGGCTGTCTTGGTGGCTGCTTGGAAGTTCTTTCCCGGCAACGCGTGCGTGATTGTTGATCAGTGTGTGGGGGTGCAAGCTGCTTTCGTGCGGACAAGGCTGTTTCCTCTTTTCTCAAGTCCGTACTGGTGCGTGGAACTGAGTGTTTGGCCTGTTCGGCTGCGACATTTGGCTGGCCAGAACTTTCTGCCGAACATTTGCTGAAACCTGTCGTAGAGGCTGTCGTCGGCTGTCTTGGTGGCTGCTTGGAAGTTCTTTCCCGGCAACGCGTGCGTGATTGTTGATCAGTGTGTGGGGGTGCAAGCTGCTTTCGTGCGGACAAGGCTGTTTCCTCTTTTCTCAAGTCCGTACTGGTGCGTGGAACTGAGTGTTTGGCCTGTTCGGCTGCGACATTTGGCTGGCCAGAACTTTCTGCCGAACATTTGCTGAAACCTGTCGTAGAGGCTGTCGTCGGCTGTCTTGGTGGCTGCTTGGAAGTTCTTTCCCGGCAACGCGTGCGTGATTGTTGATCAGTGTGTGGGGGTGCAAGCTGCTTTCGTGCGGACAAGGCTGTTTCCTCTTTTCTCAAGTCCGTACTGGTGCGTGGAACTGAGTGTTTGGCCTGTTCGGCTGCGACATTTGGCTGGCCAGAACTTTCTGCCGACATTTGCTGAAACCTGTCGTAGAGGCTGTCGTCGGCTGTCTTGGTGGCTGCTTGGAAGTTCTTTCCCGGCAACGCGTGCGTGATTGTTGATCAGTGTGTGGGGGTGCAAGCTGCTTTCGTGCGGACAGGCTGTTTCCTCTTTTCTCAAGTCCGTACTGGTGCGTGGAACTGAGTGTTTGGCCTGTTCGGCTGCGACATTTGGCTGGCCAGAACTTTCTGCCGGACATTTGCTGAAACCTGTCGTAGAGGCTGTCGTCGGCTGTCTTGGTGGCTGCTTGGAAGTTCTTTCCCGGCAACGCGTGCGTGATTGTTGATCAGTGTGTGGGGGTGCAAGCTGCTTTCGTGCGGACAAGGCTGTTTCCTCTTTTCTCAAGTCCGTACTGGTGCGTGGAACTGAGTGTTTGGCCTGTTCGGCTGCGACATTTGGCTGGCCAGAACTTTCTGCCGAACATTTGCTGAAACCTGTCGTAGAGGCTGTCGTCGGCTGTCTTGGTGGCTGCTTGGAAGTTCTTTCCCGGCAACGCGTGCGTGATTGTTGATCAGTGTGTGGGGGTGCAAGCTGCTTTCGTGCGGACAAGGCTGTTTCCTCTTTTCTCAAGTCCGTACTGGTGCGTGGAACTGAGTGTTTGGCCTGTTCGGCTGCGACATTTGGCTGGCCAGAACTTTCTGCCGACATTTGCTGAAACCTGTCGTAGAGGCTGTCGTCGGCTGTCTTGGTGGCTGCTTGGAAGTTCTTTCCCGGCAACGCGTGCGTGATTGTTGATCAGTGTGTGGGGGTGCAAGCTGCTTTCGTGCGGACAAGGCTGTTTCCTCTTTTCTCAAGTCCGTACTGGTGCGTGGAACTGAGTGTTTGGCCTGTTCGGCTGCGACATTTGGCTGGCCAGAACTTTCTGCCGAACATTTGCTGAAACCTGTCGTAGAGGCTGTCGTCGGCTGTCTTGGTGGCTGCTTGGAAGTTCTTTCCCGGCAACGCGTGCGTGATTGTTGATCAGTGTGTGGGGGTGCAAGCTGCTTTCGTGCGGACAAGGCTGTTTCCTCTTTTCTCAAGTCCGTACTGGTGCGTGGAACTGAGTGTTTGGCCTGTTCGGCTGCGACATTTGGCTGGCCAGAACTTTCTGCCGAACATTTGCTGAAACCTGTCGTAGAGGCTGTCGTCGGCTGTCTTGGTGGCTGCTTGGAAGTTCTTTCCCGGCAACGCGTGCGTGATTGTTGATCAGTGTGTGGGGGTGCAAGCTGCTTTCGTGCGGACAAGGCTGTTTCCTCTTTTCTCAAGTCCGTACTGGTGCGTGGAACTGAGTGTTTGGCCTGTTCGGCTGCGACATTTGGCTGGCCAGAACTTTCTGCCGAACATTTGCTGAAACCTGTCGTAGAGGCTGTCGTCGGCTGTCTTGGTGGCTGCTTGGAAGTTCTTTCCCGGCAACGCGTGCGTGATTGTTGATCAGTGTGTGGGGGTGCAAGCTGCTTTCGTGCGGACAAGGCTGTTTCCTCTTTTCTCAAGTCCGTACTGGTGCGTGGAACTGAGTGTTTGGCCTGTTCGGCTGCGACATTTGGCTGGCCAGAACTTTCTGCCGACATTTGCTGAAACCTGTCGTAGAGGCTGTCGTCGGCTGTCTTGGTGGCTGCTTGGAAGTTCTTTCCCGGCAACGCGTGCGTGATTGTTGATCAGTGTGTGGGGGTGCAAGCTGCTTTCGTGCGGACAAGGCTGTTTCCTCTTTTCTCAAGTCCGTACTGGTGCGTGGAACTGAGTGTTTGGCCTGTTCGGCTGCGACATTTGGCTGGCCAGAACTTTCTGCCGAACATTTGCTGAAACCTGTCGTAGAGGCTGTCGTCGGCTGTCTTGGTGGCTGCTTGGAAGTTCTTTCCCGGCAACGCGTGCGTGATTGTTGATCAGTGTGTGGGGGTGCAAGCTGCTTTCGTGCGGACAAGGCTGTTTCCTCTTTTCTCAAGTCCGTACTGGTGCGTGGAACTGAGTGTTTGGCCTGTTCGGCTGCGACATTTGGCTGGCCAGAACTTTCTGCCGAACATTTGCTGAAACCTGTCGTAGAGGCTGTCGTCGGCTGTCTTGGTGGCTGCTTGGAAGTTCTTTCCCGGCAACGCGTGCGTGATTGTTGATCAGTGTGTGGGGGTGCAAGCTGCTTTCGTGCGGACAAGGCTGTTTCCTCTTTTCTCAAGTCCGTACTGGTGCGTGGAACTGAGTGTTTGGCCTGTTCGGCTGCGACATTTGGCTGGCCAGAACTTTCTGCCGAACATTTGCTGAAACCTGTCGTAGAGGCTGTCGTCGGCTGTCTTGGTGGCTGCTTGGAAGTTCTTTCCCGGCAACGCGTGCGTGATTGTTGATCAGTGTGTGGGGGTGCAAGCTGCTTTCGTGCGGACAAGGCTGTTTCCTCTTTTCTCAAGTCCGTACTGGTGCGTGGAACTGAGTGTTTGGCCTGTTCGGCTGCGACATTTGGCTGGCCAGAACTTTCTGCCGAACATTTGCTGAAACCTGTCGTAGAGGCTGTCGTCGGCTGTCTTGGTGGCTGCTTGGAAGTTCTTTCCCGGCAACGCGTGCGTGATTGTTGATCAGTGTGTGGGGGTGCAAGCTGCTTTCGTGCGGACAGGCTGTTTCCTCTTTTCTCAAGTCCGTACTGGTGCGTGGAACTGAGTGTTTGGCCTGTTCGGCTGCGACATTTGGCTGGCCAGAACTTTCTGCCGGACATTTGCTGAAACCTGTCGTAGAGGCTGTCGTCGGCTGTCTTGGTGGCTGCTTGGAAGTTCTTTCCCGGCAACGCGTGCGTGATTGTTGATCAGTGTGTGGGGGTGCAAGCTGCTTTCGTGCGGACAAGGCTGTTTCCTCTTTCCTCAAGTCCGTACTGGTGCGTGGAACTGAGTGTTTGGCCTGTTCGGCTGCGACATTTGGCTGGCCAGAACTTTCTGCCGGAACATTTGCTGAAACCTGTCGTAGAGGCTGCCGTCGGCTGTCTTGGTGGCTGCTTGGAAGTTCTTTCCCGGCAACGCGTGCGTGATTGTTGATCAGTGTGTGGGGGTGCAAGCTGCTTTCGTGCGGACAAGGCTGTTTCCTCTTTTCTCAAGTCCGTACTGGTGCGTGGAACTGAGTGTTTGGCCTGTTCGGCTGCGACATTTGGCTGGCCAGAACTTTCTGCCGAACATTTGCTGAAACCTGTCGTAGAGGCTGTCGTCGGCTGTCTTGGTGGCTGCTTGGAAGTTCTTTCCCGGCAACGCGTGCGTGATTGTTGATCAGTGTGTGGGGGTGCAAGCTGCTTTCGTGCGGACAAGGCTGTTTTCTCTTTTCCCAAGTCCGTACTGGTGCGTGGAACTGAGTGTTTGGCCTGTTCGGCTGCGACATTTGGCTGGCCAGAACTTTCTGCCAGACATTTGCTGAAACCTGTCGTAGAGGCTGTCGTCGGCTGTCTTGGTGGCTGCTTAGAAGTTCTTTCCCGGCAACGCGTGCGTGATTGTTGATCAGTGTGTGGGGGTGCAAGCTGCTTTCGTGCGGACAAGGCTGTTTCCTTCTTAAGTCCGTACTGGTGCGTGGAACTGAGTGTTTGGCCTGTTCGGCTGCGACATTTGGCTGGCCAGAACTTTCTGCCGAACATTTGCTGAAACCTGTCGTAGAGGCTGTCGTCGGCTGTCTTGGTGGCTGCTTGGAAGTTCTTTCCCGGCAACGCGTGCGTGATTGTTGATCAGTGTGTGGGGGTGCAAGCTGCTTTCGTGCGGACAAGGCTGTTTCCTCTTAAGTCCGTACTGGTGCGTGGAACTGAGTGTTTGGGCTGTTCGGCTGCGACATTTGGCTGGCCCGAACATTTGCTGAAACCTGTCGTAGAGGCTGTCGTCGGCTGTTTTGGTGGCTGCTTGGAATTTCTTTCCCGGCAACGCGTGCGTGATTGTTGATCAGTGTGTGGGGGAGCAAGTTGCTTTCATGCGGACAAGGCTGTTTCCTCTTTTCTCAAGTCCGTACTGGTGCGTGGAACTGAGTGTTTGGCCTGTTCGGCTGCAACAACAGTGACGGCCTACTTTTCTCGAACTGGTGGTGTTCATAATTACGGCTAGACTGAGTTCCATGCACCAGACCGGTGCGTGGAACCGAGTCTTTGGAATAGTTGTTTTTGATTTTTGGTTAAAGCAAGAAGTTCCTGCTGGACATTTCTGCTTTTCTGCGAGAAGTGTTGCGAGTTGCCTTGCACTGGTTTGGAGGCTATGGAAATAAATGTTTTCACACAAACATGAGTTCGTTGTGTTGTTCATACAGCAGCAAAGTATTGTTTTGTGGCAATGACTGACTTTTTGGCAACAGAGAATTGGCTACATTACCACATCATATGTTCATTTCACCGCCCTGGACGAAGCTGTCAAGTATGTTTTCGTTCTGCTGTACCTCATTAGGTGTCAGTCACACACATTTCTCCTATCCTTGTGGTGGTGGCTCTCGGAGCAGTGGTTGAATTTCAGTTGTTCTTTGCCAAGTGCCTTCTGCGATTTCTCCTGCTGTCTCTGAGCAGTCTTTGGAAAATGAACCTTCTGGAAGCCTAAGTTTCTGGATGTCTTTCTAAATTACTTAATTTTAAGGATTGAAGTTGCAAAACATTGGGTCTGTCTGTGCCTTCACAAGGTTTTTTTCATGCTGTATCTAATATCTTCAACCTTTAAGCTCTTAATTATATGTTTGTATACATCTGATATTGCAAAGTTGATTTCTGAGTTAGAGCTTTCAATTAGCACCTAAGACCAGGTGCAGTAGTGGCCAGTCCAATCCATGAACCGCATGTATGCGATTTGGCGAGCGACGATACGAGCGACGGCACAAGCGACGTGAGTCAGCGACGAGCGACGGAGATTTTTCACTGTCGCTTGTCGCGTCGCTCGGTTTTTGGTTTTCTAGAAAACGTCGCTCCTGCCTTGGTCGCTCGCTGCCGTCGCTTTCACGCGGTTTGCTTCGTCGCGCGACTGACCGAGCAACAGCGAAGCGGGTCGCCGTCACTTGTCGCTCGTGAAATCGCTCACATGCGCCGGGACGCGAGCCTCGCCCGTGCGCCGGACCGGGTCACTTCGTTGTGCCGGGTGTCCGACGGCGGTCGCCGAGCCTGGCTGAGCGCAGTGGACGGGAGGTTCGGCTCATGTGCTGGTGGCCACTGGCGCCGGTCGCGGCGGTGAGACCATGGGCTCGGTGTAGTAAGTACATACGTGTGAAGGCTGAACCGCTTGTAAGCGGTTCAGCGAGCGACGGAGATTTCCCACTGACGCTCGTCGCGTCGCTCGGTTCTGGATTTCTAGAAAACGCTCATCGCTTTGGTGGTCGCTTGCTCCCGTCGCTTTCATGCTGTTTGCTTCGTCGAGCAACTGATCGACCGACAGCGGGTCCTCGTCGCCCTCCCTTGCCTCGTTGCTTGCCAAATCAAGGTTTCTGTCGCTCGTGCGTCGCTGGACGGTTGGATTCTGAATGTCTAGAAAACATCGCTCATCAAAACGCATGCGACGGGAGCAAGCGACCACCGCGGCTATGAACGAAGTTTTTTTAGAAATCCAGAACCGAGCGACGCCACGAGAGATAGTAAAAAAATCTCCGTCGCTTGTTTGCGCTATTGCTTGGTAAAGTACTCAATCGGTGGCTGTCTACACTGGTCGTCTCGGACCAAGTAAAAACAAGAAACACCAAGGAAGGCCTTGCCTTGAACCTAAGCCTTGAACGTTGGCGGCCGGTTGTCGTCCCTGGTCGGCTCGGACCAAGAAAAAACAGGGAACGCCAAGAAAATCCATTCCCTGGCAGGTCCGTGAAATTTTAGGGCCAGGCAATACAATGAAGCGCCACTGAACCTTCAACGCTGGTGGCCGCCTGGCTACATTGGTCTGCTCGGACCATGGAAAAACAAGGAACGCCAAGGGAAGCCCTTCCCTGGCCGTTCCTTGGAATTTTAGGGCCATGGAATACAATGAAGCGCCACTGAACCTTTAACCCTGGTGGCCGCCTGGCAACACTGGTCTGCTCGGACCATGGAAAAACAAGGAACGCCAAGGAAAGCCCTTCCCTGGCAGTTCCTTGTAATTCACGGGCCCAGAAAATGCAGTGAAGTGCCAGGCCGGCAGTTGACCGAATTCACTGGGCGACCTCGGTCCAGTCTATTACGACCAAGGCCCAATCCTGGCCCCAGCTTGCCCAAGCAAGTGTGCTGCCTGGGACGGTAGTGTGAAGCCTCCGGAGTCTCGTAAAACATACCGTCTGTAATAATAAGGTAAAAATAGGCATTTTTTTATAGTTTAAGTTTTGTGAACACGAAATTGCACTATAAGAGCACTGTTCATATATCCAACACATCAGCTTTTAATAGCTCAACTTATTTCCTCGATTTAAGTGCACACTGAAAATTATGATGCTGCCTGCCATTAAGGCGCGCTAAAGTAAATTTTACTTTAGTGCCCCTAGTGCCTAGAAACACAAAATTTATAATCATGCGTGGCTTTTTTATTTTTTAATAAGGGCGCGCTATACACACAAACACATCCTTTTTTCTGGGATTAATATCAGAAGAAGGGGGCGTGTCGTGATGTTTTGGTAGCGTCTTTAATGGAGAAAAAACCAATGCCTGATTGTAATAGAAATTTTTTTTTTTGTGTGTGTGCGGGATGCTTATGGCGTGTAAGGTGAGTTTTCGTCACGGAAATGCGATCTCAAAACCCACCTGGGTGGTCCTTTAAGGCTGGTTGACACATTACGATTGTCCGCGCTACAACCACAACTGACTGCTTGCTCCGAACTAACGCATTAGGGCCATCTATCGGTAGCCCTAGAATTCTTTCGATTTGAATATAACTAGACCAAAGGTTTCGCACCATTTGCGATTTGAAATCTGGGTACTATCGTTGAAAAGTGGACTCTTCTAACGTTGCGAGAATCAGTTCAAGCTCACGGTGAAATAATGGCGCCTAAAATATACTCATCTGAAGAGTTTCAGGGCTATCCCATAGGTGTAGTCAATGTGTTATCTCGTCGAAAGTTGAAGTTTTGGCGCAATCGATCATAGCTAAACGCAACTGTGCGAACCAGTCTTTACAGCATGACAATATAATATAGTAGTTTGTTTAGTAAGATAATAAAAATCTGCGCGAGTAAACATTTGACTATACTGAAATTACACTTGGGCTCGTTATTGTAACCAAATAAAAACACACATTTACATTGAGAGCAAACGAACACGAAAGCTCTTGTTTAGGCGCTGCGAATGCGACAGACCATTAGAGGAACCAGCTTAAAGTTACCTGATACGTACTGAAAGTATTGCTCTGCCGATGATGTAGCACTGGAACTGTTGAGGATGGATCTATTAGCCTGCAATAAGAACCCAGACAGAAAGATGAAGCACACACAGAGGAGGACTAAGGTACATTACAAAATATTTCCATTTAACAAGGCACTTCCTAGGAACCCGCGACATAATTATGAAATTCTCCAAAATGATTTATACATACGGCTACTGTTAGTAACTAGCTTATCGTGGGGACTTGGATAACTTTAGAAAAGATAACGGTGACCCATTACCGATTTCACGTCAAGCATAGAAGTTGACCTTGGACGGGACTTGGGAATAAAAGGTTTCTTTTGGGATTCAATAAAATCGCAGCACCCAAATTATTTTTTTTTTGGTGATAATAGCGTCCGGAGATTTTAAGATAAGCAGGGAAACAGGGCAAGGCATTCTGCCAATGTTACAGTTTTGACAGAACTACACTTATGTTGGTTTTCATGTATAAATCGGCGCTCGCAAATTGCAGAGTTTTGCTTCTATTCTACGTTACAAAGTCAGCTGACGATCGAACGTAATTGATGCGAAATAATTATCTTCACGTAAACCTCGCACCAAGCAGAATTGCAAGCGACATGCACCACCTTCAATTTCAAACGCGGCGATAACAATAACACGTGCAGGATCGACAAAACCCATGAACGGTCAAATTTGACGTGTGAAGAGGTCCGTACCGCCCTGGAGTCGAAACAATTGCTGTCGCTCCATTCAGGATCGCAGTGAGTCCAGGGAAGTTGACTTTGCATTGATGCGAACACGTAGAATAAACACAAGGCCATGATGTAGTTGTAAGACACCGTCACGTAGAATGTAGAAAACAGCTGCGCAACTCCGATTCCTGAAACAAATGAAAAGATGTCGTGGAGCCTGAGGAACAACATAAACTCTGACAAAGTAAACAAAAAGGATTCAAATAGAGGTTATTAACATTGCAAAAAAAATAATTATATGGTAGTTCGATTTTTTTTTCTTTGGTAAGAATACAGGAGTGCGCGTAGAATCACAGCCTTTCCTTATTGTATTGCACATGACACTTCTTTACATCGTGCTTGCCTTCAGTTGCTTTCAAAGTTTCAGTGGGACCTTTAATGCAACGGTGTATGAAAGGTTTAAATAAACACTGTTCTAGTAAATGCGAATGGTCGCTGGGAACCAGAACTAATGATATCACTTTTTAACTTTGCAGACGCAGGCTCTGAGCATGGTCGCTTTTTAAAGGATGAAATGCTTCACAATGGACCCCCCCCCCCCCCCCCCCATCCCAGAAGTTTATCCATTCGTAAGTTTCTAAATGGATTTCCCCGTAAAATATGAAATTGACGTCCCGTGACGCTGTGACTTGACAGCACGACGTCACGTCACGGGATTACGTATTGCCAAGTGATGTCACATGACGTCAATTTATTTATGAAATTTAGCGGGGAAATGAATAAATATGTACTTCACTTTCCGTAACAACTGTACATTGTGTCCCAAACAAATTAAAAAGTTCGCTTCTTAAATCCTGCTTTCACCACAATACAGGACTTCAAAAATAAAGGTCGCCGGTAATTTTTTTTAAATATTTCTCATCTATTGCTAATTCATAAGGTCACTAGGACCATCTTTATAGGAAACAATTAGTCCGACCTTTAAGAGCCGGAACACACTTCCAGACTTTGACGTGGCTCTTGCTCACGAATTGGCCGATGGCTAGTTCCATGAAGTACACGGGCTTCCCGATGAGGAACAGCACCACGAAGTACGGGATGAGGAATGCACCTGCAGATAAAGAATAAAATTCGACACCCATTATGCATATATATATATATATATATATATATATATATATATAAAATACGGCTTCGCTTTGATATTGGTAGTCGCGATCCATCCTTCTGAGATAACTTTCTCTAGCTCTGTCATTTTTTATATTTTTATTTTTGTATATTTGCAGTTTTAGAGTAGCAAATTTCTTGAACATCAACAGTGTTCCCCAGTAGTTTCAGGGAATCGCTATAAACTCTAAAATTTCAATATACAAAAAAAAAAAACACCTTCCCTGCACGCCCAGTGCACGCATGTAAAGTATTCCTTAAAAAGAGCGAGCCCTGACTCTACAAATAAAATTATATAAAAATCTTTTATTCCTTTTAAGTAGTATATCTGATATCTGGACAGTCTGCGGACGTCGCGGAGTCATCACACCCCAAAAAAATTCATCTGAAGTTTTTTTTAAAAAAGTTCCGTTTGGAGTGAAATTTTTTGGCCACGAAACATAAAACACCTAACGCTCTACTCTCTTAAAAAAAAAAAAAAGAACAGCGACATAAATAAAATATTTTTTTTTATTTTTTTTGTGTGTTTTGGCACGCGATATTTGTAGAGACATTCTACAACCCGAGACGGAGGTTTATAAGGAGTGACAAACACAAACATCTCACTTGAGAAGTTTGTGTTTGTACCTCCTTGTAAACCCCCATCTCGGGTTGTAGAATGCCTCATAATAGCCAGGTCGCCTGCTTAGTTACGTTGTCTTCAATATTTCTAGAGAAAAACCGGCTATTCTGTTTTTAATAATTAAAAAAACCTTTTTTTTTATTCAGAATATAACCATTTAAAAATAAAGGAGTTTGCGTTTCAGTAGATACGGTGGTATATGTTTTACCGATCGGGCGTGTACTCGAACATTTATCATTTTTCTGCCACTCCCCCCCCCCCCCCCCACACACACACACACATACACACAAACGAACGCACATTTCTGCAAGAAAAGTTTTTTGTTGCTTAAAAACGACAATGTCCTTATCATGTTAGTTAACTCCGGTGACCTTGGTGCTCGTAAATTTCCCGAAAACAAAGGCACACATACGAAGAAAAAAAAAAGATGTAGCCAACGAGGGTGGAGCAAGAATCAAGAAGCACTTTGATATGCGTTTATCGCACTATTATTGTTTCAAATGAAATAACAATCGATATCACGAGACTGTCGAACACAACGCGATAACACTATAGATTCTCGTGCGGTGCCGCAGAGAACTTACGAGGACCGAGTTCAAAGAGCTGTGGTTTTTTCCATTGATAACGAATGTAGTTAAGTAAATCTACGGAATTGGCACGAATAAATTCTCACAACTGATGCCGACAGGACATCAATTATTTTTAGTGTTTTCAAAGTGCTGCGTGTTTTCAAAGTGTGATTTCATAGTGCTGCGGTTTTTTTTTTTTTGCCATTGATAACGAATGAAGTTAAGTTAATCCACGGAATTTGCACGAAGGAAGTCTCACAACTGATGTCGACAGGACAAACTATTTTTTAGTGTCTGGTAGAGCTGAATAGCGTTCCAGACGTCTAACGAGTGCTTTTCATTCTTCGCTTTCCCCATCAAATATTTATCGCAATTTATCCGCGTGGTTGTTTGTCTGGGTGGCAGATAGCGACGTCGAAAATAGAACAGAGAAAAACAAGATAAGGGCCACTAGATCAGGCCACTTCGAACATTGTCGAAGGTGATGTTCTGATGCGCCACGAAGAGGGATGTCATAAAATTACGCCGTACTTTATCGTGAGTGAAATTTTATGTGCACAGTGAGTCTAGTTTTTTTTTATGATCATACAAGTTATCGAAACTGAGAAGCAGCGGTAAATTGAGTAAAAGTGAAAATGTATTATTGGCCATCACATACGAATGTGGATTGCTGTCGGACCTTGCTAATGTATTTTAGTCATCTCTCCGTTTTCCCTGATCACGGAAATCTTAGCAGCTAAGAACCTGTATATGATTTAAATGATCGGCTTCTTCTCTAAAGCTGGTGTGACTTGCGACAGTGAGTTTTTTCTCAGCTCCGCTCTGGCAATCAGCTATACTAACTAACTTGTCTATGAGGACCGTTGTATTAAAGATAGCATAAAATAAACGTAAAACCGACAGACCTGGCGTTATTCGGAGTAGTTCACTAAACCGACCGAAGCAAGCTGGAATACAGTATTTGTATAATCTCATCAGAAGTTCCGGAATTTTTGTACTTGTTGAGACTTTTCACTTTGTGATAAGGCAAAAATATTCAAATACCGATATAAAATTTATATTTAAGATGTAGAAGATAAAAATACTTTGATATGCTGGAAGGTAGCAAGCACCCGAAGGGTTAAATTACTGCGTCAGGGGCTTAAAATTGAACAACGGTTTTCTAGAAAACTTCGGGACTTTTATTTTATAAAGGTAACGACATAACATTCCTTCTGAGGAATTATTTGAACAAATTCTGTCCTGCAGTGTAATGTGCGGGAGGTCGTTACATAGCTTTATTAATTTCAGACTTAGGGCACGAAAAGTAATCCTTTCATTAACTAAGACAAACGGTTCTGGCAAGAAAGATTGAAGAAGCACTGCGAATGAATGTTAATGACTGATATTATTGGGTACATTAAGAATAAGGTGATGGTATGAAATAATAATAATAAAAAAAGAATCCCTCGTTGAAGTTTACAACGCGCACCAGTACTAACGTCCGGCTTCAATACTGCGCGTAAATAATTATGTGCAGCACAGAAGACTTTAAGCATACCGAGAGCGGTTCGAGACCGATTAGTACTTATTGTAACTAACTGCCTTTGAACGTCCTGAAATGAATAATTTTAAAGCCCATAGAGGCTATAGAGGCTATTCGAAAGTTTTTGGCAGACGAGTATTACTAAAAATATGAGTTGATCATGCCGAAATGTCAATCTTCCGGGTGGCTGAAGCGTTGAACCGCTTTAACGAGCGCACAAATCCCCTTCACAAAATATTATACATTTTGAGTCCGCACCTTGCTTACTCCTTATAAGTAGGGTTCCGCGTTTTCGGTTTTTTATTTTTTCAAAACTCGGCGTACATTTTTCGGTGTTTATTTTAAAATTCAAATTTAGTTTTTTTTGTGTATATATATTTCCTAAAAAGTTTACCGTTTTTTTTTCGGCGAATATGAAAAACACCATGGACACCGGATCAGATGATCCTTGTAGCTCTCATATTTGTGATCACTCAAAGAATAACGGCACACATACATACCTGGTCTTCGCTACAACTTCAGTCAGGACACACCTCAAAATCGCGGAATTCGCGGGCATAATCTTCAGCGCGCTTCTGTTTCCTTCCCATTCTGACGACGTGACCGTCTGAGGTGATACCGTACAGGCGGAGGCATGCGGTTTAGAGAAGCTCGTTTTAGCGAACGCCGTTTTACCGACCCCGGTTTATCGAACCCTTTATAGAAAATCCTTGATTTAGAGAAAATGGCGATGAGCCTACTTTTAGCGAATTCGAAACCTTATACTAGCCCACGGGTAAATCAGGTGAGTTAACATTTTTGTAATGAACCGCCGCAGACTGCCGCCGCGAAGCGGCGGGAGCGCAGCGGGGGGCCTGGGTTAACACACGCACCAGTGATACACGCGATAAGTAGGAAAGCCGTTTATTAAAAAGTGTCCCCTTTTCGATAAACGGCGTTTCTCTAAACTGAGGCTCTGCTTTCTCTAAACCGTACTTCGATAAAACGTGCCCATTCTCTAAAACGTGCTTCGATGAAATGGCATTCGATCAACCGTAGTTAACAGGAACCAGCGGAATAGCAAAACAAATCCATTGTATTTATGTTATGAACCACAGGGAAGTTTGAGAGAGGGTGTTAAGAAAGGTATTAACGGCTTTCCTCGATGTCCCCTGAAGTGCATGAAGCGATAAAACCTTATACTAGCCCACATCTGAACTGTTTTTTTAGGACCGGGAACTTGACACACTCAGCCCGATCACAGAAAGGACACAGATGTCCCGCGAAGGCCAATCCAAGACCTCTTTTGTTGCATGTTGAACCTTGGAAGAGGGCAATCACGAAGACGTCACACAGTGTCGAACCTAGCAAAGCTCCCTGTCTCTCTCTCTCTCTCCCCCCCCCCCTCCCCCACCCACCTCGACGCGGCCCTAAAAAACAGCTCTTTCGGTTAAAACCGAATTTTAGAGAACAGATTAGACGTACTTTTATCTGTTTTAACGGTTTAAACCGAAAACGCCGAACCTACAAACCGACCTTTTTCGGTTAAAACCGAATTTCCGAAAATGGATTCGGCGTACTTTTATCGGTTTAAACCGAAAACTCCGAACCCTACTTATAAGTGATACATGAAGGTTTAAGGATGGGCTAGTTGGTTCTGAATTTTTATTTATTATATCCTTGCTGCTAAGTAATACGAACAAAAAAAAAGGAAAGGCTGGAAAAACTACGGTTGATAGAATGCCATTTCGTCAAAGCACGTTTTAGAGAACGGGCACGTTTTATCGAAGCACAGTTTAGAGAAAGCAGAGCCTCAGTTTAGAGAAATGCCGTTTATCGAAAAGGGGACGCTATTTAAAAAAGGGTTTTCTACTTCGCGCGTGTATCACTGGTGCGCGTGTTAACCCAAGCCCCCCCGCTGCGCTCCTACCGCTTCGCGGCGGCTCATTACAAAAATGTTAACTCAACTGACTCATCCGCACACGCCGCTTCGCGGCGGCCAAATTCGCTAAAAGGAGGCTCATCGCCATTTTCTCTGAACTGGGTTTCTCTACAAAGGAATTCGATAAACTGGGGTCGGTAAAACGGCGTTCGCTAAAACGAGCTTCTCTAAACCGCATGACTCCGGGTCATAATCATGCGGATACTTTTATGGCTTGTATTTTTTTATTTCCTATAGGTTCTTTTTTGCGCAACCCAGCAGCGCAGTATAGATCAATATGAAAAACATACTAATCACAGCGTGAACAACTTTCAACAGAGGGCACACCGTATCGTCAGCTTGATCCGCGTTTAGTAAAGAACACAATACGAAACATTCCTGACTTGGGATGCGCTTTGTATTCGGACATATTCTTCACGCTACCCAATGCTGCCCCCCTCCCGGACCCGTCTTTGGTTACCTCCTCCGTTCTGGTATGCGAGAGTGGGGAACCTCCAGACGTTGCCGAGGCCGATGGAAATCGACAAGCAGGAGAGGAAGAACTGCATTCCTTTGCCCCATTGTTTCCGGGAATCTGCAGCCGGCTTCTCGTCGTCATCCTGCAAAGTGCGAAAGCACGAACCACAAGATGCTCAATGTCTAGGGTTTTGTTCTTTTTTCTTTTTCTTTTTTGCAGAAGAGAAAAGGCAACGTGCGTTCTGGATGTGTCTCGTTTCTAAAGCTTATTTCTATAAAATAAAAATAAAATCTATAAATACGCCACACTATTGTGCCTTCAAAGCACGACAACCCAGTTTTTACTGACCATTATAAAATATACACAACGTGCTACTGAGCAAAAAAAAAAAAAAAAGCCTTTGTTGAAGCGTTTAACTGTGCATTAGTTCCAACACGTTCTCTACATTACCAAATCAAAGCCTAAATCAGTCAACGAAAGGTAATATTTTACTTTGAATTTATTCTGTTGTGACGGCGAGTACAAACACCTTCAGAAACTGGCATCGCTCGAATGGTTCTTGTTCCCACTACCTTGACGTTTGTTCACTATATTGTTCCCAACATCAATTGTTCGAGTTAAGTGAAACGTATTACAGCATAATATATGATTGGTATGATCATAAATGCTGTGGAAAGAAATTCGTTTTAATGGGAAATCGAAACTTGTTCCTTTCGAAAACAAAACAGTTCGAAAATTTTCATTTTGTTGTTTTCAAAGATGCTTGACGTTTGCTAAGTACGATTGAGTCTGAGGATCGAATTACTGCTTTCCAACAGAGACCGAATTGTTTGTTTTTCTTAAAGTTAAGGTGTAGGCGGTTCAATATTGTCAGTATGCGACCGTGTTTTCTTTTGTGCTTGGATATACTAGATAAATATTCCCTGTTTCTAAACATTGGACAAAATAGATTTCGGATTACATTTTTATACATCACAGATAGGTAACAACGGTCGCTACGTTTTCATAAAAAAAAGGACACGAGATACAATTTTATACTTAAAAAGAAAATGCTGGATTGATAAGTACTCAGAAACACACAAAAAAAAGATGAATATACGAGCTCGTTCTAACGATAGAATATCGGCTTGAGTCGAGGTTAGACACTCGACTTTAATGATCGTCACTTATTTTGGGGTCACAAGGATGTTCAACGCAATGCAGATTCTTCGTTTTCTCAACAATCGAAATACTTTATTTTTGTCACCTTTGCGTCAGTTTTTATAGCAAAGATTCGTTCAGCTGTACTCAAATTTGGTATAGAATAAGTCATGTTTGAGAATAGCTGCGAAGAAACTTGGCGGAACGTATTGTTTAAAATATATCAGTGTATTCAGTTTTCTAGGGACATTCTGGACGCTGGAGTTGCACGTGCCGTAGACTTTGCCGACTTATTACTAAATTATGTCGCTCCTGACGCATTCATTGAATAAGCAGCTCACTGATTAGATTATTAGCCACTTATCGTTGTTTATTCTCCAGCTACACGCAATAAGAAAAAAAAGGGCTGACAGCTTTTGTCGGGTCAAAAGAATGCACTTACCGCCGATAACGAGTTTAGTGCCAACGCAGTGTCTTGAGTGGGGTCGTGATTTTCTAGATGATATTCCTTGTACATCGACCCAGGGTCCTGTCAAAGAGACAGAGTCAGCATCCTTGATCTGGGTAAAGAGTCATGCCACAGTTTCATCGCCATACAAAAACAAATGGAACAGTCTCGTGTTAACCTACAATGTAGTCGGAGCGATAACTGCGACATGTCATGGCGAAGTCGTTGGGCATCGACGTCGCGTTCGGTTCAAAATAGACATTTGACCATTTTGTTCTCAACGCTTTTGTTTCTTCTTTTGTTCCGGGGCGCGTGAATGCGCGTCCCCCGGCATAACGGACTTGGCATTGACAGTGCTACAACGCGTTGTGCGTTTTGATATGCTCTACTATGCGGAGAGCAAGTCGTCTGCTTCGTGAGCATGAGTTGTGGTGACGTCAGAAGGACGCCGAGCTCTGATTGGCTTTGATTGAAAGAATAGTGGGTAGCCCCTAATGCCAGATGCCTCGACGTCTACCCACTATTTTTTTTTTTTTTTTAATCAGTCAATAAGAGCTCGGCGTTCTGATATCATTGCTACCTCTGTGCAAGAGGCAGACGAACTTGCTCTCCGCCTAGCACCCCAAACTTTCGATGGGAGTTATATAACTCACCTCCTCCATTTTTCGTGTAAACTTTTTGTGTAGAAACATTGGCAGAGACCTTTACCTTCAGTCCTATAATTAGGGTTCCGTGTTTTTGAATAAATCTAATAAACTCCGAAAAACACTAGCCGGTAAATATTTTCGACAATTCGGATTTATCCGAAAATCGCGGAATTTCAAGGTCAGGATGGCGGAATAAAAAGCAAAAAAAGTCGGTACTTTACGAATAAAGTTTGTCAGTGGACAGACTTAGTGGCTCTAAGAGGCCAATTCAGCTTTTTCTCCATTTCGGACCATTGACAAATTAATTTCTCGTTTATCTCGTGAAGGTTCGTTCAATGGGCCAATGTACTTCTGGACCACGACAAAAGTCACTGTTCCGGTTTCCAAGTTTGAACCATGCTATTGGTGCTTCTTAGAGGGAAGAGAGGTTGTATTTCAATAACAGTGAAAGATGTGAACCTGTAGATTTCATAGGATGGGGAGACAGGCACATAGCCAGGATTTTGATTCGGGGGGGGGGGGGGGGGGGCGCCCATGACAAAATTATGTATGAGATTGAGGGGAGAGAGGAGGCCCCTGCGAAATTGAAGATTTCGGACGGAAGGGGGCGCCCCCCCCCCCCCCCCCCCCCGGCTACGTGCCTGTGGGGAGGGCAGCTGAAGGTTTTAGGTGTTCAGGCGTTTGGCTATTTTATAGTACCGACGTTTAGTGAAGTAACAGATGTTTGAAAGACTTGTGAGAAATTTAGTACTGCCAATAGCAAGGGCGCCAGTGCCAAATGCAGCTGCATAGATATATTTTGATACCGGTGAGTGTTTTATGAATTTAGTGTACGTTTGTGTCCATTATTTATTTATAGTTTGAAACAAAAATAAATAAGGTCTAACGACAGTAAACTTCGATAAACCCCAAATTTCTAGCGATAAATGAACTCCGAAAAACACCCTCCGAATTTCATAAAAAATAAACACCGAAACGACGGTATCCTACCCATAATGAATGAAATATATTATTGGGAATCCGAGAGGGATTTGGCGAGTGAATTGGTGTTTCAGGTGACGTATATATTCCCGCTAAACTTAGCGGGGAAACTGGGTTCGTATCTAGGTCACAAGACTGGAATTTTTCCGCTAAATTTGGCGGGTAACAGCATTAGTGGATTATTGCTTTCCCGCTAAATTCAGTGACGAAAGTGAATTGATGTATAGGGCTCGTGCCGTCAATTTCCTCAAGATGTACAAGTCTCGTGACTTCAGGTGACATCACGTGACGCCATTTTCCTAGCCAAATTTAGCGGGAAAACTGAATTGGTGTATAGGCCGCGTGACGTAAATTTTTGCGCTACATTTAGCGGGAAACCTCGACTGGTCTGTATGCCCCGTGACGTACCAGGTCACGTAACATCAATCTTCCCGCTAAATTTAGCTGAGGAACTGAATTGCTATAGGTCTCGTGGTATCGATTTCCCCGCTAAATGTAGCGGGAAATTTACGGACGGTCCGGACGGACGGACAAAATTTTGGAATTGACGGGTAGCGTTAAAAAAAGCATTTAATGCTTAAATACTCTTCGAGCCCATCATTCCTCGTTTATTTCTCTCAGTCAATTTTACTTATAGCTTCCCTGCCTTCGATTGAGGACTAATTCATATCACCCTCTGTGATTTCTTGTGGTGTTTTCTGCTCCCACAATTAGTCTTCCTAATGTTCGTTCGTGTACTTCAAACCTTACTTTGACATCCGGCTTCATACGCAGAACTGCATTTCCAAAAGTTGAACTTGCACCATAACCCCCTTCGGAATCTCTCTTAAGATCATTGTGTCTGCCAGTGTCGAACCGAAATTTTTATCGGTTCGGTTCGGGTTAACGGCTTTGGGTTCAGTTCCGGTTCAGTTCCGGTTCAGTTCGGGAGCAAAAATAACGTTTCGAACCGGTTCGAACCGATAAATTGAGAATATATTTTTCGCGTTGTTTTGCCAATAGGCACTTTTTCCGCCATGAAACGAGTAGTTACATAGATTTTTATCAGTCGTACAATCAACTTTTATTGTCACGTACCAAAAATATATATAAAACAATTGATCTATTTACTTTCGACAAAACAGTGAAAGAAAAGCTAGAATAACATACAAAAGGTCGTGTTTATACACTCGAGAGAGTTTATTCGCCTGCATCGCCGTGCTGAATGTAAACAATCTTGGTAATGAAAACAAGCGTTGTGATTGCAGCTCAGTGTTTCTATAAACGGTAGACTGCAAGGGCTTGTCCTTAAACTTTTGTGACAGTTTGAAAATATGATTGCTTTTAGTTCAGTCGTCGTCATATATATTGAGAAACATATTTCGTAAATTATATTTCACAATATATATGGCGAGGAGGTGCCCATTCCATGATTTCATAGAGTGTAGTTAATATTTTAGCTGAACAGCACAATTAGGATTCAACTTTTAATGCTGCCACTCAAAGTTGTACCAATCGCGGGTATTATAAGTACCTACCAGACATCGCGATAACCCTTCGATTCAGGTAAAATAGATGCGACTGAGGTAAACAACTAAATGTTGAGTGTTTATACACTCAATGCGTGGGGAAGAACTTGATAACGACACTCCTGCGTGATTTAAAGCGGCTGTCAACGTTCGGCTGTCTCTCTGAGGCCACTAAGATAATTCTTTTGGAAGTATTCCTCCCTTACACACTTGTAGTTCTATTTATCGTCAGATTAATAAGTCACTTGTAGTTCTATATATCGCCGGAATAATAAGTCACATTTAGCGCTTTCAATGGTTCTCTTCTCGAGGAAAGCTTTCTGAGGCAGTTCAGCAACAACGAAAAAATATTTGGGTGCATCAGTGATGTAGGTGTATATGTAAAACGGGCGGTGCAACAATTTTTGAATTCACAGTAAATACTTTGAAGAGCTAATCTCTGACGTTGATAACTTACAAAAACATTCATTAGTTTACCTCTTCACTCAAGAAAAAATAAAGAAAAGAAACAGCTTTCCCCTCCTCAACTCGCGATTAGAAGAAGTGGCCACGTGACCTGACGCTAATAGACCATTTGCTAAATTTCCCAAGCGCTCCGGCCTGCTCTCGAGGAATCATGGGAACGTTGTTCCTTCAGCTCCCTAGTGATCGGTAATTTCGACTAATTCCGTGGTTACATAGTTTTTAGTGTAATTCGGAGTCACCGTGAACAAGCGTCGTACAGAGCCCAAGGACCTGTCATATCACTTTTACAATTTCTCGTCAATGTCAGCGTTTTTTATACTGTGCATGCGATCCACCTTTTAATATGGCTGGGCTGCGCACATCTTAAAATATTATCATTCTCGTGATTTCTGTTTTAGCAGGAATTGCTTAAAAAGCCGAGAATTCACGACAACCAAAACCGGCATTCAGCTCGGAGTCTGCGGGGCGGTTTATAGCATTTTTAGCGTTCCTAATTTAATATCAACGTCTTTGAAGCTGTAAGAGAATGATAATAAAGTAACAGATTTCTGCAGCTAAGGCAGGCTGAAGGGTGGACAGCAGGCACAGTATCGAAAACTCCGACATTGACGAGGTTCTTTGAATCTGTAAGAGAATGATAATAATAATCTTTATAATAATAATAATAATCTTTATTTTCTGTGTCCACAAACAGCACATGGCCCTTTGTGTGGTACACAACATATTTTCGAACATAACACAGGAAATCAAATACATTAAAAATAAAACTATACAGAAGAAAATTGGCTGAATGCAAAAACATGCGTAAGCACAAGATGGCTTCACCAAACTATACAAGTAATATGCCTTCCAGATTACGGCTAAAAGTTGATGAGTCACTAAATATATCTAGCCGTGAAGAATCGATCTTATTAAATTCCGCTTGCATTCTTACCAACGGTGATGTGACAAAAAATGTGAATGGGTAAAAAAGTCTGTGACTACGGCTCGAGCGTGATGGGGCATGGAAACAAATCGAGCTTAACAGTCCAGGGGAGTCGACGATCCCATTCGCAACCTTGTATAAAAATAAAATATCCCGATAACGTCGTCTTTCCAGCAGAGAAGATAAACCGAGCATCGTAAGCAGCCCTTCGTAACTGTAGTACCACTTATGTCTAAAGAATCGATCGTAAACAATAGCAATAAAACGATTTAGAACTCGCTCAATAGAGCATGATGCAGTATGACTTAAAGAATTCCAGACAACAGATCCAAACTCAAGTTTTGAGCGAACAAGACAGCAAAACAAGCGAAGATAACATGCATGCGAAGAAAATTGCTTGGTAAAGCGAGAGAGTGCTCCCAAGGTTCTAAGGGAGGCATTACAAGTGACAAACACATGGTGATTAAAGTTCAACGCGGTATCTATAAAAACTCCAAGATCACGAATGACTCTAACACGCTCGATGACGTTGCTATCAAGAACATAGCAAAACGCAAGTGGGTCTCGTTTTCTACTAAGACTAATTGTTTTTGTCTTCAGTTCGTTCAGCAGGAGGTTATTATCGTGACACCACTTAGACACTTCACACACATCATTCTGAAGAAGTGCACACTCAGAATGCGAACGAACCTGACGAAACAGTTTTATATCATCTGCAAATAATAGCACTTTAGAATTTTTAACCGAAAACACAATGTCATTAACAAAGCACAAAAACAGAAGAGGGCCTAAATTGCTCCCCTGGGGCACACCTGAAGACGAAAAGAAGGGTTCGGACATAAATCCCGAAACGCGAACGAAATTCCTACGACTGGAAAGGTAACTTCTAAACCAACAACAGTACGTCGAACAGAGCCCATAATCATCCAGTTTATGCAGAAGCATATCGTGATTTACCCTATCAAATGCTTTTGACATGTCGAAGTATATTACGTCAACTTGCTGGTGACCATGAACAAATGGCACAATATAATCCAGAAATGTGCACAGATTTGTTTCTACCGACTTTCCTTTCATAAAACCATGCTGTTCTGGACAAATCTTTTGACGGAAATAGTTATAAAGACGATCGTGAAGCGTCATTTCAAAGACTTTAGAAAAACTGCAGAGTAAAGACACTGGGCGATAATTTTTGACAATGCTACGATCACCAGACTTAAAAATTGGCACTATGACAGATTGTTTCCATATAGACGGAAATTTGCCCAACCGTAACGACAAGTTAAAAATGTGCAACAGCACCGGAGATAAAAGATCAGCGCAGCCTTTTACGATAAAACTGGGAATTCCATCTGCACCAGCAGACAACTTTGGCTTCATTTTTCTAATGCATGTTTCTATTTCTAATTCATCGATGGGGACAAAAGCAAAAAAATCTAGTGTTTTTGCGCAGGATGAAACAAAATTCGCGTTGGATTCAGATGAAAAACATGACTTGAAATGCTGAGCAAACATGTTTGCGACTTCCGCTGGATCCCACGTACAGCCGGAACTATCACGCAAAAAAGGGGCACTATCGCTCTTTTTGTTTCTTTGAGATGTTACGAATTTCCAAAAGTCATGATAATAAAGTAACAGATTTCTGCAGCTAAGCCAGGCTGAAGGGTGGACAGCAGGCACAGTATCGAAAACTCTGACATTGACGAGGTTTCTTTAAAAGCGATATGACAGGTCCCTTGGCTCTATACGACTCTTGGTCAGGGTGACTCAGAATTACGCACTCAAAAACATCCACCATCATTAGCGACACCCTATTCGTCTTTGTGCCACCACGAAGACCGACAGGTTTGTTTCTGCACACTATATTAAACACTGATGGATTGATTGAGTGATTGACTTTATAAATCGCCCTTTGCGCGCTGCCATCTTTGTTCACTGTATTGTGGATTATGTTCGGAGCGTGCGCAATAGCTCTCTTCCGCGAAATATCGTACACCGCGCATGCGCCTCCGCGCAGTGACTATGCATATTCTGCCTGGATGACGCGACGGAAAGGCGTACGGGATAAACTTCTTCCGCAGAAGGGGTCACAGAAAAACCGATAGGTACGTAATCACTATTCTATCCTAATGTAAACAAAGCGAGCGATGGAGAAATCGGGCTAAATATTTGCGTCCCTTACTCGTGGCACTTTCGCAATCAACGATGTACTCGGATCTGAGGTCATATCACCTCTTTCTGTTACCACCGATCCACAAAAGAGCAGGAACCGATTCGTGGCGTTTCCTGCCCGCTGTCCGGATCGTGGAAACACCTGGGTAATGCAGTGGGCCGGAGGTCTCTGCCCCACCTCGGGAAATCCCCACACGTGGCGCCTTTCTTTTTTTTTTTTTTCATCTCTGACGACTGCACGGCCGACGAATGGCGTCCTTCGTTGCAAACGGGTTTTCCTGCCTCTAACCTGGACCGGACGCAACACTCCGTTTCGCGACCTTACCGTAGACCGCAGAGGACGCCGCGAGCCACCGGAGCCAATTCAGAGCTCAGTGTTTGTCACGTGATCTTCCGGTTACGGTGAGGAGCAATCGCGGAGCAGCAACGGATTGGTGGAGATGGCTCGTAGCAGTTCAGCTGCGGTTCGCTCTAAGGTTGGAACGGAAAGAAGGGGGAAAGAAGTTCGCGCCAGCCGCCGACGCAGGCACGTGCGGCATCGAGAGAGTCCGAATGGACCGAACCGTGACGTGGAGAAAAGTGGCGTCCTCGTCGGTCGGTTGCTCGTTGTGTCGAAAACCGTATTCGAGCGATATCTTTAGAAGGTGTGAAAGAAGGAGGAGAGGGAAGGCAACACTCCCTTCGGAGATGGTGGTGGATAGCTGTTTCGATGTTGTTGTGAGTCAGATGACACGAGTGGAAGGAAAAGGTGAATGGTAGGTAGGGCATCCGGAGAGAAGTGAAACCCTTTGTACTACACACCGTTATGAAATTGTTGTGGAAGAAGTCCGAGGAACGCTTTCGATCTTTTTAACTGCGTTGACGCTAGCATCTTAGCATCTACAGAAAATATTGGATGGTGGAAATGAGTTTGCTCTCGTTTAACTTTTACACGCAAGGTTTTTTAGAAATGTTGGTAAATGGGAGAACACCCGAACCATTTGGTTGCCGCTCCGTTGATCGTATTTCTTTTTACCATGACTGTACAGAGCGCGACACTGTTAGCGCGAACAAGCGATCACCAGTTTTTCCAGTTTTTCTCTTTGAAACACAGGGATGTCATCCATGCTATTAGTTCTACGGAAAGAGCTCATTTAGTTCTATAATGTAAGCGATAAAATTTCGTGCTCGCTAATACTATTTAGAAGTAAAATGCGAAAATGCGCCGATGTCGTGTTCGCGCTAACAGTGTCGCGATGTGTACCTTATGTGATTGAAAAATTTGCGTTCGGAGGGAAAAAAAAAAGAATTAAGTTGTAGTGACAAGCTTTATCTCGCAAATTCTAATTATTTACAAAGCCCAGTGGTTATGGCTACGAGGCGCCATCTACCCTATACATAAACAGAACATGCCGAAAATATTGCAAACCATAGCCAAGTTAACAGTAGCAAGAGCTCAGCTGCGCAGTGTTTCCAAAAGCGAAAAGAAAAAGATGTTCCACGCTACCTGAAGTTCCCATTCCTGGCGATGCTTCATGTTGACCGTGAAATCCTTCGGCCGGTTTTAAAGGGATAACCGACGAAGCCTCTTGCTGGTCGCCCAATCAGCCAGGAATTAAAGACACCGGCGACCGTCGCGGCAAATAGGGTCGGCAGCCCTACTCATTATCGCGGGGGGGGGGGGGGGGGGGTAAACCAACGTATCTCGCGGATAATACTTTTCAGTTATCGGACAACTGAATGTTAAATTAACCCGCGCTTCCCAAAGAAACGCTACCGGCCATGCTCGGCATTGCCGGCGCTCTGTCGAGACAGGTTCTTTCATAATAAGGAGCCGAGGTTGCGAGGGGCTTGCATCGAGGAAAGAGGAACGACGAACCGAACAAATACAAAAATTTAAGAAAAAAAAAGAAGGAAGAGGAGGTTGTTCTTTCTCTCGACGCAAACTCTTTCAGCAGATAGAGATGTAGGCCGTACCGCGGCGGTGACGCACGCGATGAGGTGCATCGAGCCGTCGGCGTGTCGGTCATGCCGTCCCAGATTTTGTCGTGTGTTTGCCGAACGATTATTCCACCTTGAGCGCAGGCACGTAGCCAGGGGGTGGGGGGGGGGGGGGCATGTGGCCCGGGACCCCCCCAGAAAATCTTTCATTTTGCTGGGACCTCCTCTCCCCCTTCCCCCTCATACAGCATTTTGTCATGGGCGGGCCCCCCCCCGAAACAAATCCTGGCTACGTGCCTGCTTGAGCGGGAGGATGCCACATGCCCCTCGATCACCGCTCGAACGTTTGTTTTGGGGAAGATAGTATGTGGCTATATTGTTTTTTTTTTTCCGCTGAGCTTATTTTTGATTATGATAACGCCAGTGACAGTGGTACTATTTTCGCTGATATCACACTTCAACACGTGCATGCAAAAAACACTCGGATCGTTGTCGATGAATGAAGAATAAATCCACATGGCGGCTAGCAAGCGTTCTAAAATGCATCTTCGGCGCATTGCGCGATGACTAAGCAGCCAACCTCACACCGTGATTGGTTGAGGCCGACAAGAAACAAACGTACGTAGGCGCGTTTAGGTTGTAAACAAACGCACGAGGTACGCGAAGAGCGGACGAGCTTCTAGAACAGTGTTTCCCAAACGCACTGAGGATGTAAGAAAGTGGGTATCGACTTTCGTATTTCCTCAGTCTCGGGTTGCTTCAAAGTGTTCAAATTGTTTTTTTCTTGTTTTCGTTTTGCAGTGACGCCGATGGAACAAAGTAGATGTTGCAGCTTGAAAACTGGACGCAGCTGAGAGTTTTTGTGTCCAAACTCCGACCTCGTTTTGAGTATCTGGGCGCTAAGAAATAAGCTCACTTTAATCGTTAATAACAGTCATTCATAATAGCATGCATTTTTTTTGGCGATGGTTTGTATGTGAGTTGATTTACTTTGACTAGAATAACTGTCCAGTAAAACTTCAGTGTGAATATTTGGTACTACTGTGCATGCAATAAAATTAGAAAGCTTGTGGCATAACGAAACACCAAAAGGGAGCAGGGTTGCGACGCGCTATGTTACTGGGTTGCAGGGTAGCATAGTCCGGGAAACACTGCTTTAGAGACTCTAGCGGTTCTGTAATACACGAATCCAGATCTTTGTTCTCTGATCACGTGTGTGCGTTACCACGCTTTTTTGTTTGTTTTTGTTCCACTGGCATGTCGAGTTTTTAAGAATTAAGTTTCGAAAACCTCCCGATATTCATGTTACGGAAGCAATTCAAAGGTTGTACGCCCTTCACTTTTCCGGTAAAAATGGTACTTCGTGAATATTGCTTTCTTAAATGACGAATTAAAAAAAATGCCGTGTCTAAAAAAATATATACATATTTTTTTTTAATTGTTTTTGAGGCATAGCGATTATGCCTTGGTGCCTGTCTATCTCACGTCAATCTTTCTTGCAGCCATTGGGAGGCCCATAAATGGTTAATCTTAATAATGTACATTCTCGAAAAAGTTCCTTCCCAAATTAAATATTTGTCTGTTGTTAAAGTTAAGTCTCGTAATACCTTTTTCTTCATAATATTTAGTCATTTAGGAACCGTTTTTTTTTTATCTGCCACAGGCCCTCTCGAGAGGTATGCTCATCAAATAATGATAAAGATCAGTCATTCCCACTCAAAATATCACGTTTAAGCTCACACTCTAAAAGGCTGATAACGTAAAATGAACACTTGGGAAGTTTTTAACGATACTTTGAATAACGTAGGGGCTTTAAAATGCTTTAATATATAAGTAGGCGTGGACTGCGCTTACACCTACCTCCATCCAAATTTACGACCTGATGGCGGTGCTGCGTTACGTATGCATCCGGGTTATGTCACTACTCACCAGGAGAATAGGTCACGTGAAAATGCGTGACTCTCAGTTAAGCACATGACTTACACTCTTGAATGACAGCTAACGTGCTTGCTTCTTGCACCGTCAGCAGCGATACATCTACGTTGAGAGCATAAATGCGGTATGCACAAGACTTGCTTGAACGAGATAGGCATGTATAGGAGCAAGTTGATATAAATCTTACTAGATACAGTCACATATATCCCGAGGATTCTACTTACCTCCCACAGCCCTCCTCGCCATAGGAAGGAGTGAACGAGTAGCTACATGAGCAGGCTCGGCGCTTTGAATGGGCTTGTCGCGCCGATGCGCAAATGCATTGCAACCGACTTCATAAGCTTGGATGTTTGCTGTTCAAATAGAGCCGGTCGGCCGACGGCGCACCTCGAATTCGCCAGTTGTTTGAGCTGGCGCGAAAGTTGGCGAAACGTCATATTCCTCCGCAACAATTTGTGTTTCCGGAAAGACATTAATTTTCAGTCGTGTATATGTGCACTTGCTTGTCAACTTTCGTTAGTATCTTAATTTAGAGTATAATTCGTATTGCGAACTATGCAAACGTCTCCAAAACACTCGAACATATGTTTAGCCAAAAGTGCTTAGTGAATATGTTTAATTTCCTTGTCTTTCACAATCTTGCCCTTTTGCATGAGTCTTAGCAGTGAACCAGTGTGCTCAAAATATATCCCGAATATAAGAAAGTGATACACTTTTATGTATTGACACGAGATACAGTCGTGTTAGCAGTTTGTAGCACTAAACAGTGGAAGGTTGTATCTCCCGGACTGTTTGATTGCGTTCGAAGCTGTTTGACCTGAAGATTTCTTGGCTCTGAATTCTGACCGCTTGCGCGCGTTTCACCATCACTATTTTTATAAAGCGAGCCCACAGATCACGCGAACGAAGATTGAGAGAAAACCGTACGAGGAGGTGACGAAAGAAAAATAAAAGCGAAATAACGAAACTTTTGCTACGCGCATGAGAAGGCAGCTTTAAATCCTTCCTTTTGTGTTTTTACCCGCTCGTGTCAACTTCAGCGCTTTTAGCTTTCACTAAATTCTCGCTTTTTACCCCCCCCCCCCCCCCAACCCCCAATGCCCTTTGAAAGACCGTCCTTGTTTTGAATTTCAAGATATTTAAAGAAAATCTAGCTGGCCCATAGTTGCACGTGTTTTCAGGCATTGATAAACAATTTTATTATGAACGTATGCCACACAGAGGAGGCGCATTGAATACCGATACCTGTGAGTGGGAAAGACAAAGTTAATTCATTTCCCCAAAATCCCCGCAAAACTGGTCCCATGTATAACTGAGCACATGTGAAGCATTTAAAATCATAATGTTTGTACATAAAAAGAACACATTAAGCCGTTAGAAAACGCAGCTAGCATATGACTTAGAACTTAGAGTGAACTGGTCATTTGGGGAGATCATGCTTACATAGTCTGGGTCGCACTGTTCATTCTTTTTTTTTTTTACATTCAAATAAAAAAATTGCAATGTGAATACATATATTTTACTGTGTATTCCGGTTGCACTACTACTGAATCAGACAGAAGGAGAACACATCACTATACTGCGCAAAGTCAAACTGCAGCAGTAATATATAACCAATTTTCAAAATCGAAAAGACGTTCTCTTCAAAAAGATTAATTTCGGGGTTGGGTTACGGCTTTCAATTCCCGCGTATTCTAATAATTTGTAACACGTTTTAATAGTTTGCATCACGCTTGATATTGCTCTTATTAACGTTGAAAAAAGAAAATTAAAAATTAAAAGAGTTTATTTTTTTTTTAATCGAATTCTTGTAAGCTTGTATTGTAATAGTTAGCGTTCTGAGTTGCTAGAATCAATTTGTAAAAACAAAAACAAAAAAAAAAAAGGCAGAGAATCACTCATCTTTCGACTCGCGTAATAACCGTTAGAAAGCCGCCTCCTCTTGAGTGAGCCCAACATAACAAAACTGTCCTGCGAGTAATCCAATTTTTATAGTTTTGCGAAACAACAACGGTACAACGTAATTAAACGCCACACCGTTAACGACACGGTCGCTCAAGTTACGTGTTCCAAGTACATCACTACCGCTTGAACTACTAAATAAACCCTGTCACCATGTCTTGCCTATCTATACTTCTAGCCTATAGCTTGACTAGTAGCGGCCTTATTCACTCTCACCAACCAGCCGCACGAGCTCTGCAAGCGGCTTTTATCTCTGCGCCGGATTCGCGCTAATGTGAAGCTGGATAAACCAGTCGCATATCCTCGCGCAGCCCGCACAGTCAAGCAAGCGCGACGAATAATGTGCCATATGTGATCCTTGACCAACTCCCGTGCCAACGGCCTCTGGCTACGCGGTGCAACGCTTCGCTGACTCGTAGACATATACAGGGAGTTTCAGAAAACGCAGGCCAAATCGCTCCTGCGAAAACTAAGCATTGCACAGAAAAAAGGTTGATGCCGTGTTGGTGTCTGCCCAAGAGCCCATTTAGAAAAAATAATAACGTTTGCAAAAAATTGTTTCTTTTTAAAGTTTCTTAGAAAGTAACATTTTATTTGTTCATTTGAAAAACATAGTTTCAATTAGAAACTTACTTGGCATCATTAAAAAACCCTATATCAAATCGTTTGAGACAAATATAAAGCATGCCGACCATTTGATCATGTTTTGAAAAAACCTTCGATTCTGACGCGTATGGTTTCGGATTCTTATCCAAGCGCATCTTGGCGGCAGCTGTCCTGTCCACCGACGGCTGAAGCGCGGAACCAAGGCCAGCCCAAAAGTCAAAGCTCAACCTTGCAATGTCAGGCGCTTTCGAACAGCGAGTCGTTCCTTATCGCATGGTCACGCGCACTAGACTTCTTTGTTTTTTTATACAGAGAGGGAAGGGAGGCGGGCGGGCGGGCGAGACTGGAAATTTGTCTGGTCTCGGTTCCGCGTTTCGGCCGTCGGAGGGCAGGACAGCTGCCGCCAAAAGGCGCTTGGATAAGAATCCGAAACCAGAGTACGCGTCAGAATTGAAGGGTTTTTCAAAACATGGTAAAATGCTCGGCATGCTTTATACTTCTTTAAAAAGGGCTATAAAATGAACAAATAAAAAGTTTGTTTCTAAAAAACAAAACAAAAACTATTTTTTTCCAAACGGTATTTTTTATTTTTTTTTTCAAATAGGCTCTTGTGCAGACAACCTTTCTTCTGTGCGATTCCGTCGCGTTGATATTAAGTTTATTGACACAGTTATTAATAAATAATGTGATATTCTACAAGATAATTGTATCGGTGTCGTATTTGTATGTTTACTGGCAATTTTAAACCGACTTATTGCAGCGTGACAACCAGGTTGGGTAGCAACAGGCGCAGTCACGAATCACGATACGAGAGTTTCGGTCTTGAGGCCCCAACAGCGCAAGCCTGCAAGTGTGTGTACAAATAAAGGCAAAAACACTGCGTTCTTACTTTCTCTAAAAGTCCCCGTTACGTACGCGGAAACGTAAATTTGTGAATATGCATGTTTTTTTTTATTTGAATCACATGACGTCAGCTTTGCATAAAAGTGAGCGTCCCATATTCACAACGTCAAGTTTTTAACCTTTAAAATGCCGGTTTCTGATGTTAGGACGCACATGGACGTTTAGGAAGATGGGAAGAGTTAAGAATGTCGGATGCGCAACGTCGAGCATGATTGTTCTGTGTTTAGTTTTATGGAGATGCATAAAAACCGCGAAATAATGCTAATTAAAAAGCGATATTATTTTGTTTTCGCACACCACTTGGGAACCGAAAACAGGCTTGTTTTCGGCTCCCAAGTGCGAACACGGTTGAAAATCACGCTATTTCGGCAAATATCAGACGCAAAAGTGCAGATTTAGATGTGCAGGTTATTGTAGATCGTTATATCTGATAAAGAAAATAACCGGGTACAATGCTGCTTACACCTACCGCGAAATAAAAAAGAGCAAAAAATTAATGTGGTTGCACGAGCTTTCTGCAAGCTAGAGTTCGCACTGATTTAGGACCTTAAACAACTATGTGTGGAAAGTCTAAAGAAAAAAGAAAAAAAAGAGAAAATGTGCACATAAAGTATACAACAACTGCGCGATGTGTTTTTTCAACGAAGAACGAATTTTAAGAGACTTCATTACCTGATGGTCTTCAATATGAAGGTCTTAAAGGGCTGGCATTATCGTTGATGTTTCTAATGGTCTGTTTGTAGCCAAAACGTATTTTTGTTGTGTTTATGCGTAGGCAGTACTTGAGAAGCGACTAATGGTTGCGCACTGACTTCAATGCACCACCGAAAACCCAACGATGCGGTGGCGCATGCAGCGTGGTTAGTGCGAAAGTTTATCGTTTTTTCATAAAAACTAAAAACAAAGCAGCTATCTTCGACCTGACGGTGCTCCCATGGCTAACAAAATTCTATCTCATTTGGCTGGGAACACGCAAGGAAAACCGCTTTGAATTTTAATGTTTCTAAACCCGGAGTAGGAAAACTTCTACGTTTGTATGGCGTTTAAAAAGAAAACGAAGAAAACAATAATTTTTTTTTTTTTATCTCAGTTTTGCACAATCGTGGTTCAGTTTTCTGCTAACGCAGTAGACGCAGCGGTTGAGGGTATGTATATTGCCGGTGGACGACAGTAGACAGTTTTAGTGGACCGTACGCTAACCGTTTGCCTACGTAAAGAAATTGCGGGTCGGGAGTGCGCATCGCAGAATGCAATAGAACTAGCGTATTTCGTGCGCACGCAACGCTGGGAATTTTGCGCTGCGGGCTAGCGGGCTTCGCCGGAAGCTCTCGAGAGATCTCGGGCCCAGTGAGAGCGCCATTTTCAAGATGGCGGTTACCTCAACTGACGCGGCAAGGGCGACGCGGTGTTCGCGAAGTTCCTGTTACGTGAAATTACGTGCAGGTCAGCTCGGCAATGTTTTCCGGGACCAACCGTGGTCGAGTCATATCGCCGGGCTGCTGAAGGAGTGCACTGTGAAAATGATCACCGCTTGTAATGTGCGCGAACTCTGCGATCTGCTAAACGCCAAGCCTCTTCGCGCAATTCATCGCCGACGGACGAAAGACTCTTACAGAAAAAAAAAAAAAAAAACCGAAGTTGTCGCTGTAATCTGGACACCAGTAGGTGATGGATTTGATAGCATTGATAAAAGATGCTGTTTTCACAGGACGTCTGACGAAGGCTCCGTAATCAAATTTGCCGAACGGACTCGAGCTCGTAGCCTCCGCACCCGCAGAAAAGCGCACTTGTCTAGGTAGCTGCGGCTTGGTTAAATTTAAATATAAAATGATTGTAAACGCTTCCATTTTCAATATTTCTTTTGGGGAGCATAGTGGCGCTACAACAATGCGGAATTCTTCGGCTCGGGCAAATTTAACCAAGTTCATGCGAGGTGTTCACTCGGAAACGCAACGCACAACTGAAATGGGTCTGAGCAGGTTGTGTTTAGCATTCGTTTTACTATCGCGTACTACGTACGTAAGAGCCGGGAACGCTTTACTAAAGGCTTATTCACACGATGCATCTTTTCAACGCGTCACGGTTTCGCGAAATCGGCCTGTTCGCTCGTGGAGTTTGACGCGCGAAACCTGTGACGTATACACGAACTCATCTCTGTTACGTCACGGCGCGGTGGTGGCGCGTCAGGCGCACTTCCGGTCTGGGGCTGTGGGCGGAAATACCCATGCGTGTATTCCTGCGTTGTTTTGAAAGGAACCTGACAAAAACCTGCTATCTCGTCAAAACGCCGCGACTGGGGCTGTACTAAAAGAGTCGAGAAAGGTTTGAAGGGCAGTTTTCATGTGCTCGGTTTGTCCGAGAACGTGGATATGCGCCGTGAAAAGGGAAATCCAGACGCCGTCGGACCACGATTGCTTGGGTGGGAAGCACTTTGGATTAAATTCACGGATACTTGTGGTCATCAGATTTATTTGTTTTGTTCCAACATGAACGCCGGGAAACCGTCAAGTTGTACGGACCACCTGCGGACTACGTTCAGTGCGTCTTCAAGTTCAAACGGCCGCCTGATCGTTCAAACTGACGTCTGCTGTTTCAAGCGTTTCTGCTTGTCGTCTGCTCTTTTAGACGACACCGGCCCGTAGACCAAACGTGGGCCCGGTACTTGCGCTAAAAAGTAAATGCAGGTCTAATAAGGCTTAAGCTTGAAGGTTGGTAAGCAGGCTCGATGTAAACAGTAGATACAAGGAGATGTTGATCATTGTTACCAGTGGCCTTGACCAACTTGTTATGCCTGATTCACATGGTACGATTCTGCTTGAGATTTTCAGTATCGACGTCGACCATCTCAGCTACGGTTCACGCTTTTGCAGTCCGAGCGACATCGCGGCTGAAAATTGCGAGCGAAATCTCATCATGCGAATCAGGCTTTAGCATACATACTGCGGCGTCCACGCGGAATGAATCGCCGCATGTCACATTATTCACGCGAAGTTTTGCGGTGTAACGAGCCTTGCTAATTTCGCTGAGGCCACGCAAGTAGTCAGACATTGCCAGGAAGACGTAGAATCAACAATTCGAAGGCGAAAAAGGGCAGGGGGACCACACGGACGCCGATAACATCGCATTTCAATGGTTTGTTTATGGGCGACGGCGAGCTTCTTGCCCACACCCCCATCGCGCATGCGCGGCACCGGTAGCGTCCGCTAGGGGCGCTCCGGTTTGTTTGTGAACACGAGTTGGTGTATTGACTCACGAGGATTTCACCAAACCTTGTCATCTGCACCGGGATCATAAAGCAAATATCAAAGAGACAGTCGGCTATATTAATACTAATCCATAAACTTCATCAGATATGGCTCACTGGGTTTACCAGGCCTGCCAAACACGGGAAAGTCCGCGAACAGGCGGATGATCTCGAAGCATTTCTGACATTTTTGCACCGCTGAAAGAAAGTTATCTTCAGTCATCATGTTTATATGCAGTGCTTGCACCCTTCGCGACTGTCGACTGCGACTGACGTGCGGCCGCTTCTTCGCTTATCGCTCGCAGTCACCGCCATGTTTGCTTTTTTTTCTTCTTGGCTTTGACTCTCCCGAAAGTTCGCTCCACCTCAAAGGTTAGACGTCATGGCGAAGTCCAGCGGCTAGTAGCAGCGTCCGCGTTTCTCCTTCAGGTGATTGACAAGCCTCGTTGAGGTTTCAGCGAAAACTTGCTCCAGAAGCGATGAGCACGCGCAACCTTTTTCGGAGGCGCGCCATTTTTTCGGTTGCGTTCACACGGTTCACCTGTTTCTCGAAACCTAGGTTCGGCTTTCGGTACACAAGATTCGCCAACAAGATGCATCGTGGGAATGGGCCTTAAACCTGTCTAGTAAGGAGTTCTCGTAGACCGTTTTCCCAGCTCCGCTACGCTCTCCGGAACGAAGACGCCACACTGCACATGCGTGGCGCTAGCCTTGCCTGCAGAGTCCCGGATCTCGAAGCGGTTTAAACGCTAGTTGATAATTGTACGGAAATAAATCTCCAGCACAACAGACTGATCCTAGAATACTCAAAAATGTTCTAGGAACGCGAACCACTTCATAGCGGCAACAGCAAGCGAGCGTTAGTTGTTCGGTACGGCCAGCGTGCAGCCCACGGGTACTGCCCAAACATAGAAAATAGAAAATTGGGCGCGTTCCCTCTTCCTCTTTCAGCTCTGCGAATTCTTTGTAACGCCCGGATATAACGAAATGACGCTGCCCTGAGATCACTGGAATGGACGCGCGCATGGTGGTCGGAAGTAGGTTCTCTCCCCGAAGGGACGCAGTCGTCCAAGTATGAATGGTCCCGAAGGGTGCGTCAGGGGCAGAACACACAGGGAGGGCGAGGCAGTGCCGTCGGCAAGGGAATGCTGCTGCCTCGTCTCGCATCCGGGACGCGCACCGACATTGCGACGAGACGTGCCGCCATCAACCCAGGATGGAGCAGAGCAGTATATAGAGAGAGTTTGGCAATTATTGGTAAGTATAAGAGGAAAAGGAGGAGGCGCCATTGGCCGAAAGCGGGCCGGGCGTGTTTCAGGGCAACTTCACAAATGAATGTGGCCAGCCAGAAGCCGGAAATAATACCCTGGCGATGGTCAAGAGAAACGAAATTAATAAGTACGTCGGAGTAACTTTCGGTGACTGAAAATGTGGCGCACGTGATTCTTCAATCACGGGCATGCAAAATAAAAATCTTGCAGAGCGATCGACGTAATCCGTACGCCAGGCGCCAAGGGCGGGGAATCTGGAGTTGAAGCGGTCCGACTCAGTCCGAGCAAAACAGAGTTTGAGCGGCACATTCGAGTCTTACGTCTTTTTGTATGATCAGGATCGAAACATCACGTGCATCATATTTTCAACCATGAAGAGTTACTACATTTAACTCTTAACGCGCTTATTGAAACTGTTTCTCGCTACTATTCGCTACCACCGGTAGAGAATTATTTTCGGCTTCTTATCGGCCAAAAGAGCACGTCAAGCCCTCTTTCTGCGTCTGGTGCACGCGCTGGCTCTTCCCTCTCCTTTCATTGACCAAACCCTTCCCATATATGTCTTTGGATGGAGCAGACGACGCCATGGCCATAGCGCGTAGCGCCGCACGCTGCCAGGTTCGAAAAGAGTGATTCACGATGCATTTAAAATCTGCCATATTAATGAAGAAGTGATAACAGAATCAAATGCTCAGTTAGCCTAATAATGTGACTGCCCCAGACACGATTTTAAGAGTGCATGTTATATCGTGTCAGTCCTTCAGTCCTGGAACAGAAAGAAACGTGTCCCGGTAGAGATCACTCGCGTGTGCGCTGTATCGTCCTGAGAATAAAATGCAAAATAAACTGGAAAGCAGCAGCTGATCTAAGTCTCTTGGCGAAATGTCAGCTGCCGGTCCGAGGTTTACAGAAAGCACCCTTCTCATATACGTGCATCACACCTCGCTGTAGAAAAAAAAAAAAAAAAACTGCAGAGGACAAGAAGGGGAAAACAAGACGACAACTGCTTGTCCTGTGTTCCTCT
The DNA here is from genome assembly GCA_013358835.2 of Ixodes persulcatus. Classification (NCBI taxonomy): domain Eukaryota; kingdom Metazoa; phylum Arthropoda; class Arachnida; order Ixodida; family Ixodidae; genus Ixodes; species Ixodes persulcatus. Next base: position 222,952 of record JABSTQ010009479.1, on the reverse strand, counting down.
TGTCCTCGTCTTTCGCAATATTTTTATTTTACAGTGTTCAAGAACCAGCCAATCAGATGATTTTGATGCCTTTTCACCCATTCTCTGCTACCAAATCACTCAGTTTGATCCATTCTGGAATAAACGAGAACTAAGAAGAACTGTTTCTTCTCGTCATAACTTCACTTTCAGAAACAATGGGAATGCAGGTTTCCGCGTCTTGCATTTTTCCTTATAGTCTGTCATAGAAGTGTCGGCTGCGAACAACGGAGTACCGCGACGTCGTGTTTGGCACCCAGTCCTTCCTGGTGATGACTTTCATCTACGTCTTCTTTAACACGTTGTCACTCGGAGTCTTGTGAAACAAGGGTTAGGCAGAAATACTCAGAAATGTATTTGGAAATACAAATACTGGGATACATTAAAATAGTAGCTAAAATACGGATACTAAAATATATCTGTCAAAATGTATCGCGATACGGATCGGAAATACATTTTAAATAGAGGCAAAAGGGCTTTGGAAATACAAATACAGGAATACATTTTAGGGAGGGCAGAAATACAAATATAAAAAAACTGATACTGCAATACATTTCCTTTCAAATTTGTGTGAAACGCAAACTGAGATGAAGCTTGAAGTTTTAAGTGGAAGTCTTTGATCACAAAATTCCTTTCCCGTAGACTTGACACTTTGCTTTGGAGGTAGTGGTTTCGGACGACGAGGAGTCTTCAATGGACTCAAAAAAACGTTCCATCAAGGACTGACTGCGGTCCCTTCCCTGACATCTTGTCTTTCTGACGACGGATGCGAAAAGACTTTGACCTCTATATAAATTCTTTGTCACCCTGAATCCCATGAAAACGTCACCACGCCCCTGTGCAATAAGGATGCCCTTGTCAACATTGATCACATGACGCCACGGTGGAGTGAACTGGTATTCTCATTTGTAGGTGTGGTCTTGAACATGAAACTTTACCACGCTGCTGTATGAAAGGACAATACGAACTTTCGTTGTAGGTTACCTCATTGAAGATTGTGCAGGCAGTGCGATTTGGAATTTTTGAGAATAGTGGACCACATGTCTGATCTTCTGTTACGGTTGAAAAAACTATACGGTGGCATCCCTATTGTGAAGGTCCTTCCTTGCCGACCCTCCGCCACCGACGCATGGATTGTAGTCCTCAAAGTTTCACCTAACATCATCCAAACAGAGACCTCGTGAATTGCGACCTGATATTGCCGGCACCGGTGCGAGCTCTTTGAGAAACAGCGCATTCGAGACGAGTCGCAGGTGTACGAAGTCTGGGTCGGCACAGCGAGGCCACGTCTGGCCTCCTTCCTGGTTCGGATCACCAGAGCAGTCGGTCACATTCCCGACAGCTGATGATGTACCCTTGAGCCGCGCAATACGGGCGCGGCCGCAGACGCATTCGAATAAGTGTTGAACTTTACAGCGTGAGTCATCCTACTACTTTAAGTCAACCACCGCCAGGCTCGTGCTGCAACGGACTGTGACTCAGTGACTCAGGACTCAGCTTTGCCGGCTGGGTGTTTTGTGTCCGCTAAGGCAAGAGACACGGTTAGCAGCGGGCATTGGATGCCAGCACACAATGACTCAAGAAATCCCTACCCAAGGACCTGCGGCAAAAGTTGCTCTGACTCCACTCCTGTCACGCCACCTGGTATGAGTTCCCGACTACGCAACGCTTCTCAGAAGAGAGAAAAGGACTCTTAAAAAAATAGTTTGGAGAATCGAAAGGAACCGTGGTCAGCATAGTAACAATGTCCAACATCACTTTGGCCCTAGTGCCCTCAGAAGTAAAAAAAGAAAAGGGCGTTCGGACCTGTATTTTTTTTTTTTTTTGGGGGGGGGGGGGGGTTTAAGAAATGTAACGAAATACATTTCATCCTGATTGTATCGCGATACAAAGAAACATTCCACATGTATTTCGATACAGGAATACAGATACTGGTGAAAAAAAAATGTATCGCGATACAGAAATACAGATCCGAAATGTATTTCTGAAATACTATCACGATACATTTGTATCGCGATACTGCCCAATCCTGCGTGAAACGAGACGCCTGAACTCTTCGTTTGGCATCGGACTTACACTTCGGCACACAGCAGTATGCCTTGGCACAGTGTCAAACCGCGTAAGAAACTTCAATGCTTTATCGAGGGGACAGCATCACGCAGGCTTTGCGTCACGCCAGGTGGCCACGCCGCCGCGTTTGGCCATCTGGCGTGGCTTCGTTGACAGCTCGTCGACTGCCACTGATACACCACGCGAACGCCATGGCCACTCCCACTTCGCCACCTTTGCAGCCGAAGAGACGCCGGGGATCTATGCCCATTTGGCTCTTGGTCTCCTGCAACGTATGACTGTTTTATTGTTTTTTGTCATCCGCTAACTGTATCTGGGCTGTGGCGTGTTTATTCAGGAGCCATATTAAGTTAGTTTCCGGTTACCCTGTCTACCAACCCCTCGTACGCGCGCGTCACCAGCCGTTCATATGCTTTGCGGACGGCCGTTGCGTCGCGCAAATTATACTCTCGCATAAATTTTGCAATTTTCAGTTCTAGTTGACGCCTCTTGGTATTTTAGCATTGCGCAACGATAACAACTTGTAATATGTAGCTGAGAGGCTTCCCGTAGAGTGTTCTGATAAGTGAGCGTATACAAGAATGCCATCGTCACCCGTGTTTTCGAAGAAAATTGTTTGTCAGTCGCTCACTCACCATGGCGCAGGGATCTTGGTTAGTGGGGCTCGTGGGGCCCTCGGAACTTGTCTCGAGGAAAACGGGGACAGCCGGTCCCTGGTCGGCGAGTTGTCCATGGACGAAGAGCGGGCAGTCCCCTGACCGGTTGTCGGTCTCGATGGCGCACGAAGCTGACGGGTCGCTGGTTCCGCCTGAGTCCGGCCGGGTTCGCGGGGCTGCTTGAAAAGTCGCTAGTTGCCGTGGGCCATGAACGCCGCTGAACTGCCTTAGACTGACAGTGCTCATAACTGCCGGAGTCAAGAAACAGCAGCTCCCAAATGGCGCGGAGCACGCTCCTGGCTGGGGATCCTCTTCGCGGGTGGTACTGTGGGGCCGCACTGCGGTAGAATGACCATCTGGTCTTGATTTCTGACCGCTTGTGACGACGGCTCTCACCGCGCCCTTGTGGTGAGGCGGCAATAATTGTCCAATGGCCGTTCTGTCTACCCGTTTCCACGGATACTGTATTTTGGGGATTCCCTTACGAGATGCGATGATCCGGGCGCGAACGTGAGAGAAAGAGGGAGAGTGGGAAAGAGAGAGAGAAGACTTGCAAAAGAGAAAATTCTAAGGTGGGAGTTGCAGCCAGAGGCCGAACGGTCATTGTTAGTGAGGGGGAGGGGGGTAGGGGATAACTGCTGATAGGAGAAAAAATTGTGAAAGGGAGGGAGAGCGAATTAACGTTGAGGTGGCCTTCTATTTAGGTCACCTCTTGCCACTAGCTGGGGGGCTGCCTCTGCGGTCACCGCTTGCCACTAGCTGCCTTCGCGAACGCGTCGTTCGTGAAGACAGCTGGAAATGTCCTCGGTGCATTTTTTTTTTTGCACATCTCGCCACTGACTAGGGTGCTGCCTCTGCGAAAACCCCGGATATTAGTTTTTCGCGGGGGGCTGCGTTTGTTCGTCCCCCTCCTTTTCCATTTCATTGTAGGGTTTGATATCGCAGATATGCAACGGCCCTCCGAATTTTCCATTCTTTTGTAGCGTGAGCTACACTGGCCGAGGTTGAGCAGTTTCGCGTGGCTTTCAAAGATGTGTGCTGCGCAAGTGCGAGGAGCAGTGACGTCACACGGCGCACAGCTGACGCGCCGGAGCCGCCGCCGCCGCGCGCTCCACCGCCACCGCGCCCCAGAGCCGTATATTAGGAGAGTTTGGACAATAGGCGGAGCAAAGGCCGCCGCCAGCGCCGAATATTCCCCCCACGCTTAGAGCGTAAACTAAATTTGTGACACAGCGTCGACCAATCAAGAGACCTCTACTCCATCTCACAAATGTCGACAGTGAAGACAAAGGCCCAGGCGCGTGAGCCTAGCTCAGCGAAACGCTATTGTTTGTACGAGACCTCGTGCATAGTGGGCACTTTCCAAAGCCACGCGCTCGTGCCCATGCCTTTGTCTGCACTGCTAGAACAGCGTCCTGAGACTGGCTGAAAGAAAGCAGTGCAAAGGGTGGGGTGCACGAGCGTCTTGAGACGCGGAGTTCCGCTCGGCACGGCTCAAATTATACTTCGTTTCACTTTACCTGCGAGCGAAGCCAAAGCTAGAAGCGCGAGACCAGCGCTTTTTGCATTTCTCCCCAGCTCGCGCGCTCGAGCAAAGCCTGAACGCACGGAGCTTTCGTGCTCGCGCTTCCAGTTTTGCCTTCGCTCGCACATAAGGTGAAACGAAGTATAGTCGTGGCCCAAATTTAGAGCACGCGACCACCGCTAGGGGCTGTTTCGCGGCCTGTGGTTGGCCCGAGATGCTCGCCTATTCAAACCAATGTATGGCCAAACTCTCTCAATAAACGGCTCTGCCGCGCCCGCCTCGCCGGTCTGCGCATTCCAGAGGAGTGACGTCATAGCCGCGGCAGACGCACAGGCGCCGCCGCGTGTCCAGCTGTGCGCCTCCGTTGCGCAGTAGCCAAGTCTGACGCTGCACCGGAGCCGCTTGATAGCGCCTCTCATTTTGTGCGCATTAGCTCACGCTACGTATATCCTGGCATAGCCGAGCTAAGCCACCGCAATTTTTTTTTCATTCAGCATATACACGAGTGGCGAAAGTACTTCGTGCGCTCGGTACGGCCTCAACCACTTTGATGCCAGTTTTGTCGGCGTCGCTCAGAACATGGTTTCGTGTGAGTTCAAGATCGCCAACTTTGTAGCGGAGTTCTCGGCAAGAGCGGTCCTACTGAGCTTTTTGTTTAGCTCGTGCTACCCCGAGATTGCGACGGGCCTCCGTGAATGCTTTCGTCATCCGGATTTGTAGCGCGCGCGCACGTTCAGTCTGCGTCGACTGCGCATCGTTCCCCCCGACGTTTGCCCTAAGGACGCGGTGCATTGGATTCAAAAAGTTTCTTCCGAATGTGAAAAGACAGGGCTTGGGGTGGGAGGGGGGGGGGGGGGGTTGTCGAACGATTGACAGTGGAACGAGAGTGATTCCAATCTCAGGAATGTGTGCGTCCCAGTCGCGGTGCTTTTCGGCAAATGTAGCCAGCGTGAGTTTGATGCTTCTGTTACATCGCTCCGTGATGTTCGCCTGTGGATGGTACCGTGGTAGGGTCTGTTTTTCTTGTGCTTTATTCTCAGGGTTTTGCAAGCCTCCATAAATACCTGCCCGACAAAGTAGTTCGTCCGATCTGTTAGAAGAGCTTCGGCAAACCCGAAACGGGTGAACACCTCATTGAGCTTTTCAGTGATCGATCGGGCCGTCAGCTTTTGCAGTGGGGAAAATTCTACCCATTTGTTGCAGTGGTTAGTCACTCAACCAAACGATACTGCTGTCCTTTGAGGCTCCTCGGTAAAGGGCCGACCACGTAGCAAGCCGCCAAAGACCATGGCTCTCGGCAGTGGATCTTCTGCATTAGGCTCGGAGGTTTGCCGCCTCTTGATTTGAAGCATTAGGGAGTTTTTGAAAATTGTTTTCGCCGTCCCGCAACGCTCTCCGCAACCCGCTACGATACCCGGAACTCTGCGGTCAAGGCCACGGGCGCGCAGGCGCAGTAGCGGCTTTTAGGGGCGAAGCTCCTTAGGGTCTAGCCTTGTCCGTCCGGCGTCCGTGCTCACAAAAACAAACAAACAAATGTTTGCGCAGTCGACAGGATTCGAACCTGTGCGGGGAGACCCCAATGGATTTCTAGTCCATCGCCTTAACCACTCGGCCACAACTGCCGGACGAGTAGGGGGCCCTGAGAGTAGGGGGCCCTGGAGTCAAGAGCTGGAGATGTCATGAATGAAGCGTTGCTTGTAGCCGCTCAACGTCTATACTGAAGAGGGCGCTGCGGTCAAATGCATATATAATCACGTTAAACTTTGCTTGCATGGCTCTGCATTTCACCGACCATAAAGCAGTAATAATGAAGTCGAAACTCAACCCGGAACTCGGCACTACCTATGAGCAATAAATAAAAAAATCAGCACCATCAGCACTACCTATGAACAATAAAATCAGTATCATCAGCACCACCAGAGCTTCGCCCCAATCAACATCATTCACCACGTGGAGATGCGGTCGTATTTTTTTCGTTGCGGAGGACTTAGAAAAGTGGCGGAATACGTCCCTTGACATGCTTGGCCTGATGGCGTCACAGCATAACTTTGTGTATGTCTTAGAGCTGCTCGCATGTCCGGCCAAGTGCGAGTGATGATAGTAACGCATTACTGCTAGCCTCAGACTTTTTGAAACTACCACCTTGAATACATCATCTGTGTCCTCTCAGATTGAATATTACATCAGCAGGAGCGTGTCGGTGTTCAGCAGAAATTGATCTGGCGTATCAGTACCAGATACATCCCGACGCTCGGCGTTTACTGCAATATACGTTCCGACTTCACGGAGTACGACTTTCTCGAGACTCCGTCAATCACCTTTCGACAAAACGCATCATTCCGGTGAGCTTCCAGTAGCTCACCAGAACACCATCCCCACCGCGCTGGCTGCGTCTGCATGGCTCACGGTTTCGTCCGAGGAAGCCAGTGGGGCTGCCTCCGTTTGGGACAGATTTTTTGGGTTCCGTTTGAGCAAAAAATTAAGCAGTCTACGACGGTTCACGACAGTGCGCCAGCCACCGCGTTTGTGCTGCCTTTCCTGTACCGCAGGACATAGTCGTGTTTCTGCAGTAGCAAGGCCCGTCTCGCTTATCGTCCTGCGGGTTAGCGAAATCTGGCCAGTAATATTAGGCTCTGGTGATCTGTTTCGTCACAGCCTCCTATATACTGACAAAGCCTGGCAGATCGCCACGACAAGCGGCCGCTGAAATGGAAAACGTGGAGCGGCAGACAACGGATGAGAGGAGTGTCACGTGACTGGCGCCCTGTTGCTGCAAGGCGCCGAAACACACTTCTCCCGAGCGAACAAGTGAGTTTCGGGTCCTCGCCGCTGCAAAAGGTGTGCGCTGACGTCCAGGTTTCTTCTGCGGTTCCCCGAGAAATGGTTCTTTGATGCCCTGTGCTACCATATCCTCGCGCTTCATATCTGCAACCGGGCACTCTATGATTCCGTCGTCGAACTGCCAGGCTTTGTGAGTATAGAGCAGGGTGTAAGATAGACAGGTGGGGAAACGGCCCATAGAAGCCTACCGCAGCGCCGTGACCGGATTGTGTACTCGTCTGCTTGCGGGTACCCCCGATTTGCGACAGATGGCGCTGCGGCGAGAAGAAAAAAATCGGAATCGGATTTGCATGGAACTTTATGGGAGAGTGCGCAAAATAAACTGAGAGCACGACAGTCCTCCATTGAAACTCCACGAGAAACCATCTCCGTCAGTTTAGCCGGTCGCCACCGGTCGCCCACCCGGAGTGAGAGTTCGCGGTGCTCCACATAGATGGCGCAACAGAAAAAGAGAAAACCGAGGGGGACACAATCCGGTCGCTCATTTGGCTCTCGTTTCCCCACCTGTCTATCTTACACCCTCGTATAGAGCAGGCTATCGTTTCGGTCATGAACGAAGTTCCGTCGCAATAAATTTGCTAGCCGGCGTCAGCGAGCGGCTAGCAAAAGTAACTGGTCCTAGCACACCCTCGTTTTCTTGGAGCAGGACCGCTCCCAAGCCCTGTTTGCTCGCGTCCGTTTGGATCACAAAAGGCTTCTTCAACTCGGGAAGCTTCAGTTCAGCTGTGTCCGCGAGTGCTTTAGTGGTGCAGCGGAATGCCGACTCCTGCTCGGCCGTTTTTGTCGTGAGGGCAGAAGCGAGCGAGCAGGCGGATCAGAGGAATTTCCGTGGAACGTCATTTTCGGTGAACAATGAAAAAGATGAAAGAAACACCGATCGGTTGTTGTCATTTATTCTTGAAGATTTCTCTCCATGCATGGCTTTGGCGCTTGTCTCATGTGGGATCGGCATGGGCAGCTTGGTCGTCAGTTGTATTCAATTACAAACATTAATAATTTACTTAAAGCGAAGCAAAAATTAGCACTTTATTTGATAAGGAAAGAATATTCTATTAAGATAGCGACGTTAAATGAAAAAAAAGGCAAAGGATTGCTTTACAAACTTTAGTTTTACGTGTTTCACGCAGGCCTTAATAGTGTCTGAAAGAGCCGCTAATTGCGTTGCGTTAGCTCTCGTAACGCTGTAATCTGTAGCGGGTTGCGAACATTCTACTAAAACTTGAGATGGCGGTTCCGCTACGCGACATCTTGGCGACGAGATTGTTTGGTGGCGCCACCTCGCGGGCTCCCTCCTGTAACGGAACGGGTAGGATGGATGCAAGCAGACGACGCGCTATGTCAAAGCACGGAATGGCTATGTTAGTTCGCATCTATGCAGATTAAAAACGGGTAATTTATTAAAGAAATGTGGAGGACGTTTTTGTGAGTAATATTTGAATGAACAACAGCGCCTCGAAGTTGTTTTTTATTATAAAAAGACTACTTTAAAATGTTTAAAAACAAGCCTGGAGCTGCACATATTACAGCTTGCGCGGCGTGCGTCAGGTCTGTTGAATCTGTTCACAGCCTTTCTGATTCTTGTTTTTCGGATCTCTGGAGACTGCTGCACAAAAAGGTTTTGCATTCACCAGAGTAAATGACGCGCTGTCTTCTTAGCTGTGTACGCGCGCAAAATTGTGTTGCAAAGCGGCGCACACTTGTTTCTGCTACATTAATCCTGCCGGTACCGACGCTTCCATTCAAGTGCGACTCGACATTCGCTGACGAGATAATGCTTGTCAGCAACTGATGCTTAGCTCCTACCGCATCGAATACGTGGCAACGGAGTTTATTACATCGCGACTTCTGATCGAAAAAAAAAAAAGCTAAAAGTTTTCATAAATTCTTATGTTGTCGGACATGGTCCGGCAAATTCAGGCGATCGATTAATTTGTTCTTTACAATTTTTACTAGGAATTGCTTACAATTTTAAAATCACTCGCTCAGAGGTGCATCACGTATTATGCGCACTTGGGTCCGAAAAATTAAACATACAAACGGTAGTAATTCATAGTAGGTGTATACCTCATTTTTTGGGACGCTGAAGTGTCACCGACTTACTGAATTGAAGACTTCGATCCCGAGGGGGTCTCACTTTTGGCTTAACCAGAACCCAACCACCGCTTCTTTCTTCCGGTCATTTTGAGGAAATGTTTGTTTACTAGTTATCGAACACTCTCATCGAAAAGGGACACTCGGGGATGCTATCTCATTTTCCATCGAGCTCAAATAAACGCCATATGGATTGCCTTCTCAACATTGGTACATACACCTTTTCTAGTATGTCTCTTTTATTCCGACATGACGGTACCGCCAACACATGCCGAGTTAGAACAGTTTTTGGGACCTACTGAATGCCGGTCCGCTCTTTCTCTGCCGAGCGTCACGTCAATGTCGAGCGTCGATTGTCTAGTTGCCCAGCGGTTCATAAAATTGAATCTAAAAGATCGCCCCGAAGCGGTTGCCAAGAACGCGGTGCCAGTGGGATTGAGCTCCCAGTGTGAACAGGTATGTACGTGGCTCTTACTGACACTCTTGTAGTTCAAGCGTATCTTCCTAGATGTCCATTCTCTCCCGCATCCACGAAGTTACAGAAAACGCCGCGGTGAATGGACCTTTTTTCACATACCGACGGCACCAGGCGGTGGCTGCACGAAACTAAAAATCGAGGAAGTGACCTACCTGCGCTACCATACGATAATGGGAGCTACGCTACCAGTTTCTTCGCTCTCCGAGCGAGCGGCGCGTGCCCAACGCGACTCTAAAGAGGGGGATCTGTGGCGTCCACCCCAAACGTCATGTTTTTCTTTCCGTCCACTTTCTTTTTTTGTGTAACACAATTGTATATATGTTGCAATGACGTGTTCCTACTCGCTGATCCACAGCCCTCCTTCCGAATTTCCCTCGATTTCTAGTACCGACTTCCGCCGCTTGGCATCGAGTGCTCGCGCGTGCGCAGAACGCTTCTCGGAAAAGGTCCATTGTTCACATGTGAGACGCTTTGCAGAGCCGCGCGGACCGTCTCCTTTTAGCAACGATGGTAGTTGTGTTGACTTCATAGTGATCGAGTTCGTCGACCAAAGCGGCCTATCCCGCCATCGGGAGAGGTGCATTCGGGCCGGTTTAAATCAACCTTTCGTAGCGTCGACATTACTTCGCACGGACAGAACACGAAACAAGCGTTGCCGGAAGACCACCTAAAACTGAAACCAATACATAGCTTGCACGTGACGCCAGTCCGCCCCTCTTTGTGCAAGCTACCCGCTCACGCTCCCTTTCTTCCGTTATGTCTGGTCAAGTGACGTCAGTGCAAGATCTATATGGTGGTCTACTCTGCTGTGACTTTCTTCACCAAAGTGCCTCAGTACTACGTTCAGGCCTAAGAAATCCCTATATGTGAGCGCAGTGGCGTCACCAGGGGGGGGGGGGTCGGACCGCCCCGGGTGCAGCGCTCCGGGGGGTGTTGCGGCGGGACACGAGAGGGGGGGGGGGGGGGGGGGGTGTCGCGGTGGGTATAGTATAGGGGTCTTAGCGGCGGGAGACGAGTGGAGGGGAGGGGGGGGGGGGTGTCGCTGGGGTTCACCGCCCCGGGTGCCGCTGACCCTAGTGACGCCACTGCGTGAGCGTACGTCCCATTATCCGTTGCTCTTACATGATGTGGTCACGCCATTCCATCGAAGCTTCACAGGGACACTCTAAGAAAAGCCCGTGCGTCAACTTTCCCCGAATAATACTTAGAGAGCCAATCACCGCAACTTGCGGAGGCAGCTCAGCGAATGGCGATGCCGAAACATATGTTTAGACCAAAAAACGCAGTCTGAGTTGTCACATTAAGCAATGCAGAACGTCACGCTTGCATTGCTTAATGTCAAAACTCAGACTGCGTTTTTTGGTTTAAACGTATGTTTCGGCATCGTCATTCACGGAGCTGCCTCCGTAAGTTGCTGTGATTGACTCTCCGAGTGTTGTGTGGGAAAGTAGACGCACGGGTGTTTTTAAGAGTGCATCCCCCAGGTGATTTTTGGTTATGGTTTAATTCAGTTTTAAAATATGTTTTCTGCGAAATATTGGCATTTGTGAAGTCCTATTTTAACCCGCTTTATGTTGAAGCACAGAGATGAGCTTTGAAATTTGGTTTCCGTGCTCCTTTAACCGCTAACACGTTTGCCCGAAGAACAACCAAGTCCGAGATAACGGCGCTGCTTCAATTGACAGGATCAACACTCGCAGTCCGCACTGCCGCAGTAGGCAGTCACGGAAGGGGAAGGGGAAGGGTCACGACAAGAAAGCAGGGCTCCGTCAAGCAGAGCCTCCCCCAGCGAGAGTCGCCCTCGGGGGTGGTCGGAAGTAGGTTTGCTCCCCGGAGGGGCGGACCAACACCTTTTAGATAAGAAAGCCTAAGTGCTGAATTTTGCTGCGTCACTAAAAAAGACAGGCCACAGATTGGAGACGAGAGCTGATCAGCGATCGGTTGTAACTTGCGTCCAATCAGTGAGAAAACGACTCCATGCTGAATGCTGACGCCGTAGTCGTGTACAATCTGTGGCCTGCCTTCTTTAGTGACGCAGGAAATTCAACCATTTTTATCTAGGAGATGTTGGGCGGACACGTCCAAGTAGGAATGATCCTAGGGTCCTACGCAAGAGCTCTAGACTACTACACTTCGTTCACCCCTAAGCTGAAACTGCGATGGAAGCTGCGTCCTCGTTGGACTAATCATACACCTCTCTTTTGCCATGTTATCACTCTTCAACCCCATACCCACGCGCAAAGAGCCGGGTCGGGTCATAAGAGGGAGGCGTCTGATTGGTCCAGAAATTCGCAGCGTATGCGATATACGAACAGTCCCCAATGAAATTAGACATTCCGCGGTGCCTTCGTGCAACGCTGTTCCGGGGCGGAACACTGGAATTACTATTTTAAAGGAATGATGAACCGATATTTGGATTACAGAAAACAATGCAGGGGCTGTAGGCGGGACACTACGATCCCTACAACACTATTCGTAAGGCGATATCTCGAATAGACGGCCGTATTTTTGGAAAAAAGATCGAGATTGAATGAGGCCGACGACGCGCGTGACGTCAACATATCTCATTTCCTTCTCTCTTCGCCTCGCCCCCCCCCCCCCCCCCCCCCCCAAGGCGGCGAGGCAGAGAAGACTCACCGCCTTGGCTCGACTCTTTTCAACTCTTTTCGGAAAAACAAGACGTCAACATATCTGTCAAATGCGCCTCCTTTTTTTTGAAAAATACGGGTATCCGTTCGAGATATTGCTGTATGAGTGATGTTTTGGTGTTCGTAGCATCCCGTTGCACGCTTTTGCCGCCGTGTTTTGTGGAATACACATTTCAGTTCTGCATCCCTTTAACGCGTTCACGTTTTTTACTTAAAACTGCTTCACGCAGGAACACGTCGACCAGAACCGTCTCCGCGCCGCCGCCGTCCCGGTTCCTCTGATTCTTCGTTCTTACGCGGGAGGGCGAGTGGCGGGCTGGAGTTCCGATTAGTAGGTGACAGGTCAAGAAGGAAGTGGAAACTGCTCCCACCTTTTTCCAGTTTAGCAGAGCTAACGCTGGAGGGGAGGCGACCTCCTCTCTAGCGTTCTCTCTGCTAAAGGAGAAAGAGGGAAGATGAGCTTCCTCTTCCTTCTTGACCTGTCACCCGACTATAGATAGGAATGCGGGGAACAACGCTGTTTCCACAACTGCCAGATGTCTAAAATCTAAAGTAACACCCGACATGACTTTTGCGGATTCCTAGGCTTTTGCTATGTGCTTTATGTCGAGAAACTCAGAGTAACAATGGTATATCCGCTCAAGTAGACATCCAATGTGAAAAGTGAGAAACAACATAAAAGCGAATCTCACACTCGAAAGTAAACATATTCGGCAGAAATCTGCCTGGTTGGGTGAGAATTAAAATCAGAAAATGTAGCTCAAACCAAAACTCGAAAGGAAACCCGACGTTTTGAAGCCTACTCGGCTTCTTCTTTAAGGGTGACTGAAATCACGCGGAACAGCTCCAGCTCCGAACTTCTTTATTTTCAGAAAAGAAAAAGAAAAAAAAAATTAAAAAAGGAGAAAGTAGACAATTAAAAAAAAAATGTAAAACATTTGAGTTATTGAGACGGTCGTCTCTTCAGCTTTCTCGTCAGGTCACGGACGCCATCTGCGTACACAGAAGGCAAAGCGCCCAGAGACCTGTTTCGACTTCCTGGCGTATGCTGGATTTGCCACGAGTTCAAGAAAAGTCTTAGAACATCGGAAATTGGGCTCTGTGCGCGCTCGTGAAGCCCACGTGCGCGTTCGCGAAGTCAATGCGATGGTCTAGGGCAGTGGTTCTCAAGCATTGATGATTCGCGGACCCCTTGTGAATCGGCGGATATGACGGAGGACCCTGTTCATGGTGAGGGAAGGAAAAGTTATGGTTTAATTACAACAATGATTCAATAAATGAATATAACTAGGGGCTAGTGTGAAGTAGACTTATCTTAGTGACATATACACGAGAAAACTCACTCGAAAATTGGAGCGTTTCTTGTCAAGCTGAGTCAAAACAACTTTTATTGCTGGACTTGACTGATCAGGCTGGACTTCGCGGACGCCTAGATTACCTTCGCGGACCCCAAAGGGTCCGCGGACCCCCATTTGAGCACCACTGGTCTAGGGTATCGCAATGCTCGGCGACGGCGCTGCGCTCACCGTCAAACTTCCGCACGTCGTTCTTGTGTCGGCGGCAGTGTTGGACAAAATACTCGATAAAAGTATTTAAGTTAAGTTACTAAATACCTGCTTCATAAAGTATTTAAAATACTACTTAAGTTACTTTCACAGTAAAGTATCTTGAGTAGAGTACAAATACTTAGAAATGTATTTCAGTTACTTTTGAAGATACTTCCGCATTGCTTACTTTGTATCGACGTCATTGACAACGACAATTATGCAGTTACGCAAATCTGGGTTACCAGAATGGTTTATTAGCACGCAACAACACAAAACGGGGGAAAAAAAGTATCGTAGGGCTATTTTATGCAGTCCGACTATAAAGAGCAAAATATTGTCACGAATGATAAATGATGAGGCGGCGAATAACTAAAGAAACTAAACGTTTAAGGGGGCGAACTTGTTCCCAAAACAAAATAGAGAAAGGCTAGCGTTGCAGGGGTAACCGGACAAAAGCTCACCGGACAAAAGCTCACCGGACAGAAGCTCACCGGACAAAAGCTCACCGGACAAAAGCTCACCCGTTTTTTGACAGACCCGGACAAAAGCTCACCCATTTTTTGACAGACACAACAAAAGCTCACCTCGATTTCTTTTTTTTTTTTTTTGCTACCCGGGCGAAACACGGGCTGAAATAAAGTGCGGACGCGATGTACATTGGACCATTTTTAGGAGAATTTGTACCCATCCACCATTGAGTTGCAAATTTTTAAAAATACTTTGAAAGAACGGGAGTTGGGCCTTTTGGAAAAGTACAAGACAGATGACCAATCAAGAAATCTGTGCGGGATTTTAGACAGGCACGCGTTTCTTCCATCACAGCTTGTTCCACAAGAACTAACCACCAGGGAAAGGTCTACCGGTGACATCGGCTACCTGCTGGACTATTTTGATTGCACGTATGTCAACGGCCGCTTCCGTTATGCTTCTGTTCCATCTGCGGCGGCACCCAGAGCGAATTCTTCCCTTCGCCTGACTCTGCGCCGACGACGACCGGAGTTTCCCCCGTTACGGTGGAATATGTACGACGCCACTCTTCAAGATAAAGACCGGATGAAAAACACCTGTGAAGGATGGAGTACCGGGTTCCAGAAGCTCGTCGGCCACTGCCCATCCAAGCGTCTTGAGGCTGATTGAATGGGATACGGCCCATTTGTCACATGTCGATTCGTCATAGGACGACTGGTAACAGGCCCGTTCGTCACAGCGGAACATTCGTCATAGGATGATTCGTCACGCTGGAAATTCGTCACACAATGACCCCAAGATCGTTAACGTTTTTTTTTTATTTGTTCCCGTTCGACTGCACAGCGGGAACAAAAGCATGTCCCAATGACCCCAAGATAAGGCAACATGCAGCCTTTAGCCTGCATGTTGTCTTATCTGGGTCACCGTACTAACAAAAGAACTTCGAGAACATAAAGTTCACAAAAGGATAAAGCCCACTGAACCCGATTCTTTCTTTTTTTTTTTTTTTTGTGGCCCGCTCCAGGGTTTACCATGCCGGTTGCTCCCGGATTATAACAGACGGACTTCTTTTGCTTTTCATTTCACTCTCGATTTCTAAATGAAGATAGTTACTACTAAGAAAGGTGGCGATATGCTTCTTTACGAAGGACATTCCTACACTTGCAGTCAGGTTAACGAAACTACGTTGTATTAGGCCTGCCGGCGAAGAGGAGTTTGTAGAACTAAAATAGTCACCGATCACGCCAAGACTCGCGTAATCTCTTATTCCAGTGACCATACGCATGCCGGTGACCCCACCGAGATAAACGTGCTTCGGGTTCGTCATCAGACGAAAGAAAAGGATGGTATGTACCAAAATCTGTTCCTGCTCTTATATTCACAAAACAAGTTCACTAACGTCCTTCTTTATTCCAATGGAAGGCCGTCTAGCACCGCACCAAATACTTCTGGATGCGGCTGCCTGTGTCAGTGACGACACTGCATCGTAGATTCCCGCACCGTCAACAGTTCGGCGCACAATCCTCAAGCAAAGGCAGCGGGCGAATTTCGAGTACAGCGTACCATCTTGCAGAGCCGACATACAAAAGCCCACAGAGTTTAAGGTAAAGTGTATTGCAGCGCAAAATCACAGTGCGCGACATAATATGATAATAATGACTGTTTTACCTACATGCAGACCACAGCCGAAGGAGATTCCTTTCCCCTCCACGACAGCGGAGAAGGCGACAGCGAAAGAATCCTGATCTTTGCTACCGAGAGCAACTTGAGCTGTCTGGCTCAGGCTATTACGTGGTTCGCGGACGGGACCTTTAAAGTCACCCCGGCACAGTTTTATCAACTGTGCACGGTGCATGCCACAGTCAATGGCGTGGTAGTGCCAATGGGTTACGGCTTGCTGCCCACCAAATCTGGAGCTACCTACAGAAGGTAAGCATTCAAGAGCTCTGATAAACGAATGAACGAAACGCTCGGTGGCCCTATTATTGGATATGTTTTCAAACACTTCAAAAATATGTTCGCTCTTTTTCAGGTTTTTCGACGTCGTGCTGAGTCACATAGGGGCCAACTGCCTTGAGGTGGCTTACACGGACTTCGAGATAGCGGCCATCAACGTGATACATGCCATGATTCCCTGCGCTAGGATACAGGGGTGTTTTTTTCACTTATCCCAGTCGGTGTCCAGGAAGGTGTGCTCCAGTGGTCTCCAGAGTCGCTGCAATTTAAATGAAGAGTTTACTGTTCTGGTATGCGGCATTCTATTTATATGACTTATTGTCTTCAGTTAAGCCAATTGGTTACTTTATTTCTTGTGGATTTTCAGATGAGAATGCTTCCAGCATTGGCCTTTTTGCCGATCACCGACATTCCCGAGGCCTTCCAGGACCTTCTCGAGGTTTTCCCTACCGATGCCTCACTCGTGGCGGACTACTTCGAGGACGTGTATATCGGGAGGCCCCGTCGAAACGGCTTGTCGTCGGCCACCTTCCCTCCTCTGGTTTGGTCAGTCAGAGAATCAACACTAGCAGAAATGCCAAGGACGAACAACAGCATCAAAGCGTGGCACCGGGGACTGGAGGTAAGAACTGGCCTAATCCTCTGAGAACTTCGAAGTTTTCTGTAGCACATTTGTTTTATTTGGGGCTCAAAATTTCATTACGGTGCCCACTCAAAAAGCTTTCTCCACGAGTGTGTGTGTGTTCTTTTTTCGTTTTATGCCAGAGCAACGTGGGCTGCAGCTCTCCCAATATATGGGCGTTCCTGGGCTGCATCAAGAGAGAGCAGTCCTTGACAGAGATGAAGCTGGCTCAAGCAGAGGGCGGCACGACATCTTCGAGGGTGTCGAAGAAGCACGCCGACTGCAACCGGCGTCTTCAGATCATTGTGAGCCGCTACGATGGTCGCAATTGTCTTAAACCCTTAAGGGCGGCAGCTCGAAATATCGCTTTTTAATTTGTTTTTATTTCGCTCAATAAACCTGATGTTCTCTAAGTACAACGATGACTTGTTTGTATGTTTCCTCTCTTCAGTAAAAATGAAATATAACGTACTAACCTTTAGTGCATGCAAAGCATAATGAATGTACGTTGTGCAAATTCGAATATTCGATTCGCACAGTGACAAACTTTCCTAGTGACAAATTCCCCTATGACGAATGATCCGCTGTGACGAACGGGCCTATTACCAGTGGGCCTATGACGAATGCGCACATGACAAACGGGCCTACACCCGATTGAATGCCTACAGCAAAATCAGGCGCTCGTTGCCACGGCATTGACACAACCCCGGAGAAATGAGCCCACAGTAAAGCGGGTGCGAAAAACCACTCTGCGCCTGCAGAATCGTTTTAGAAATATTTGCGAGGGCTTGCATGTACATCGAGATCTACCAAGACTGCTGGAGCTAGTAGGGGACTGCATTCGCTCCGAACCAATCGATAAATAAACTTGTTTGTATTAAAATCAACAAACCATGCGCCTGTCAGATTTAATTTATTGTTGCCTTTTTGTGTCGCACGCATGCACCTAAGTTGTCCGCACTCGTGTTAAGACCAACATAAAATTTTCTCGTGGTGAGCTTTTGTCCGGGTCTGTGAAAAAATGGGTGAGCTTTTGTCCGGGTCTGTGAAAAAATGGGTGAGCTTTTGTCCGGTGAGCTTTTGTCCGGTGAGCTTCCGTCCGGTGAGCTTTTGTCCGCGATTCGTTGCAGGCGTCGATGTCGGCGAAACAGCAAGATCGACCGCTGGGATGAGACTGACTCTGGACCGCCACTCGGAGCACCTTTTTTACGCGCGTGGGTTTCTGGAACATTCGGCGTAGAAAGTTCGGCGCGTAGAACACTCGTAACTCGACCAGATGACAAAATTCTCGAACTTACCAGAATGTCAAGTTGAAGGAATAAATAAAAGAGAAGTCGGCTTTCCGGTATCGAACCCGGAGCCTCCGCGCGAGAGCCAAGCGCGGTAACCATTCGGCCATGCGCTCGCTGGGCAACGCGCGTGGCAATATCACTGATAGATGTTACAAAACATTTCTGGGACAACAAGAAAGAGGTCGCTTTAACTATTGGGGAGGAGATTAGACCGTGGTGCCCCAAGTGGTTAACTTTAGAACTAGATGGATGGGGACAACAAATACAATGGCTCAGCGCTCGGCTGACTTAACCGAACGCGGCGTCAGCGTTCGGCTGGAGTTCGTGTTCTCCGGTGAGTGGAAAGAGGGGCTCTTTTGTTACCACTCCGGCCTGCATGAACAATGCAGCATGCACAGTGCCCAGCTCAGCACAAAAGCCCAAGTGGGTCAAGTTCGCATCCCCTGATGACTGCTTTCCGGGGAGATCCGGCATCACTAATTGTTTGTATTTTTTCATTACTGCGCCTTGCACTCTATTAAAAAAGATGACACGAACATGCCCACAAGGCCTATGGGCATGTGCAGAGGCCTTGTGTTGGGTAAACACCGAGGTGTGGGAGTGACGAACGGGTCAGAGCGCTTCGCCAATAGTGACATCGCTGAATATCACATCCTGCGGCGCACCTTAGACGCATCGTTTAACTACAATTCATATTCCCTATACGGGGAGTTCACTATAAACGAACTTGGGACACGGATATGAGTGAATGAATAACAAAGAGAACCCATATAATAGCCATGGCAGTGGTCGCACCTTATTCAAGTAGGTTGCGTTCAGAAAAGCACTCAACGTCGGGGGACACTTTGTTGGCATTTTGAGATTTATCCAGCTCCTATTATAGTTCGTTTCCTGTACTGTTCTCTGCTTATAAATGTTCGCTTACAGACAGTGTTCGCGAGAGCAATAAGTGCCAGACTGACAACACAAAGAAAAGAAAAAAAAAACCTCGACGTTTTGCCTTAGCAGGGTCAAATATACAAAATGCGAAACAAAAATGTCTACTTTTTTGTGTGTGTCCACTTCTCATTTTCTTCCATTTGTTATTTTCTTGACACTCAAGTCTGCATTGTTCTCGTTGGTCGTTTCCCGCTCTGCTTACGCCTCAGGGTCAGGGTTGCATCTTTACTTCCGTAAAACCACACCTTTTGTTTGAGGATTTGTTTGGGAGAAACTTTATACAAACAAAAGGCGCCTTTGGGAAGGCGAGGGGAGAACCTTCATTGTACGAACTTTGGGCTGAAAGATGAGTCACAGTTGGCAAAAAAGCGATATTTTCACGAGCTCAGTTAAAGTCACCGTAGCTAATCGGAGCTAGCAACAGGATTCGGTTGCTCGAAAGAATGTTCACGTTTGCTCGTGCCACGCCCACGCCACTTCCTACCGAAAAACTCGGAAAATGGCGGAATGTGAAAAATGTATTTAAGATAATGAGTACAAGATACTCAGAATTGTAATTAAAATAGAGTATTAAATACTCTCCGTCAAAGGTATTTGCAAGATACTAAGATACTCCAAAAAGTATTTAAGATACATTATCTTGAGTAGAGTATTTGAGATAGGCACAAGTCTGGTCGGCGGATTCGCACGGGAAAGTTCTTCGTCTCGCCGAAGTAGGTGGCGGGGCATTCTGCCCATGGAATAATGTAAACTACGCCCTGTGGCTCTTTCTTTTGGTAGACGATATTTCGGTCTTGGAATGAACCTTCCCAGTGTGGACGTGGGCTTGTGGGCCATCAGAATACCTTCCTTTCCCAGTACTCGTGCTAGCGCTTCGCTGGTTCCCTTTACGTAGGGAACGCTGATGCGCGCGACTTCTTGGGGCTGTCTTTTTTCTTGTGGCATCTGGTTTTGTCTGGCGAGAACTTGGCGTCGGGCGATCTCACACTCTTAAGATCTGACAGTCTCCCACTCTTTTTTTTTTTTGTTCCTCTGTGTGTGCATGGAATCGCGTTCATAGGGCTCAGAATTTGTATTTTATAGATTTCATCATCCCACCTGCGTTCGAACTTTATATTAATGGGGTTCGTCTAGTAAGGCCGAATTTAGTTAAGAAAATTACTTTTAAACCTTCTACCGAAAAAAAAAACACACAAAAAGACAACTAAAGCGCCGTTGTACAAACGTTTGAATCAACGAGGAAAAACGCCCACTTAATCCAATGACAGCACACAATAGCCTCCTAAATTCTATTATAACGCCGTACATGCAAATCAAAATACAATTCGAACTAATTTTGAATAAACACGATCGAGACGCTTGCTGTTATTAAACAATGCAAGCTGGCAATCAAGTACCATAAAACCGCACATGCAGAAGTAAAGTTAAACGTCACCCAGCTATTTTATTCTTATTATTATTATTATTTGTTTGCATCAAAAACTGTCACCGCACTCTCATTGCGGAAAATGTAAAAATGAAAAAAAAGTACACGTGTCTACTGTTTAGTAATACAATTTTGAATCCATGTTCGGGGCAAATAGTGGAAGTTCGTAGAATGTGGATGATACAGATGTAATTTCTTCTTACTAATTTCCTCGGTGGTAAGTGACTGTTGGGAGGAAGTAGACGTGTCGGAGGTATTCTATATTTACAAGGTCTTCAGGAAGTTCGTTCTACTTCCCAACAATGCGTGGAAGGTAGCTGTACGCAGGGACTCAAACCGAAAAAAATCACGTTTCGGTTACGGTTATGGTTACCGCTTCCTGTTGATAACGGTTTCGTTTTGGTTTTTTATGGTTTTAATTTTTATGGTTTCGGTTACCGGTTACACGTCCATAAAAACCGGTTTATTTTGTTTTTTTCAATAAGTTGTTTAATTGAAATGCTAGACAGCCGTTTTATAATAAACGGTTTAAACTATCCCAGATATCCAACAACGTTAAATTTAAGAAAAACAACTTAGAAACGTATTAATACTTCAAAATGGTCAAAAAAGTTGCACGCGTTTCTAGCTCCAACGCTTATTCACTACATGTACTTATATTATATAGTTGGATTCCCGAGCATACATGTTACTTCCGCTACTCGGGGATCATCGCATTCTATATAATAAAAATGAAAATAAACATCCCTACTTTTGTTGTTCGGCAGCGTTTGACACAGATTCAGACCAAAGTCCTCTTTCACCCAATTGACTTCCCATTCTTCGGCGTGTTTGGTCGACTTTGCCGCACTGCCCACCGCTCCACCTTCTGCCGCGCTATCCGACAGCGCATGGGCAGATGCCTCCGGAGTCGGTTTTGGAGTACTTGTAGGGAACTGTGCGCAGGCAATCATGTCCCCTCTGCCGAGGCCAATATACCTCTGGGAAGGACTCGCCGTGTTCTGGTGCGCGTGCATTGGCGTGAAAAGGACTCGTCTACACACGGAGAATACAGGTTTGGCTCTAGTGCTGCACCGCGGCCATGGACGAGCTTTGCCTTGGGCTATTGTCAGTGCCGTCTCTCTTCTTTTTTTAATAAAACTATGTCAATAAAATGGGAACCGTCGCTCATGAGCGCCGCCGACCTGCCGTAGCGCGCTTGACACGCGATTGCAACCCGGCGGGCCATCGAGTCCTCCCGCACTCGGCGCGAGACGTCTTTTCCTTCTCGTTCTGAGGGCGGCGGAAGGACCGAGGAAACATCCGAAGGGTTTCCCGAGGTTCTTCAATAAATGTGAATAAATAAATAAAGAAATAAAAATAGCAATGGTAATAGCCAAGGCAAGGCTCATCAATGGCCGCGGCGCAGCGCGAGAGCCAAAGCTCTGTTCTCCGTGTGTGGAAGAGTCCCTTTCTCGGAAATACACGCGCACCACAACACGGCGAGTCCTTCCCGGAGGTATATTGGCCTCGGCAAAGAGGCGATGATTGCCTGCGCACAGTCCCCAACAACTACGCCGTAACCTGGCTTCCCTTTCTTCTGCGTGTTTAGCCGACTTTGCCGCACTGCCAACCGCTCTCCCTTTACCCCGCTACCCAGCAGCGCATGGGCTGTTGGGTAGCGGGATATCTGTATCCAAGCCTCCGGAGTTGAGTAAAAGAGGAATTTTGTCTGAACCTTTGTCAAACAGGGAACGAAGAAGAAAAAAAACCTAGAGCCATAGAGAGAAAAGTAAAATGCCAAGTAGCCCGCCGCCCCCTGGAGCGCCTTGAGGGAAAGCGGCCGGGCGCTCCAGCGAGCGAAGGGCACGAGGAATGACTCGGAGCCGTTCCGGCGTGTGCGAAATGGTGTCATCGGCTGTGTCAAGCCTGAACCCGAGAAAACCTATGTGTCGCGGGGCTCTGTTCGTGTTGCTTAGGATTAAGCGAAATCCCGACCTCAGCAAGTCCTCCACGAGGAGGCGCATTGTAGACGCCAACTTGTCTGTGTCGGGATGCACGCACTAGAAGTTTTCTATGTGAGACCAAGCCCAGGGTCGACGCGCGCGCAATTCCCTGGCAGTGGCTGTTGCCAAGAGCTGCATGTAAAACTGCGCAAGGCGTATCACGAAGGGCATACGGTAAAAACGGCAGTAACGGCGGCTTACTCTAAATGTGGTCAGGCTACGGGAGGAGGGATGAAGCGTGATATGGTAAAAGGCCTCGGCAAGGTCGAGCTTCATCATATACGCTTGGGGCGGGAGTGGGCTTACTTTGATGGCCTGGGATAGCGGAGCAAGACGGAACTGAGGTGCCTGAAGGTAAAGAGTAAGTGCTGCGCAGTCTAAAACAAAGCGGGACTCGGTGGTTGACTTGGATAAGAGGAAGACGGGGTTGAGGTACGGACCACGTGAGGAGTGTTCGATGATGCCGCCAGCATGTTGGTTACGGCGGCATCGATCATGGGGACCTGGTCAGGGAGAGGGGGGCGGGCCGTGAAGCAAGAAGACTTCGTGCTTCACGGGCGGCCCGTGAAATCTATATGTCTCACTAAATGCTGCCCAGTCGCCCTGAGGTGCCTGCTGGGTCGAGTGGACTGGCGGCGGAGGTCCCGTCGCTTTTGATTTGTAGTACCCAGGTTCGACTCGGAGTCTTCGATGTCGCTTTGCTTGTGTAGTGTATTCCTTTGTGTTGGTGTGGTATTCCTCCTCGCCATCGTAGGTGTTGAAGGAGTCGTCATCGGTGTGGGGCTTGATGACACTGTCGGTCCTGCTGAGCCACTCCAGGATTCGCTCGGCGGCGGTGGTCGTCGAGTCCGGGTCCAATGGGTCATTTTCTTCGGTTAAAGATCGAGCACGGGCAAGGTCGGCCGAGACGCCAGCCTCGCAGAATGCATGGGCGAGAACGTCCTCGACCGGGAAAACGTCTAGGAGCGTCGAGGAGACGACCGTGCCGTCGATGACGGCAGTGGGGGGTTTCGAAGACGCAGGGTAGCTGCCGGACTCTCTTAGCATTAGAGGGCCTCTTGGACTTGGTGCCTGTGTGGTAGCTGGTGTTCGCGGGGGCACGAGACGTGAGGCGTCCTCGTCAAGGCTGGTTGGGTAGCTGGTCGGGGAGCTCTCTGAAAACATCGGACTCGAGCCTGGACGTCTGAGATGAAGTAGCCGCCCTCCAGTTCCCTCTGCGATGACGTGGAAGAGTTCCAATCTATCGAAAATAAGGCGCTGGTGTTCGGGGAGCATGGCATACCCCAGTAGAATCGATAGGGGTGTAGATGCCGGATCTTTGGAAATATTTCGTGGACAAACTTCTGGTGTTCTGGGCGAGGTTGCGCAGAATGTCGTAGGCCTGACGAACCCTTGCTCCGGGAAGGGGGGGGGGGGGTGGGGGGGGGGGGGGGGGCTCCATCGGAGGTAGTCGGATCGCGTTGGTGGCTCTGGTAGAAATTATTCTTGTACAAGCCATACCTCCGGCAGAAGTAAGGGGAGGGCTCCGGCGATGCTGGATGCGATCTCCTGGCGCGTCAGTGGATGTTCGAGCTCATCGTGCTGACGTTCGAATAGCTCGTGTTCAGAGTTCTGCGACAGAGACTGCTGAGACGGCTGGCCGTGTGGGGCGAGACCAGCCTTGGCATCGACGATTGGAAGCAGGGCAGCTCCCAAGGCTGAGGCGAACGAAGGAGGCAGAAATGGCATCCGCTGTCTGTTGGACGAGGACGGCTCCGTCATCGGCGGCCAAGTGCGTTTGCGTTCGAAGACGAGTCATCCTTCTCCATCGCTTTTTCTCTTTTCATGATGAGGTGCGTGGCAATGCCGGCGGCTGCCACTCGGTTCGAAAAAGGGTCTCGGCACGAGGAGGAAAAGAAAAAAAAAACTCGGAAACCCTTTGGACGTTTCCTCGTTCCTTCCGCCGCTCTCAGCCCGAGCATATATATGGGTGGTTTCATCTCAAATCGGACAGGCTAAAAGAATATATGTTTTAATTTTGACGAAACAAAATATATGTTTTGGGGGCATTTCTGAAATGAAGGAGGGTGCAAACGGCATGTTGATCAGATTTTTTGTTTTCGAGTTACGAAGCATGCCGCAGTGGCAGAAACTAGTATTTTTGCCTTCCGTCGTAGTTTCGCGTGTTTGACACCCTCTGCTGCCGCTACTGTTTTTCCTACATTATTTTAACTTTCTCTCTTCGTATAATAGGTACTATAAATATACCTAGATTTATTCTAATAGTTTTAGAATTTTCAGTTTTTTTATAAAAGATGTCAAACTCGTCGTTCAGGACGATTTTTGATCAATTCGGACAGGTCCTTACTTTGTCTGTACTGAAAGGAAATTGTTTTTTTAGCTCTATAGAAAGCCCAAAGCAAGCCCATTATAGGTATAATAATACCAGTATCATATGCCGACTAGCCGCTCTGCCACCTTCACGTAAACGTTGTGAGAAATAACAAATGTTGATTGTTTGAAATCGGTTTTGTCAAAAATCCTAGTTTTGTAAATGTTTATATTTTTAATACTTTTAGATATAATAGTCGACTACAAGAGAAAACAATCTATACTAGAAATGTAATATTTTTGTTTTATGTCCTCTATTTGAGTCGCAATCGTGTGAAATATGTGCTCATTTGACTAAAATACAGCAACCTTACTGGCATTGTATTGTGCACCTCTACGATTTCGAAAATATATATATATATATATTTTTTGTATTTGAAAAAGACCCTTTCGCAAGACTGCTTCTTTCTAGAACGTTAAGTCTGTCTGAAAAGGAATGACGCACTGCTGGCTAAGCTAGGACTCGAGCACAAAGACGTACGGGAGCGTGCCTTGTAGGAGTGCTGTGACAAGTTAATAAAAAAAAAAAAAATTTGGATGCCATGGCATTTTTTAGCAAGTTTCATCAGTGGACAAAAAAATACATTCTCCACTTGTTCATCTGACACGCCCAGCGAAAAGCCATATGGCTCCAGAAAGCGCATGTGAAATCACGTTCTGTCATCTTGCACTTCGATTTTGCTGGAAGCTGGAGTCTCGTGATCCAACGCGCGGTGCAAGGACATCACTAGAAGAGCAAGATGGTTTCCATCTTTACCTGCATGGCTATGACCGAACAGGGAAGTTTAGTCTTCGGCGTAGTGAGCGACGCCATTCTCCACGACTTGTCCCACGCGTTCTTTACGCCCAACGCTGTCGATGGCCGGCTGGAGAAAGTATTGCCTATTTTCACGCAACTCTTTTATAATTCAGACGGTGCCCTCCAAAAACGGGCACCAGGTATACGAATTAATGAAAAAGAATGTCGTCTCCAAGTGGATATTCTCCGTATCAGGGCACGGGAAAAGCTCGTGTGATGGAGTGGGCGGCGTGCTCAAGCACCAGACATCCATGTACACGTATAACTTGACAACTACAGAATTGTATTCCTGAACGAATTCGCAAAGCTTCGTTGAGGCAGTGAGACCGAAATTTAAAGGGATCGTTCTACTCTCAATTGCCAAAGAAAAGCTCACGCGTTTCCGGGAGCTCAAGGAAAAAGAGTGGGAGAAGGTAAACCCACCAAGGGGCATCCGATCCTCACACGTGTGGAGGATGACACTGGAGGAAGGCGCCTTGAACGCTGGCCTAGAAAAAAATTGTGAAAGCCCAGAGTAGCTGCATACACGTGTCAAGGCATGCACGTAAGGCTTTGTGTCCCGAAATTTAATAGATCATCAGTGAGTGCGTGCCGGCATGCTCAAAACTACAACCGTGGACTGCCTGGTTCTCACAGTGCGAAAACTGATCCACAGCTTCGTCAAACTAGTAAAAATGTGTACTGCCTTCACAAAACGTGACATCGATGTTTTTGTGTTTTTTACTGGTTCTGTGCGCGTGTTTCTACAATTACTGAGGTGCAAGAACTGTGCAGTTCTTGTACCTCAGTAACGAACTGCAAGATGTGAGGAGAACAAAATCCGGTGCATATTACCAAAAGATTTATGTACAAGATTTGAATGGTGTGAGAATTTATCATTTAATCGTAATAGGCTGGATAATGAGTAGCCACCCTCCTTTAATTTGAACGGTTCTATATAAAAACAATTTTTGACATGTTGCGTGGCCTTTTGATTTGTATATTCTTGTTACTCATTGTTTTGTAGAGTGCTTATATGGCTTCTCTCTTAGTTCGAGTCCTAAATTTCAATGAATATCACAAGTTCGCCTAATTTACGTTGCTTTTTAAAAACTGGAGCAAAAATAAAAACATCTTTTTGAAGTTGTAGAGGCGCACAATGCCGGTAAGGTTGCTGTATTTGAGTCAAATTAGCACATGTTTCACAAGATTGCAGCTGAAATAGAGGACATACGACCAAAATATTACATTTCTAGATTGTTTTCTTTTTGCTTTTTGTAGTCGACTATCATATCTGAAAGAATTTAAGAAATAAAAATTTTCAGAAATAGAGTTTTTGAGAAAGTCGACTTCAAACTTTCAACATTTGTTATTTCTCACAACGTTCACGTAAAGGTGGCGGGGCGGCTACTCTGCAGATTATGATAGCATTATTATATCTATAATGGGCTTCCTTTGGGCTTTCTATAGAGCTAAAGAACGTCAATTTACTTTAAGTACAGACAAAGTAAGGACCTGTCAAAGTTGACCAAAAATCGACCTGAACGACGAGTCTGACATTTGTTTTTTTTTTAGAAAGAACTAAAATTTCTAGGTCCGTTGCATTACATCAAGGTATATTCATAGTACCTATTAAATGAGGAGAAAAAGTGAAGATGATGTATGAAAAACAGTAGCGGCATCAGAGGGTGTCAAACACGCGTCCTGCGACGGCAGGCAAAAATACTAGTTTCTGCCACTGCGGCTTCTAGGCTTCGTCACTCGAGAACACAAAATCTGGACAACATGCGGTTTGCGCTCTCCTTCAATTCAGGAATTCCCCCAAAACATTTTTTTTTTCGTCAGAATTAGAAATTATATCTTTTTAGCCTGCCCGATTTGAGATGAAATCACCCATATATATATCATACGAAACGCCACTGTCAAACCTCTGACATTTCTTTTTTTTTTATTTCTGTGTTGTTTCTAAATGGTCACTCGCGACACGTTTCAGACTAAATGAATACCAGGTTTTCTTTTCTGCCAGCTCTGCATGATGGTCAGTTTACCTCGTTTCTTCATACTGGCTACTGCATGTCAGGAACATCGGTGGTTTTGATAGAACCGAGTTGGACGGAGATATGAGAAATCTAACTTATTAGTTAGTGCCCTGAAGGTGACAAGTACTGAACACATGTAGCGATGTAGGAGTCTGGCAGATTGAGAAATAGAGACTTTTTTTTATTATAAGCTCGACCACTGATTCCAACTAAGTATTCTTATACCCGTGCCACACGGGCAACTCGAATGCCATTTACAACGAATGACGTTTGAGCGGACGGCCAATCAGCGCACGACACTCCGAACGTGGGGCGTTCCACGCGCGACAGATCACGAGCCGATTCGTTGATCACACGAATGTTATTCGTTGTAAATGGCATTCGAGTTGCCCGTGTGGCATGGGTATTAATCCTAAAGTTAGATTGAACGTAAATGTATTACCAGATGTACCACTCGCTGGCAGTAACTCTGTCAAATGGCCACGACATTTTAAGATGCCTCCTCCAGGTCATACTTGAGAAAAAGTAATATTTTTATTTTTCGGTTAATATCGGTTAAAACCGGTTAACGGTAAGTAAGTTACGGTTACGGTTACGGTTTTTACAAATTTCAAATAACGGTTTCGTTCCGGTTACGGTTACTAAAAAAATTTCGTTCCTAAACGGTTTTCGGTTTCGGTTACGGTTACGGTTTGAGTCCCTGGCTGTACGTGAAAATATTCTTACGGCAGAAAACGTTCGGGCATTGCTTTATTGCTTTTTTTTTCTTTCTTTATTTGGTCGTTTTTTGTCAGGTGCAATATAATCATGATAAGTATGTGACTCCTGCCGCAGGTTAACTGGTAAAACCACTCTAGTCTCTTGATTTTCCTAGGCGTGGCCAAGCGCTGTAAAATAGATAGGCGGAAATGCTCTGCAAGACCTTGTTTCGTATCAGTTATAAATAAATCGTAGCGATTTCTTTTGTACGCCTTCAAATGTGTTAATGGATATTTGAGAGCATGGATCCCATTCAGTGTGTTCGTACTCTAGGATGGAAAGAATTAGACTTTTGTATGCTGCTAGTTTTGTCGCTAGGATGCAGTGACGTAAGTTCCTGCCGAGAAACCATGGTTTTGTCGATGCTTTTTTAACTACTTCAAATCTTTGTGAATTCCAGGTCAGGCTATAGTCCGTTGCAACTCAAGAAGGTAGAACGAGGGAAATGAAGGCCGGGGAGGAGGAAGCAGACAGAACGCTGGAGAGGGGAGGGGGAAACCTACTCTCTTTAGCGTTCCGCCTGCTTTCTCCTCCCCGGCCTTCCTTTCCCTCGCTCTTCCTTCTTGAGTTGCAACGGGCTATAGAGCTGAGTTTGACGCCGAGGTTCTAATATTCATCGACTGTTCTCAAAGGTACATTGTTGATGACGAAGGGGAAAGAAAGTGGCGTTCTCTTGTCGGTAGTTCTCATGTGAACACATTTGGAAGCATAAAGAACCATTTGCCGATTCGTACACTATGATGATACTTCTGATAGGCATTCATGCAGGTTAAACTGATTGGCAATGCGTGTGACATCTGTAAACAGAACGCGGTCGTATGAAAGGAAAAACGACCCTGTACAAAAGGATGACTTACTTCAAGGTCATTGATGAAAACCAGAATTAAAACAGGCCCAATCACGGACTCTTGTGGAACGCTCGTTTTGACGAAAACCCGGCGGTGTCTTGTTTGTGAGCGCTGGGGAGAGAAGAAGGAGGAGGGGAGAGGATGACGCATTTGACGCTTCAATTGGTCCGAAGCGCTGACGTGAGTACGCGCCAAGCTCTCCCTATCTCCCCGGCGCTGACAAACTGACAGACACCACCGGGGTTTCGTCAAAACGAGCTCTTTTGTTTTCGGAAAAGTCATGCGCACAGCTGGCGTGGAACCAGAGAGGAGGAGAGGTCGCGCCACACCTCCTAGACAGCAAAGCCGTAGTGTTGAATGAGATGGCGTCATCAGAAAGGCCAACGCTGGACAAAGATTGGAAACGAGTGCTGCGTCAGCGCTCGGCTTCGGGTTTGAGCTGAACATGGACGAAATCGTCATGTCCATTTTGTGCCCAGCGTTGGCCTTCTCTGATGACGCCATCTGATTCAGCACTACGGCTTTGTTATATAGGAGGTATTGCGCCGCGGCGCGGTGGAGTGCGGGCGTGCTCAGTTGCTGCTCTGCCGTCGCCGGTTGTTCTTCGCTCTGCGTTTTCGTAGTAGCGGTGCGTGGGCTATGATGTGTGTGTAGCTAAAACGATGGATGCGGTCCCCCCAGGAGTGATAGGGATGCGGTTCATTCCACGAGTGGTATGGATGTGGTTCTTTCCAAGAGTGATATGTATGACCGTATAAAATGGCGCCGACGTACTCCGACAGGCGTGGTGCAGAAAAAAGGTGAAAAAAAAAAAGAACCAACAAGATCTTTGGCGGATTTTTAGGAAATCCATTAGCATGACCCTTGGGAAATGCCGCACACGTCCCCCTTTGGGAAACGCTAACACTGACTCCGTAACGAGGCCAAAAGGAGCCAGCAAAAAATAGAGAACGCAAAAGAGAAAGCCAAAAGAGAAAAGAGAAGGGGTCATCGTTAACGTTTCACAAAGGCGTTTTTGTGACTCGTGAATGTTGATGCTTACGAAGCGGGTGCGATTACCACAAACACAAGGCGAACTACGATACTATAGTCGGTGACAGGTCAAGAAAAAAAGTGGAAGCTCCTCCCACCCCTTTCCACTTCAGCGGAGCGAACGCTGGAGAGGAGGCGACTTCCTCTCCACCGTTCGCTCCCCTGAAGTGGAGAGAGAGGGGAGGAGCTTCCACTTCGTTCTTGACCTGCCACCGACTATAGGTTGTCACTGTTGAAAACGCGTTTTAACTAGGGCAAGAGCATAGGATGGGACACGCGGTCAAACGCTTTCGCGCAATCTAGAACTACTACGTCAGCTTAACCAGAATTATCAACTACTCTCGCCAGCACGTGAACACGTGAATAAGCTTTGTGACTGTAGATAATTTCTGGAACCATCTTGCTGTCTGCGAAAGAAACATTTTTTTTTTTCCAGAGAGTAAAATGTGCATACGTAAGTAGTGTTCGAGTACCTTTTCGCCTGGGTATAAGAAGTAAGCCAGTCTGCAATTCTGTACATCTGTAGTGCTACTGGATTTGTGAATTGAAGCAAAACAAAACAAAAAAGTCGCATAGGTGAAAAAAATCCTTTCATATTTATGAAGTGGTCTGTTATAATAATGCGTTCTTCGATTGATTTTAAGCCTTGTGGTCGGTGAATGTTTCTTTTAAATTCTTGCGAGGAAGTACACCTGTTGTTGAGCTAAAATTAGACTTGTGCGAATAGGGAAATTTCCACAGGAATCAGTTTAGAATCAAGTAGTGTCCAATAATGGCCACAAAGTCAAATGCCGAAAAGGAAACGCTTACAAAGAAGATCATTCTCAATATTCACAAATTTAAACAATATAACCGCATAGATGAGGGGAAAAAAGCCTTTCGTGTCTATTTTATTGAAGATCACGCGGAATGAATCGCAGCTCGCAGGAATAAAAACAGTGTTAATGACCACACTAAAAACGAACACCTTATGTGTGGATCGTAGTGTGCTAGATAAATGGACGAGCATGGTTGAACCGTTTTAATCGGGGGAAGTCTTGCGTCACCCTGGCACCTCGCTTGACGGTGCGGCGAGCGAAGGGTTACCTAGGGATACCTGTTTAGTTATCGTTGATATTTGTAGTTAGATTATAGTTTCTCATATTATCGACGTAACAACGGAGAAAAAGTTTATAATGCGCAGGGCTGCCTGGGAGGGGATTCATGATTCTTGAATTCAAAAAGGGAACTCGCGCGCACGTTCCGGATTTTCTTAGAGCGCATCCAGGGAGCTTGGACCTCCACTGCTTCGTTCGAGAAAGGCGAGAATCGAAACTGCATTCTGTCGAAATTGTTTGCTAGTCAAAGCTGGTGAATGCATGCTTGATTTAGACCCAACACAAGCCTACAAGGAGTATTCCAACAAATGAACATCGTGCCTAAATAAACCTGAATTTTCGGCAACGTACTAATATTCGATGGACCGTATCATTTCGAAAACTCAAATATTAGAAATCCGAACGTCGAATCGAATTATTTGTACAAGTGTTATTCGAGTCGAAATCAAAACTCGAAAATTCTCACACCGCTAGCAATAATGCATACTTGTATGCTATTTCACACGACAGAAAGGAAATTGAGCTGATCAGGCGCACCACAAAATTCATTACAGAAGTGATTTTTAAACCCTTCTGTAATTAGCGGAGCAACAACCTTCTTTCAAAAGACATCAATAGTTTACGTGGCACGGAAATTAACGCTAATTGCTGTACTAATGTAAACTGTCATTTTCTCAATAGCCAAGGCAAGCGCAATAACGACATCCAGAAAATGAATATTTCACGATAAGACTTACTCAAGAACTAATCTGACTTCTAAATTTAAAAATAAATTAAGATATATTGCGAAAAAGATACGATATTCATATAACGGTGAAGCCGCTGCAGTTGGTGTTCTTATCGCAATGACCTTCCTAAATTCCGCAACATCAGTACCGCATTTAACTAAGAGTCAAATAAGATGAGACATTAGCGAAACTTAGTTGATTCTCTGGTCACAGATAAAGTAAGCTAGAAGATGTCAAAGTGTTACTTTTGCTTGTTGCCACAACATGCAGTTGATAGGAGCAATAAAATTTTGCTTGTGGATTTTATCATGATTCTTTTCAGTACTCCTTACCAACGGTTTTCCGAATATTATACCTTAAAAAAGTATATCCCCAACTATGCTCGTTCCTTTTATTAATGTGAAAGCATTAATAAAAGTCCCATGGAGCGGGCTGTCTCATGGAGCGAGCCGACGTCATCAGCTTTGAAACCATGAAAAACGGCACCTTATTGAAACCACGCGCAAAGCTAGCCAACGGCACATTTACACTTCGGTCCCATTGGCTGGCGCGCGTCGAGGAGGCTCCTATCGGCCGCTGCGCGTCAGTTTGTGTGGTGTCATCCTGACTGTGTTATCACACTGTTGTGTTATCACTGATCACCGCGTTCGCTCGCCTGTTATCGGTTGTACGGAACGTGGCAATATATACGGCGCATGGAATAAACCAAGGGGTTCGTTCTGCTGGGAACTACGTTGCTGTCTGTTCCTTCCTCGCGCCGCAAGGCACACAACAGTTTGAACGATCGCTCACCCGATAGCGCTGCGTGTCCGCGAGGCAGCGGCTCCACCGTTCCACGCCCAAAATCAGTGCGTTGTACGCCGAAGACTAAAGAAGGGAGCAAAGAGCAGGCGTGCGTGCTCTCGCATTCACAACTCATCAGAAGTGCTTAGGTGTACATCGAGCCTTTTGTCAGATGGATGTTTGCAATCTGGCTCAGTGTGCAGTAGTTTGAAACCGTTTTATGTCTATGTCAGTTGCAGTTACACAAAAACAAGGTACACCGAGTTGCTTAAGATGTTTTAAGGGGATTGTTAAATATATAACACAAAAATTGGAGGCACATTAAGATACCCACATCGACGAGTGTTCTATATCTTCATATCGTTGTATGATTTTTTTATTGCTTCTGCGAGTTTACGCCCTTCAGCGACGTATACAATCAGCCGTGCTTTTGTTATTGAGGGAGTGCTCACTCCGTCATTAGCTTTTGGGGTTAGCTCGTGGAGTATGGCTGAGAAGAATATTGTGATAATTAACGTACACTTTTATGCAGCACGATGCCCACAGAATGAAACCACTCGTTTTTTATTAAAATATTGGAAATACAACTTCATGAACAAGAAAAAGTCACGTTTAAAGTGTTAAAGGGATGCTGAACCGAAATCTGGATCCCACAAAACACGGCGGCAAAAGCGTGCAACGGGATGCTACTGACACCAAAACATCACTCATAAAGCGATATCCCAAACGGATGACCGTATTTTTTGAAAAAAAAAAAAAAAAGGAGCCGCATTTGACGGATATGTTTACGTCTTGTTTCTTCGAGAAGGGGAGGGAGTGGCCTCGCGTCTCCTCTGCCTCACCGCCTTGAGGCTGCGAAGCGAGGAGAGGAGAAACGAGATATCTTGACGTCACGCGCCTGGTCGGCCCCGTTCAATTTCGGGCTCCTTTTCCAAAAATACGGCAGTCCATTCGATATATCACCTTACGAGTAGTTGTGTAGGGATTGTAGAGCACCACCTACAGCTCATGCATTGTTTTCTGAAATCTAAATTTCGGTTCACCATCCCTTTAAAGTAAAACTATTAACATATTGCATGGGTAAATAAATGTTAAATTATGAAGAACATCTTGCATGAACAAAAAATAAAATATTTATGCCTTTATTTTGTATTTTCTTAGCCCTGTAGGGCTATGGCATGTGTACAAAATATATTACTTGATACAATGACGATCAGAGTGTTTTAATAGTCACAAGTACACAACAAACTAGAAGCACATAACATGGTGAAAAACTCGGTCTCGACGTTGTCGAGTGCTAACAAAAAACATAATCTTATTTATACAACAATTATAAGTCATTTACTCTCTTCAAGGCATCGGCCTTTCATAAAATATTGTCGCTCAAAAATAATTTTGCAAAACGATTTTGGCAGAAGTGCATATGTAATGTGATATTATAGATAGATGATTTTAGTAAGGTTTGTTTCGAACCATCTTGCTACTTCTGAGAGGTTCAAATAGTAACGTTCAATCTAACCTTTGACAACGCTCGCAGAAAATTTGATCCCTCATGTTTTTGGTAATTCCGACCAGTTTTATACATTCTAAAACATTCCTATACCCGTTTTCACCTCAAGAAAAAAAAACAAGTTTTGCGCATTGTTCATATGTTCATACGCGGCGCAAAATAGTTCTTACGAGATTTGGTTGTCGAAGAAAAAAGCAATACTCTGGGCGTTGGGAACGTGTACATCTTGATAATATAACATATATCTAGTCTAAAATTCACCTACACATATCTTAATTATTCACATAAAGGAGTAAATTATACTCCGTTTCAGCTTAGGTCCGTGCGCGGCCGATATTATGAGCCGAAGAGCCAATCAAACAGCGAAAGAGGCACAACGTCATGGCGTGCTTTCTGTGCACTGCTCTGTGCACTGCTCCTCCGCCGGCTAATCAAGCGCAGAGCGCACGCCATGACGTTACGCTTTTTACGCTGTTTGATTGGGCCTTCGGCTCATAACATCGGCCGCGCTCGGACCTAAGGTAAAACGAAGTATTGCAGCGCTCTGCCAGTCCCCAACTTTTTTTTACTTCGGTTCTTGAGGGGGAAACGCATATAGAACTTTCTGAACGACTTAAAAAAATAAACAAGAAAAACAACTTCAACAAAGTGAGACTTTAAGAATGAAAAAAACAAAAAAAAAAACAAAACAAAACAACCCCGCCAAAAGAGCAGATCTGAAGAATGAGAAGAAAGCCGAAGTAGAAAGAAATAAGTGAGAGCACACTCTTTGATAAAGACAAAATGCCAGTTGTGTTGGGGAGAATAAAAATGACCAGGGAAAGATATAAAAAAGTCCCAGTTTTTAGAGGGGTGTTTAAAATTTAAATTAAAAAAATAAAATATGTTGATGAACTCCTGAACATGGCAGTCGTTTCGGGAAGATGCAAGTCGACAATAAGGCACTTGGTGGAGGGATACTGCAATATCGCTAAAAGGAACGTGAACCAAGTGAACGATAGTGAGAAACGAAATTGATCGACATCGGGTAGTTGCCTTCATGGATTTTCCACGATATATAATGATTCTCACATTCTCACTTATCAAAATGTCTGACTCCAGTGGTGATAAGGCATGATATCAGTTATTTGTGGCATTTTTCTCTCTAGACTTGTTATTGACAATTTTTTTTTCTTTGTGTCCAAACCTGTAGTTCTCCACATACTGAGCGTCTGGTCTTTTGCCTTTATCCAAACCTCGCTTGACACATTCACCCTAAACAATGAAGGCACATACGGCCAAAAGCTCGCCTCCTGATATACAGGGTGTATTTTTAGGCTTTACAGACTGTTTTCTTTTGGTTTTAAGCAGTCAAAGCAACACAAATGCGGTCTTTGCAGGTGAGTTATACGGCCAGTGAAACATAATAGGAGGCTAATCGTCATGATGTCAGGTAATTAAGTAGTATTTTGTTGATCATAATGTTAATTAGTGAAGATAAACATGCGGTTCCAACTCCAAACTTGCTGAGCGTCATCGAATCCTACTGAATCCGTAAACTTTAGAAAGACTTAAAGAGCACGGGAAGCACCCTGGTGCACTAAAGTTACTACTCGTGCAACAGGCGCGAGGCTCTGGGCGTAAAAAACGCGCCCTCGCGGGTTCTCATGTCTCTTATTTCGCGCGTTTCCGCAATGGCAGCTTTGCACCCGTTGCACAGTGGTAACTTTAACGCACTATCGTGCTTTCCAAGCGCTCTCTATATTCCTAAAATTGACTGATTTCAGTGATTTTCAACGACTCTCAGCAAGCTTCTGTTTAATACCATATAATTATTTTCACAAATTAAAAAAAGTTAATTAACAATTTATATTTAATTAGTCGTCTTATAGTGTCAAATTAGCCTTTGTCCCCTGGCCATAGAGCTCACCCGTACAGACCACATCAGCGTAGGTTTCATGCTTATTTTTTAAACAAATCAGTGTATTCTAAAACAACATCCTGCATACTTCTAATTTTTTTTTTCACCCGGACGGAAGAGACATGAAAACAAATTCCGCCATTTTTCGCGCAGCAAAAAATGTACCCAGCACTGATTATTGTTTGGCTTTCATTGTTCGAGCTAGCCTAAGCAACCTTACCCTCTCTCAAGAGATGGAATGTCAGCGCTATGGAATAGAAGCGAAAGCAAACAGACTGACTTTTAGAGCCTCTTGGCAAACTTAATTCCTGAGCCAAACTAGAACGGCCAGTGTTTACCCAAGGCAGCTGCTTGGAGTTATAAAGATTTTGAATTATCAGGTGATGAACGTGCAACTTGAGAGGAATGCGAGCAGTCATAGTTTACTTTGAAGACGTACCACTCTAGTGAGATCAAAGTGAGATTACATATACCTTTTTTTTACTTCTTAAGATGCCTACTCACTTGACATAAAATACGATATGAACATGCGTTTACACTGTAGACGATGAGAATGCAATGCAATATCACAGCTAAGACCGCCACTGTAATCAATCGTCTTCGTCTCTCTGATACGAAGGATTGACTTGGCCGCTGATGTTGTAAGGTAACGTAACGGATGCAGGGTTGCGCTTGTTGAACTTCCACTCTTTCCACTCCTTAAAGACTTTTGGGTCCCTCGGACCGTACGAGGGAGTGGGAGAGAACGTTGTTCTCAATTTCTGCAATAAACAAAACGAAGAAATGCATTAAAACCACCAAGTACACTAACGCGCGTGTCCCTACGATCGGGAAGGAAAGAGAAAATAAGAATAAAGAATATGTATCCTTATTTCCCTTCCCCAATCAGGTCACGAACACCATTGCACTTGAAGAGCAACCCGTCCACGTATTCATTATGCGGAATGCAAAAATAACAGCATAAAAACTAAGATAAAAAAGAAAACCCTTATTCGTACTGTTACATCTACGCAATAAAACCTCAGGCGGTTTTACAAGGACGACAGACATCCTTCGTGGTTTCTTTTCTTTCGAAAGCCTGTAACCTTGAAAAAAGTTCCGGCTAACAGAGTGCTCTGCCGTGAAGTAGTTTCTACTTGACAGGACTGAGAATAAACGAACCGACACGTATGGCGGGAAACGCTTTAAGTATTTCGCGATTTCAAAACGCTGTCTTTAGATTCATTTAATTTTGTTACCTTTTCATGAAAAGCTTTTACCGTTCTTACTTTAGTCGTACAACCAGTTACCACATAACAGGGTAAATATCTGAATATAATCTCTTCGGAGTTTACGAGTTTTCGCTAAGGTATGAGTAACACCAAGCGATGACGTCAGCCTATGCAGCAAAAAAAATTGAGGCTCTGGATTTTTTTTTTGCATTGGGTCGGTATGTTAGGTGTTGCTTTTTGTAAATATGTTTTGTGACACCCAATTCCCGATTCCATTAGTTTAGATCACGGGGCGCTCGGTCATAATAAAACCTTTCAATAGGTGACATGTTTTTAATTTGCTCGAACAATACCATGTTTATAGGCAAATAGTTTCGTCGCCAGCAAATAAAGAAAGTTCTCAGCATTTTTGTTTTTGTCTTTGGAACATATATAAAAAATTTCATATTACAAGTTATTCACATCTTTTTTTTTTCACAATAAACCTACATCACATCTAGACTACGTAACAAGGAAAATAACGCTGTGAACAGCTTAAATCATGAACGCCACACTGGCTCCTCCGTAAATGCACTCATACCTCAAGTACGTTTGAGCCTTTTGCGTTGACGAAAGTGATGATCATCCAAAGTACTATCTGGCCGACAGCAATGCCGGCCATAATCCAACCGATTGTCTGACCAATTGGAGGCAAACTGGACGATCCGCCTTCAGTTGCAGTACCGTAGATGAAGATTGACTGAAGGAAAGAACGAATAGTTTAGAAACCGTTTTAATGGCGTAGCTTGAGCTCAGCTGCTAAAACCCTGTGGTTTACCAACGGCGTTGACAACTTCTTGTAACCTGAACAAGCGGGCAGTGGAATCCCTTTTGTCCTCGTGTTATAGACGTTTGCAAGTACGGCCTCTGGGCGCCGCCACCTTGCTGCTAGTGTGGGTAGATCGTCTAAAAGTCAAGCATTGCTGAGGCGTACCCACAACCTCAGCAATGCTCAACCATCAGACGATCTTCCCACACTAGAAGCAAGATGGAGGTGCAGAGATGATGAATTTACACGTATAAACAAATATGTTTATGATGACATTTAAGCTTTTTTTTTTATTTGTAAGTGCCCATATACACTTACCAATTTTAGTGAAACAGCCCAGCACTCTACATAAGACATACGATTCTGTGTATCCGCACAAAAACGCGTGCTGGCTATACGCAGGCTGTTGAATGCTGAGTACGTAAGATTGAAAACAAAGTTTAATGCAAATACAATTTTATTTGCCAAACTCCAAATAGGAGTGAGCCTAGGCCATAAAATTAAGTGAACTTTCTCTTTTTTTAAGAAAACAAAATACCTTAAAAGCGATGTCGCTGCACGAAACTACTTCCACTAAGAAAAAAGAAAAGAAAAAAGAAAAGAAGATAACCCGCTGCTTTACGAATTCGTTTTAGTCTTTGTTTTTGTTTTGTAAGAACCAGTGCAAAAGGGTTTGCTTACAATCAGAGAAACTGGAGTAATGAATCCCCAGGTAATCTTCCAGTACCAAGAGACTTTCTTGTTGAGCATGTACTCAAAATCTTCAATTATATTTCTGAAGCCTGAAAAACAATAATCATGAATGAAAACGTCAGTATTCCGAATGGTCGCAACACAGTCTGGAAAAAAAGGGCCGTGTTGCTATGAATGACCTTCCCCAAGTAGGAAATTTCCATACTTCGTTGTTAGATTGATAATGGGTTCCGCTTCTGAATTCAGCAACGGGGTTATCACCGAAGCATAGATAAGAGCATCGAAGTCAGCTTTTCTTTGACATAAACAAGTTTACCTTGAACGCAGTGCAGAACGTGTAAGAGAAAACTAGTTTCTACCGCTAAAAATATACAAAATTGTATTATGTCAAGGCGATATTGAAAGTAAAGTATCTGCTCACCATAAATCCAGACGAATCCCACGACTTGCAAAGTACCGTAAATAAACAACGCCCGGCCGACACCGTAGTTGTCGAAGAGCAGCCGAATGGCGTTTCCACTCTAGAAAAGAAATTGCATTTCCAATTTAAACCTTTAGCTTGTTGTTCATAAACATATCTGTGCTAGTTTTATCCGTTGTGTTGCATACGAGGGCCTCGGTTATATAAAATAGAGGGGATGCGTTATTGGCTAGACTCCCTAAGCCTGATTGATCGCGGCAATTCAAACAATGTCACAAAACGAAATTCCAAAAAAAAAATACCGAATGAGCCTTTAGGCAATTTTGCAAATAATTTAATTTTGTGAGAACCGAAAGGTTATCTGGAACAGAGTCAAAACGCACAAATCAAAATAAGTGGATGGCGTTAGCACTCAAGCTACCTTATTTTAGTAAAATGGAAGGAGCCTACAGGCTGATTTTTTAGTCGGTCCAGAATTTAAAAACAGAACAATTTACTTGAGCGTAATATTAACCCTGGTGTTAAGTTGGGTATATGAAGGCCGTTAGAATAGAACAGGAATGAAATGGGTTATTAGTGAACAAATTACCTAAAACATCTTAAATAAATGTATAATTTATTCTTTCTTGGGGAATAACGTAGTGGGAGAAGTGATGCTCCGCCTGAATACAGTCTAGCCGGGAGGTAAAATTTCGATTAAAAAATTCGTAGCGGGCGCCACGGAGTGAGAAATGTGACCCTTGTACACGGTTTCAGACCGAAACTACATTGTCAAACAGCGGTACTATTGCAGCCGGCTCTGCTTTCGATACCTGCCGAAGGCAGAGAGGTTGTATCACTGGCGCTGTTTGCCCTCTTAGCTTCGATTTGAAGAGGTGTAAAAGGTTGACATCCTTCGCCCAGGAGTGCCAAATATACAAATTTATTTATCAACATTTCACCGCGCGTCTGGACCATATTTAGGTCAACCGTCAATTCTGTAAAAACATTATTCCCCCCCGTTCCCCC
This sequence comes from Ixodes persulcatus, assembly GCA_013358835.2. Taxonomy (NCBI): domain Eukaryota; kingdom Metazoa; phylum Arthropoda; class Arachnida; order Ixodida; family Ixodidae; genus Ixodes; species Ixodes persulcatus. Next base: position 182,405 of record JABSTQ010009479.1, on the reverse strand, counting down.
ACCCCATAAAAAATAAAAAGTTGGTTGAAATTTTTTAGTTATTTAGCCTACTAATTAACCAAAATTTTATGTTTGAGGAGTAATCGATTTACTATCAAAACTTGTAATTTTGAAGTTTTACTTGCTTTCAATATCTGTGTTCAAAACTATTAGCCACAAATCGTCTCCTTTGTATTACTCTATGAGGGCTTAAGACATCATATACCTATTTATTAATATTTTTTTATTTATTTATTTGAAAATATGGTTAGCCCTTTCTTGAGGGCCATTACAAGAAGGGTCCAAGTGACTAAATATGTGTAAGAATGCAGGAAAAACAGTTTCAGTCTCATCCGGCTTAACCTTCTATGACTAAAACACAACCAGCTTTTTGGTATCGGCAAGAAAGTTGAAGTTTTATCAATCAGCAGAAACTAATATGAATGAAGCACTCACATCAGTGCACAAGACAAGGCCAGTGCCAAATGAAATTACGCAGAAAAGTAGAGAGATATGGCTCTTCCACTTGCTCCATCCCGGATATTGGTCCGTGAGCACTGTCGTTACCAACTGCACACCTCCAACCTAGAAAACAAAATGGGGACATAAATTTATGATTTCAATTAAGTTTTGTTTCCAACTTTGAACCGAGTCCTAATGAAATTAGTTGGTTTATGATGTTGCCTTGAGGGATAATATGCTAAATAAGATGATTACATTTACAACTGAAAAACATTGCTTTTTCTGAAACTAATCCAGAGACCTCATTATTATCATGTATGATAATAATGAGGTCTCTGGAATTCTACAAGGTCCGCAATTAATTCCAGACCTTATAGAAGTCCTACTCTTGGAGTTTTACTAATTTAATGTGAACTCTTTAATTAGACAGTAAATACGCAAATAACATATTTGAGGGTAGCCTTTGTTGTAAATAGAGGTCTGTACACTTACTATGGCTTGTTTTGTTATAACTCATACCGCAATCAAGCGCTAGGAGTGTGCAAGCACGGACAGATATGCTAAAAGCAAAAACAGTATATGTACAACCTATTTTCAGCTTTTGATTGTTTTAGCGATTGATAGATAGCACACATGAACACAGAGAGGTAACAGACGCCGTGACGTTGCGCTTTTTAGATTGCTCGACTTACTCCAACAGCCCGTAATGTCCGCTGCACTTCGAGTTGAAACAAAACAAAGTATAGTAATTATTGATGCGAGGTAGCACAAAATTTATTTGGAATACAAAACTGGCATCCATGTTTATTACCGGATTATGCTCTGTAGACGACTTCTTCCCACGTGACAGAAATACAGTATTCTGGCATGTCGGCATGAACGAACTGCGCCAAAAACTCGAAGAAGGGTCAGTTTATGCATTTAGTAGTTATTTCTCAAAGTCTACTTCGCATATTTAAATACTGTTGTATGCAACGTTTTTCTAATAACATAGCCTATTGCGTTTTATTCCCCTTAGACGATCGTATCGCATGTCAATTCTACTTACACCACTTCCAAGTCCAAGCATGAAAAGCATGATGAAGAACATCACCGACCAAAACTGCGGAATGAACGAAATCCGGCTGAGAGCCTCTGGATAAGTTACGAAGGCCAGGCCGAGATCTGCAATAAAAGAACGTATAAAACGACTGACAACACAATATCAGGCGCGAACATATCCAAAGTTGAACGTTTGGGTTTCTTTCGTACTACAAAATGATATCTACATGTCAACCACACGATGTGAACGTTTCGTCTAACTTCATATCTTTTGTTAACTGATTATAAGAGGCACGCAATCATAAGAGGGGTTTTTCGTGTCATTAGCAAATTATACCTCAACTGAAGTTGAACTTCTGCGTTAACATCAATATTAAGAGCGTTAATATGGCACAAACTTTTAACAATGAAAGTATGCACGTTACACCGATGGTCTAGACTAGTACTATATCGCATTTATTAAAGACCCCAGGCTAGTGGTTGTACCGCACTGGCTTAATTGCTCGTCTACAGCTGAGACACCAGACGCCATTAGGGCTGACAAACGTCCGGCGGTATATACATACACGCAACACGTATTACATCTGGAAAGTATGCTGGCTTTGATAATTGACCTTAGTTAACATCTAAATACTTTGCCTTGTTCCTAATATCAAATAAAATCGGAAGAATCAATTGCCATAAACCACAGAATTTTATTTTGTTAAGTAAATCGCTTTTGAAAAAAAGCAAACGAACGTTAGTTGTCAAGCTTGAGTAAACATGTCGATTTTGTATAACAATATTATTCTGCATGAGTTTATATAAGTTTAGTAATATGGCAACAATATTATTAATAACTTATTTCTTCCGAAACACCACAAGCAGAGACCTGCTACGCCGTTTTAACGCTCGGCATTGGACAATCTGAATACTTTGAGCCTAATTGTTCACCTGATTCTCCTTTTAAAACCTGGGATATGTCATCGGTTCCCAGCTCATGGGCCAACGACCCCAGTGTGCCAAATACCACGCAGCCAGCCAGGACGCTTGTAATGGTGTCCGCAATACTGATGAGAAAAGCGTCTCTGGAACGGTGAAATTCAGATCGTAACAATGTGAACGCTTCACGGCAAATATTTAGACAAAGAGTATACTGTGTATTGAGGGACGCGTATGCATACACGTTAACATACACGTATACATAGATAATACGTAGATGATACAGTGCACGTACACATAGATGATAGAGTCACTGACAGCTGGAGAAACGTAGCGTGTGGCTTATAATGTTCATGCTTCCTGCTTTGTGATTCGTTCTTCGGCGTTCATATCGGCTAATGACGCAATCCGATTGGCCGCGGAGCGAGATTCAGGTGCTCGGGATTCACTATGCCTTGCGTTTATTATGCTGTCAGTAACTATGGCTATTAAAGGAGATTTATAGGGCGTCCCAAGAGGACCTTCCGCTGTAAAACGAGCCGGAAAAATCGCCGCCTGCACATAGAAAGCTCGAACTTTCTCCGAATGTGGTCTGAGCAGGCCAGTTGGACCATGTGAAATATCAAAACGTAATCGCCTTTCTGTAAAAAAAAGAAAAAGAAGAGCAAACACGCTGCTAAAGTCAAGGTTGGCCGCGTTCGCAGGCGACAGAGTTAGCGACACATTTACTTGTACCGCCATCTCTCGATAGGCGCAGCGAGTCGACAATAGAGTGCGTCGTCCGCTTGATGCGACTTTCGGGAGATGGCGCCACAAATAACTCGATCGTCTGCAAACTCGTCCAACCTTCACCTTGGCAAGTTCTTTTGCCTTGTTGTTTTACAAGAAGAGAACTGCACCCTAGAATTTCACGCGGTAAAACATAAATGTTCAGTGCACATTTCAGTGACTGTCTGAGCTTTCAATGTGCGGGCGCCGATTTTTCTGGCTCGTCTTACTGCGGAAGGTCCGCTGGGGGCACCCTATACATGACGTATATAGAATATGAACCAAAAGTAACGTGCTCTTGCTGTTAGAAGACAAATTCTGAGAAGATATTTACGTTTTCAGGTTCGATCAATCAAAGAATCATTGTTTAACAACAAATGGGATGTACTGCAGAATATGTGAGCAGAAACAGGAACATCGACGCCTTTTCACATCGGTGTCTTAACGATTGGCGTTGATCTTTCAAGTTCATCGCCTTATAGTTGGTGGTTTCAGCTTGCGTGTTATTGCACTTATTATTTTGACAAAAATAATTCGACCATGAGAAAGAAAAAATATAGAAGAAGAAAAAAACTTGGTTACCGCGTCTTTGCACTAACTCTACTGAAGGTTAATATTTCACTGCCTTAATTTAAGAAGTGTTAAGTGACTATTAAAATACATGTTTCTAGATCGCTCACCTTCCCACGTTGTGTTGAAAATCGTTGAAGCTAGAGTACATGACTAGATAACCGAACCCGATTCCCAGAGAGAAGAACGACTGCTCGCAGGCTTTGAACCACACCTGGCAAAAGAAAACGAAAGACAAAAATAACGTTTTGTAGATCTTATTTTTATAGTTTCAGTAATCATAGTGAAAGGAAGCAGTTAGGGTTTTAGTTGCACACATGTTAATTACACGTTCGTTGTTTAATCTTAGCCGCCTAAAATATAATTTTGTCAAGCCTAGCACGAGCGAGAGTCCTATAACCTATTTGTGCTATTTTAAAGAAAGATGCGACTCATTTTGTTTTGAGTTAGCAGGAATTGATCTTACTTAAAGAGGCCCTGCAATCCTACATTAAGCGTCTACCTTTTTTTGCGGTTTCCATGTCCCTCGGGGTTCGGGCAAGCCAGCGGGCACGGAGAGTGTAACTAAATATCAGTGCGTCATATTTTAACCGGACGCCGCGGAAACCTCCTCCACCTACGGGGGCGACCCGCGGTGCCTAAAGCGCGTGATATGTAACGTCTTAGGTCCTGGGCTTATACTACTGGTCAGAGCCGCTAAAAACTCCTTATTTGTCGAAATTCAAAATATAAGTGCCGCTAACAGTTTCAATTATTTATAAAAGTAGTTTTGTTCACTATTTTAGATCAGAAAAGAAACAAATTCAGTTTATAATGTACGGAAACAAGAAATGACCTGTCGACAAACCCGCCACCAAGCGGTGGAAAAGGCGGCGCACACTAGAAAGGTGTAGTGCGATCAGGCGCCAACGAACGGCGAGAGTAGAAAGGTCCCGGATGTACGCGGCGGCGCTGCGGTCGTGCAGACTGGAGGATCCGACCGGTTCCGAGCGTTCCGAAGGCCTTCGGTGAGCAGCTTTCGCTTGCGGTTTGGCCTTTTGGCGATATGGCAGCGTGAAGTGGCTCGCGTTTGAAACTGATCTTTACCCAGTGTTTGATGTTGTTCGTGGCCAATGAAGTGTCATGCCGAATTGGTGTTTAATCGCGCAGCAAATGCAATGCGAGCCGCCCTGGCTGCCCGCTTCATACAGCCTATCCAGAACATGCTTTAGTGGCGCCCTCTCGAGCCGTCGACACGGAGCGCGGCAGCCGTGAGCGTTCGCTGAGCTCACTACCCCTCGTCTAGTTCGCGGCCACTCAAGCAGCCAAGGACGTCATGAAGGAGGTTATTTTTTGCTTGTTTTTGTAATTTTAGTTTGCCTATAACTTTTAAACTAAAGCGAAATTCGAGAAACGAAAAGTTTCATTAAGTTAATACGTTCAGTGTGCTCAGGTTCGGTGCAAATTAAAAACCAGTAAAAAAGTCCTTGCAGGTCCCCTTTAAGTATACATAGTACATATCTTAAAAATGAATGGGACCAAGTTTGGCAGTGTGGCACTGAATTGAGGCCAGTCTATCATTTTATCTCTTTCAATTCCCATAGAAAAACTTCCAGCAGTATGTTGATTTAAAAAAGGAGGGTAGTCATTAATTTCATACTGTACACTGCATCTTGTTTGTTTGATATTGTAGTTCCGAATATAAACACAGAATATTCTTTTTGTGGTTCATGTCGCTCATATTTTTCCTTGCACTATAATTTATTTTAAATTGAAAATGGCTGTGTTTGTTATGCAGTTTTTAGAAACGTATAGATTATTTTGTATATTTAGAAGTGTGAATATATGTACAAGTTCATACTTCATACTGCATTATATAACTTCAATAATGTTCACTTCAATAATGTCCACTGTTTATAAAAAAAAAATGGAATAAAAATAGCTTACCTCAATGTCAAGAATTTTTTCCCACTGGGGCACGAAGAAAGCTTTAATACCGGTAAAGGCTCCATCTTGAAGACATGTTATCACCAGCAGTGATACCAAGACCACATATGGAAAGGTCGATGTAACGTAGACAACCTTGGGGTAATACAAAAAAAAAAGAAACGATTCACGGATGTCACATCGAGCAACAAAACATAGAACTTGCAAAATGGCTTTCGAAGGCTGGTTCGGGGAACTCAAGGTCATAGAGTTGTAACCACTTTGAGAAACCGTACTTGTGCAGTATACTGGGAATGGTATTGGTTGATATATAAATAATAAAATTCAAGGGTCTGTTTCTTTTGATTTAATATGGACTAATACAATTTAAAGCATTTCGTTGTCATAGCCTCATTGCTACGAACGATCTTTAAAAGATAACGGTGCGCATGAGTCTTACTTTCTTTATACGTAAATGCATTAGACATCTTGAAGGACTCGGAGACTTACCTTGCCAATCGAATCAACACCTTTGATGGTTGAGAGGGCTTCACAAACCCAAGCCAAGAGCAAGCATAGCGCCATTCGCCAGTCCAAAGCTGATGGCAAGGTGAAGCCACCCGAATTCTTTAGGACGAACTTTCTGAGAGGAGAAATGTTTACTCAGACTCGCTTCATGTCTGTACAATACACAATTTGTTTTTGTCGGCGCGTTTGAAGTTTAAACTTCAAATTCCTCGCAGATACTTGTAGGGTCAATTAAACTGTTCATAAAGTGTTTCTGGCTTGAAGAATGCAAACTGATGTTGCTTTTTAAGTAGAGGGATGCGTCACTCCGCAAGCTTTTCTTCTCTAGAGACATATATGCCTGATTGCAACACAATACTTACTGAAAGTACTGCTCTGCTGACGACGTGACGTTGGCGGTGTATTCCATCGTCGAATTTTCCTGTAAAAATGAAATCGCAGCTCTAACGCCACATTTTACAAATTGTTTGTAAATCTTTCCTGCTAGAGTTTATGCTCTTCTAGCTGGATGATTGTATATTGGCGAGACCAATTGTTTAAGTAGTTGTAAACAAACTTTATATATTCCTTTCAGCAGTTGCGCTCGTATTCATGAGCAGACGGCAGACTCCCAACATCAAGTTGACATATCCACATAACTGAAGTAAAAAAAAAACAACAACTAAACACCACCTCGCCCTATTCGCCATTTATTGAGCCCGTCTGATGATGACTCGACCTAATTGGCTAATTGTCAGCTTTCCGATGTAGTAAATGATGTACAGGGTGTCACGAAAAATATTTACAGGGTTTCTTTTACCACAAAATACACTATACATCGCCGAACGCTAGTGTTTCGTCCCGATGTAGCACCAGCGGTGGGAACCAGACGCCGAAGTTTCAGAACTAATGGTTATGTTTTTCAAAAGTTATAAGTGATTTTTTTAAATTTTCAATTGGATAATGGCTGCAGACAAAGCATGTAAGATGAAGACGACACAACCACATCTTCCAACGAGCAACGGAGATATAAAATTGCTCCTGAATTAAGCGTTTTTCGGTAGAAAAAAAAAAAAAAAAATTGTTTTTATTTGGTGTTGGGGGGGGGGGGGAGGGCACGTTGTAGTTATTGATATATTGACCTGTTTCTTGCCTAATTATTTAAAACTGAAGTAAACAAGAAATATAAATTTCATGAGTTTATGCTCGAACGTTTGTGAAATGAGCTACAACGCTTTTCAATTTGATCATAAATAGCCCGGAGAGCTAGGTTTTGTTAACATTTTGGTTCCAAAACACGAGTAACACAATTCGCAAACCATGAACGTGATATGCTAATTGTGGAGTTCATAATTTGATTTCACCTTACGCTTCATTAATGCGGCAATGCCAAACTGATATTTAGAAAGTTCAAGACATGAATTCATTCCAATGGTTTTGTAGAATATCTTTGGTGCTCACGTCTTTATAATATGTCCCCGTATAAACGTAAAATACAGTTTTTTTGGGGTTCAGTAGCTCCAAGAAAAATCCGCTACAAACGCCTTGAACGAAATAGCCCAGTTTAACTTATAAAATCTAAACCCATAGCTTTATTTATATTTGAAAGAACCTGATCAAAAACCTTCATTCTAATAAATATTTTATTTTGTTTTGATGATTACGTCTGACAAGGTGTCAGCAAAATTTACGCTTTAAAATAAAGTGTATGTGAGATGGACGAAATACGTTTCGGATAGAAATATGTGTCAGTTCCAGCAATGCGCCACCCCAATCTGAGGAACTGCCACTGGGCCATTTCTTTGGCGCTTGGTATAATCTACGTAGACCCGATTGATTTTCATTCTGTAATTTCTAATTTTAGGAAAAATAAGGAATATAACAAAATGCACGTACTCTTTAAATTGTAATTCTCCACGTTGTATATTCAGATAAACATTCAGAAACGTGTATAATTTCAAGGATACAATTAAAATTTCTTCACAATATTACAAAAAACGTTTCGTTTTTTCCAAGCCCCCTCCAGGAGCACGCACCAGGTCGTTGTCGTAGCAGGTTTCGTCGCTCCATTCAGTGTCACAGTAAGTCCAGGGAAGGACGCTTTGCATGGACGCGAACATGTAGAACAGGCACAATGCCATGATGTAGTTGTAAGAGACCAACGTGTAAAACGTCGAAAATATCTGAGCGATGCCGATACCTGAAAAATAAAAAAAGCCAACTTTTAGCCAAGTTACGAATTCTAATAAAGAACAACTTTACGTTAATGAGTTGGTTAATGCATTCGGAGCGAAGTGGTAAATAATTTTCAACTTAGTCTCGGCACGACTTTTTTTCTGTATGTAAACTGGAGTGATCTAGTTTGTTCTCAGCTTGAAGTCTTATGGCACTGAATTCAGCATATATGCCCGAAACCTGAGAATCTCCGTTCCTTCATACACCGATTGCTCCAAAAACCGCTAAGCTAGAAAAAAAACAAAAAAACTTGGTAGTACAGCGACGCGATTTTCGCATTACGTCTTTAGTGTGATTTATCGGAAGCCTTATAAATTAAATCGGTATGAAAAAGGCAGGAATTGAAATGCGCAGTTTTAGACAACCACCGCCTTATGAGCTCTACGGCGTAATAATAGGTGAAAACACAAAATGAAAAGTGCAACGGCACACGAAACAATATAACTTTATAATGAGCCGGAAAGTTCAAAAATTAAGTTTAATAATGCAAATTTTGCAAGCCGCAATGTAATCAAGAACATATCTGGCTATTTTCCGGAAAGCGAATTCGCCAATCTTTGTTTCCTTTAAAAATAAGAGTTTTGATGTGTTTTTTTTAGTTCTTAGATCTAAGCTTAATGAATTTTTTGCACTGCATTTACTGGTTCCCGCATGAAATACATAAGAAAGGAATTCTTACCTCTAAAGCCAGGAACACACTTCCAGATCTTGAGGGGGCTTTTGCCCACAAACTGCCCAATTGCAAGTTCAAGAAAGTACATGGGCTTTCCAATGAGGAATAATACCACAAAGTAAGGAATAAGAAAGGCACCTGAAAAACGAAACAATATTGCATTAGAGATTCTGTTTGTATGTAACAAACATCCGGTATTTTCGTATACCTCAGCGAAAGCTCAAGAAAAAAAATGAAAGCCATTTACAACTCCCTGTAACTCCGAATTAGAGTGCAGCTCTTGAGGAGGAGGGGAAGGCACGGGGGGGGGGGGTCAAGTGACCTGGGGGGTCACGTGACCTCGGGAGGGGAGTCACGTGACCTGGGGTCACGTGACTTCGGGGGGGGGGGGGCACGTGGCCTGGGGGTCATTTGTCCTGGGGGTCACATGACTTGGGGGTCACGTGACCTCGAGGGGGGTCACGTAACCTTACGGTCCTCCCGAAGAAAACCGAGGCCCTCCCGAAGGAACCCGAGGTCCTCCCGAGGTCCTCCCGAAGGAACCCAAGGTCCTCCCGAAGGAACCCGAGGTCCTCCCGAAGGGACCCGAGGTCCTCCCGAAGGAACCCGAGGTCCTTCGGGAGGACCTCGGGTCCCTTCGGGAAAATTTACCCATAATGCACCGCGCGGTTACGCCGACGGCGACGGCGACGCCGCTTAAGCCGGAAACGGGCGCCAAAGAGCTGCGCTCTAAAAAGGAAGTGAGTGAGATCACCATTGAAACGTAAATAGATTAGCCTGAACGCACGGTACAAGACTACACTAAAAAATAAGTCACTAAATCATTACTGACATTAATAAAAACGCTATTGAACTATAAAAACCTTGAAAGAAAACAAAAGAAAAAGAAAGAGAAGGAGAATCACAGTGTTGGAGTGGGGAACGTACTGCAAGAGAAAGGGTTAAATGAACTTGGCCCTGGGATGACGCATCTAGTCATCTTATACCAGACATAGAGAGAGAAAGATAAGTGATACCTCCTCCATTTTGGTATGCGAGTGTGGGAAACCTCCAGACGTTGCCCAAGCCAATGGAAATGGATAGACACGAAAGGAAAAACTGTAGCCCTTGGCCCCATTGAGTACGTGAGTCATCCGTCTGGCCCTCATCTTTCTGCGCAGATGTGAAGGAAGCAAAAAAGATGGACGGGAATCAAGTTGCTGCAAGCAGAGCAAAGGCCCTTTGCATTTTGTTTTCTCCACCCCCTCTATTACTCACAGAAAGAGTTATTTTCAGTACTGCATTTTGTCATCGGCAAATCGCGAATATCACAATGACACTAGGTCAAAGAGTTTTCACCGTAATTGTTTTTTGTCTCTCGGAGTAAATAATACAGATGCTCATGTAGGTAAACATTTCAATCGAGCTAAAAAGAAAACCGGCAAAAAAAACATAAAAAGGAAAATGCGTTTTTTTATTATTTGATTCGATGTGAAACAGTAACTTGTCTGGGAGTCTAAATTACAACTAAAAATCTATCTAGATATACAATAAAGTGCACTTGATTTCATGGAAAACTTCATGACGCATAGAAAGTGGCAGCGCTGATAAACCAGCGGGACATTTTTTGCCAGACGTTCTTTTTATGTTTGCTTATAGTACGTACATAGAGCCTACAAAAAAGTAGTAGTTTTATCCGCTGTAATCCCCGTCATTTGTGTACGAAACCAACATAAAATACTGTTGTGGTTATTGTTGCCGTTGTTCTTTTGTTTTTGGTTGGTGATTTTTTTTTTGTTTTTGAGGCACGGACACGTTGAACTAGAGGTTACAATATCTTCGAGTGCTTTACGATGAGACGACCTAGGTTTTTTAGACATTACTTTTTATGGAAATGAAAACATTGTCATAATATCCCTAACATAGAAACAATACGGTTGATGGCGTTTTTAACAAACAAGGCGGCCCTGGCTTAATATTCTAAGCACAAAGAATGGGCTAAGTGTACTGCAGACCAGTAAGAATAAATTTATGATATCGCCGGTTTCTATATATATATATATATATATTTTAAATTCTATCTCAACTGAAAATTTGCCATCACTGCGGTCACTATAGATCTGATGAAACGCGGACCGTAGACGCCTCTAGATTCTGGATTCGTTCTTGGCAGTTCTTTTTAGCTGATGCCACAGTCTCATCGGTTGCGGAACGATAATTATTAGCTCAAACCTTGTCACGCTTTCGTTTTTTTTTTTCAATCTTTGAAGTGAATATACACTTGGAATTTGCGTTTCCTTGTGACACCCAATAAAAATTGTGTGCGGTACTATCCTCTCTCCGCAAAATTAAAAATAAACACGTTGAGTTCGCACTAAAGGTGTCCCTTAGTGTCTATAATTCATCAACCCATGCTTTGTATTCGCAAAAAACAAGAAAAAACAATAAAAAACTTCCATTAAAAAAAAAAAAAGAAAGAAAGACCGCCGGTGCTCGTCGTTGCAAAAATGTTAAAGCTCCAGAACTTATGATAAATTGGACTGCTTGGCAAAGATATGGGTTCGAAAAAAATGTTATCGCTCCAATACTTACGATAAATTGGACCTTGCTCGGCGAAGGCCTAAGCTCCAAGGGTCGAGATAAATGGAATGCACGGTAGTCTGTGAATTGTCAACTGGATCTAATTTTTTTTTTCTCGCTTTTGTCACGATATTCCCGATGGAGGAAGTTATGATTGCTCGTTTTCTATCGGTATCAATTTTCGTTGAACGTTATCTTATGACTGGGATTGTATTCGATTGAATCCCAATTTCGAAGTCGTAATCGGTTCGACTGGCGAAGGCAAGTTCAACTCACAGTCGGCAGTCGGAACCTGACCGATCAAGTATCCAGCCAGTTTTAACCCTTTCAGTTTGTGGTAGCTTCTGTCTTGCAACCTAGCCTATCATACATAAAACATAATCGAATGCGATGGAGTCTATGCTCCGATTCGACATGTTCGGCCAAGGGTGCGAGTCAGTGGGATGAATCAATAAACACCACCTGCACATAGTCGAAGCCTTCATTGTCTATCTATAGAACGTTTTTGCAAGGGCGCCGCCATCTTGAATTGTCGTCACTTCCAGTATGGGCGAAAACATTGCTTTGCCGTAGCCACGCCAATAGAAGGCATTTAGGACATAAATGTAACCGTCACACATTCTCGTTTTGCCTCCCCTCTATTTTTTTACTATTGTCAGGTTGATACGTTTTGATATTTTTTCGTCGCCCATACCGGATACGCCTATTAGGATGCTGGGGACGAGAGTACACGAAAAAAAGGTCTATATGCACCTGCTACTTCCCGATAATCCAAGCACGTCGAAACAATACGCCGGGACAATGCGATCTTATTCTTCGTGTTATTATGGAGTTTGAGTGTGCTTTGACATTAGGTGAAACAGAATGTTCAATGTTCAATGTTTACTTTTTTGCGGGCTTACCAGCAGCCCAAATGCTTTTGCAGTAAAGCACTGAACATGAGAAAAAAAAACTCACCACAAATATCCATGCTTAAAAGTCCTACCCAAGCTTAAAATAATACATAAACTTAAAGAAGGGAAAATTTGTAAAAAATAAAAAGATCAATGTTGCAAAACTTTGTGTTTAAAACTTGTTGAATTCGTCATACCGGTGACAAATGGTGATTAACATCTGGGTAAATACTGTACGATTTCTAGAGCTTGTGCGAACAGAAATACGGAATAGGGAGCGGCGAAACTGTCTCAGACGTCGGTCGGCCAGAAGCGAAAATAGAAGTGGCTGATTGGTTTTGATTATGTCACCGTTCAAGCGTCCGGTCACGTTTTTGAATCACAGTGGCGTCAGCCAGCCAGTAAGTAAAGTTGAAAGAAGTGTAACGTGAAAACGCTTGATGGTATTCACATTAAAAAGTGCAATCCTGTTTTGTAAAGTAAATAAATAAATATATATACAAATTAGTGACAATCAATCCTTTCACTTGAAAGCTACGCGGAGCGCAAGTTTGTCTGCTTTTTTGCAGGGGTTGTGGTGACGTCAGAACGCCGAGCTCTGATTGGCTCCGATGGAAGGATAGGGGGTAGACCTCAAGGCAGTTACAACATTGAGGTTTACCCACTATCCTTCAGTCAGGGCCAATCAGGGCTCGAAGTTCTAGCGTCACCACAACCCCTGCAAGAGAAGGAGAAGAACTCCCGCGCCGCATAGGTTTCTTTTTATGGTACACTCGCAGCCTACTTTTACTCAAAGAGCTTCTTCACATCTCCACACAATCCCACCTCCACGCGTGTGTGCCCCGAGCAGGAAGAGCTGCGTAATATAAGGCCATACGAATAATATGGTAGGAGTCATTACTGCTTGAGGACGTCGTAATAGTATAATAATGCACTGATTCGTTAGGGTACGGTGCTTTACGGCCATTCTTACAGAAGGCTTGGCCATAAGGAACGACAAAGGGCGGGCGACGAAGGTTACAACAGTCATTGAAAGCCAGTGTTGTAGGTGTCACCGAAAGAAAGTAACGATACATGTTACTTGTAACTTGCAAATAAAAAAAGAACGCGTTACCGTCCTCCATTACATCAAAATAAGGGGAACGCGCTACCGTTACCGATAAAAAGAAACGCACGTTACTTTGGCATTACATTATAATTATAATTTAACACGTTTTACTACTTTGACTCTACAGGTAAGCATAAGCGCCACATTTCAAGAAACATTATGTCCATGCAAAAACTAAACATAATTACCTGATCTTTATTACGGTTTCACATAAATTCAAAAAAAAAGAAAAACAAACAAAAAAAAAACAAATTAGATGGCTTGGCGTCCAGAAACACGAAACAAATTGGTGTAAATTTTTTTTAAGTCTTGGAGAGATAAAAGAAGTAACGAGTGGGGTAACTACGCTGCCCGTCCCTCGAAATAAGTAACTAAGCACGTTACCCGCCACTGGTTTCAACACGTGACGCATACGTACGTTACGCGTTACGAAAAAGGTATACCAGTAACGCCGTTACTGTTAGCGCGTTACCGCCAACACTGTACAGCTTCAGAAACGCTAGGCATAATAGCTATGTTCCAGGCTGAAGAATGGACCTTTTCCACATACCGACGGCACCAGGCGGTGGCTGCACGAACTAAAAATCGAGGAAGTGACCTACCTGCACTACCAATCGATAATGAGAGGTTACGCTACCAGTTTCTTCGCTCTCTGAGCTGCGGCGGGCTCTGTGCGGCGCGTGCCCAACACGACTTCCGTGGCGTCCACGTAAACGTCGTGTTTTTCTTTCCGTCCACTTTCTTTTTTTGTTTAACACAATTATATATATGCTGCAATTGCGTGTTCTACTCGCTGATCCACAGCCTCGTTCCGAATTTCCTCGATTTTTCGTTCCGACTTCCGCCGCTTGGCATCGGGCGCTCGCGCGTGCGCAGAACGCTTGTCGGAAAAGGTCCATTAACATCAAGGTGATTTAAATCGTGATCTTCAGAATGCTTTAAATTGTGATCTTCAGAATGATTTAAATCGTGATTCCAGTTTTAAGTTCTACTGCATGATGATTAAAATCCAACCTTTCTCGCAAATATAATCTCGAAAACAGTTTTTATTTAACGTTTGTAAATCATTTGATGTTTTTATGTGCACTTGTTTTGTCTGATATTCGACAACGAACTTTCTTTCCAAACCTTACATTTTGTTTGTCACTTACGTGATGTCCTGTTGCACGCTAAAAAGCAAAGGAATCTTTTTAGCTTACTAAAATATCAAGCTGGTTTTGTTCAATATATGGCGGGGTTTACATCATTAAAACGTTGTTAATTAAGATAGACTTTAAACTTGTAGTGATTATACCTCCCGCATTGTTATTAGTGATAGGGTGGATTAATGAATCAATCTGCCATGTTTAGAAAATCAGGTAATGATAAAGTGACTATTTTCCAGCTAGAGTAATTGAACTCAAAATAATCTAATTTAAGTCAAACAAGTTTAACTTAAATAAAAAAAATCTGATTTAAATCATATAAATTTGAAATAAACTAAATTAATATAATTTCCTGATTTTTTTAAAAATCATTATATATATATTTTTTTCCCTGCTATGTTCACTCTTCTTTCCTGGTGGTTAGTTGTTCGGCATTCTTATAGGTTGATGCAGCAATTGGCATGGCTTCGGAGAGCAACACCAAGATGCCTGGGATTATAAATAACCTGCATCAATGCACAGTTTGTACCGCAATCAGGATTTGAGTGAAGAGGCACGTGAATTAGTAACACCAAATAAATCATGTCGAGCTACTTACGGTCGCTTCGGGGTTGAGGCTCAGCGTTGTGTCTTTTTTCTCGCCTTTGTCTTGCGATAACCGACGAACGTCCTGAAATAAATTTTTACAGGAATCAGAATGGCGAAATACTCTTATCCAATATTACAATCGTTAACCTAAATCTTATTTATAACAAAGCTTACCGAACAAAAAGTAAGGTCGCAAGTGAGCTGGTGGAGATTGCTAGACGTAACTCAACATTTTGGAGCAACCCGCGGCAGAGAGAAAATTCGAAAGTCGACAACAAGAGAAAAGAAGAACGACTCAAACAGAGCTACAATTTTAGTGCGGACAGAACCTTTACGTGAGGGTTTAACAAACTGAAAGAAAGGCAAAGGACCTTTCCCACGCTTGGCTCCTTTGGATTCTGTTTAATAAGGTTGTATGAAAAAAAAAGGGAGAAATATGTCACATGTGTTTCCGATGTGGTTTACAAAATCCCTTCTGACTGTGTGGTTATGCCACATAGGTCAAACGAAACGTTGTATTAATGATAGGCTGGGCGAACATAAACGATATGTCAAAAACAAAGACCACAATACGAAGTTTCTAAGGAGATTCAGGAGTGTAACAATTGCCTGTCGTTAGGGAACTCAGCAACCACTATGCTAACAGAAAGAAGCGATCCCAAGCTCCTGTTAAAGAAATCAATCGCGATTACCAAACATGGAAATGCTGTAAATAAGCCTCCATTGTCTTTGGAAGCAGAATAGAAGTGTTTTTGGAATCTAGTTTTTATAGACTGTGTTTGTGTGTGTGTGTGCACGTGTTCTACATGGTTTTGTAAGGAGTTTGTGACGTAACCGAGTGGCGTCTTTCATCCAAGGTCTTAGGTCTGCCCCCGCTGGCCTTGTTCCCCCAGTGTTATCGATGCTACCGTCCTAAAGTGACCCCATTGTAAAGGGTACGATGTCATTTCATTCCTTTGTTTCAAACAAGAGTGGTGTGAGTGGGGAAGGGTGTTTTCCATTCTTTTAGTTTGCTCAACCCTTCTTTAAAGGGTTCTGTCCGCAATAAAATTTTAGCTGTGTTTCA
The DNA here is from genome assembly GCA_013358835.2 of Ixodes persulcatus. Lineage (NCBI taxonomy): Eukaryota > Metazoa > Arthropoda > Arachnida > Ixodida > Ixodidae > Ixodes > Ixodes persulcatus. Next base: position 165,985 of record JABSTQ010009479.1, on the reverse strand, counting down.
CACGTTCTCCTTCTCATCCCTGTGTTAACTTCCGTATTTCCTCATTCTTGAGTTGCTTCAGAATGTTCAGTATATACCAGCCTACTTGCGCCCTTACCTTCTGCTCGTGGATAAACCCTGAGACTGCAGGAACCAATACTGACACGAACATACAAGGTCTCTTTGTTTGTTCGTGGCGGTATTGCTTCCTGCATTCACGAGGTTGAATTATGTCTAGAAGCTTGCTGCATTGCCGTGAGGGATTTTAGTAGGGGGCAATTTTAACGGTAAGATAGGTAACCGGACAGAAGCTTGCCGGACAAAAGCTCACCTACTTTTTTGCGGACCCGGACAAAAGCTCACCTAACTTTGGCGGAACCAAACAGGGGCTCAATTTTTTTCTTTTTTTTAATTTGTTAAAAAGACGGACGATAGTTTACTCAAGGAAAAATGGGCTGGGCTAAACTGCTGGCTGAATGGGGTCACGTCCACAACCCTCTGAAAAGTACAAGGTGTCACCCTCCAAAAAAGTAATGTACAAGTTTTTTTTTTCTTTTTTAGCGTAAAAATAAACTACTCATAGAACGCTCATTTTTCACCCAAACGCGGCGCTAGAGGTCCGAACCAATGCCAAAGTTTCAGCCTTAACTGTTATCTAATTTAAATGTTAGAAGTGATTTTCTCGAAAATTTCAATGGAAAAATGGAGGCCGACGGAGCTCTCGTATACATGACGCTCAATAGCGCCTGAAACCGGAAACAGGCGAAAATGGGCACCATTTTTCAGAATGGAAGCTTGGGCGTGTTGGTGAGGCATGATTATTTAAAACGTACAGCGGAAAAGACGGGACGGAAGAAAGGGGACAAACAACCGCTGAACTTACAACTGAAGTTTTAATCGTCAAGGCGCAGCCGATCAAACAAAGGAGACACACAAAGCCAATAACACCCCACTAAAACCCCCACAATCATCGCGCATGCTGCCGTTGTGAAAGAAAATCTACTTCTTTAGCCGACACAAGAACTGACGGGGCGCTGACACACTCTTCCCCCAAGCGCGTCATAGCCTCTGCCTCTATAATCTCCCTGGTCAAGGCATTGGCACTTCTTCCAATGACAGTACATTTTTTTTTTTTTTTAATTCCGCGTCACAGCCACAGTCACGACAATGAATGCCCCAGTGGCCTGATACTACCCTGTTTACCTTGTAACAATGCTCTCTTAACCTATCATTGAGGCATCTGCCCGTCTGACCTGCGTACTGTTTACCACAGGATAGTGGAATGGAGTAAACAACTTTCTCTGTATAATGAACAAACCGATTTTGAAGCTTCTTTGTGCACTCCAGAGGCCTCCCGGTAGACTGATCGACATTTTTGCGAAGCTTAGACAACTTGTTCGGGGCAGAGAAGACCACAGTGACGTCTACCCGATTTCCTATTTTCTTTAAGCCATGGGAAACGTTATGTAAATAACATTTCCCATTTTCCCGTTGAAATTTTCAGAAAAATACTTATAAATTTTGAATAAGATAACAGTTAGTGCTGAAACTTTGGCATCAAGTTCGGACCTCTAGCGCTACATTTGGGCGGAGAATGAGCGTCGGCAATGCATAGTTGACTTTTACGGTTAAAAAAAGCTCGGCAATTTTATTTATTTATTTATTTATTTTTTTTGGGGGGGGGGGGGGGGAAGGGGGTACACTTTTTGCATTCTTTGAATCCGGTCAACTCAAAACCAAGGTCAAACGTTTAGAGTATGTGCTGGGATTGTTCCTAGGAGTGGATCACTCAGGTCGACCGTGCTCCGAGGACGACCGGAATTTACTCCGGAGCTGTGGAATGTACACGAAGCCAAGCTAAGAGACCAGGACAGGACCAATAACTCATGCGAAGGTAGATCAACGAGGTCCACAAGCTTGTGGCACAAGATTATCCAAATGTCTGGAGGCTGATAGAATGTTTTCAACAGGATAAAGCGTTGGTCACTATAACTTTGCTGCAAGCACGCGAAGGTGAACTCCCAGTGAAGAGTTTTCGGAAAGCAACGAAGCGTCTCGAGAACCACCTGAGGAAGCTGTCTGTGGACTATGAGCTTCAGAGAGACAGGCCGAAAATGCTGGAGGCAGTGGGAGGCTGTATTAGCTTTCAATTAGTAATTGAGCAATACACAATATTTTCCTTACTACTATTTTCCGTACTTTTTTGTAGAATGCGCTGCTTAATTTGTCATGTTATTTCAGCTCATGTAGAAAACCAAATAAGTTTACCCGGGCGAGCTTTTGTCCGAGTTCACGAGTAAGAGCGGTGAGTTTTTGTCCTGGACTGTTAAATATCCGGTGAGTCTTTGTTCGGTGAGCCTCTGTCCTGGATTTTGGTTTAACTAAGCATTAATAAAAAAATCACTGGAATTACTTTTAGAGTAGCACGATGTGCCATCTTTCAAACACAGTTAGTTATAGCTCGTAAGTTCGAACACTTATATAAGCTATAATACACTACCCGTTATTTTGGACATTTTGTCACGTTTTGGACGCCTAATGAGGAATAAGGGAAGCATAGTACCCAATTTTTAATTTGGTATTTTCAAATGAAAGTGCAAAAAAATATTTGACTTTTACCGCGCATCAGTTGCCTGTCCAGAATCAGGGCTCGGTTGGTAACGAAACTGTGATTTCAGATGACAGGCTTCCCGTGGGCTAAATCAACTCAGGATCACGTCCTCCGCGTTTTGCCATGCAAACCAGAGCCAATGGCGGGTTAAGTAATGAAGAGAGCAGCATTTCATATACAGGTTTCTTGCCTCGTGGTTCGTTCTTCGACGATCTCATCTGCCTATATCGCAATCTTATTGGCTCGATAATAAAATGTTCAGAACTCGCCGCACCCTTAGTTTCTTCACTTGGCGGTGACTGGAGCAAGGAAGTGCTGTTGGGCAGATACGCGTCATATTTTCTCTTTACTTCTTGTCGAGGTCGGCCTCCGATGTATCTACCCGTATCAAGTATGTGTGCCAGGAACGGAGCCATTAATTGATATTTCCATATCTAGCGTCACGAGATTTGAATGACACTGACGTGCTTTCTTACCTCTACGTCAATCGTTTCATTTTCTAATGTTTTTTTTTTCTTTATTCCCCATTGGTATGTCTTATCCGATATGTCCTATGAGGAAAATTTCCCATGTTGCGGTTTGTACTCAAGCACCCTTTTTATACTATCTTCGGTACTTGTATCTGGCACGCGGATGCTTGGGATAAGGCTATCAGGCGTCATTATGCTTGTACGACCTTTGATTCGTAGAGTAAGCGATTTTCAAGTACCATGAGTGATTTTCGAGTACCACGAGCGATTTTCACGAACTTACACGCTATGTGTACGTTCTCAAAGCTTGTTTACTGTAAGGTATGTTTTGTATCTGAATAGAAGTAAAGAAAAAAAAATTAAAAAAAATTCTTGGAAACAGTACAAAAACAAAACAAGAAAACTCTGCTTTAAATCGGCACTGAAAAACAAAAAAAAAACACTTTTGGAGGGTTTATATAGGACAAGTGAATAACAAAATGAATGTATTCGACAATATTTAGAGCAGTGTTTAAGTCACGAGAGTCATTTGAGTGATTTCAAAACATGCCGCTATTTTCACATAAACTGCTCAAAATTTAAGCAAGTTTTAAAATCCCTTCAAATTTAAAATGTGTCTCGAGACGCAAGTACAGCGCTATACAGTTATGTTGTAATGAAAGTTCTTTTCTGACAGCTCCTTTTGTGAAAGTTCCTTTTGTGACTATTTCCCCGACGTACTCTCGTCGACACCCCTAGGATCCACTCAGAATTGATAAGTGTGCTCGATTTTCTCTAACTATTACCGTCTCGGTAGCACTTCACTAATGAAACCTATTATTGGGCTTTCGGGCTTAATAAATTGAACAAACATTTCGCGTGCTTTTTTTTTTTTTATAAAACCTTTTTTTAGTTTATAACCCAATATTGCATTCCTTCACAGCATCCACACCTTTTATCCCGAATTAAACACAAGTCGCCGCTCCTTACTACACCACAAATGTGTTTTCGATTTCATCCTTCCCACCTTCATCACCTCCGTTGAAGACTTCTCATCCTTCAAGACCGTCATAACCAAATACTTCTCTAAGCCTGTTTTCGTTGATTTTTAATATCACTGATCTCTCAACAGTGCGGTTTTCTTTATTTTGTTTTATGGTAACATTCTGCACGCGTCCCTTCTATACCACCCATAAAGCCCTGCGGGTATATAAATAAATGAATAAATAAACAGATAAAAAGGTGTTGTGACGTCATCGTAGCGCCTCCGTGCGATCTTACGGGTGAGCAAGGGTCATGGACAGCACCGATGACGTAACTTTCGCTAAATTCGCTCTCTGCTCTCCCGTACTCTTCTGAGTTGGGCGCGCAGCAGTGGGTAGAGCTATGTCGAAACTTTAATTGCCGATCACGTCACGTCTACTGATGAATTGGAAAGAAAACTTTACAAATATGATTTTTAAGGTTCCTACGATAGTGTTTTCAATATATTTCAGTTTTTCCTTTATCGCTTGTTTTTTTCTGCGTTTATAAACTTGTACATTTCCCATATAGTTAGAATTCCCATCCCCGGCATGTTACGTTTCTGTTCAAGAACACTGTAGCATATTCTATATTTAGAAAAAAAAATTGAGGTAAATTCGGAAATTTGTAACAAATTGTTTGTACACAAAGTTTACGACAAACTGCACTAAAAGCGGCAGCTAATTTAAAAATAAAAAAAAATAAACAATGACAAAAGTAAACGGGAACCGTTTTAAAACTCAGCTCGTCCTCTGTTTTGAATAGCCCTAATGTGACTGGGAGGCCGAAATAAGCCGGAGTGAAATGTCTGTCTCTCTCGCGGCAATAAAAAAAAACAACAAAAAACAGGATACGATGGAACTGGAAACTGTATGAAGTTTACTTTAGTTCTCGGAATGCGCTACTCTGGGGTTCTAATCATTTGAATTTAAAAAAAAAAATAAAAAATATCGCGAAACCACTAAAATTAAACTGCCAGCCGGTTTTATCAGTATAAAAAAGCAACTCGAAAAACCTTGAACTAGAAAAAAAAAAAAACACCATGGCTTCACGGGAATGTAAATTCATATCTACAGCTTTATTATGCCTTGATCCGAAACACGTCTATCCAATGAAAAATAAACTGTCCCCTGGGCTTTGTTCGGAAACATTTTTCTTGCTTCGCTTCTCTTTCCTTACGAACACGAGGACTATTTTTTTTTTTTTTTCAATATTCAAGTTATGCCAATGTGCATGTTACCGGGCGGCTAGAGAATATGCCTTTGTCCCATTTTCTTATACTTAAGTTCCGAGAAACTCCGATTTCTTGTCCGACGCCAGAAATTGATAGCGAAAAGCATCGAATCTCTGGGAAACCATAAACCCCGAATACACAAGACCCTAGTTATTGTCCGTTGAACTTTTTTTTTTTTTTTTATCCGGGAACACTAAAGCGTACAATAGTGTCTAGGTCGTGCAATCCATTTATCATTCCAATACCTTCTTAGCGTTCCGATGTGCAGCGCGTGGAGCTACCCTCAAAGCACGTGTAGTTGGCTGATCTTGGCAAGGAGCCAAAGGTAATTTAGGACGGCTCGGACACGCCAATCCTTTCCTCACAAAAAGGTATAACATTCGCGTGTTAACGACGTTTCCAATGAAGCAACTGGGAGGCCTTCTGACCTAGCATAAAAGTGTAGTTCCGAGAAGTGATGGATATGATTGCGTGTCATCGGTAGCGAGACAACATTTATACCCTCTTCACAATCATGTGCAAGAGGTAATTATTCACACACAAAAAAATTACAAAAATGTCAGTCAGGAAATGCGCCGCTAATACTTCAACGCGATTTAGAAATCGTTTTGTATTGGTCAGCTGCAAGCGTCTGCACATAATATTATTCTATTTTGACCACGCACCTCTCAGGCTCAGTGTTGCTTGTGGAGTAGTGGTTACCAATGGTTTGTCATGGATGACAGTGCATCCCATGCAAAATTTGTGGTCGCCCTGTCGCTAAGTGATGAATATCCTTAGAATATGTTTCTTGCACCTGACGACTGGGCATCATTTTTAGTAGATCAAGTTTGGTAGTCTCAATAATCAGGAATATCGAGAGGAGCGGCTCAAATCTTAAGAAAGTATTTTTGCTTGCTTTGAAGTTGGGAGCCGAACACACATCTGATTTGTCACAGCCAGCGTTATTTGTACGTTTCGCATAGAAAAAGCAGTATTGTCGCACTATTAGATCATCGACTCTCCGTATAGAACAGACCCCCTTGAAATGTTCTTTCGCCGCTTCCGTGCTATTGATTGTATTCAAAACGCATCATAATACTGGGGTGTTTGTTTTGATCTGCGTACGGAGTATACAAGCCATTATATCCTCGAGTAATACCAACACAACCTAGAATAATCGAAGCCTCAGCACTAAAAATGTTGGACGTCATCACAGCGAGATCGAATGAAGACAGAGTTTGAACAGGAGCGCTGCGTTGGGTTGGGACCCATAATGCTCCTGAATAAAAATGTAGCGACATCTTATCCCTCATCCTCTGACCCGCACACCTTTTATCTTTATGTTTTGCTTTTTTACGCCCGCGCGTCGACTGTAGCGCCGCCTGGTTTGGCCCAAGATAGCAGACGGCCTTCCTATACTTGAGTCAGAGCGCAGTCAAAGGCTGACAGACACGCAGATACACACACAGGCTAAAAGCGCACTGTCACGGTCTACCAGCCTCGAAGGATGGGCTCAAAGAAAGACGATGAAAGCCATGACATTGCACAGTCGGCGTTATTTGATTGGCGGCATGAGCTCATAGCATGCACTGCACTCCGACAGCATAGGCATTCCTTCTCCTTCTTCCTCTGACGCGCTCGCTTTTTATACTTTTGTTTCTCTTTTTTTACACCCGCGCATCGACGGTAGCGCCGCCTGGTTTGGCCCAAGATAGCAGGCGGCATTCTTCAAAGGATGTCGCTACTTTTCCGTATAAAGGGGCGTTAACTACAGGGTCCGACCGAGAAAACACGAAACGCGTTTTTTGACAAGCAAACATAAACAACGCATCGCAAAAAAAACAACAACAAAAGGTGAAACTCCGTGAGAACGTGACGCTCGCGCTGGTGACAAAATGCGAAAGTTTGAAAATGGTGACGTTACCTGGATCAAAAAATACGCAAGAAAAAATAAAATGTTTCTACGAGCCGAAGCCTACCTAAACTCAATGTTGATCACACAAAAAAAAAAAAAAAAAACCGTTGTGGGCGCCTAGCGTTAATTGCAATGAAAAAATCTTGTCAGCGAGATAGACGATATTATCGTTTTTCTGTCCAAAAATATTTTTTTTTTCTTTTGCGAAAACAAGTGGTACGCGCGGGTTTACAGTGTCATTTCTTCGTTTAATGAATATTATTAGGCTTAGGTGGATCTCGCGGTCGTGAGAAATGCTAATTTTATCTCGTATCTTTTCATCCAGGCAACGCCGTGTTCTGAAACTTTCGGATTTCGTCACCACCGCTAGCGTCACGTTTTCACGGAGTTCGAGTTTTCTCTGTTGCATAACTTACTTTTTAATGCCGAGAAACTGTGTTTCGTGTCCTTGATCGGCCCCTGTTAGTGGTGCTGGTAATACACGAGCTGCCTGTGTATCCGACAGGGCATACCTACGGCCAGTCATCGCGTTGTATACCTAAGAAATGTCGCAAACAACATAACCAAGATAACGTGTTTTTTTTGTTTTTTTTGTGAATTGTTATTTGCGCATGCAGTATTTTCTCGAGAGGGCGTTATTTGTGACCCCGCAACCGCAAGTCGCTTGGCTGTTCATCTCGGTGATTGGCTATCCGAGTGCTCCACGGGAAAGTGAACGCGCAGGCTTTTTCGGCAAGGGGTGGGTTTATGACTCGAGTGACTGTGTAAATGTGCGTCGATTGAAAGTTTTAACCAGATTAATTGCCACTCCATTCATTGATCGCTTAATCGGTCTCGTTAATTTCCTGGTATGACAATTTAAAAATTTTTTTCCCTTTTTTGTGAATATGAGATGAACGGCGCAATATACAATTTTGACATGAATCAACCTCGATGTGTAGTTAAGAACAATCCAGAGACAATCACACTTCCAGATTATTACTGCAGCTGCACAAGCAAAGAGGTTCTGTTAATACCCTACGGCAAGAGCGACCTTCTTTGATTGTCTACAATAGCCTCTGCTGCGCTATCCGGACACTCGACCGGCGTTTAAGTGGTCGGGACACGTGTAACCTTCGGCACTCCTCAGGAGTCACAAATCTTGCCGCTGCTGTTTACTTCAGGCTAAATTTTGACCTAAAGTTAGCCATTCGTACAGGTGTACTCGTCCCCGTCTGCGTGGTGAAAACGTGTACTTTTTAATTACTTTTGGTTCGTCAACATTTTATAGATTAACAGGTTCAAAAAAATGAAAGACGTCTACAACACCATGTAACGCCGAATTAGAGCGCAGCTCTTAAGGAGCAGGAGGGAAGGGTACTAAAGGGAGGGTATACCCCTCCTCCCTCCTCCTCACCTCTCATCCTCCCTGCTACTCCTCCTCCCCTCCTCCCTCCTCTTCCTCCTCCCCTCCTTAACCGCCTCCTCCTCCCCTCATCCTTCAACCTCCTCCCCTCCAATAATCGATTAATCGTTAGTTTAATCGACGAACTGCCCAACCCTAGTAAACAGCGTTATGCATAGACAGACCCAACTATCTACGGATGTTCAAAGTGGCGGCAGGTATTATGGCCATTGATGTCGTGATTAATGGCACACTAATTATAGAATGGAGGCAATGCATTTTATAAATGCAAAGGTTGTGGATTTGAGTACCGTGTGAGATTAGGATAAAACACGAAACTGATAAAAAGTAGAAGAGAAACATTTCATCGGGGCATTATTTTTTTTTTTTTTTTGGACGCATGCATGCGGAGTATTTTAGTTTGGTGGAGTTAGACTCTGTCTACTCAAATTTCACTGCAGTAGCCAGAATTAGTCTTTATTAATATCAATTTATATATGATTAAACATTTTAGCGCTTCTATTTTTAGGAACGGGACACATTTTCTTGCGAGGAAGAAGCGTCCTTTTCCACCTAGTTGATATCAAACTTCCCAGACAAATTCCTCACCCACCTTTTGGGACAACTTCCTTCTATTATGCTTTGGTTGTATGGTGTGAATATACAACCAATTCATATAATTAGCAAAGCCTTATTGAGGCAATTTGTTATTTAGATTGTGCCTTCTTTCCCTTGGCTCCCTAGGCGTGCTTCAAAATGATCACGCCGATACGTCAAACCACATGCACTATTTCGTGAAGGCATTGAATTCACGAATGCATTCGAAGCTAGATTGAAACTAAACACATGGCACTACCTTGCTGTTTCATCACTAAGCACTTGAAGCTGTGATCAACGTGCATATATAGAGTAAGTGAATGCCAGCAAAAGCTCGGAATTTACTGCTGAAGTTCATTAAGATGCAGAACGCGCCTCGCTTCATGCGTCTATGAGCACCGCTTAACACCCGCGCCTCTATCACTCCCCCCCCCCCCCCCCCCCATCCTCATTATCCGGGTTTGTCTGCCAAGAAACATCGCGGGAGGTTTCCCGTCTCGCTGAAACAAAGGAGGCGAGAAAAGAACAGCAGGATATGCAGGGTGCTGCTTTTTTAAATCGGTCGAGAATTCAGAAAAAAAGGCGAACTTGTGAGGTTTAGCTCTGTGGCCAAGATCGTGGCCATGACGGCCACTAAAAAGTTTTGACCTGCTTAATTATTTAGTTAATGACCCAAGAGCATCAGTGCTCCTGTCACGCTGATGTGCTTGCTTTATCTTTTTTCGCAGCGAACCATTGAAGAGTGGAATAGGCTGCAAATGTATGCTCGACAATTTCTAGGTCTTAAAAAAACAGGTGTTTTTTAAAACCTAGAAAGCTAGTGTTTTAAATAGATATTCGGCTTGCGTTTGATGAATGGTGGCTTAATTTGTACACCTCATTTTGATAGTTCCTTTCATATTCTAATTGTGCTGATAGTCTTTTTCTTTAAATTTCAGCGATGTTTCTTCTATGAATACGCATTTGTACATTAATGTTTTATACTAGTTGCGTTTAATATATTTTACATATACATATATTCGTGATGTTTCATTCATGATTTGTAAAACGCACCCCCACTAAAATGCACCACAGGGACGCAGGCGTTTTCGAAAATGAATAAAATTAGGTTCATAAATTTCTATTTTTGGGCGATAAATGTATTTCGACAATTGTCGCTGGACCTAGATGTGGTCTAGTCGCATGCCCCGAAATCTCGATTAAAACTTTCGTCGCGAGCGCCACGGGCCATTAAATGTCTCCTTTCTGCTCAGCTTCAAACCAAAACTAAGCGGGCAAAGAGCGACGCTGTCGCAGCCGGCTTCGCTTCGCTAAATCTAAGTTCTAACGGAATGCAAGTTTCGTTCTTTAAACATTTGAAACAGACTAAAAAAAGAGAGAAAGAAAAACTGTATACACCTTTTTTAAGTCGTGAAGGGAGTGAACATGGCCTTACCTCCAATTCCCATTCTTGACGGTTCTTCCTCATCTTGAAACAACGCAACGATCGCTTCTTGGACGATGCTCCGGAGCGAGGAGGAGGTGCCTGTGAGCGATCTCTCGGTATCCCGTTGCGAAGCTGCGTACGTTTTTTCCTCTAATCTCGATCTTTATAGTGACGCCGAACCATTATCGGGTGCCGTGCGCAGTTTGCTCACAATGAAGCCGATTGATAATCGACGAAGGCGGGCTGACGAACCCGCGTAGAGACTCACGTGCGCGCACGCACCGACGATCTGCCGCGCGACGAGTGGACCGGCGCCCCCTCCGCCAGTCGGGTTCCTGTCGTAACCACGAAGGTAGAGTGCCTAGATTTTCAGAGTGTGTTTTCCGACTGCCCGATGGGGTCACGTGCTTTATGGGCCGCTATTTGCACTACGAGTCGCGAGGTTGTATCAAAACGCGTTGTTCGTCTGTGAGAGCCTCTCCGCCTCCGTGTCCGGTTTCCTCCTCGCTCCGCGACAACTCTACGCATGCGCAATTGAGACCGATCGGCGCGGGGATGGCGTCCGCCATTAAATTGCAAACGCTATCCGTGGTCGGAGTTGCCCCCTCTCTCATATCTGCGCTCTCTAAACGAGGAACGTAACCAATGGCGTCTCACCGCGGGGAAAGGGGTAGGGAAAAAAACGAGAGATCATAACGGAAAGACTTTTTTTTCCGGTTGACAGCCCTTTTCTGCGAGCCAAATAGAAATATGTGGGGCGCGCGCGCGCTTGTTGCGAAGTTCCGCGCCCCAAGTGCGTGTTTAAGGGGGGAGGGAGGAAGGGGGGAGGAGAAAGTTTCCAATTCCTGTATCCTTAACGGTGAATCCGTGCAGAAGGACGGCAAACGGGTGGAAATCAACGCCTTCGGACCTTGACTTACGCACAAGCAATATCTCGAAGCGATCTTGAACTTGTTCCGGAAGGGTATACGGACGCTCCCTCTATCCGGGAATTCAAAATAAAGGCTGGGAGCGTACACATATTGCGACTTTCAAGTGTCGGCTACTGTTTTATTTGTGAAAGACTACTTTTTGCGTATGCAAGACGCCTCGGTTAGAAGGTGGAACATTTAGCGGTATACAATGGTGACCTTGGCTCTTTTTTTTTTTTTTATTGCGCAAGTTTCGAGAAGACTTGGACTGTAACGGTAGTGACTGGACGTGCACAGAAGCGTGACAGCGCCAAGAGCGTGAAAGTGCCTACATAATAAAACTATAAGGTACCGACACGCCGAAGTGTGACGGCACCTTTCTATTTCAGTATGAAGGAGTTGCCCCGGCCGAACAGGAGGTCCTCACGGTTGTCGGTGAAATCACGTGTGAAATTGCTTCGTTTAGTCGACATTGTGTTGTAACAAAAATGTGCGGCATCATCCAGGTAAGTTCGGGTATATGATTTGCCAAGTCGGCCGGAAACAAGGGCTATTCAAAACGTGTTAACAAAAACGTAAATGTTCAAAGGACAACAATAAGAATTTTGGGTCGTCTTTGACCGAGGGCGTGCAAAGATATTCGTTTTTTTTTTTCACCGCATCACATCTGGGTCAAAGCGTGAGTGTGCAGAGCTTTACACAAACTCAGGTATGGATAAGTGTTTTATTTTGGTGTTTTGTTTTTGCTAGATAAATGTGACTGAGTAACCAAATAGAACCGAATTACGGATATGGTGACCCCAAATCTAAGATTAAGTTTTACAATATGGATTGCGTTTTTATTGTTTGAGGGATAGGAGAATCCTTACTGAATATGTTGCGCTCTCCAAAATATTAAAATGATGTCACTAAGTTCACGCTGTTCATCTAGATCTTGAACAATGGTCTCCAAACGTTTTCGCTAGGGGTTGGAAAGGGGCCTGTCGCAGTCTCGAGTGCGGGAAATTAGATAAAACAATATAAACGAGGAAATACTAAATAAATAAGCTTAAATCGACATTTAAATACAAAGACATAAATAAATAGTGCAAAAATTAAAAACAATGTAAGGTGGACACATACATGTACTTTATTTTTAAGTGCAATACTTTACTGTTTGTGACAAAAAAAAATAATTGTGAACCGAAGAACTCAGCAGACAAAAATCAAAATTCGATGTAATGCAGACAAAAATCAAAATTTGATGTTTCGATGTAAATGGGTTCGATATAGTCGGGGTTGACATATTTAGAAAGGTCGAATAATTCGATATTGTCGAATAATTCGATATTGTCGAATACTTAAATTCAATTCGAAGCGAATGCCGAATAGAACAGAATTCGACTGGCTATTCGTAATAACCGAATATAGTCGCACTGGGTAGAAGACTAATGAAAAGGGTAGATAAGATCACTATGCATGATACACACGAGGATGCAAAGGGTTGTTTTCATAGTTACGCAAACATGAAGCAGCGAACTTGGAATAGGAATTCTGGTGATGACAATGTACAATAAATAATATGTCGAGAAAACCGGCTTTTTGATGGGATTTTCAAGATCTATGCGAATAGTGGAATTTGAGTTCGAAGCGAATTTGAAAAGAATTGTTGCTTTGGTCAAATATTTTCGAATCGTTCGAATATCGAATAGTTTCTACAAGCTTTTCACTACTGCACAGTGCCTAAACGAAAACCCATCTAAAATCGCAATGTTCTCAGGCTTCCCCTTGTTCATATCTAAGATAAGTTACTTCTAATATAGCTATATTTATGGACTGTGATCTCAGAAATTAAATTTTCCACACCACGCGCGGGTGTGCGCCATCCCGCTTTGAAAGTGGGCCTCCTCTTAAGAACGTGACCGCAGTATTCGCACTTTTCGAAGTGTTGATCGCGGCGGGTTTGCCCCGTTAAGCACGCTTCTTACTGAGCAGCAATGCACTGCGGAGAAGCAACATCGGCAGAAGCGATCTTTGCGAGTGTTGTTTCGCTGCAGTGCGCCGGTTCCCGGTAAGAAGCGCCCTCAACGGGGCTAACCCGCCGCGATCAACACTTCGAAAAATACGAATATCAGAGTTCATCTCGAAGCGAATATCGAATAGCGCATTATTCGAAACTACTATTCAAAAATTCGAATATTAACACAACACTATAGTTTTATCTCATTCTTCCTTATATCTTCGTTTGCACTTTTGATGCGTCTCGCGGCGGCGATTTTTTAACGGGCGCTTTTTTGCGTTGGTAGCAGCGGGCCTTGGGTCGGGCGTGACTGGAAAGATCGCAGCTACCCGCGGACCGTATATGGCCCGCGGGACGGGGTTTAGTGTCCGTTGGTGTAAAAGGAGGGAAAATAAAGTCGAAATTCGATTGTAAATCAAACAAGGGACTGCAGCCTCCTTTTGAATCGAATACGGACCGAACATACCACCAGGCGTAGGCAACATATATGTTTCTTGGGCCTGGTGTGTGATTTTTTCCCCGCTTACATCTCAGAGACTACCAGACTTAGTTTAACTTTAAGCCATACAGAAGAATGGAGAAATATGTGTGAGTCATCTTTTTTCTAGTAGATAATAAACGGCTTTAGATGTGAAAGAACAGAAGTTGCGTCGATAAACATGAGAGGAGCGTGTCCGAGGACGCAATGGGCGTAAGTGCCACCTCGGCGGGCTCAAACGAACGACTCAACAACATTCCCATGGTCACAAGATTGTCGATTGACACACAGATAGCTAGGGAGAGTCATATCGCGTTGCTGAGGGATACCAACCGTAAACAATCTTGATATCTTTTACGAGGGATTGTCGGCCAATACACAATGATAGCCATCGAACCTCAAGAATGATACTTCCGAGTCAGCTGAAAACTGTTCGGCTAAGCATGTCCAGATAGTTCAGAATAAGTGTACTCCAAGCTCAGTGTTAGAGAGCTGATGTCGTTACGCCCTTATATCATGAGCACAGGTATTATGCTGAAAGTTCAGTATTGTCCCAAATAGAAATACAGGGTGTTTCAGCTAAAATGTGCCAAGACTTAAAAAAAGTCTGGAGCACACAACACGTGTCAAAGGTAATATTTTTCACGGTCCTATAGAGCAGGTCAAGATATTTTTGGCTGTGCGCTAAGATGTCTGATTAAAACAGAGTAATTAACTATCGTCTGTAATATTAATTTTGCGGCGACCTTCCAATACAAACGTTGTGAAGAGTGTTGAGAAACACTCTTTACCACGTGCTGTTTTCATAAAGGTATCCTTCATGTCTCTAATTTTTAGAAATTTATAAAAAAACGCGCGAGAATTAAAATAAAGATCGCACGTGACTACGTGTATCAATATCGCGGTAGTCACGTGAGCCTTCTTTCTAAACGCGCGATCTTTTAATAAAGTTTACAAAAAAATTAACACACGAAGGCTGCCCCATAGAAACGACAAGATGGAATGTTTCTCAACATGCTCGACAACTTTTGTATTGGAGGGCTACGCACGCATTAATAATTGCAAATAAAGGTTAGCTTATTAATTTTGTGTTAATCATCGAGCTTCACGCATCGCTAAAAATATTTTGACTTGTTCAATAGAACTGTGAACAATATGAAATGGTAAGACGCGCGTAGCCTGTACCAGTTTCTTTTTTTTTTAGGCAATTGCAGAAGTTAGCTGGAACATCCCGTATATGTGCTTAACCTCCTCTAGAACACGTAGGCGGCTAATAATTGAGAGCCACAAAAAGGCATAGCGGATGTTGAGGCTCAGAAAAGGATCAGAAGCTGAAAGATGCAATGTACGTTTGCAGGCTCAACGAACATACTCTCTGCGCACATCGCATCTTTTACTGGTTTAGTCGTCATTACGCCATTTACTGGTCTAGTCGTCATTAATATAAAAAATGGCTAAAGAAACCACTATTCTCGGCTGTCGATGAGTTGTGATAGCATTCGTCATGAAACGTACGACGCAGCCCAGTGTGAATGAATACGACGACGGAAACATTTAGTAAACACTTCATTTTATGAATGATTCGCGACACAATAATTCCCGTTAGCGTGACTGCGGCGCGCTGCTTTTGAAATTGAGTGATTGCTTCTTCCCTGTGGAATCACTTATTCCTCTGTCTCTGTGCTATCGCTTATTGTTCAAGCTGTTTTCCAGCCTCATTGCAGCTTCGTGTGTTTGTCTTGCCTTGTGTAATCGTTTCATGTTCAAGATGTTTCCCCGCCATCATCGAGCATGGTTTAACTAGCTCAACTCAAACGGATAATTGTTTCGTAGCTTGGGCACAAGACTGAATCTGTGCGTAGTGTCGCTCCGTGTAAGTGCGGCGCGGGTTTATCTGCTTGCTAGGACGTCGTCCTAGAGGGCGACGTCAAAGACGACGTTTAGGACGACCTTCAGGACGATCTCTAGGATGATCTCAAGGATAACATCAAGGGCGACGTCAATGTCGACCCGTAGGGCGATCCCTAGGACGACCTCTAAGACGACCTCTACGACGACCTTAAGGACGACGTCTAGGACGAAGTCAAGGACAACGTCTAAGAGAATGACGTGAAATAAAACGTCTAGAACGAACTCTAGGTCGACCTCTAGGGCAATCTCAAGGACGACCTGTAGGACGTCCTCAAGAACGACGTATAGGACGACGTAGAGGACGACGTTAAAGACGGCGTTTAGGACGACCTCTCGGACTAACTCAAAGACGACCTTTAGGATGATGCGCGCGGCGCCTGCATATGCGGACGTCCTGCGTGCGTATGCGCCGCGCATACGCACGGCGTATTCGAGGCCACATAGCGTATCACGAGAACCGGGCGAAGTAGCTAAAGGATGCTATCGCATTAATAAATAAAAGCGGACATACTGAACGCATCGTTCACTCTTAACCTGAGACTAGATGCTCCACCCTCAGCGAGAGCTTTCTGCCCTTGCTCATGCAAGGGTGAACGCGCGGGCACGCGAAACCAAAGCACTGCAGAAGCCAGTGAGGTCGCGCTGAAAGGGAAAATTCTTGTCTCAGCTTAAGGGTGAACGGAGTATAATGCTACCTGGAAAAATAAACTTGGGATTTGAAAGCATATAAGGAGAAACCGGAGTGAACCGGAATATCGTTAGTATGAAGAGTTTTGAGCAAACCTCCTGTGGCAATCCCAAAATCCCAAGAGCACTTCAGGAATGCCTGATGCGCTTGAAACAGTGAATTGAAGTTTTATTATTACGAGGGGATGAAAGGTTGCGGGCATATCCTTCTCCATCAATGTATATTAGGAAGCCATTTTATCAGTCAGGATTTGCAAACAATGTCTGTTCCGGAAAACTTTCTAGATATTCTCTCCTCAACCGTGACCATCGGAAAAAAGGAGAGAAGCTTGCTTTTTTTTTTTCCAAATCGTGGAATGATTTTAGGCTGCTTCTTGAACAATATAAAGATAGTGACCGCGGAGGGTCATACACCGTTGGACCGATTGTGTGTGATGATTTACAACGACAATTAACTCAAGTAGAATGCACTTGCACTAGATAAGATATGAGCGCGCCCTTTTCCACTGTGATTTTCGTGCCCTGCGTTTCGAGCACTTCCAGAGCAAATGACGCAAGCTACTCATCAATGTTCCGCCGATGTACCGAAGATACAGACGTGCTCTTCTTTAACCTTCCGGAATAAAGGTAAGTCTCATCATGCTTATCAGCGGAACAGATGTAAGACACGTGTAGCAACAGTTCATTCTTTTTGGGATAATCACTTACATCGAATGATAAACAAATTATGAACTGAGACCCGTCTGAAAGAAGGGATCAATTCTGAAATCTTTCTTCATTCATGTGACGCTGTAATTTTTATTATTTTTTTTTATTTTTTTAATTATGTACTTTTATATGGGGACGGAAGCAAGCAATGAAAGTATTTAAGACGTGAGCCACGGAAGCATAAGCCTGCAGTTTTTTTTTTTTTTATTTAAGAAAGACAACGTTAAAAAAAATCAATATATAGGGGTAGAGGGGGGAGAAGAGACAATTTTTATCAGGCTCTTTTTGACGACCGGCCTTCAGCTCGCGCCCGTTGCCTTCCTCAGTGCTTTGGCTGCGCGTACACTCCCGAGCCCCACGAGACACCTAAGTGTTATCGCAGGTACGAAGCTCGCGCTGGAAGCGAAGGAACCGAAAGATTTCCCGGCCGTTCTCGCCCTTTCAGTCACTGAACTAAATACCCAATGCAATGCCTCTATCTCGTCGGGTGACTTCAAATCCGCTTGAGCACGGATCGTCATCGGATGAACTCCGTGAGACGTTGGACGTTAAAAATTTGTCATATGTAAATTTTCTTTATGAAGGGGGGGGGGGGGGGAGGTTTTGTCAGTTAGGCGGTATACGAAGCTCAAGTTCGTCGGCTTCTTACACAGGGGTTGCAATGAAGTCGGAACGCCGAGCCCTTTATTGGCTGTTTCAAAAAAAAAAGTAGTGGGTAGACCTCAAGCCGTCTAGCCTTGACCTATCCTAATTATCCTCTCAATCCAAGCCAATCAAAGCTCGGCGTCGTTCTGACGTCACCACAACCCCAGCGAAAGAAGCAGACGACTTGTTCTCCGCAATGATCTCCACCGGAAAGAAATTTGTTATTCACCACGCTGCTTGATTCAAAGACGAAGCATTTCTTTTTCATCACATATTGCCTACGCGATCGATAACAAGCCTTTTTTTGTGCAATAAAGGATCTGGGGGAACCAATTTTGCATAAACGATACGATGCGATCGGCTCTCCGGTGCAGTCCGCACATGCGCGAAGTCACTGCTGCTTTTTCGTAGTCCAGGGTTCGAACCGTAAGCTGTGAACGTGTGTTCAAAGCAACTAACATCAGAAGCGTCTCGACTCGTTTATAGAACGGCTGTTTCGCTGTTTGAAGAGGCTTGCCAAAGCTTCAAACGTGAAATGAAAACCTTCGGGGTTTGCCTGGAAGGAATGTCATGGCGCCGGTGAAAGAATCAAGTCGACTTCTCAACAAATAAAACAAAAAAACAAACGAAATGTAAACAAGACACCAACGCTTTCTTATAATCATATTGTTTGTTTGTCTCAATCTGCGAGGATGTGGCATTAGCTTAGTTGCGTCGCTCTCCAATTTTGATGAAGGCGTCGACGACACGGGTTCAAACCCTGTCCGATGACCCAGACGTTAGTGGCTAGGGTGTCCGAGATTTGCAGCGCAGACCGAAGATGAGCCACGTCGGCTTTGATGAAGCGAAGTTGGCGTGACACATTCACTTCATTCATTGACGCGAGGTCGAACGTCCCTAGTCTCGCCGTCAACAATCTCCTGCTTTCTGGGGCAGCCAAGTCAAATAAAAATACTTTTTTCTGAGTGTTTCTCGCCGAATGAAGCCAATTCGAACTCAGCGTCAAAAAATACAGGAGGACGCTTAAGCTTCGCCTCTAAGAGTGGAACGCGATAGCGATACATATAAGCAGATAAACTCCCCCTCGTTCCCTAGCCGTGCGAGCGCGCCTTGCGTGGCCTATACTCCTTTTACCCTTAAGGCCATGGTCCCGCTGAATGTGGCAGTTTAGGTACTTTTTGGCAGGTCATTACTCATCTTCTTCTGAATACTGTTCTATGGGATTGGTGTCGCTTGAAAGGCAATGCAATCCTCGTTCATTTGATATTATGTATGTATTGGTTTAAACTGTTCATGCGCATTTGTAGCGTTGCGAATATGATCGCGCGGACCTTCACTTGCTCCGCTGGTTCATATTTCATGAACGATCTAATAAAAATAACACGGTTCCAATAGAACAGTTTTGTTAAGATGATGTCTGAGCAGAATGTAACGATATACTTTTTTGGTATTTGCACTACTTTGTTTTGTTCATCTCTCCAAATGTTGCCCTAAAATTGTACTTTTTCAGCACAAATATGTTTTTAATGGCATGAGCTAGGGCAATGAAATTAGCTACAAATGTAGTGCTTATAATTGGTAATATGCAGAAAAAAATTTAATTCTGTGTAAACTTTTTTTGTTTAGATATTCTATATCAAACGTAGCACTTTTTTGTGCTTCGAGTCACGGTGCTTCAAATGCCGCCGTGGAAATAATAAACTATGATGAGATATTTTACGACATTTAGAACTACAATGGTTGCCGAAGAAGTGGACGATGGCTTTTTTTCATTTTCAAAGTCATAACGCTCCAGTAACCCCCCAAACTTACCTGTTGGCGCATATCTTTTATGGACATCAAACAGATTTATTGGCATCTAATAACATTTATTCTATGGAATATATATATATATATATATATATATATATATATATATATATATATATATATATATTGCGATGTATTAGACTTTCACAATGATCTTGCTTTGGTTTCTTGATAGGTGTAGAGCTTAGCTAATTTTAAAAACAATTAAAAACTGTTTGGGTGTTTTGTTGCGCTACCTGCCGGATGGCAGACAAAACTGCTGATTTCTAATGTTCAAGAAATGTTGGAGGGCGGCGTTGGCGTTTGTATCATCATCAATGTCCGTGTCTTTTTACCTTCACATTTAGAAAATATATTGGAAGATTTACTATCGACAAATGAATGGTTTAAAGGGGTACTCCGGCGATTTCTTCATGGTCCCCGATTTGCTTGAAATTTTGCTAAACTCGCCAAACAACATCGCTAAAATAGTATCCGAAATATTAGGTTAAAATAATTTTTTTTCGTGAAGTTATTGAATTTACAATTTTGGTCCTCACCGTGTTTTTCAAACTGAAAGTCTCTACTGGCAACAACGAAAAAGTGACGTCAGTGGAAGGCAGGGGTTCACTCTTTGGTCTGTAGAATTTGTTCCCAACTGATTTGAAGCAGCTTTATGGTGTTAAATGAATGCTTTGGAAGCTCGCTCCAGGATCCGCGCTCCAGCACCGAACAAATGATTGGCATATTCTATTTTTTAGACTGTTCGCTCGACTGGCAAGCCTGCCCGCCACTGACGTCACGGCACTGAAAAGTGCGGGTAAATTTGAATGTTGGTTTTTGCATCATTTTCATTTGCCGATTTCGCAATAACTATTATGAATTTCGCGATACTAAATAGCATACCGGAAAGGGTAAAGGCCGGGGAGTCAGAAAATATAGTTAGTTGAGGTAGCTCAAAAATCGCCGGAGTACCCCTTTAAGTACTGGGTCAGGTTAATAAATCTAAGATAAATAATTACAAAAGCGCAGTGTGATATATTGTGTACATTATTCGATATGATTGAAATCAATAAACAATAAAAACGAAAAGGAAAAAAATACACCCGAGTTCACTTCATGCCTAGAGCCACTAAATGAGCTGCGCTTAGAGTATCGGCACTCCGTTCCCCAACATTGTTGTGGGTGCCGCCATTTTTGGTCTTGTGCAGAGCAAACGCAACTTCCGATCATCATGATTCAAAAGTGCGACTTCCTCGGCATCAGATCCGGTGTTAGGAACCTGATGCAATATTGCTTTGCTCTGTCGCGGACTGTTTAAACAGTTGTGGAGGACGGAAAGGCGTTAACTATGATTTCAGATGAAGATTCAGATAACTGGCAACCGTGATTTTAAGCCACAATATGGTCAAGTATCGTTACTCTGAAGCGTAGCTTATTTAATGACACTATTCATGGCCTTGTTCAAGGAGCTTGTAATACCTGAAGGGGCCATGACGTAAGCCTCGTGGGTTCCACAAGCCACTACCTTTTGATGCCTGCCTCTTCCTGATTGTCCCCGCTAGTGCCACTAGTTCCCGCGAACCTCCTTTTCCCTAACTGAAACTGAAACTAAATATAACCAACTACACATGATGAGAGGAGGAAGCGCCCGGGTAGGAGGAACGCGGGTTTTATGTGCGACCGTTCTAACCGTCTCAGAAGAGAGAACACGCGAGCTTGCGCTGATTTCAAAAAGACGATCCAAAGAAAAGAGGCGGCACGCTGTGTTCTTTGTGATTGTGCGTCTAATTTATATACAGGTATATTTGAAGATCGATGATGGACGTCGATCATCTCGAGGAAATGCGACGTAGTAACATTATATAAATAATAAACATAATGAAGGACTGAACGAATAAATTTTACAATTTTACAATACCAATATTTCGGCCACCCCACGGGTGCTTGTCGCCATCTATTGGTTGAAATGCACTCTAAAAAATGTCTGCGCGTCCACTTACCCGCACAACACTCAAAGAGCCAATCTCTGCAATCTACGAAATCAGCTCAGCGAATGAAGAGACGGAACATCCGTTTGGACCTAAAAATGAAGTCTGCGCTGTAGCATTACACAATGCAAAACGTCATGCTTGCATTGCGTAATGCCACAGCTCAGACTTAATTTTGAGGTCTAAACAGATGTTCCGCCTCCGCATTCGCTGAGCTGATTTCGTAGATCGCAGAGATTGGCTTTTTGAGTGTTTTGCGGGTAAGTGGACGCGCAGGCATTTTTTAGAGTGTGACGCCTTGTTCAAGATGGCTGCCGTGGGACCGCAGCCTTAAGCTATAGTGCTCTAGAGGATGTAGTGGCAAGAGCGGCGCCCGCTTACAATGGGCCGCGTGAAGACGGCCAACGTAGATGCCGCGAGTGGCGCTAGAGTTCCGAGCCCTAGGAGAACTTGTGGCAGATGTGCGATGAGCGAAGAAGACGACGAAGCTGAGGTGGTACGCTTCTCCCGAACGTAGCACCGTAGCAGTTTTAGGGAACCAGTCTTTGCACATTCAATACGGTACGGCGGGCTCTCCGGTATACGAACTGCGCATGTGCGAGTCTTCTGCTGTAGCAGATGTGCAGTTCGTACCGGAGGGCCCATCGTACCGCACCGGATGTGCAACAACGGTTCCCTAAAACTCCCTAATATTTTAAAGTAGATTGGTTTTGTTGAAATGGTTTATTTTCGCAAGAACATGCTCCTCAAACGTAATATCTAAATTGAAATTAAAAACAGGGTATTGCGAGTCCGAAACGAATAAACAGGAAAAAAAATCCCGCAGATACAAGTTAGATGCGAACATAATAAAAAACGTAATGGGGATGGGGCTCTGCTTACAAAGCGCAATACGGAGCGACACCGAAGCGTCGACATGCAACATTGAAGATAACGCGCAAGTATGCTACTATGAGCGGATGATCATTATCTCGGTAGAGCTTCAGATGTAGCTTCGATGTATTGACTTTGCGAGATGGCAAAGGCGTCGTTGGATTTGTGACAAGATTTGTGAAAACACACTTCAAACTCACGCCCCCCCCCCCCAACCAAAAAAAAACAACAAAAAACAACGAAACACGCGACCATAGGTTTATGATTACGGTATACCCCCCGTGGCGTCGAATCAACATTGGTGTTTGTTAGCCGTCCTCCTTCACATGGTCTCATTTCGTGCCCAGCCTAGAAAATGACAATTCGAACCAAAGTGACCGAAAAGCAGTAAGCATCGGCTGCCTCCCTTTCATGAACACTTGCAGTGCTGACAAAGGCACGGGAGCAGGTGCGCGACTTTGGAAGGTGTTTTTCGGGGACAAGTTCTACTACAATCAAAATGTTTTTTTTTTCCTCTTCTAAAGTAGCCCCTCACACCTGTGCTTTTTGTTTTTGTTTTCGGACTTTAAACAATAGCGAGATGGGGCTAAACCATATCATCACGGGGTGACAAAACAAACAAAGCACTGATGGTATTTATTCTCAAAGCGAACTCTGAACAAACGAAGTCGCGAAAAGTGAGGTCGTTTCCTTTTTGACGTGTACACCCCAGTAACAACACCGATACATGATTTGCACGTGGCGTCAATCCAGATCGCCGGTTGGTCATTCCAACTAATCATATTCTTCAAAGAACGAGGTTGATGGTGTAAAATCATATCGGCAAACTGCAATGCCCTGTGTCATATAGTACACCAGCGTGGCGATTAGGAAAACAAATCCTAAAATTCGAAATTTGTTAATACATTGTAATCACGAGGACCTATAGCCTCGTCTAGCAAAGCCAATAAATTTATATTGTTAGTGATGACTAACTGAAAGCTTTACGAGACAAAAGAAACGAAATACGTTCAGTCGCTCGAAAACGCTATTCGAGAGTAAAACTGTGTTTCGCTTGACCGCAGCCGACACTTCGATTCGATGACACCAATCAATAAGTGTCAAAAGTGTATCTCTATGGCGCTTGTTGACTTTGTTGGATTGGCTGAACCAATCACGAAGAGGAAAAAAAACAAGCCAGGGTCGCGGCGTATTTACTGTGAGTGATTGGTTTAGTTGGTGAGAACGAACGCAGAAGAAAGATAAGCGCCATGACGATGCATTTTTTGGTGCTGCCTGATGGGAGCGCAAGTTCGTCTGCTTCTTTTGCAGGGTGGTTGTGGTTACGGCAGTAAGACGCCCAGCTCTTATTGGCTCTGATTGATGGATGGTGGGTAGCCCTCAAAGCGAGCTGCCTTCAGAGCCAATCAGAACTGGGCGTCTTTCAGACGTCACCACATTCCCTGCAAAAGAAGCAGACGAACTTGCGCTCCGCATGCATTGGATGCCCTCGTTTCGTAGCTTCGACTGCGGTCTAATGTAAAGTGAGACGAAGTATAGATAACCTAGCTCGTGTGACGCATGGGGCTGAGCCCGCCGCGCGAAATGCCTGCAGCTGCAGGATCGCAAGTTGATATACGGCGATTTCTCAAACTGCATTAGGCTAAAAGGATTTGTTCTAACTTGCGTCCCGCTTGACTATACGAGACTCGAATTGGCGACAAGTCCTTTCACAACGACAACAACAACAAAAGAGTTTCTAGATTAGAACGTACGGGGTGACCCTTGTCTGTCGGGGAATACTGGGTCAGGGGCCGCTTGCAATATTGCCGCCCAGTGTGCAGCTCGCGCATATACGATATGCAGCCGGCGATATGAGCACCTTGACCCACCTGCGAATTGTCGCCGCCGGGACGTCCTAACTCGTCACTGACACAATAGGCGACCGCGACTGTCGAGGGCGAGTGACTATACACGCTGATTGTCGGGATTTCGATCGTCGACTGATTCTATTTGAATAGAAACGCACGTTTTGCGATAATGAACGGGGATGTAGATGGGCGTAAGAATAAAAAACACAAACGGACATAATACAGATTTTATAGTATGTCACAGGTTAACACTTCAGTAGAAACGTTTCCTTCAAAGCGAGCTTTCTGACTTTGGTTTCACTTTGTTGCAAGTGCAGCTAAAGCCCGGTGGAAGGCGACGTGATTATGCTGGAGGCGAAGCTTGTATACTGAAGTCTTAGCCTCTCACCTACTATAGTAGAGAAAAAAATTTGCGAGCATACACAAATATAATGTAGTTCATAAGCAACAAAACCGTCAGAAAACATAACGTAACATTTCATATCATGTGTATTTCAAAACTATAATCATGATAATGATCACCTTTCATACACACCTACTGTTACTCTACTTATGTAATTCTTATTGTTGTATAAAAAACCTCCGGCACCGCTTTACACGAGCAGGAAACGTGGCCGACAAAGACCACAGCCGTAGGTAGCACTTATATATAACCCTACAAAATAACCGGATTACATACACGCTACTTGCTCAACTATTAAATATTCGAGCATGTACAATTAACGTATGACATCTATATTCTAGATACAGAAACGTAAATATATATATATATATATATGACGAAGAAATAGTGTATGTAAACGATAACCCATACAATAATATTCTGTCACAGGCTAAAAATACAAAGAGAAGTCCTTCCCACAAAGTTCTCGTTGAGTGATGGTTTCCTTCTCCCCCTCCAACGTTCGCTTTGCAAAGGTTGGTAAAAGTGGAGGGCTTAGTGGGAGGAGCTTGTTCTATTTTCCTTAACTTGCCTCGGACCGTAGCATATATTTTGTCTAGGTTTTGCTCCTTTTTACGTGCTCGGGTTCTTGGGGTTTGGGACGCCCAGTTTATGTCAGCTTCACCAAACTCCCCGCCTGAAAGACAGTCGTCGGCGATTATGCCGGTAAATAACTTTTAGCAATAAGGCAAAAGCTACGAACCACCAGATCCAATCATGAGCCACTTAGAAATCACCTGGTATTTCGCTTCGATGAACATTACTGAGTGACTCGTCAATTTTACATTGCAAAGAAAGCCACGACATACAGGCTCTTTGCAGTGTCGAAGCTATAGAAATGATGCAGCGCATTTTGATTGGGAGCATTATTCGGCCATCCTTAATCAATGTTAAGCATGTCATAGCTTAGCGTGGAACCTGATTGGACCTGGCGGCCCGTAGCTTTGTACTTTAGTCCTTCGTAGGAGGAGGCGAAGTATAGTAGACTCCTTTTCTGTACAACCGGAGGTATTTGAACGAACTCGGCAGCGGCTGTCGCTGCTTTTTGTGACTGGCTACTACGGCCCGAGCATCCGACTAAGTTTGATACTTAATCATAATGTTTATTTCTCATCCTTACAAAATGATGGAAGAGGTAAGAGAAATAAGCGCGCTTGACGAGGTGGTCACCTCCTTTACAGCAAGCAGCAACAACGCTACAAACGATTATGCAGCACAAACATAAAGACAATACGCATACCTTCGCGGTTCTCACGTAAACTAAGCCTAATAAAGCATGCTACTATATTAAGTTCCAACATAAGGTGACACATAAGCATGCAGTAGAAAAATGATATTTAAAAACTACGGGCTTGGATAAAACAACAACAACGCAGATCTGAATTGGTGACATTGGGGGAGTTAGTGCCTGCTTCAACTGGTTCATTTAAAACCGTTGGCAATTGATGTTTAACCCTCTGGCGACTGTAGCTGGTCCTCACGAGAGATAGCATCCTGCGTGGCTTTGGTAGTGCGGAAATAGCGATTCCAATGAACGCAATGAAGATAATATGGAAATGGTATTTATATGTCTCATTTGCTCGGTTTTGTAGCATTGTAGTAACTATACGTTTATAAATTAAATACAACTATAATAAGTTGACAAATAAATAACAAGTGGTGTGACCGTTCGGTAACTCATAAATTATATGGATAATAATTTTCTGAAGATCAGATATTTAATATATATTAGCGTGTGTCATTGTGGCCTAGATTAGCGTGCAAGAACAAAGGTGAGAGCAAAATAGAGTGCAATATAGCACGAATTTGACCCGCTGCGGGAGAATATTTTTATGACTGCTATAGAAACGTGACGGGCCTGCAAAGGAAGGCCGATGAGTTCATGTCGAACATAGTGACAATGAAGTTTGATGTTATTTGCCTCAGGGAAACAATTGGCTTTGTAATGGGACACCCGACTCCAACTTTGTTACACCTAACTACAAGGTGTATTGCCGTGATAGAGATTACCAGTCTATTAGACAAAAGTTTGGTGGTGGCGTTTTAATTTCTACCTCGACATTTCTTTCGTCACATCGTCGTTTTGACCTGGAATCATATTCAGAGTGTCTCTGGGTAGAAATTAAGACAGGCGATGCCTTCAACTATCTATACCTGTTTTCACCTTAAGAACCGAAGCAAAACAAGTCCGGCTCCTCGCGGAACATTACTAATTTCCCCCTTACGTGGATAATGAAGACATATGTAGGTGAATTTTAGATTAGATATATGTTATATTTTCACTATGTACACGTTCCAAACGTCAAAGGCATCGCTTTTTCCTCCGACAAACGAATCTCGTGAGAACTATTTCGCGCCGCGTAGGAACAATGCACAAAACGTACTTTTTTCTTAAGGTGAAAACAGGTATAGTTGGAATCTGTTATTTTCCACGACATTCCGATGAAGTAACTTTTATAGAAAATATTTTAACACTTAGTAGACGAATACATTTTTCGAAATAAAGAGTACAGATATGTGGAGATTTTAATCTTTCAGGAGAGGACTGGCCGCTGAGGTTTTCTAATTGCAACAACCCTATAACATCAAATAAGGCTTCATGGTTACTGCCGTTCATTGACTACTCATTCCTTGATCAACCTAACCCAATTAAGAATAGCGCTGGAAATGTTCTCGACCTTGTTTTATCTAACACATCAGTCGATTGTGTGACACCTGTTATACATTCCTTAGGGGGAATAGATGGGTTTCACAAAAAACTCACAGTTATCTTCTGCCATTTGATAGATTTATATGGCGTGATAGTAATAACGTATTGTCCGCGTGCTGGTAGATTTCACATCCAGCAACACTTTTAGCGAGGTCATTCACGTATAGATTGAACAATAATGGTGCCAAAACAGATCCTTGAGGTACTCCGGCTTTCAAAAGGACGCTAATACTACGGGCATTACTAAGTGAAACATATTGCGTACGACATGATAAAAAATCTTTAAGAATATGAAAAAATGGTCCCCTAAAACCATAGTCGTAAATTTTTTTCAGTAGTATTTTATGACTAATAGAGTCGAATGCTTTGGAGACGTCTAGGAAGAGTGCGCAGGCAAACTTATTTTTGTCGAGAGTTGTGTTTAATATGTCCACCAGTTCCTCAAGGAGCGATTGGGTGCCGCGCCCCGTGATAAAGCCGTCTTGGGATGGTGATAACAAACTAAACTTTTCAAGAAACGCGGTCATTGTATTTAATATATGCTTTTCAAGTGCCAAGGACAGGCACGGAAGAATAGATATGGGCCTATAGCTTTCGACGTCATCGCGCTTACCGCCCTTGTAAAGTGGCCTAACGATCGCATTTTTGAAACCAACAGGGATTACTCCGGATCTTATACACCCGTTGAGTATATATAGTAAAACATCGCCCAAGGCCTCAAAATTGCGCCGAATATCGCCAACGCGGATACTGTCCGAGCCGGGTGCTTTATTTGGCTTGAAATTAAAGAATATCGTACGTAGATCTTCCATAGTCATGTTCGGCAGAAATGCAGATGCTGAACATGAAAGTTCCAGATTAATGGGTGAAATGGCTTCATCATGCGATACGCCCGAAACCGAAGCGAAGAAGCGATTAAAACTGTCAGCAATCGATGTCATATCAGATTTAAAATGTTTTTTTTATTGTGTCATCAATAGAACCAGCAGAGCATCCTTTTACTTCATTTATGAGGGCCCAAGTCTTAGAAGCGTCGAAACGAGAGCGATAAAACTTTTCGTGGAAATGCTGACGTTTTCTGGAACGAATAAGGGCATTGACACGATTCCTTTGACTTTGATATTGCAATCTCAATTCTTTATTATCTGGAAAACGACGACACCGTGCCAATAAAACATATTTCTCTTTGATCGCGGAAAGGACGTCAGTAGTTACCCATGGCTGATTCTTTCTTCGTTTTTTTATATTAATGGTTTTTGTGCTCATGGTCTTAAAGTTTGAAAGAATATCGACCAGCTTTGAGTAGGCATCCTGATGGTTGCAATTTTCAATGAGCATATCCTAGTTATAGGCAGAAATTAATCTATCGAAGTGACGTGAATCAATGACATGTTACTTGTGATGGTTCTACTGGTTCAGAAATGACATCAAAACTGAGACGACAGGCAACAAAATAGGTGTCTGCCAACTTTTGTGTAATAACGGTAGATCTATTAGGAGCACCTAAGTTTCTAATATTGATATGATCTAAACAGGAGATGACTAAATTATCAGACAAATACTCCTCCCTGGTAGGTGCCTGAATTGTACTTTCAATACCATAGTTTGAAAGGATATTTAAATCATCACAAACACTAGATTTCGAATGTTTAAGAAGGTCGATGTTGATGTCACCTACAATACAGAGTTTATCAGTAGGCACTATATTTTTTTAAATTCGTGTCTAACTTATCTAAAAAATTACGTACGCTTTCTGAGGGCGGTCTATAAAGTGCTAAAAGAGATACTACAAAGCTGTTTTTACAGAGTTTTAACGAGAGACACTCTGCATAGTTGAATGGGATTTGTGATGTAACTGTTGACCAAAATCTCTCATCACGAAGCAGTTTAAAAACCCTGCCTGTATTATTCGCTTATTTTTCTCTCTTGTTAGGTCAAGGATTGAATTCGGTTCTACAGCTTGGAATATTTTGTCAGAAACAGAGTCAACAAAAATTGAAAGTGTGCAAAAACGCTTAATACGCATCGTTTACAATCGCTATCTTCAGTGCCGCTGTTATTTTGATTACAACTTTCTCTTAGATAAGTTCTTGCTGAGGTCATCGTCTGATAGAAGAACAGAACGTGACTTGATCATTTTGCACAACATAGTAAATGGAATTAGTAGATAATGATTCACTTTTATTTAATGTAAATATCCATCTCCCCTCCCGTTTGACTAGGAATTACTTTACTTTTTATGTAAATACCATATGCAGATCTTCACCTTTGTCACGCATGCAATTACTGTTCAATTGCTTTGACAACGCAGGTATTAAAATATTTAGTGATTTTTCTCTTTACCGGTAGCAACTGCAAGAGATAACTTCCTATCTGTGATGTGTGTTTTATTTGTTTGGTGTTAATTTGGCGTTTACTCGTTCTTTGTGTACCAAAGTGAAGGCCTTCGGGTTGTTTTAGGGCGCACGAAAATAAAGATTAATATGTTATTATTCATTATGACGTGACTTAAGTCCTAAGACTTTAGACGATTTTAGAATGACCCGATTGACATGGTTATCCCAGAGCATATTTATGAAAAAAAGAGACGCCAGGTGATTTAAACGACTTACTATTTCGACTGTTTGTAATTTACTCGAATGGTTCATTACCACGCTGCATGCCTTACTTTGGGGCAAAAAACTCCAACTTTAAATTTCGTTATATTAACTAACACATTTTTGTCCCAACATGTTTCCAAATTTCTCAGTACATTATTTGCATTAATAGTTAGATCATTGTAAGTCTCACTAAGCAGAAATATGTTTGTATCATCCGCATATATAATGAAACGGGCGTTAGTGTCAATGGTAACGATACCATTATACTCACAGGTTAAATAGCAAGGGGCCAAGGATGCTGCCCCGAGGAACGCGAGAGTTAACAAAACGTATGGTTAACTTGAATATATTTATATGAACGTACCTCTTTCAGGATGATAGGTATAATTTGACCGAAAGTATGGCGTTTTCCCTTATTCCATATATGTCAACATTTTTAATCAGAATATTGTGATTTGTTCGGTTGAATGATTAAGTCTCTACAAATATTCCTAGTACTAATGTTTTACGTTCAAAATGATCTAACATATACTCTTATCGGTGAAGAAGAACAAGCTCTGTCGACCTGTTTTCTCTGAACCAGTACTGGGATTCAGCGATTGTATTATTGACATCTAAGAATCGTTCCAATCGTTTAAGAATGAACGATTTGCAGGATGCTAATCAGTCTATAATTACCAAAGTCGTTTTCTTAAAGAACAATATAATACTAGCAGTCTGCATGTCTGAAAGAAATGTTAGCTGTTTCTATACGTAAGTTAAATAAATATGTAAGAGGAGAAGAAATGAGCCAAATAACATGTTTCACAGGGCGAATCTGAGCGCTGACATCAGAGGAGATAGTCTTTTATCCTTTCTAGAGTATAGATAAAATCTAGATATCTTTTTTTTTAGATATAGATATATATTCACATGATAATAGTCACTGAAAGCTAAGTATTTTAATTGTTGTTATTAAGTGCCACTGTAAATAAGGCATGCACTGATATGCCTGGCGTACCTGAACACATTTACAGTGTTTGATTGTTTCCTCCAAAACAAACTACGCAACGGGGAACGCTTGTTCTCCGCCCAAATGCAGCGCTCGTGGACCGGACCAGACGCCAAAGTTTGTAGGGATTGTGGCCACGAGAAGGCCGGACATGGGCCCGCGGGGGCCAAGTGAGACGAAGAAGAGGACAGCACGGGGCAGAGCTCGGACAGGGAGCTCGCTGATGGCCGGCGAGGAAACGGTAAAGGACAAGGCGCTGCCTCCGGATAGTCCAACTGTGAGACAGTCGATCCTTCGTACCTTGCGTTGTGTGATCTTCTTCGGAGCGGTCGAGATAAGGCCTGATCGGACGGTGGCTGAAGTAAACACCCACACTGCGGTAGATAATGTGGGTGTCCACTTCAGCCACCGTTTGATCAGGCCCCGCCTCGATCGCCGCGAAGGAGATCACACAACGCAAGGTACGACGAATCTACTGTCTCACAGATGGACGATAAGGAGGCAGTGCGTTGTCCTTTCCCGGTCCGTCGCCAGCCATCCGTGAGCTCGCTGCCCGTGCCGTCCTCTTCTTCTCACTTGGCCCCCGCGGGCCCATGTCCGGCCCCCTCGTGACCACGATCCCCGCAAGTTTAAGAGCTTACCGTTATCGAGACTCAATCCAATGTCATGACTTTTATGGGCATTTTCCGGACATTTTTCACTAGGAAAATCGGGACTGTTGCCAGTAGCGGACGCCATTGAACTCTTCTGCTAGCATTTTCGCAATTACAATTTACAAAGTTGCATATAACTTTTGAACGGCAAGCTCCCTACTCTCCTCTGGTATGTCCTCCGGCTTTGAGGATATTTAAGGTAAACGAGTAAAAATAAATAAACTAATTATATGTGGGCAGATCTTTAATGTCCGTGTACAATATGCAGAGTTTTCCTTAAGGGAATACTGCAACAAAATTACAGCGCCTATCTTATTGTCTAAATGTCAATCACGTTCTGGCCACATCACAGAGACACCAAAATGTTGTTGAAAATTAAAACAGCGAATGTCGTTACGTCACAATGAACTTAAAAGCAGCGCCGCTCCGCGGAAGTACGGCAAGCAAGCTACGTCCGCGCTTGCCATGTCGAGTGGGAGGGATAACTAAAACATTGGGTCTCCAATCCACGCTGTGAAGGTGGTTGGCCAGCGAAGCTGTGGTATCACCTGCAACGACTGCCCATGACGAAATAAAAATAAATGCACTGTACCAAAACATTTCTTTTAATGAAAGACTTCGTATGCTGCTGTTGCCGCGGCAGCTTCTGCAACCGCAATCTTTACCGAGAAACGCATGCCGGGAGCGCTACGTGCTTCGTACTGTTCGCGCTCGCCTTATCATCTATCATGTGGTTTCAACACTTGTTTTGTGTTTTTTTTTTATTGAAACAAGTGTCAAAACCACATAATAGATGATAAGGCGTCATCGAACGCTGGCAAGACGCTCGCAATGGTTTTCTGTCGACCACTGTTCTGTCGACGGGCACGAAAACAATTAAGGCTCCAATCCACGCTGTGAAGGTGGTTGGACAGCGAAGCTGTGGCATCACCTTCAACGATTGCCCACTGCACTATGGAGCATTTTTTTGGCAAACGCCTCTAGGTGGTGCTTCAGTCTGTGACGTCCCAGAGAACTTCCGGTTTATAAAAAAGAATGAACAAAGGGCACCTTAAAGGGCAACTCCACTCAAAAAGTCGACCCTATCGAAATGACTGATATCGCTTTAGGGGGTCAAAATACGGACATACCCGAAATATCCCGTCAAACCGACGCCGAATTACCGATTAAAACCAATATTAAAAATGTTCCCCCGGCTCGGTTAGCGGCCCGAAAGCGGGTGACCAACGCTGGCACCGGGTGAGCTAGTGAAGCAACACTGGGCAATGACGTAGGTTTAGTCCTACGCTCTCGTACGGACGCCGTGGACGCTTCGTTTTCCGTGGCATTCTGCGATTCTGCTGACGGCAAGAGGTGCTTGCCACGTTATCCTGTGTTCTCCTATTTTCATTAGCGTCCAGGCAGTTAATTTAACTCCAGTATTGCTTCCGCAATAGCGCGGAAGAGAGCGAAGCGGTGCTGCTCGCTCACGCGCGTATCGTGGAGCCGGAGAGACTCGCCGGACTCGCGTTGGGCGGTGTCGAGCACGACTTGTATGTGCTGTGGGTTGCACCAACAATCCGGTGCGCAACCCGGAGCTGCGGTTCCACCAGTTCCCAAGAGACCGGAAGAGGCACAAGGTGTGGGTCGGTGCCATTCGCCGGATAGAATTCGGAAGACCATCGACTCCGAGCTCCAACGCGAAGCTCTGCTCCCAGCACTTTACGTCAGACACCTACACACGGGATCTGCGGCTGCTGACTGTTGCGGGTTTCTCCACGAAACATGCGTCTTTGAAGAACGATGCGGTGCCGTCGCTGCTCGCGTACCGTCCGCCGGCTGCTCCAGCACGATCGGCCGGACGCAGCAGGTCGCAGCTGATCTAACTAGCGTGCACATAAAGGCACATTAGCTTCAACAACTTAGGCGGCTGGTGGATACATCTGTCCATCTATCTCCCATTATTACTTTTTCTCTTGGTCCGCGAGCAAGAAACAAATGCAGTCACGCTGCGCCGGCACTGACCGCGTCATATTAATAGCAGTCGGATTCGCTTTTCGGCCGGCAAATTTATAAATACACACTAAAACTTACTACATTTGGTGCATATTAACAAACTGAAGCGGTAAAAAAAGAAAATGTGCAACTTACCTTCTGTTTTGAAACTCCACGTGCGACTGAGCTGACATTGTTGGTGCGTCGGCTCAGAAGCGCGGGACCAGAACTAGGTCATGCCGGCGACGCGCCACTAATATCAGTGTTGCCAAGCTGCTTCAGCCGGTAGTTTCGGTTTCGCCGTGCCGCCGGAACGATACTTGGATTCGCGATATCTACAAAACTATACACACTACCGAAAAACAAATTATATTTCGTGATTCAGGGTCGCCGACTTCGACTAAACAGATCATAACCCAAAAATTGTAAAAATGGAGTGGAGTTGCCCTTTAACACCGCTGCTTGAAATGTAAATGAAACGATAAACCACCAATTCTCCAGGTGAACGCCAAAAGAACGAAAGAGTGCGAGATCTTTTAAAATGTTTCGAGTATTCTTGTAAACCAACTTGCCTCCTCCGAGATGTAATATTGTGCTGCCGAAGGCCTTCGTTAAATCTCTGACTTTGTTGTCCGTGTAGCATTTATGCTTTCTAGTACTGGTGACATAAGCAAGCTCAACAGGCTTGCAAAGACGGTCCGACCGGAAGTCGTTTGGGACGCAAGCGGCAGTTCATGTTTTTAAACTGCAAAAAGGTATATATACCAAATGATTGACGAAAGAAAATTAAATGCACTGTACCAAAACTCTTTTATATGTGAAAGACTTCGTACGCTGCCTTTGCCGCGGCAGCTTATGCAACCGCAATTTTTACAAAGAAACGCATGCGGGCAGCGCTATGTGCTTCGCATTGTTAGTGGGGCTAGTGACGTCACTCCCCACTTCGTGCTCTGCTGTTGCCGCGACAGCATATGCAACCGGAATCTTTACCAAGAAACGTGTGCAGGGAGCGCTACGTGCTTATCGTCTATCACGTGGTTTTGACACTTGTTTTGTGGTTTTCTTATTGAAACAAGTGTCAAAACCCCATGATAAGAGAATAGGCGAGCGCGAACGGTGATAAGGCGCGCACGTGGGTTTTCTGTCGATAATTTGATCTGTTAACTACTATTCTGTCGTGGGAGACAAAAAAAAAAAAAAAAAAAACCCACGAGTCATTTATTGCTTCACTGAAAAACCTGACCAACGAGTCATATACAACTTCGCTGTAAAACGGCCAGCTTGTGGCTGCATCATGTGCATAGACGAAGATGCACATGACGCAACTACGTGTCCGAGGCGACTACAAGTTGGTTTTTCCACGTAGAGATATACTTTGTGGCGCACATAGCCTCCACATACCACATTGGGCAGAGTTGGGCATGCAAATGTTAATGCAACAGATTGTGATTTTCCCAGTCTTCGGATGCGAACGATTGATGTCTTTGAGAGTAGTGCCTCAGTAAGTTGGCTCTCGCTGATAAATATCGGTACTTCATGGATGACACCCATAGCCACGTTCTGAAAGCGGGGCTCGTATGCACTCACCGGAACCCCTCAAAGAGACTTGATACGCAGTGTATCTAAATTGCGAGTGTGTACAGCAATCACATACACCTTTAAGTTTGGTCGAATGCTGTAGATTTCATCAGGATAGTTGGCTTTCAATCTGTCCGAAAGCTTGATAGGATTGAAGCTTTTGATGTTGGTATTTTGGTCGTCTGGTGTGAATAGGAAGGTGAGCCAAGAACCTGGCAGTTGACTGCTGGTTTGTGAGAACTTGACTCTGCGTCCTTACCCTCCCTGCGTCGTTTGCGTGATTCAACTGTTTTGTGCTGTTGTCGTGATCGTGTGGCCCTTCATTGGTAGGAGCATACTGTTCTTCCATATCCTCGACATCGTTTTGGTCGTCGGTTTTTTTCATTTTCATGGAAGGTTTCATTTTTTGTGTCAGTATCGTGTGGCTCAGGTGTTAAGAACTTTATGGTAGTCGTCGACAAGTTCGGCTGCGAGTTTTGCGCGTGGTGTGCGTCACAGAAGTAATGTCTAATCGAGCAGGGGCGAGTATTGGTTTAGAGGTGGCATCATTGGATTCCAGCAGGCCTACCGTAGCGCTGCCGTCCAGAGGACCATCAGGTGGAAACCCTACGGTTTATCGAGGATTCTTCCTGCTGTCAAGGTGTCGGCGATATTGCAGGAGACAGTGAACGTGTTCTTCTGCCGCGGAGGAAGGTGCAAAACAGCCAAAATTGCCAGAAATATAAACACGATGTCCAGGTGCCGACTTAGAGCAAGCTTCATCGTCTTCTTTCTCCCAGTAATTTATAGAAAAGGAGCTTAAGTGACAAGGGAACAGAACGAAAATTTCTTTTTAGAAAGCCGTGCATCCGGTTAGAATTGGTAATTACGTGTACTGTATGAATGTCCCATGACACGTCAGACGTTTTTTGAAAACCAAGGTATTTGTACATTTGCACGGATTCAAATTGCATGGTGTTAAGCTAGTGAATAGGCGCAACTATGTTACGACATGATACGCGCATTGATTTTCACTCGGGGATATTTTGTGCCATTAGTATGCGCGGAACCAGTTAGCTATTGAGATTAGATCAGACTGCAAAAGGCGGGTGTCATTATCGGTTAATATTTCACGGTTAACTACACAATCATCAGCAAATAAACAAACAAAGGAGGAGATGCAGGCTGGCAGATCGTTAATATATACGAAAAAGAGTAATGGGCCTAGAACTGAACCTTGCGGAACACCTGAGTTACCCGGGGGTTAAGGAATAATTGGAGCCATTGGCTGTTACAAATTGAGTGGAGATGCAAAAAGCACTCAATCCAATTAAGTACGTTTGAGTCGATATTACTTTACTTAGTTTGAAAAGCAAGAATTGATGACTGACTTTATCAAAAGCTTTAGAAAAATCAAGGAATACGGAGTCCGCCTGAGACCCACGGTCAAGAATGTTATGACGATTATGAGTGAAAGATAAAAAATACTTTCCGAAAGCCGTGCTGACATGGGTTAGGAAAGGTGTTTGAGTCAAGGAAGCTTACAAGATTCGAGTGAATAGTAGGCTCTAAAATTTGGCAGGAAACGCTCGTTAGAAATATTGGACGAGAGTTATTGAGTGAATGCGTAGGCCCGCCCTTATGTAGAGGCACCACCCTCCCCACCTTCCAATCATCAAATAAACATGAACCATCTAAAATTATAAATATTTTTGAATGCGTTCTGCCAGAACTATAGAGGAGTACTTTTTAGTGCTTTTAAAGAATTGGGAATTCATTTCATCAGCACCAGCAGACGATGACAGCTAAAGAGAATGAATTAGTAAAACTGTACTTACAGAATCGATTATTACTGGGAACATTGGGAGATAGATAACTGACTCAAAGTCAGGATTAGGATGGTTTCCAACAGCAGAAAATGCCTTAGAAAACGTGTTGCCAAATAAACTAGCACAAACATCGTTAGGCACCGCGTCGCCGTCCTTGTCGGTCAGTTATACACAACAGGTTTCTTTCCGGTTTACAGTATTCCAAAACTGTTTCAGGTTTCCTCTTAGTAATGATGGTAACGTTGCAGTAAACAAAAAGTAAGTTTAGCCTGGCTAAAAACATTCTTGTAGTTTTCGGCAGCTTGCTTGTAGGTTGCCCAACGACGTTCACATGACGAGTTTTTCGCCGCACGGAACAAACGTTTATTTTTATTTGCTAGTCTTTTTAGAGTTACGTTATTGCACGGTGACTGCGCGTCAAATTTAATCACGTGGTACGCGATGTACGTGTTGGTAAGCCTTGCGACGGTTTCTTTAATAAATTTCAGTTAGATTGCACCAACTGCTGGTCAAATGATAGTAAAAATATATCCATGAGTGCGAAGTTCATCATTAATACCGGAAAAATTACCTTTACTGTAATAGCTAATTACCTTTGTGTTTTTTATGGGTTTAGCTGTTTGAACACTGAAAAAATGAGGGCAGGACTGTGTGGTAACTACGACCGGACAAATAAGCAATCGGTGAGACCAGATCAGGGCAGTTAGTGAAGATTAGATCAAGTATACTTCAATAGTCAATTCCACTTTTTGTTGGCTGTTTTAGCTAGCTGACAAAGGTTGAAATCAGAACACGTGTTTAGGAAGTCATTGCATTTGGATGAAGATAAATTCAAAGTGGTTCGTTGATATAGCTAGGCGATACTGGAGAAATTAAAATCACCAAAAAGGAAAATCGGGAAATTAGGAAAACGGGGTACCTCAATATTAGTAGCGTCGTGTAGCTTGCCTACAAAGCTAGTGTTACACTGAGGGAGGCGGTAACAGACACCAAGAATGCACCTTTTAAAATTCATTATCAAGCACACCCAAGAAATTTCCGGATCACAAGCTAAATGTAGACTAAACTCAACAAGAGCAATCAGTACACCACCTCCACATCTAGACTCTCTATCACAATGGTACACTTTGAAATGTTGCGGACCATAAAACAATTCGCTGTTTCGAACTTTCGCCGATAATCAAGTTTTAGCTAGCAGTACAATATCAGCATCACTAGAACCAATAATAGAATTTATTCCATCTTGTTTATTAATGATACTTCGAATGTTAGTAAAAAGCACTGACAAATCATTACGATTACGTTGCGCGCCACAACTAACCCCCCCTCCCGGTATCCTATGATGAACGGGCGGTTTCACCTTTTACATTCGCGGATGTTATAATGACGGTTGGGGCAACGAAGGTGTTATTGGTTAAAGGAGTTTCATAAACACTATCCGACACAGCGTCATACATGTAACATTTATTTTCTATGAACAGCATGTTGTATTGCAACAGAAAATCCGAAGATTGCGTTTTACCAAATTCGATTAGTTTTCTCCTGATAAGATGCTCCTCAGAAAAAAAAGTCTTTACAGACCGAAACACTTGATGATCTTAGCCTAAGGCCTAATGTGAGCACGTTCTTTCTTACCTTGACGCTGGCTGCGCTCCATGGGACAGTAAATGCTTTCGTATTAAAAATAACGTTGCACGGATCACAGGAAGTAGTAAATGTACACATCAACCTTAACATGGCGACGTACCGCGGGCTGGACGGCGCGAGGGCGGCGACCGAGGGACCAGCGATGCGACGGACGTGGTGCCGCTACTTCGGAACTGTCGTCCGCGGCACCGGCAAATTGAACTTCAAGCAAGGAACATCGAGCGGAAGGAATATATGTGGAAACAATCGCACGACAAATGGTGCACGCAACTTTGTTGTCTGCCTCACACGCCGGAGAGGCGAAGGAAAACAAACAAACAAACAGCAGTGACTATTTGGACGTCCACCGTCAAAATGTCCCAAGAAGTTATTTCGACGTCTGTGGCTTCACTTTCGCAAAACTTCAAAATAGTTTCTTTATTATTTCGAGCTCTCCCGTTAATGCAGCCGTCGCAGTTGTAGCCGTTTCGTGGTTTCGTTCTGTTTAGTTTTTGATGGTGTTGTCGGTGTTGTGTTGACGTGTTGACTTGTTGGCGTGTTGACAGAATCATGTGCTGTGTGCCTAAGAGGTTTGAAAGCCTAGTTGGCATTGGAAATGTCCTATTCAGCGTGTGTGTGGGACTGGAATATTAGTTGATCCTTTCGGACGTGACACACCCGGCGGCGATGTTCTGAGCTCTCGCAAGTCGTTTGGTGCACGCGTCTCACTTACTAGCTTGAATCTACAAAAAAGGCAAGCTTTATCTTGCCTACACGTAACAAATGTAAATGTGTACACTACCTAACACTGAAAAACTTGGCACGCTTTTTGTGCCTCCATATCGTGCGAGCGCTGGCTCCATCCCTGTTTTAAACCGACAGCTTTGAGGAGCTCGTATCGCGGAAAGGCCGGCGTCGGCGTCGGTGCCGGTGGGACGGGAAAATCCTGATTGGTCGATGAGTCATGACGTCAGAGCCCTATGACCTCGCTCGGGAATTTTAAACAACCCACAACGCTCAGGTGAACCGTGGCCCTGCATGTTTCTTCGAATGCGACCCGTGCGTTTGCACCACAGGCAAAGAGGGGCGCGCCCCGGTCTGACAACCAGCGCATTTCCACCGAAGAACTTGAGTTGGTGCGGCATCGCTTCCCACCGTCTTTCCTTCTCCAAGCGACATACGGGTAACCCTCGTGGCCGTCTCGATGTTCTCAAATACTGCAGGGGTACGCCACTTGTCCCTCGAAGTTTCCGCGACTTTGCTGAACAGCTCCGAAGCTTTCCGAGCGGCGTCGTCGGGTACGTGATAAGGCACCCAATGACTTTCAATGAGCAGCTCTGTGACACAGGGATCGATGACAAGGCATTTGAGATTCTTTACCTTGAGTTCCTTGGCCTCCAGAATTTGCTTCTTCGCTGCGCCGGACTTCAGCGTCAACATTCACCCGTGGTGCATTTGGAATAAACCGAGCGCGGCGACTTCGTTCATCAAGTTGCATCGGACGAGCTCTTTCATAAAGTGGAGATTTGGGCCAGTTGGTTCATTGAAAATTAAAAAAAAAAAACAGCACCGAAAAACCACAGGGACAGAGACGAAGGGAAACAGGACAAGGCGCTCCACGAAGTCGGCTATTCGCTACGGTCGTGCGCCCAAGTCGCAGCGAAAAAAACGGAGTTTAATGTTCCACTGCCAGTTGTGAGCGGTGGCAGAATAACTTTGTACTCGTCATTAGTCGCCATCGAGGAAAAGCCACAGCCCGCAGGGGCTGTGGTTTTTCTTCAATGAGCCACAGCTCGCAGGACAGGGGCTGTGGTTCATGGAGAATGCGTCCGAACTGCGCGAATACCGGAAGCAGAATCCGCCACGCAGACACGCTTGCACGCGGCTTGGAAATGAGCGGAAGTTAATATGTTAAGTCATCGCATTCCACTCTTAAAGGCGAAGCTTAAGTGTCTTCCTATATTATTTTAAACGGGTTTTGAGAACTAGTCGTTTAGTTTATATTGTGATTTTGGTTCGTGTATAACGAGCGGGTTAACTGCGAAACGATCGGGATGCTAAATAAAAGGCTGTGAATGCAAATATTGCCTCTTTGATGTTTCTTGACCGGTGCGAACGAACGAAGGTTTTGGCGCGATTGTACGAGCTACAATCAACTGGAATTTTTGACACGACATTCAGCTTTTTTTGTCTATATGAAACACGTGAAATAAAACATAAAAAAACAACTGCGCCGCATTATGAAATGTTGGGCACAACCAAGCAAACGTACGTGCGGCGTAAATGCTAATGATGCACCTTGAAAAGAGTTTTTTTTTCTTTTTGGCATTCTACATCTTTTAAAGGGTCGACTGCACAATTTGTTTTTCGGAAAATGCCTGTTGACTTGCTACGCCGCCTGCTAGCAAGATGATATTTGTTTGACCGCCACTTTCTATCTCTTTCCAGTCTGAAGCTCCGAAGTTCGAAGTTTTAGATGTCAAAATAGGGAGGAACAAATATTTTGACGGGGACGTCACAAGGATTTTGAAATATTTTCACGTCTTCAGAAAGTGGCGTCACGAACGTCAAAACAATATTTAAAATTATTTCAAACGTGAATGTCATAATAATCACGAAAAAAAAGGCGCTGCCGGGTGCATTCACGCGACTTCCGGCCATGAGCTTCCGTGATCGTGCTTCAGTTTCGGTTTCGAGCAGTTGAGTTTTTTTGTCTTTATTAAAACGTACATGGCTTTGTAGCAAAATATTGATTGGGTAGTCTCCTGAAACCCTATTAAATCATCTGGCAAAAATTGACCGCATCTCCACGTGGTGAATGATGCTGCTTGGGGCGAAGCTCTGGTGGTGCTTGTCTGCGTAGACGCCGAACCGCAGCATGCCGAGCCTTTTCATTCATATCAGTAGGAGAATGTGCGGTTTTCCTCTTTTTCTTTTTTTAAGAAGACACGGGATGGCATCTCAGAACCCCCTACTCTTTTTTTTCCTTCTTTTTCTGTTTTCATAATTTTTTTCCTTTTTTTCAAATTTTTTTTTGCCCTACACGAGCACGTGAGCATGCGCTCACGTGCTCGTGAGCACGTGATCTCACGAGCAGAAGCACGAGCACCCGACGCCGGCCTACGGCGGACGGCGGACGGACATACGGACATGGCGAGCCCCTAAGGAGCTTCGCCCCTAAAAAGAAATACAAAAGTTTGTTTGGCGGTGTTAGGTTACCTTTAAAGACTTGGCGAATCAGCTCGCGATCATGCGCTTATCGGCGTGCGCTGGTTCGCCGACGCTCTAAAGGAATCCGTTTTGAAAGCCTTTAACGTGGCAGTCTAAGAGGGGTATAACTTATTTGTGAACGTGAGGAATATATTTTAAGTTTCGATTGAGTATTCCTTTTATACCAATGCAACTGAAACTTCTCATAGTAATGTCCTACTTGGCAACGTTCTAGTAATTTGGCGAATACTAAAATAATTCGGTTTAATTGCTTCGCTTTGGAAACTTTAGTTGTCGCCATGTTTTTGAGAGGAAGGTTCCATCTCGTAATACTGAAAAAAGATACCCCTTCAGCCCGTTCGTGGGAAATTTATTATTTATTACAGGATCTAATTGTCACGTTTACGGGGGTAAACAGGTAAAAACTACACTTTGTTTTAGCTTTACTTGAATCGGAGTGAATGTCTTGGGAGTCGCTGATTTTGACAGCTAGCACGGACGGTGTAAATAGCGTCCACAGAACATACGTGATAGGGACGAAAGCCTTAATTTTGAAGTGCCATATTGGTGGTACGAATGCTCTGATAACGTTTTTATTTTGTGTGTGTGTGTGTGTGTGTGTGTGTGTGTGGCAACACGAGAGAATCGACACACTAAGAAAAAATGTAGGGGAACATTAGTAAAACTTCATAAGTGACACTAAACTTTAATGGCGCTCTCGCTTTACTCCTTGCCGTTATCTTCATTCACTCGCGTAAGCTTTTGTCCGCAGTCAGTCCACTTCACACAAAGCAGATAAAGGAGACGCGAAAGATACGACCAGCGTGATCACGACTATAGACATTTCCATGAATTGAACGTCATTCATAGATAGTGCAATAGTAAGAAAAGGCGTTTCACCAAGTCCCTAGAAAATCGCACCAGCTTCGTACTAAAGGAAACTGTAGGATTGTTTCGCTCGGTCCTTAGAAAATTGCACCAGCGTCGTACAAAAGGGAACTTTAGGATTGTTTCGCTTACGGGACCCTGTATGGTGGTGTAATTCCACTCTCTTATAAAACCGGAAGGGCACGCAACCAAACAATCAAAAAGGTTGACTAATCAACAAATCCATCTAGTGCATTGAACAGTCAAAAGAGGACTTCAGAAAACTCACTGCTGTTTGCGATATGGGGCACTAGAGACGAGGATCGATCTCATGAGTGTACCAGTCTTGTACACGCTATTTTACTATTACTCTCGATTTAAAAATATTCAATTAAATTACTCGATTACTTTGAGAATAAAAGTAATTTGACGGTACCTGAAAGGATAACCGTTACTTTTCAAATTATATACTTGAGATTTTCAGAACGACAGATTTTCCTACCGGTTCGAAAACGGGTCTTTCGTACTTTCAGTTACTAGTAATCTCATTACTTATAATGAGTACCAGTGTTACGGAATGGGCACCTCCATTTCATTCCAATTCAATTCTGGGGAATTAGAGTTTCCGACAATTCCATTCCTTCTAACTT
The DNA here is from genome assembly GCA_013358835.2 of Ixodes persulcatus. Taxonomy (NCBI): domain Eukaryota; kingdom Metazoa; phylum Arthropoda; class Arachnida; order Ixodida; family Ixodidae; genus Ixodes; species Ixodes persulcatus. The sequence goes on along the minus strand of JABSTQ010009479.1, from coordinate 122,435 downwards.
CTCGCAATGGAGACAGTGGGCCTATTTTATTCCTCCAATTCCTAAACATGATAAAATGGCCATTGACAACCACATTATGTTACTGAAAGAAAAGCAGCAGTATAAAGCTGCTCACGCTGTCAAACGGTGAGACGACTGCAAAAGTATACAAAAGCTTCCTCAAAGCACTCATTCTTTTAGGTCGAAGCGTGGTTGCGGAAAGCGCTACGTGTGACTTGGTGTCACCACAGACATCGTAAAAGACTTGCGAGTCCCAACTGACGCCAAAACTGGAAACCACCCATTTTCTTCGCAAACGGACCGTATACCCTCCACAAATTCATGGTTAGCGTGTTGCTCGTTTGATAAGGCCCTAAAATTGTGTAGTGTGTGCGTGGCGCAAAAACGTATCTTGCTCTCTGCTTCGAATGCTCGAACAAAAGTATCGAATCTCCACGCCCTGCGAAAAAAAAAAAAACGCTGACAAAGTGCACTTGGTATACGGCGCGCCAGTCCAAGGGACTGTAGCACCATGTTCAATCCAATTTTTTATTTGTGTTCCCTGAAAACAATAGGAGATCGGCCGGGTTAAAAGAAGGCATTCTAAGCGGTCATTATACCGGTTCGGTTCGGAATGCTTTGCATTTTGTTCTGGTTCGGTTCAGTGAGGCATGCTTTTGAAATAACGGCTCGGTTGACGATTCCACTAAGCGCGAACCAGTTTAAACCGACTGAATGTCGGTCTATGCAAAGCTGTCAAATCTGCCGGCGCGAGCATGGGGCTTGATCTCGTTGCTTATTTGAACGCGTGTTCTCGGGCAAACAAAAACATACATGAAGCCACGCGCTCGCGCGAGGAGATTTGACAGCGTTGTTCTCAAGCAAGAAACGGTATAATTACTTCGTACTATGTTAGATTTAGATATATGTATCTGAATCTTAGATTAGCCTTATTTTATTAAGACGTATGCGTTTCGAACTCCAACGGCACCGCTTCTTCTCCTAACAACCAAACACTGTAAAATATACTTCGCGGAGCGCATGAATATTACGCAGGGCTTCCTTTTTCTTTTTTTTTTTTTTTTGATGAAACAAAATGTTTGTCCCAGCCCCCTGAACTGGCAGAACTAGTTCAGCAGTGTAGGCATTTTCGCGTTCGACTCAAACAGAAGTTACAAGGATGGGGATAGGTAGCTTAGTGGCCTAGAACACGCCAGCTGGGTGCACGTTGAGCGAAAGTTCGTGCTGCAGAACCCAGGGATCCTGGGTTCCATCCCCATCCCTGCCCGTTTCGATCTGGATGAGCATCGTACCGGCGTTCGGTCGTGAATCGCTACTGCGTGGTGCACGCTGAAGTCCCCAGGCTAGAGGTTTTACTGCACTGACTAAATTGCTCATCTACAGCTGAGAGACAAGTCGCCGGTTGAGGTAAACTAACTCCAGGCTGTATTAACATACACACAAGCACAAGTTGCACGGCCGCAGAACTGGCATGTTCGATTCATTCCAGCTCTGAACGAGTTCAGACCCAGTTCTGCTCCGTGCAGAAACAGCCGACATGAGATGACGATGGTCTTTGTTCTTTTCTGCTCGCGATGCCATTTCTAGAAGCTCTTGCTAAAATGTCGGCCATGTTTAACAATATCGCAAAGACGTAAGTTAAAGCTCCCCTCAGTGATTAAAATAATATACACTTAGTGGACCCTGAAACAAGATCCGAGCGGAGGGCGAGAATTAGCTTCAATATTATATTCTGAAAGCCTCTCACGCACCTTCTTGAGCAGGTTTAACTCTCTGAAGTATGTGCTAAATAATCGACTCACGTAAGCTTTTTTTTTAACGCTAAGTGGGCATTTACTATGATGATATTCTTCTTAAAACATACAATAAAAGTATTACGGATTAATACCCCCTATCAATAACTTTTTAATACAGACTGAGGACTACGAAATATTGCAGCTAGACGTCTGCGGTTTATTACATCGTAATTCGCATTGGAAAGGAGCTGACATAGACCAAGCCCCGACCAGGGCGCCGCTGGTGGCAAACAGATAATTTTCGTCGGTAGGTCCAATATAGCCGCTGCACTCAGATTACGTTCGGTCAAGTCTTGCGCCACGGAAAATATCTTGCCGAATTAGTAAGTCCTTAAATCGCGTGTTAATATTGACGGGCGCACTAGGCACGCTCAATACGACACAATCGCTTCCCGACGAGAAGGTGGCGACAACCGCTATGTGGCAGCAAACAATCAGAGAGCCAATATTACAGAGACTATCCAACAGCTCTATCGAAGTCACGTGGTTTATGGGCCGCGTTTGCAATACGAACTGCAAGGAGCTGTGATGAACGCGCTGGTCGTCTGCGAGCGCTTGCCGCTTGATTTTCTCCTAGCCACGCGATAACGCTGCGCGTGCGTACTCCCGATCAATCTCCGATGCAGGCGTCCGCCATTAAACTGCAAACGCTCCTCGTGGTTTGAGATGAACCCCCTCTACAATCTAGGCTCCCTACGAACAATAAAGCGACAGAGGCGACGCCGCCGGCGTGCTCCTTTCCTATGCTCCTGGAACTGAGCAAAAAAGCTGCATGCTTTTCCGATGGTGTCTTTGACTGCCCACTAAAGGGCGTGGGAAAAAAATGAAAGACGTTTACAAATCTCTGTAATGCGAAATTAGAGCGCAGCTCTTGAGAAGGAGGAGGGGAGAGTACGGAGGGGACGGTATGCCCCTTCTCCTCCTCCGTACCCTCCCCTCTTCCTCCCTCTCTCCCCTTCTCCTTTTCCTCTCCTCCTACTCCTCCTTTTTTACTCCTCCTACTCTCTCCTCCACCCCTCCTGCTCCTCCTCCATACCCTCCCCTTTTCCGTACCCTCCCCTCCTCCTCCTCTGTACCCTCCTCTCCTCCTCCATACCCTCCCCTCCTCCCACAGTTTCACCGCTAAATTTAGTTGGAAAATTAATGCCACGTGACCTCAAAACCAATTCAGTTTCCCCGCTAAGTTTAGTGGGGGAAATGACGACACATGACTTCGTGTGGCGTCACCCATGAACAATGCACTCTAAAAAACGCCGAGAATCAGCATTGTCTTACTAGTTCCGGGCAAAGCTTTCTCGAGATACTGGATAAATGCTTCAACTTGACGTCCAAGTGACGGTCTATGACTGTTTTTGCCATATCGACTCTGTCGCCCCAACCCGACAATTAATTGCTTCTGTTCTTCTCTCGCACTAGAAAAAAACAACAACAAGTTTTTGTTTTTCTTGAATTTTTTCTTAGAGAAAGAACTGCACTCGCAAAGTTTGAGAATGATAAATGCACCACCTAAAGACACCTCTGTGACAAGTTCCATGGCACTCTGTTCATTGGCTTATTTATACGATTTTCTTTTTTGCGACACCCTGTAGAATACAATATACCCCATTTATGTGGCGTTTTTCTTTCCTTTTTTTATTTTCTAAAGGGGTGCTTTGAGAATAGTGTCCTTGATTCGGTGACTTCGTGTTAAACAATGAAGCGAAAGTAAACCATTCAAAAACAATTTGCGACTGCGCCGGTCGCGCGCACGCCCATTACACCAGGCATTTCCAGCACGTCTTGATGGATGGATGGATGGATGGATGGGGCTGAACCCTTTGAATCGGGCGGCGGCTTGCGCCACCTAGCCAGTATTTTTTTTTAAGCTATTTAATTTACGAGTTACAAATCTAGATATTTAGTCTTAAAAGCTACGGTCCGTACGACGGAGGCGCCTCTATGCAACCGGGTGCACACACCTTCCGCAGAAAGGGTCGCCCAGTAGGGAATAGAAAAATATTCACCCTTCCCTTGACCTATGCCACCAGTCAGATAATCTATTCTTGGTTATCTCCACCTTCCCCATGTCTATTTTCCCCTCACTATCCCTAAATCCCAGTGCGGTTGTTATATTAATAGGCTCTTCAGCCACTACAGGGTGAAGCCCCTTACAGTAAAGTACCAAATGTTCAGCCGTCTCCTCCTCCTCTCCGCAAGCTCCACACACGGTGTCTACCTCCTGATATCTAGCTCTATATGTCTTAGTCCTCAACACTCCCGTTCTGGCTTCAAATAGCAGGGAACTCCCCCTTGAGTTATCATAGAGACTCTCTTTATCGATATCTGTTTTACACAACCTGTACATCTCCAATGCTGATTTTGTTTGCATACCGGCTTCCCATATACTTCTCTCTGTTTCCTTAACCTTCTTTTTAACTGTCAAGCGCGAGACACATGCGCGAAAAATCCATCCGATCCGACGTGCGAACCGCCGGAAGGAGGGAGGGAGGAGGGAAGGAGGGCGAGGGTTTTCGTCGCATCGGAACGTCCGACGGGGGCTCCGTGCGGCGCGGCGTGCGTCCAACTTGCTAGATATCGCCGCACGGCTGTCCGAATTTCGGAGGGCCGCAGCCAATGGCAGCACGGATGGCGCGAAGGTCATGTTGTCACGTGACTTTCGGCCCGATCGGGCGAGGAGGCGCTTCGTGGTTCGGGCAGTTCGGGGAAGCGGATCTCCCCCTCTTTTACAACGCCTACACAGTACACACACACATGTGGCGGTGCGCGGTGAAGGAGATGGACGCCATCGAGTTTTCTCGCGCGCACAAAACAAGCTGCTGATCTCGCGCGCCATAGCAAGCCGTCCTTCTGGGACCGATCGAGGCCGTCAAAACCCGAATGTACTCCGTTTCACCTTACGATGGAGAGCAGCGGACGCTACGAGCCATTCCAATGCCGTGTGAGTGTCACGTGAACTTCGGGAGAGACGCAGCAATGCGCGGTGTGCGTAGTCACGTGATTTGTACGCAGTGCTCGCTTCGCTGGGATGGCTCCTAAGGTCCGCTGCGGTCCATCGCGATTAAGTGATGTTGAGCAGAAAAGTAGCCTCACGAAAAATTTCTACACACGCACACTTTAATAGAATGTAATAAAAATATTATGTTTGTTTTAAAGTCAGAAAAACCAAGAAGGGCGAAGGAAGTATTTTAGTTTTCTAGGCTGGGTGGCGCGAGCTACCGCCCGTTATATATATAGCCATTAGCATTCATCCATCCATTCGGTAGAGGGATACCCGAAACTGGGCGGAGCTGAACGGAGCGACGCAACGACGCGTCGGAAATCCATGTGTCGCGAACCGTCCTGTGCGGCGATTCGGAGCAGCCATCTTCCCGACAGTTCGCACGCCGGACCGGACAGTTTTGACGCGCATGTGTTTCGCGCTTCATTTCCTGACCCACCCCCCCCCTGCTGCCCACATATTTAGATCTGAGTTTTCTTGTTCGCTTTCTCCATTTTGTGTCAATACCCTTCATGTACAGATAGCTAAACACTCTTCGTGCCCACCGTCCCTCATCCATTTGTCTCAGTCTATCCTCAAATTCTATTTTGCTGCTTGCTTCCCTTCCTTCGAAAGACGACCACCCCATGTCGCCCTGTACCCCCTGATTTGGTGTCTTCCCATGCGCTCCGAGAGCCAGCCTACCCACCCCTCGTTGTTTTATTTCTAGCCTTGCCTGAATGTCAGGTTTCATACATAGAACTGCATTCGCAAAAGTTAGGCCACCATAACTCCCTTCCAAATCTCCCTGACCACTTCATACCTGTTATAGTTCCACAATGCCCTGTTTTTCATTACCGCTGCATTTCTATTGCCCTTGCCAGTTGTGTCTCTTTCATGTTCACTGAGGTAATCCGTATCTTCCTTGATCCACACGCCTAGATACCTATACTTGTCGACCATCCCAACATTGCATTCTTGTATTTTAAGGACTTCACCCTCGTCATCGTTAAATATCATAATCGCCGACTTGTCACTACTGAACTCCAATGCCAATTCATTTCCCTCTGCACCACAGATACTCATTAGTTTTTGTAAATTCATCCTGTTGTCCGCCATTAGTACTATGTCGTCTGCATACATTAATCCCGGTATTGACTGTTCAATCTTCTCGCCATGTCTGTAGTATGAGAGGTCAAAGCCAGCTCCACTCTTTTCTAGTCTCTCCTCTAATCCTTCGAGGTACATCATAAACTGTAATGGTGACAAAGGGCACCCTTGCCTAAGGCCTCGTTTTATTTCTACTGGTGCTGTCACTCTTCCTTCCCATGTTATAAAAACCTTGTTGTCCCTATAAATGGCCTTCAAGATTTTAATTATTCCATTTTCTACCTTCAAGTGCTTCATTATTTCCCACAGCTTTCCTTGGACCACATTGTCATAAGCTCCCTTAATATCCAAAAAAGCTATCCATAGAGGTCTGTTATCTTGAACTGCAATTTCGATACACTGTGTTAATGTAAACAAATTGTCCTCCAACCTTCTTTCTTTCCGAAAGCCATTTTGTAACTCGCCAAGCAACCCCTCGTCCTCTACCCATGTCTGCAATCTGTTCTTTATAACTTGCATTACAACCCTGTAGACTACCGATGTCACTGTTATGGGACGATAGTTGGCTATGTCACCCTTATCCCCTTTATCCTTATATATTAAACTCACCCTACTTAAAAGGCCTCTGACACGCCAAAAAAAAAAAATTTTTTCACGCTATACGTTGCAATGGCATATCAGGACATTACAAAAAAATTGTTTCACTATAGAGTTGCGTAGTTTCTTTTATAAAAAATAGAAATACGAGGCCCAATTCAAAGTTTCCGCCGTGCACTGTGACGTAACAGTGTACCGCAAGGTGTCGGGGCGGTCAGAAAGGAGGCAGAGCCGTTTATTGAGAGAGTTTGGCCATACATTGGTTTGAATAGGCGAGCATCTCGGGCCAACCAAAGGCCGCGAAACAGCCCCTAGCGGTGGTCGCGTGCTCTAAATTTGTGCCACGACTATACTTCGTTTCACCTTATGTGCGAGCGAAGGCAAAACATGGAAGCGCGAGCACGGAAGCTCCGTGCGTTCAGGCTTTGCTCGAGCGCGCGAGCTGGGGAGAAATGCAAAAAGCGCTGGTCTCGCGCTTCTAGCTTTGGCTTCACTCGCAGGTAAAGTGAAACGAAGTATAATTTGAGCCGTGCCGAGCGGAACTCCGCGTCTCAAGACGCTCGCGCACCCCACCCTTTGCACTGCTTTCTTTCAGCCAGTCTCAGAACGCTGTTCTAGCAGTGCAGACAAAGACATGGGCACGAGCGCGTGGCTTTGGAAAGTGCCTCCTATGCACGAGGTCTCGTACAAACATTAGCGTTTCGCTGAGCTAGGCTCACGCGCCTGTGCCTTTGTCTTCACTGTCGACATTTGTGAGATGGAGTAGAGGTCTCCTGATTGGTGGACGCTGTGTCACAAATTTAGTTTACGCTCTAAGCGTGGGGGGAATATTCGGCGCTGGCGGCGGCCTTTGCTCCACCTATTGTCCAAACTCTCCTAATATACGGCTCTGAAAGGAGGCATCGAGCTACGTCTATAAAAATGGGTTAACCGGAAGTCGCGTGAGTTTCACTCCTCGTGCTCTCCGCGACCGTGCCTAAGACTTTTTTTCTTTTTATTATTCTGCTCATCGTACGAGCGATCGTAGAAAACGAAGTTTCAGTTCCACTAGCTCTTTATCCCTGCACCCTTGGTTAGTTTGCGTGCTGTAAAATTTGAGGACGAAGAGTCAGTGGATCGACGTGATGGAGGTCAGTGATGAAAGCGTTGCGAGTACAAGCCAGTGTACGAGTGCATGCCGTCAGTCCGATAATACAGGGCTATACTGGGCGCAAAACAAGCTATCAAGTTTTGAAAAAAAAAATTAGAACGCTCGCAGAAATTAGGATTGCTAGCATACGACACGCCCGATCGCATTGCTGAAGGTTGAGACACCGAGGTCGTTGAATCATCGGATACTCTCCAGGCTGTAGATGCCTGCCGTCTAAAGAATACGAACTGGTGAGTGTACCAAGTACAAGTAAACGTCGAGCACAAAGTACGTATTTTGTCTAGAGCATGAGTAGAACTTGTTTACTGGGTGCTCATGCGGCCGATGTATGTCTCTCAGAAATGCATGCAGTGTGATGATGATGATGATGATGATGATGCTGCGGCTATTTCCCTTTGAATCGGGAGGACTCAAACAAGGTTTGTGCCCAAGCCTGGGAGCGTAGGTGTCTTAATGCTCCCTGAGGTGGATCTTCTGCCACCAGTCCTCCAGTCTCCTTTTTCGTTTCTGCAACAAGCCTTTTTGTGTCGTTGGAGGCTACCTTCAGCCCCGTAGCTGGGCAGACTGCTGTGGATTTTCCGATTTCACTGTCAGTGAAGCCCAACGCTTCAGCGAGCGCTAAGGGTCTCGGACGCCTTGGGCCATTGTCCTGTGACCGGGACGGCTTGAGTCTCGCGCAGTCTAGCACAATGTGCTCCACCGTTTCGTCGTTTACCCCACACACCCTACACATTGTTGACGTAACAGTGGTGTCGAAACGACGCCTATAAGACAGCGTCCGCAGTGCCCCGGCACGTGCCTCGAACAAGAAGCGGCTACCCAGGCTGTTGTCGTACAGCCGGACTTCCGAGGCGATGGTTATTTTGTTGGCGAGGTACACCCCCAGCGTCGATTTCGTTTGGGCGTCTTGGAGCCATTGTTGGGTCTCGGAGTCTCGGACTCTCTTCCTAACTTCCGACGTCCACTCCGTCTCCGTCGACGCATCAACAGGATCCGAGAAGAAGCCGTACTTGTGTTGAAGCTGATAGAGGCGCTTCTGCCAGCGGGTCCGCAGCCCAGTCAAGTTGGTGTATATAAACAGTCTCTTCGCCCAACGGCATCTATCCATAAGTCGAAGGCGTCCGTCATACGCAATCTTGCTTGAAGCCTCCCGAGCCTCAAAAGAGGACCAGCCCAGGTCACCCTGCACTGCCTCGTTGGCGACCGCTCCATGGCAGCCCAGTGCCTGGCGTCCTACTTCTCTCTGCCTACGCTCCATATTGGCGCGGACATCTCCTGGGACACACACCACTGCATTTGCAAATGTTAGTCCGGGTACCATTACTGCTTTCCACAATTCCCGCGAAACGATGAACCTGTTGCAACTCCAGAGGCTTCGCTTACGGAGAATGCTGGCTCCTCGTAGGGCTGCTTGGCGGAGATGGGTGTGATGGCCTTGCAGGTAGTCTGTGTCGTTCGACATTGTGATGCCCAAGTACTTGTAAGAATTAAGAATTGGTACATCGGACCCTCCGAGACGAAGGCTATCGAGAGTTGTCTCGAGGGAGCCCGAAAACACCACCGCCGCTGACTTGCTGGTGTTAAATTTTAAACCAAGTCCCATAGCCTCCTTGGAGCATATGTCAAGAAGTTTTTGGAAGTTCAAACACTGATCCTGCGGTCAGTACCACATCGTCCGCGTACGTCAATCCCGGTAGAACCCAGTCCACTCGATCCCCATGCTCCAAATGTGCTAGTGAAAAGCCCAGTCCTGATTGTATAAGTTGCTTCTCTAGGGTGGATACATATAGCATATACAATAGGGGAGAAAGCGGGCAACCTTGGCGTAAGCCCCTCGTCACCAGCACCTCCTCAGAGTGAGCATCATCAAGGTGGGTCATAACCGTGTTGCCATGGTATAGGCGGGAGATGAGTGTTGTCCACTCCGGCGGCATGTCAAGCTGTTGTAGGCTAACAATAAGCTGGGCATGGGAAACACTATCATAGGCCTTTGCGATGTCAAGAAAACAACATATTAGGCTCCTCTCCTCTTTTCGTGCAACCTCAATACATTGTGTTAAGGTAAAAAGATGGTCCTCTAATCGGCGTCCCCGTCGGAAGCCTCCTTGTATTTCTGTCAGTATACCCTCCTCCTCTGCCCATGCGGTCATGCGCTTTTTTACGATGTGGGCGAATACCCTATACACCGCGCTTGTCACAGTCAGGGGTCTGTACTGTCGAAGGTACTGACGGTCACATCCTTTTTTAGGAATCAGGACAACCCTGCCGCATCTCCAGTCTCGAGGAATCTCTTCTTTTCCAGATGCAATATCATTAAAAATTCCTGCGAGTTGGTCCCTGGAATCCTTGCCCAGTGCTTTGAGCACACTTGCCGGAATGTTATCTAATCCCTGGGCGGTGTTGTTCTTAATATGCGCTAGTGCGCGTATAACTGACACCCTACCAATTGTTACATTATCGCAATCCGGTGCAGAGTCCGCGCCTTGCTTGGGGCAGAGATTTTGTAGTGATGTCTCTCCTGGAGGCGAGAAAATTTCAACGAGATGATCTGTAAGGCATTGCCCAAGTCTCTCTATGGGCAGCCCTGTGTCTTCGTCCAGGATTGCTAGGCACTGGTCTCTTCCATTGAGAGTTCCGATATATCGCCAGAACTTTCTGGGTGCGTCTCGACCACTTGAACTGATGTCTCTCATTGTGGCTACATCAGCCTGGGCCATTTTGTCCTGCACAAGCTGTTTTACGGCCTGCTTCTGCAACTTGTACTTTTGCCACCTTATTACAACAGCGTCTGCCGGGCCGCCATGGAGAACCATGCGGTGGTCCCTGTTTAGCTCCTGTCTTAGTCTGATGGCGGCTTGAACTTCCGCGTCCCACCAACGCTTTCTTAGTCTTCGCCCACCTCGGTCCTTTGTAGAATGTTGTCGGATGAGGCGCTTTAATTCTGCCACATATTCCGCATATCCAGCCGCGCTCTTTCTCTTGGTGCTGTTTTCAAACTCCTCCACCACCTTCTCCACTGCCGTTGGAGATAGCCGGGAACGGCCTGTCGAAGAGGGCTTTCCTCTTATTATTTTTGGTGTAGCTTTGGAGAATTCTAACCGTATCCGGTTGTGGTCACTCCCAATACTGTGTTCACCAGCTTCATCAATGTGTGCGCGAACCAGATACCGGGCCAGATTCTGTGAGACTAAGGCGTAATCAATGCATGTTTTGCTCTCCCGGGCATTCCATGTATATTGACCCTCACATGAGGCCCTGAGATTTAGTATCTCCAAGGCGTTATCTTCGGCCATCCGCAGCATCGCTCGCCCATTTTCGTCCTCCCATCCGTCCAGTTCATGCAGGTGTCCATTAAAATCCCCCATGATGAGAATGTCTTTTGTAGCAGCCAAGTCCTTGAGTTCGGTTTCCACACAACTCATTAAACTTTGGTTCTCCTCTCTGCGCGCAGCTCCCACCGACACGTATACTATACAGACGGCAACAGGAATCCCGATGATCTCTCCCGTTACCCAGATATGGTCCCAACAATCTCGTAGCTCCTTGCACCATACTGATGTACTGCGCCACACCACGCCAACTCCCCCACCTCGACGCTGTCCCTCCACACGATTCCGTCCAGCCCAACACCAATTTGCATCGGTTGGAGCTTCTTCAATATCACGTAGGTGCGTCTCTGCCACTCCAAAAAGCGTCATTCCTTCCGCCTCCAACTCCCTAAATAGCTCTTCCCATTTGTGTTCCCGTCTCGCTCCTTGGAGGTTGAGAAATCCTACCACATCTGTCAGTCGTCTGCTGCGTCTACGTCGTCTCCGTCTTTTTTTGCCACACCTACTTTTGTTCCTCACCCTCTTATCTCCGACCCCCCTCCCCGAAAGCGGCCCTATACCCTGTGCCGCTGGTAGTGGTAACCCAGTTGTTGGCTCACCATCTCGGCCACGATTGCACGCAGGTCTTGGGGTTGAGGCAGCACCGGTGTATACATTTGGGAGAGATGTGTTGACGTTGGGGGTGTCCAGGATTGGGGGGAGTACCCTGGGAGTCCCCCGTTTGACAGTGTTTGCCTCTGAGGTTGTAGAGGGTCCATTGCTGGAGCCCGCCCAAGTGCTACATGACTGTTTTGCGATGGTGGAAGTTGCATGTTCGAGTCTAAGCAATGTACTATGTCTTGGGGTCGCGGTGTCCGTCTCTCCAATTCGCGAACTGGGCCCAATGGCGGAAAACTTCTCTGGTAGTCCGTGCGTTGCTCTTCGACTGGATAGTGATCGTAAGGCTTTCCAGCCAGCACTTCGGTCTTGCCGGCGTGCCATCTGTTCACGGGGTCGTCCGTGTGTTGTGCATGCAGGCACCCCATTGCCTGATGCATCATGCGGTGCTCTTCGGCTGGGCGATAAGCTTGAGGTTTGCCATACATTGTTGTTGTATTCCGTCCCTGCACTGGTTCGTTCCTGTGCTCTACCAGTGGACTCCTCTGCTGACCGATCTTCGAGGTTGGTGAATCTCTTCGCCATTGTATGCCTAAAAAAAGGCTGGCCACGGCTCCTAGCCTGTTGACCACGTTTCGCACCCCATCTTCCTTATAGTGTAGCCTTCCTCTCTCCATTGCATCCTCAGCTTTGAGATCTCGGCTCAGGTCTATAAATCGCGCCTTGAGGTTCTTACAGAGCTTCTTTAGTTGGGCATTCAGCAGCATGGTTGCTGCTTGAATTCCTTTGCCTCTGCCCTCAATCTCTGGTATTGAGCATATGGCCAATGCGTCTTTGTGATCTGTCCATTTCAGCCTCAGTTGCTCTACAATCGCCGCAGGTTGTTCGCCGTGCAAGATGTCATTTACACCCACATGCAATATATACATTCGGGGTACTTTCCTTGCTTTCTCTTCATACTCGTCTATTAGATGGTGTACATCTGCGATTGTTCCACCTCTGTTATATAGGATTTCCATTCGGCGATGGTCCCCTACTCGATCTACGAGAGTGCGTGCAAACCGGGCAACATTATTATCACCTGCAACAATCACTTCTCGTGTCACTCCTTGGGGAGGTCGAATGTGTTCATCGATGTGCCTTTGGTTTATGCGAGTCCCATTCATGGTGGTAGTGTTGCTATCGTCTCCTACCTGGCTGGGCAAGTCCTTGACTGATGTGGTTGCCACTTGCTGCTCTGTATGTACCTGCATCATGCCATTTTCATGTTGAAGGTGTGGTCCTACTCCGCTGTCGTATGTCTCAGGAAACAGGGTACCACTTTGGGACATCACAGGCCCATGTCGCTGATAGTCAATCTGGTTAGGCTTTTTCTCATTTTCTTTTTCTTGCTCAGGTCGTGCACTGTACTCCGGAGACTCCTCCATTGTTTTGTCCAGAGTTACCTTGTCAGTTTGACTGGACGACATTCGCTTCACAAGCTCTTCGACGCAATGCTCTAATTTATCCACCCGGTCTAGGAGTGCATGTATCATGTCGTTCTGATCCACGGCACCTGCTTCGTTGGTGTCTTCCCACCTTTTAATCATGTCCGTCATGATCGTTTCCAGTTCCTCACTCTTGTTTCTGTGTGTCGTGTCCACCTCGTCAATCATCTTGCATATTCTGCAGACGAAGTCAGCATTTTCAGCCTCTTGAGTGTTCTTGAAATCGCTCTCGGAAACGTATGCCCATCTTCCGCATTTGTCACAGCCGATGAGGGGGTCCTCTGGCTTCGCAACCTTGCGGCTTCTCCCCTTGGACATCTTGGCAAAGGTGTGCAATTGTTTCGTGTGAAAAAAACCACAGCGTCAAGCACGTCGCGACGTTAAAGGGAGACCCCGAAAAGAAACGATCCTCCAGATTCGAAACCGGCGCGCGAAACCGGCGCGCGAAACTTGAACAGCTGAGAAATGGCGCCATCCAGTGGGACGTCGCGAAACTATATCGGCGTCATCGGGGGACAGCGCTCCCCGTTGGCGCGCTCCAGATGACGTGGTCGTAAGTATTGAGGAGGTTGTGCATGGCCAAAGCTATGAGCCCACGGACACTAAAGCACGTTGACCGCCGATCAAAGCTGCGCACGCGCACTCTTCAGCTTAATTTTGGAACATGGCCTAAATAAGCTACGTTTCGAAGTAACGACACTTGGCCATATTGTGTCTTAAAATCATGGTTGCCAGTTATCTGAAGCTTTATCTGAAATCACAGAAAACGCTTTTTCGTCCTCCACAAATGTTTAAACAGCTCGCGACAGAGCAAAGCAACATTACATGACCTTCCTAACATCGAATCTAATGCTGAGGAAGTCGCACATTTGAAGCATGACGATCGGCAGTTGCGTCTGCTCTGTATACGAACCGAAATGGCGGCGCCCACAACAATTTCGGGGAACGGAGTGCCGATACACTAAGCGCAGCTCATTTAATGGCTCTAAATACTCCAAGCGCAGCTCATTTATAAAGCTCCTTCATGTTTTAAAGTAGCGCAATCCTCGTCTATGCACGATTCACGTGCAACGTGCAGCCCTTGGGAAGATCATGGCGGCACAGCGCAGCACTGAGCTAGATTTCAGACGCCATGTTCTTCCCAGAAGTGGCGCGCGGCGCGTGTCCCGAGCATTTCCACAACTATGAATGGCGCCACTGTTCCCAGGATAGAGGGGCTTTACTCAATTACTGGCTCTAGCGACATCTTTGAAGTCGACGACTGCTAACGGCTCAAAGAGAAATCGGTCACAAGTTAGTGCGTCAGCTTTCTCGAACAAATCTGATTTTCACAGCGCCTGGCGGTCAAAAGGGGTCAAAGTAGGTTAAGACACACGTTATGAAAATCTCCACATACATAGGAGATTGTGTGTGTGCGTGTGTGTGTGTTTGTGCGTGCGCGCACGGTACTATTTAAATACATCTTGAAGTAAAAGAAGAAGAATGAACCCAGTGGACGAGGCCCACGGCCCCAGTTATCTGCAGATTCGTAGACCGTACACAACACCACTATGGAAGAAGCTCTTGAGCAGCGTCGCAGGAATGCTCCTCGGCTTCGCCCTGCTGGCTCTGGTAGCCGTCCTGTCCAGCGTAGACGTGTTATTTACCGGACACCACGGGCGCGATTCGAACCTCACCACACAGCGGCCGGGGATCTTCAAGACGGTCGTCATCGCTGCTATGGACAGGATTGCCCGGAGGCGAGTGGCGGTGAACCAGACAGAGCGACAGATAGCGCACAAGCTGGGTCACGTCGTTCATCAGGCCGTCGTAACGGACCTGGAATCCGTGCTGAGGATTACTCGGAAGGGTCCATCTTTCGTGCGTATGGTGAAACAACGGTACAGGTCGCCGTTTCTCTGGGATGCAAATAAGAGTGCCGCGTTCGTGTCGATGCCAGTAGCTCGAACTGGAACTGAAGCGTCTTTACGCAACCTATCTCTCAGGACTAGCCTGTCTCAAAGGTTAGAGCCGAGTGTAAGCTCGCGGGGTAGGAATAATGTGCCTGTCATTCGAGTGGTGGCCTTGGATTTGCCGTGATTCTAACCTATTTAGAAAAACATATATGTTTGGAAATGAAGTATTTTATATTGATAAAAATTATTCATCAGCCAGTGGAGTGTAAATTCAATAAGGTACGTAGGAGAGCTAAATGCAGAGTAACATCAAAAACGTAAAAAGAAATACATCGGCGAACACAAATACGCGTAATGAAACGGGGTCAGTCTTCCCGCCGTCGCAAAACTTTATAAAACAGCAGTGCACTGCTGTTTTATTTACAAAGTTTTTCACTGACGTTGCAGTGCTTATGAAGGTGGACGTTTCGGTCACCGTCTCGGTACTACATTGATCTAACCCCCTGACCCACGTTTTGACTCGCTAAAGTAATACCATGACTCTGTACTTCAAGTTTCAAAGTTTATGGATTATTTATTATACGAGGAAATAAATCTCATACGGCGCTCTTCGATCGCCAAGTCCCACACGAGATGAATGTAAAAAGACTTTATCGGCACCTTCCCCGGAAAATGTTCAATTCAACGGTGCCACATAGGTTGGTGAAAATTCACCGGAAGCTGCTCCGAGTCAACAGCTATACTCATTTTCACCTAAAAAAAAGACAAAAAGCAAGTTTTGCGCATTGTTCATACGCAGCGCGAAGCAGTTCTTACCAGATTTGGTTGTCAAAGGAAAAAGCAATGCTTTTGGCGTTTGGAACGTGTACGTGTTGATACGATAACATATATATATATATATATACAATCATGAATTCACCTACATAGATATTAATTATCAAAATAAAAGGGCAAATTAGTAATGCTTCGCGAGGTGCCACACTTTTTTTACTACGGTTCTTGAGGTGAAAACAGGTGTAAAGAAAATATTCTTCGTGGCATACAGGTGGCACTAGCTTTGAATTCCATCTGATAAAGAACAAGCGTGGAAACCTTTGCGTTCTCGCGCAAGCGAGGTGTCAGCCATTTATAGACCATTCCAGAAACGGGCTTCTGGCCGGGGCCATCTTCAGCGTTCGTGCGGGAGGCGCACGCATTTCTCGCTTTCCAAAGCCTCCAAAGCTTGTGTGCTTGGGCTGTAGAAATGGCACGCTAGACTGTAGATTTGTAAACATTGAAATGGTGCACACGAGGAGGTTCAATCCCCACCCCTGCCCGTTTCGATCTGGATGAGCATCGTACCGGCGTGCGGTCGTGTATCACTACTGCGTGGTGCACGTTAAAGACCCCAGGCTAGCGGTTGCACTGCACTGGCTAAATTGCTCATCTACAGCGAGTGACTCATCGCAACTTTAAATGGCTGACCAACTACACGCTGTATAAATATCCCCACAACCACCACAATGTACACGAGGAGGCTGCCTGGCAGAGCCTGCTGCCTGTAACGCGTCTCCCAGTGTGTCTAGCGTCCTATTCCACCTATGGATTGAAAGGGATCCCGAAAGGGACACAAATGACGTCACAAAAGATGAAACAAGATGACCGGCCCATCTCCCGTGTGCCTTCGTAGCCTTAAAGGGGTAGGGAAACGAAATTTCAGCGCTCATTTTCTTGCTTGAATGTGTTGCATGTTGCACCCTAACCTCAAAAACACCAGTCTTCCGTTGAAAGGCACAAGAAAACTATTTTTAAAGCTAAATAAACGATCTTCCGGTGCACCCGGTGGATGCATGCGGAGCCTATTTGGGAGGTAGTCTAGCAACGTTGTGGAATCTGCTACGTAGTCGTGACGTAGCAGATTCCTCTGGAGCAGCGCCGCTCTTTGGAAGTACGCTCAACTGTTTAAAGTCACCTCGGCCTGAACGTGTTTGCCCCTTTTCGAATGAATGCGAAAGCTTGATAATGTGGATGCTTGGGCAAGTTGGTAATTCATGCTTGGATGGAACAGCGCGTATGAACAGTCACACTCACATGCACACAAGAAGCAAACAGACTCGCAGCGCTGACTTTCAACTCAGTTCTATATTTCTTCTTCCTCAAATCTTCAACTTCTTCACCTTTGCCGTTAATGAGAACAATTTAAATTTTTACACACCAGAGACCAAATAGCCAATACACATTAAAAATAACTAATAATTAAATAAATCATGCAAAGACAACTAAAGAAAATAATACTAAAAAATTAAAAATTAAAAATTAAATTTTAAAAATAATAAAGCGAAAAATTTCTCATCACTATTGGTGCTTTGATGATATCTCTAGATAAACCAATTCCTTCTTTGACAAAGCTACGGATGATACACTAACACATTGTTTGTCCAACCTGGCTTTGTCAAAGAAGCTTTGTCAAAGAAGGAATTGGTTTATCTAGAGATATCATCAAAGCACCAATAGTGATGAAAAAATTTTCGCTTTATTATTTTTTAAATTTAATTTTTAATATTTTAGTATTATTTTCTTTAGTTGTCTTTGCATGATTTATTTAATTATTAGTTATTTTTAATGTGTATTGGCTATTTGGTCTCTGGTGTGTAAAAATTTAAATTGTTCTCATTAACGGCAAAGGTGAAGAAGTTGAAGATTTGAGGAAGAAGAAATATAGAACTGAGTTGAAAGTCGGCGCTGCGAGTCTGTTTGCTTCTTGTGTGCATGTGAGTGTGACTGTTCATACGCGCTGTTTCATCCAAGAATGCGAAAGCGCGAAAGTCAACCAGACGCCATGATGGACTCGTTGAGGCACGTCGCGGGGTTGCTCGTGTGACTTTGCTGTACACTTCGAAGCCGCTCACACGACAGGTGAAACGCCCGTCACCCCGCGGGCACTTCCAACCGCTCGGTTGTAACGCGCTGACGGTATTGACACCACTACAACGCTGACAACGCCACCAACGGCAAAGCTCATAACCAAGCCTGTCTTGCCACGTCACGGATGCCGGGAGTCTTTTTTGTTGTTTTTGTTTGCGCCGGATATCCCATGACGCATCGCGCCCTCCGTTCGCTTCTCTTTGAGCGCTTGCTCGAGTGCACCGTTTGGAACGAAAAATATAGCCAATCGTTCAAAATACAAACGTGCGATTATGAATTACAGTTATTATCCGTCATGCTTGACCCATTTCCGAACGAAATTTGAATATTTCAATTTTTGTTTCCGTACCTCTTTAATAAGATGCGCACAAACTGTGACATTTCGACCCCCCCCCCCCCCCGCCCCCCCCCCCCCAGATAAAATAAAAGAAAAAAGCACGTGCCCCAGCTGATTTACTGGAAAGCAACACCTACACTAATATAAACTTAAGGAAATTCACACACTCGAAAATGCAAGCATCGTGCGTGGTCGTGATGGGATGTCGTGCAGTGACATTGGCAAATCGATACCTACCAAAACTGCGGCCAAGGTGTTCGCAAGACGCTTTGCGCGGCACTACGTCACTGTACAGCATTCCAATATTTACGAGCTTTCAGCCCAGCGTGCGATCGTTTCGGCCAAGCACGCTGTCATGATTTGGGAAAAGAAAAGGAAGAAAGAGAAGTGAAGAAAAAGAAAAGCGGTATCGTGGGTGCGAGAGGGATTCGAAGCTGAACCAAGAGCCGCGACGGTCGGCTGCTCGAACGGTGCGCTACCCGGCTCCGTCCCGGCGTCAGTGGGGTCAACGTAACCGGCTTCGTCCCGGCTTCAACGCGCTGAAAATCAACGTCACCGGCTTCGTCCCGGCTTCAGCACGGTGACCATCAGCGCAACCGGCTCCGTCCCCGGATCAAGGCACCCGGACCCGAGATAACCAACCTCCTCCCGACATCGCGGCACGCACTACTCACTAACGATCAAGGGGCGAACATTCAAGGGCACCAGCGACCCGAGCTACGACTCCAGGGGTGACTATACGGCCTATCGAAATGCTTGAACGGTCGAATTGTTTCTATTCTTTTGCTTTATTAACGTTGTTTTTTTTTATTATTTACTTTCTGACTTGAATTTATTTTTTACTCGTGCATTTGTCTCAGTCTCCCGAGCCTTCCTCTCACCATCCCGGACGAACCTGACAGTTTGGCGAGCCTGCCAGGATAGCTGGCCCATTACATCATAGTCATATCTTTTTCCGTAGGGTGAGAAAAGTGAGGGAGATTTGTGACATATTTCAAGGATGGAAACTGACAAGTTAATCGCGGTAGCGAAAGAATTAGGCTACTCCGTGGCAGATTTGAGGAAGCGGGTGGATGAGAAGAAAGTGCGGATAAGAGCCGAAAGAGCTGAGGGGCGCGAGCACTCGAGATTAGAACGGGAGGCTGCTGAAAGAACTTTGGCGGCGGAGTGCGCGAAACTGGACAAGGAGCGGGAGGCGCTTGAACTGTGAATAGTCGCTCGCGATAATACACGTAACAGCTCAGAAAACGTGGAAGGCGTGCGTGAGGAACCACCAGGCTCCAGGAGCTTGGGGAGCCCACATAAGCTTATCCCGCATTTTAACGAGCGGCGAGACGACCTAGAGGCAAACGTGCAGCGCTTTGAGCGCACTGCAACAGGCTTAGGATGGCCTCAGCAGAAGTGGGCCACTACTTTGGGGCTTTGCTTAACCGGGGAGGCACTCAGGGTTGTCGGTCGGATGACACCAGCAGATGCGTTGGACTATGCCAAGGTGAGGCTAAGGTGAAGCTAGCACTTTTCCAGTGTTTTCGGTATACCAAAAAGGGATACCGCGACAGGTTCCGAGAATCCAAGCCGGAAGACGGCGAGACAAGACAGTTTGCGGCCCGATTGGCAGGGTACTTCGATAGGTGGATTGAGATAGCAGAGATTGATAAGACTTTTGAAGCATTGCGAGACAATGTCCTGGTGGAGCAGTTCTTGTTGACTTCCTCAAACAAGCTGGCAGTATTTCTAAGAGTGCGAGACTGCCAAGGTTTGGACGACGTGGCAGCTAAGGCTGACCTGGTTCTGGAGGCTCAGGGACAACCTAGCACAAGTAAACAAAAAGGAGAGGAGGTGGAAATTAAGCAAAGTGCCGTAGGCGAGGGGAATCGTAAAAAAGGTGATGTTCAAAAAAGCATCCGCTGCTTCTTGTGTGGAAAGTCTGGGCACAAAGCAGAAAACTGCAGGAGTAGTGCACAGGGAAGGAGGGTTCTGCTGTGTTGGAACTGTGGTCGCAGTGGTCACAAGGCTGACGCTTGTAGAGAAAAGCCGAACGAGAGAACCAAGCTTCATGCCT
Source organism: Ixodes persulcatus (assembly GCA_013358835.2). Lineage (NCBI taxonomy): Eukaryota > Metazoa > Arthropoda > Arachnida > Ixodida > Ixodidae > Ixodes > Ixodes persulcatus. The sequence goes on along the minus strand of JABSTQ010009479.1, from coordinate 102,194 downwards.
TTGGACGATGTCTCCAGGCAACAGCGACAAGTCAGATGACTATTGCGTCACCTTGAGTAATGGCGATAAGAATCCAGTTGTTAACGATGTCATGGGGAGGGCCCCGAAGTTCTTAGTAGAGAACATGCCCGTCGTGGAAGGTCGTCTCGGGGACCATAATATATCGGTATTAAGAGATATCGGATGTAATGCCGTTGTAGTTCGCGAGGAGCTGATTCTTCAAGAGAACCTAACTGGCAAGTTGAATCCAGTGTTTCTGTTGGATCGAACGGTTTGGTATTTACCTGAGGCGGAGATCTTTTTGGCAAACGCCCTACTACACAGGAAAGTTGTTGGCAAAGTGCGTCAGAAATCCGCTATATGACCTGGTGCTGGGAAATATACCGGGAATACGAGATGGTAATGACCCGAACCCAGCTTGGGTAAAAGTAGATGAGTTGGCGGGTCAGAGATTGAATGATGAGGTAAAGGTGAATCGGCGTACTGGTAAGGAGGCAGATGCCAGCAAAAATAGCGATTCGAGTGACAACAAAAGGGACTTGTCACATCAGGTGGAAGCCCTTTTTGCGAAGTCAACAGGCGTCGCACGAAATGAAGCCAAGGGTGAGACGCCTCTGAGTATACCTCAAGTGGCGATAATCAATACCACAGCAGAGGAACTCGCTAGAGAACAGAGAGCAGACGGAACTCTTACTCGGTGCTTCGACGAGATCGGAACGATCACAAGAAAGCACAAGTGCAAGTACCAAGTTTCAGTTCTTGATGAAGAACAATCTTCTGTACAGGGCGGCGGAATACTCGTCTGGGCGAAAGACGGAACAGCTGGTGCTCCCGAAAAAGTTCAGGGCCGCCGTTGTCGCTCTCGCACATGACAGCATCATGCCATGATACCAGGGCATGGAGAATACGCTCAACCTGGTGGCTGAAGAATTCTTTTGGCCAAGTATGCAGAGCGAGATTAAGAGGTATGTTCGATCATGTGATATATGTCAAAGTACAATACCCAAAGGCAAGCTTGGTAGGGCACCTCTAGGAAGAATGCCAACTATCGAAACACCTTTCCAGAAAGTGGCGATAGACTTTATTGGCCCCATCGCTCCGAGGGCTAGCTCAGGAAACAGATACATCCTGACAATGGTAGATATGGCTACGCAGTATCCGGATGCAGTAGCGATGAAGAGCATCGGGGCGCAGGAAGTAGCCGAAGCTCTGGTGGAGATGTTTAGGAGATATGGAGTGCCAGCAGAAATTCTTAGCGATCGCGTATCGTGCTTTACATTAGAACTAATGAAAGGGGTCAGCCGACTTCTATCAATGAAACATCTCATGACCACTCTCTATCATCCTATGGGGAACGGGCTAGTAGAGAGATTCAACGGCACAATCAAGCAGATGTTGAAGCGGATGTGCCAGCAAAGGCCTCATGACTGGGACAGATACCTACCAGCCCTCCTGTTAGCGTACAGAGAAGTACCACAGTCGAGTCTGAAGTTCTCACCTTTTGAACTGCTCTACAGAAGGAGAGTGAGAGGTCCTCTGGCCATCCTGAAAGAGGTCTGGTCAAATCAAACCCTTAAGGAAGAAGTGAAGACAACGTACGGGTACATGTTGGAGTTGAGAGAGAAGCTAGAAGAGACCTGCAGGCTAGCGCACAGTTGCTTGGAGGAAGCAAGAGCAAAGTACAAAGGGTACTACGACAGAAAGAGTTCCAACCGGAAGTTGAAGCAAGGTGACTTAGCGCTGATCCTTCTCCGTACAGATGAAAACAAGATGATAATGCAGTGGAAAGGACCATTCCTGGTGTTGACAAGAAGGAATGAAGTTGACTACGAGTTAGACATGGGAGGTAGAACGAAGACGTTTCACATCAACATGTTAAAGAAGTATGAAGAGAGGGAAGGAAGTCGACAGGAGCAGGCACTTTGCAATGCTGCAGCAAGCACTCACGAAATGGACGACTCCAGACATGAAGACGGTCATATTCCAATGCTGAGTTTGACAAAGCAGCAAGGGTGGCAGGATGTCGCCATAAACGGGAAGTTAGAAAGAGAGAAGTCTTGTGAGGCACGCGAGTTAATAAATGTCTTCAGCGATATCTTTTCTGATCTTCCTGGTAAAACAAACCTCATGACATGTGACCTTCAGCTCACCACTTCACAACCGATACAAGTGAGACAGTATCCGCTACCTTTGGCCGTTCAAAAGGTAGTCGAGAATGAAATCACAGAGATGCTGAAGTTGGACGTAATAAAGAGGTGTACGTCATCGTACAATGCCCCAGCGGTCATTGTGAAGAAGAAAGACGGGTAGAACAGATTTTGTATCGATTACAGACGGCTGAATGACGTCATACATCCTGACGCAGAGCCAATACCAAGAATCGACATGACGTTGGTCAAGGCAGAACAAAAGCGGTTCTTCTCAAAACTTGACAAAGCCAAAGGCTACTGGCAGATTCCGATGGATGAACACGCTAAGGAGAAGACGGCTTTTTCGTCGACGAGCGGGCATTATCAGTTCAAGCTTATGCCGTTCGGTCTAAAGACCGCCTCTGCTACGTTTACAAAGCTGATGCGTAAGCTGCTAGATGGGGTGCGCGACGCGCATCACTACATTGACGATATCCTATTTGCAACAAGTTCTTGGGATTACCATATAAGGACACTCAGGACCATTTTTGAACGTCTACGAGCAGCGAACATCACAGTAAAACCGAAGAAATGTCAGATAGGGTTCGCAGAAATTAGTTTCCTTGGACATGAAATGGGAATGGGTAATATATAGCTCCGGATGCACAAATCATCGAAAGGATCCGAGATTCACCACGACCGCAAACGAAACGCCAAGTTCGTTCATTTCTCGGACTAACCGGATTCTACAAACAGTTTGTGCCGAACTGCGCAGAAGTTGCAGCACCGTTGGTAGACTTGACTAGAAAGGGAACACCTAATGGTGTCGAGTGGGGTGCGAGGCAAGAGGAGGTTTTTACAGAGCTAAAAAGACGGTTGAACCAGCCACCGATTCTGCTGTCACCAAATCCTGAGAAGGAATTTGTGTTACGCACTGATGCGTCAGAAGCAAGTTTGGGGGCAGTGTTACTGCAGGAGAAGGGAGGGGTGTTGCACCCAGTAGCATATGCCAGTCGGAAACTGAGTAGCTTGGAAAATAAATTCGCCACCGTGGAAAAGGAATGTCTAGCGCTGGTTTGGGCAGTTGGCCGGTTTAAGCTCTTTTTGTACGGTAGTACATTTCGCGTTCAGACTCACCATCAGCCGCTGGAATTTCTCAACAAGGCAAGCCTCACGAATAGTCGGGTAATGAGATGGAGCATGGCGTTGCAAGATCACAGTTTCAACGTAGAGTATATCAAAGGTAGGGATAACGTGGGCGCAGACTTTTTAAGCCGGCTCTAATGTGGCTTTCAAGAGGGAGATGGTTCACTGACCGGAGCTATATGTCAGCGGTATCGAGGAGCTATGTCAGCGGTATTGAGGTACCGCTGACATAGCTCCTCGATACCGCTCAGCGGTACCGGAGCTATGTCAGCGGTATCGAGGAACCACTGTCAGTATCGACTTAGGTTCTAACAGGTCCCAACCTTGGTAGCTGGTCAGTGTTGTAGGTTCTTATAAGTTCCTTGTTTTTGTGTGTGTGTGCTTTATGGTTGTACGCTTATCGGATAAATTTTCCCGAAGAAGAATAAGCTCGACTTACGACGTGGTGTTTTAGTGTATGATTGGAGTACGAATCAGAGATTCTTCGTTTGTAAATCTTTCTTTTTTTTTGTAAAAGTCTGAAAGGGTGTGACATTTCGGCAACGGTTAGGTGTTGGCGTGATCGTTGGTGGGGTGTGTTGTGAAAGTGTCGTGACAAAAGCTCGTCTTTCTTGGTTGCGGTCAGCGATGTTGTGACGGTACCTAGAAGAGAAGAAATGGTCAAGATAGAAGCTTGTTACAAACTTCTCGTGTTTGTGTGGTGATGTCATGATTTAGGAAAAGAAAAGGAAGAAAGAGAATTGAAGAAAAAGAAGAGCGGTATCGCGGGTGCGAGAGGGATTCGAAGCTGAACCAAGAGACGCGACGGTCGGCTGCTCGAACAGTGCGCTACCCGGCTCCGTCTCGGCGTCAGTGGGGTCAACGTAACCGGCTTCGTCCCGGCTTCAACGCGCTGATAATCAACGTAACCGGCTTCGTCCCGGCTTCAGCACGGTGACCATCAGCGCAACCGGCTCCGTCCCGGGATGAAGGCACCCGGGCCCGAACTAACCAACCCCCTCCCGAAATCGCGGCACGCACTACTTCACCAACGACCAAGGGGCGAACATTCAAGGGCACCAGCGACCCGAGCTACGACCCCAGGGGTGACTATACTGCCTACCTAAGTGCTTGAACGGTCGAATTGCTTCTTTTCTTTTGCTTTTCTAACGTTGCTTTTTTATTATTATTTACTTTCTGGCTTGAATATATATTTTTACTCATGCATTTGTCTCAGTCTCCCGAGCCTTCCTCTCACCATCCCGGACGAACCTGACACACGCGCAGGTTCGTCGCTTCGAAAAGCGAGCAAATCACGCGCCAAACGCACGAATCCTCAAAATCAAACCGGCTGGGAGCACTTTTTTTGGAAGGGTCTCTACTCGGGGACAACTTTTTTCTGACATTTCCGAAGAAGCGAAGACTGCGCGAGCACAGCTGTGATCGGCCCTCAATGTCCCCGAGCGCACGGGCACCCATAGCTTTGGTATGGCTTCCGCTTCATTGCCAAGAAAAGTTGCCCCCAAGTTAGAGTGTACTAGAAAGTACGAATGGGACGAGCTACAGGCTCCGCTCATGCTTTCAGTTGCACCTCGAAATGTGGAAAGCGATCAGGTGAAACCAAGCCACTTTGATCGCAGCGCCACCTTCGCTGCGTGCGATCGAGTAACGACACAGGTCAAGGTCATATGGACAATATAGCCCCTTAGGGGCTATATTGTAGTTTGTAGCGTGAGCTACACTGGCCAAGGTTGAGCAGTTTCGCGTGGCTCGCATAATGAGCCGTGCTCCGTGCTGCGCAAGCGCGAGGAGCAGTGACGTCACACGGCGCACAGCACGCGCGCCGGAGCCGCCGCCGCCGCGGGGTCTGCCACCACCGCGCGCGCCTCGCCGGTCTGCGCAAGCGCGAGGAGCAGTGACGTCACACGGCGCACAGCTGGCGCGCCGGAGCCGCCGCCGCCACGGGCTCCGCCGTCACCGCGCACACCTCGGCGGTCTGCGCATTCCAGAGGAGTGACGTCATAGCCGCGGCAGACGCACTGGCGCCGCCGCGGGCCCAGCTGTGCGCCTCCGTTGCGCAGTCGCCAAGTCTGACGCTGCACCGGAGCCGCTTGATAGTGCCTCTCATTTTGTGCGCATAAGCTTACGCTACGTATATCCTGGCATAGCCGAGCTAAGCCAACGCAATTTTCTTATGATGTTAACGTCAGAGGTAACGTCAAAGCACCACGACTCGACGACGTGACGTTACGACGACGCCACAACGTCACGCGACGCCAAGATGTTGTCGTAAGGCCGTCGTGACATCCTGTCGCGTCGAGGACGACTCCGTTTCGGGACATCAAGTCGCCGTTGTAACGCAGTCGTGACATCGCGTTGAGGACAACGCCGCTACGCGATATCAAGTCGCCGTTGTGACGCGGTCGTGACACTGCGCGCCGCGTCGAAGACGACGTGGACGTGGTCGTCGATGCCGACGTTGACGTCGCCGCCCCACGGAACGTCGGACATCGCTATGACGTCACGTTAACGTCGTCCTGACTTCATCGTTGACGTCAACGTCACAACGAAGCCTTGGCGGCGTGTAACGTCGTCGACGATGACGTCAACGTCGACGTCCTGTAGTTGTCGGGACGTCTTCGTGACGTCGAGTTGCGTCATGTCGACAACGACGTCAACGAACTGACACCAAGCGTCCTTATGATGTCGCATTAACGAAAAGCTGTCAACGCTATGAGCTCACGCTTCTAGCCTTCCCTGCGGTACAACATAAGGTGAAACGGAGTATAGTACACTCTACTTAAGTACTGTGAACTAGAAGTAGAGGAAAAATCGGCGGCCTCCGGGTGACGCGCTTCGTGTAGAACCTACCAGGTGGCGCTGGCGCTCGACTCTGGTCCGGAGCACTTCGCGGTTCATTAGTGTGGCCTATGTATGCTTTATGGGTGTTGCAACGTCCACGAATTAATGTTTAAAGCTTATACCCCTGTCAAACGGGCTAGTTTAGTGTCACTACAAGCGAGTGCACTTCAACCCGTCGAAACACACTACATGTGTGTTGGTGCTACACGAGAAAACTTAAGCCCGGTTCACACACTTGCGTTTGACTGCGTTTGACTGCGTTGCGGCAGCCAGAAACCAGGACATCCCTGCTGCTTATATCGCGTGCCAAGAAGATTCCTTGAATTGGATTCCACGCTTCATACGAAGCACAGATATGCCGGTGACTCGCTTTCGGTTCTCGCCGCAACGCAGTCAAACGCACTCAAACGCAAGTGTCTGAACCGGCCTTTATACTTCGTCTCACCTTAGCATGGACTCACTGCGAAGGCTGTGCAAGCGCGAGCGGCTAGCCTTGACTGCCTTGACTGGAGCACTCGCTGCACGAACGCTCGTGGAGCCGCCGAGGCTTCATCCAAAGCATTTTGCTCGCGCTTCTAGCATGCGCGGCTAACAATAGTCCATACTAAGGTGAGACGAAGTATAGTGTCACTCCAAAATGATGGCAATGACGATGGGTAAGTAATGGACACGCAAAATATTACAGTGCATACGGATTTTTTTCATAAATAACCTCGTCGTCTAATTAGAAACACGTTACCACACATTGTTGCGCTAAGTCAAGAGCTTTAATCCAAATTTAAATCCAATTTGATAACTACGATCAGCCATTACAAGCCAGTGATACACGTCCGCACGCCGGTACGATGCTCATCCAGATCAAAACGAGCAGGAGTAGGGATTGAACCCAGGATTCCTGGGTTCCGCAGCGCGAGCTTTCGCTCCGCGTGCTCCGAGCTAGTGTGCGCGAGCCCACTCGGCCACTCGCCACTCGCCACAACTACAGTGTTCCCACAACGAAACATGGAGTGTGTGGAGGACGAGCTGGAGGGCGATATCCGCGATCTTGGACAGTGGAAGCGCGTGGTTGGGGCACTTTTCTCCGTAAGAGCCCAACGCCTTTCAGATGAGAGGCAGCTGGACCTGGATAACGACGCACAGGCAAAAATTTCAAGTGACATCGATAAGCGGCTGCAGGCCAATACCTTCACCATAGCCGCTCTCATGACCGACAACCTACCCGTGATCAGTCGAGAACGGTGAACTTTCCAGAGTAACTAACTGTGGTTCGAAGACACCTTGCTCCATTTGGGAGAGTTCCATTTCAAGCAAGCCTTTCGCGTCTCTCCTGCCACCTGCAGATTCCTGGTGGAGTCTTGCAGGTGCCTCCTGGCCGTCGCTCAGGAGCTAAGGCTGGAAACTAGACTAGCCGCTTGTTTTCATACAATGCACTACATTCCTGCCAACAGAAAACAAGTGCGCATCTAATATTACTTCTATCAAAATAATACTAATTTTACGCAGCGTTAATTTCTTTTATTCTTTTTACTCCTTGAACACTGCTATCGAGATTACACACTTGTTCTACCGGAGCGAGCGTAGTGTACTCCCCAAACTCACTTCATTGGAAGTGTGTTCTTCGGGCAGGGGTGGGGATTGAGCTCAGGATCCCTGGGTCCTGCAGCGCGAGCTTTCTCTCCACGTACTCCGATCTGGCGTGCGCTAGCCCCCTCGGCCACCGATACCCCTCAATAAAGACACGTTAAAAAAATTAGACGTTTACAATTCTCTGTAATGCCGAGTCGGAGTGCAGCTCTTGAGGAGGAGGAGGGAAGGGTACGAGGGGGAGGGTATGCAGCTGCTCCCCCTCCGTACCCTCCCAACCTCCTCTCCTGCTCCCATCCTTAACGGAAAATTTTCGTTAAATTTTCCGCTAAATTTAGGGGGGAAATTTTCCCGCTGAATTGACGTGTGACGTCACATGACACGTCACGTGAAATTTTAGGTGTGACGTCACGTGACGTCACACGAATAAAATTTTCCCGCTAAATTTAGCGGAAACGTTTTCCGACAAACTTAGCGAAAAAGTTTACCGCCAAATCTAGCGGGAAAATTTTACCCTCATCACGTCACACGTGACGACAGACGTGACGTGACGTCACGCGTGACGGTCATTTTGGAAAACAGCCCATAATGCAACGCGCGGTTACGCCGACGCCGCTCAACCCGGAAACGGGTGCCTAGGAGCTGCGCTCTAAAACAACGTTACATTAATGAACGATTTTTACGCCAATTTAATGATTCTGATCGATCATTGCAAGCCAAGATAAAGAAAGAGGCATATCCAACTTTGGCGTTCCGCTTCGTCCCACGGAAGTCTACGAGGAGGCCCTGACACTGCCTACTTAGATCCTAATTATCGTGTTGTCTCGAATAGTTACATGCTGAAACAAAAGTAGGCTCTATCCTTCTCTGCTAACCAAGATAGCCTTGGAATGACTGACTTTGTCGTCGTCTTTTATCAATTTACCGCGGCGCTAATCTTGGTTCAAATCAGCCCAAACTCAACGTTCACCCCACTATTTTTTGCAATTCCACTCTTCTACATGTCCTCTCTTTCACGAATTTCTTTTTCTTGATAAAATAAAACTTACGCCACCCTTTTGGTTTCTGTGTTGTTATTGTTTACTGTTGAAACACTCCTATTGATGCCACGCACTCGATCGAGCGAAGTGAGTTCGTCAAACTCACTCCAAGCCAAGTGTGTTCCTCAGGAAGGAGCCGTGTGGCACACTACAGAAATGACACTAAGGGCGAAGTGCACTCCCTTGTAGTGACACTAAACTAGCCCGTCTGACAGGGGTATTACTTGGGAAATGTAGTGAAAACCGGGGTATCTAGTCTTGCATCCTGGCGAGTAGCGTTGCTCATCAGTCTTCTTTCTCCACGTTTTCATTGCTTAGCGACAAGCCTCGAATCTTTGAATAATCACAATGCCAAGCGCTTGACATTTATAGAAACAAGTCGCGAAAACGACCATAAACACCACCGAAACCATTCGAGAACGTACGCGACGCCATATGCCATGTTACAATAGCCATATCCTCCGGGTTTCTACAACACCGCCACTCGCGGCCTTCTACACTTTTGGCTTTGCACGGCAAATAGGGCACCGCCGAAGCCTTTTCTACTACCCCTATATTCTAGTTCACTGTACCCCGGCAAAGTATCGACCATTTTCATCGGAAATGCCACCAGGCGGCGCTCCAGTCTTTGACGCCTTAAATACCCTTCATGTTTCAAAAGAAACGCAAGGTGCGTCAATGCTCGAGGCACTTGCAACTTGCAGCCCTTGGTAAGATCATGTCGGCACAGCGCAGCACTGACCTAGATTTCAGACGCCGTGTTCTTCCCAGAAGTGGCGCGCGGACGTGTCTCAAGCATTTCCACAACAATGAATGGCGCCACTTTTCCCAGCATAGAGGGGCTTTATGACACCTCGAAGAACTTAGGTTTCATAAAAGGAATGAACAAAACCCACCTTAAAAGGACCATGAAATGATTTTTCAGCTTCTTCCTCTTTAGCTTTTCTGCTCAACTCAAAAACGAAATGAAAACTCACGCGGCCGTGAAGTGCTTGTTCACCGGTACGATGACTCCAAGCTTTGACCGTCCTTAAGCACACCATGGAACTTGTCATTCGCACGCGATGATAAATGCCGGCACGGCACTCAGTCGCCACCGTCGGCCGGAAGGGGAGGCACGTGCTCGCGAGCTGAGCAGCGTTCGATTTCGAATCCTGGCCGTTCCGTCTCTGCTAAGCCTCCTCGCCTTGTAAAGCGTTTTCAATTAACTTCTTGGCCCTGGTCCCACGTTTTCGGGGCCAGCTGGCTGAACAACCACCGTCACCCTCCCCAGCCTGGGAGCGGGATTTTCCCGCTTCCGGAGGGACAGTGGACCCCCACGGACTTTCGCAAGCTGACCCTCTTGGCAAGATCCGGAACCCATCAAGAAGGAAGAGCATGGCGAGTCCAGCCCACCCTTATTTGCCCGAAAGCAACCCCGAGGAGACACCTGCTAAGAAGGTAGGACTCGTTTACACTGTACCGGACGAAGAACTGCAAGCTTACTCTGCATATAAGCGAACTCTCGAATCTTACGGAATACACGAAGAACAAGGCAGCTTTCCTTGAATTTCAACAGAACCAGGCCGCTATTGCCGAGTATGTGCAGACCCGAGCAGTTACTTCCGAGTATGAGCAGAACAAGGCTGTCATTACTGAGTACATGCAGAACAGGGCCGCTTTCCAAGAATACATGCGTCAAAACTCGACGGGAAACCCTTCGGCTACTTGTAGCGAAGTTCTCTCAGGCAGTTCCAGCGCCGGAGCGAGTCAGCAACACATAGCGTCCATGGAAGAAGACAGAGAGCAAGAAACAGGTGCGGCTAGACCGTGGTATCAAATGCGCAGACGCGGCAAACGTCAGAGATACTACGAGATAAGCGACTCTACGCCATCAACACCAAACTACACGGTCGTCTTAAAACCCATCTGTAGAGAAGACGTCTTCAACATCGGCACCAAAAAACATAAGAGACGCCATCACTCGAACAAGTGTTGACGACAAAGAATGTTCCGTTCATGTCAACGAGAAATCGAATACGATTGCCATTACAACCAGGAATCAGCAGGCGGTTGATAAGCTCCTCACGATTGGAACCATTGAGCAGAAAGGAAAGGCGCTGGAAATGAAGCCCTACGTCGCCACGTCGAGTGCCCAAACGAAAGGGGTCATCTACCTCAGGGGACACGATAACGACGAAACTCCGGAGTCACTGATGAAGGAGCTGGAGTGCAGAACTCACCAAATTTCGGCAGCCAGGATTATCGGCCGATCTGGAAGAACCGTGCTCATTACTTTCGAAAGTCAGACCCTTCCAAGATATGTACGCTATGCCTGTGAGTCCTTCAAGGTTTCGTCGTACAGGCCCAGACCCCTCGTCTGCCACAAGTGCCACACACTCGGCCATAAGGCCGACGTCTGCCCTCAGGACGCCGTCAGGTGCGGCGGCTGCGGCCACGAGCACGACCCCGCCGTGGGATGCAAGCTCCAACCTAAATGCATTAACTGTGGTGGTGCTCATGTAGCAACGAGCAATGACTGCCCTCTACGCAAGATTCCCGTCGGAAGGCAACAGCAACCCGGTTCGCGACCACAGCCCCGGCGCGACGCTGAGAGAGAATTCCTGAACCGACAAGGCTCCAGGGGCCCTGGACCCCAATTCGAAAAGTCGGCTGCTCCTCCTCCCCCACCGCTGACGTCCCAGTTTCAATTTCCTGCACTGAAGCCAAAGCACGAAAACACCAACGCATGGAGCGTCCCTCTGAGGATCTCGGAACCCACTGGGCCTTTTATAACCAGGGCAGAATTTGAGAGCTTTGAGGCAAGATTCACGAGACTCGAAAATAAGGTAGATCGTCTTTGCGGACTCGTATACGCTCTAGTCAACCCAAATGGACACTAACGCCGACATCTCAGACATCCCGGAGAGGCCTTCTCGAAAGCGAAAAAAACGACATAAGATCTGGTTCCTGCAATGGAACTGTAGGGGCCTGCATTCCAAGCTCGCGGAGCTCAAGCTTAGACTCGAAATTCTCCGGGAGGAAGCCACTGATGTAATTCTGCTACAGGAGGCCTACGTCAAGGATGTCAAGGTCCGCACTTATAATATTTACTCTCAACCGAGTATGTTAAGACAGGGCGAAGTTCGATGCACGACGCTTACTCTTGTCAGGAAATCAATTCCGCAAGTACAACTCGACACGGTTCCCTACTGCGGTGACAACCGCGAAGTTGTTTCGGTGCGACTCAAACTGGAATCTATAATTGTGGACGTGATCAACGTGTATATTAGACCCGGGGTGAACGAAAACGACTTCTCCTGGTTGCGCAGAACAGTGGACCCAAGCACGCCCACCGTCGTTGCTGGAGATTTCAATGCCATGCACAATTTGTGGGGATACGAAATCAGAAACACGAGAGGCAAAGAACTCAAGGCCACGTGCGAAGCGCTCCGCCTACAACTATACAACGACAAAGGGGCTCACACCAGACTCTCTCAGCACGACGCCGAAATGGACACATCACCCGATCTCACGTGGGCTTCCAAGAACCTCAAAGTTAGGTGGAAGACGCTGCCTGACCCCATGGGAAGTGATCACCTCCCGATTCGCATAGACGTCCCGCTACGAGAGTCTCCCAAGAGACCCGTCACCTTCATCAAGTGGGATGCCTTTCGTGCCAACATGGACAGCCTCAGAGACCTTCCGCTTGATCGCAGAATCGTGGAAGCGGTAAATCATTCCAAGACCACGTACCAAGTCAAGGAGGATACCCCGACGCCGGATCTTCACCTCACGAATCTCTGGGCTTCGAGACTATCGGCTCTAACGACATACAGGACAAAGAGGACACTCAGACGCAAGGTCAAGCTCAACCTGGCAACCGCCAGGGCCAAACGCTACACTCTGGAACTCTTCCGCAACCGATGGAGGGGACTGTGCAACTCATTCAATGAGAGGACTGGCCTGCGCCGGGTCTGGCGGACTTACAAAGGCCTCGCGGGGAAAACCAAGGCTCGCAACACTGGCAGCAACTTAGCCCTGCGCCTCGGAGTTTCGGAAGATGACCTAGTCAACGAAGCCGGTAGTTTCTTCTTCCCACAACAATCCCCGCCACCTGGAACTGAGATCTACACTCCGGTTTTGGTCAACGGCGAGGAACCGGAGAACGCCCCCTTCACGCTGGGCGAACTCATCGAAGCTCTAGAGTCCGCCAAGACCAACACGGCACCTGGCCCAGACGGCATCTCTGTCACCGCCCTTCGGAACCTGCCAACGAAGGACATGAAAGAGCTCCTGCAGATGTACAACGACGCGTGGGATTGCGGCAAGATCCCGGCCGACTGGAAGAAATCGACAGTCCTCCCCATACCCAAGCCCGCAAAACCGCCTACATCAATCCAAAATTTGAGACCCATCTCGCTAACTTCGAACCTATGTAAAATCTTCGAGCGCATGGTTCAGGCCCGGCTTTCGTGGATCCTCGAAACCCGAGATGCGCTTCACCCCATGCAGACCGGCTTCAGGCCGGGATTGTCCACGCAGGACAGCCTCGCCATGCTTCACCACGATCTCTTCATCAAACCACAGTTCAAGGCGCAACCCCGCACTGTCGTTGCCATAGATGTAAAAAAGGCCTTTGATTCTATACCACATAAGACGGTCATCGAGGCGGCTCAAAAGAGGGGCATTAGGGGAAAGCTCCTCAACTTCATTAAGACGTTTCTCAATGACAGATCCTTCCAAGTCGTCGTTGGCAGCACCAGAAGCCAGTGGAAGCACAATAACGTAGGAGTCCCGCAGGAGCGGTAATCTCCCTCGCGCTGTTCAATATGGCAATGGCGGATCTGGCTTTCGCCCTGCAAGATGTTCCGGACGTCAGTTTTACCATTTATGCCGATGACGTCACGCTCTGGACTACCAAGGGCCTTGCGAAAACCCAACAGCGGAATATGCAGCGCGCCCTTGACGTTACCAACGCATTCGCAGTGCAGTCCGGACTTACTCTCTCCACCGAGAAGACTGCATACATGGTCGTTTCCAAGACACGACGCAAGCCCAAGCACCCCATTCGCCTCCAACTGAACGGCGCCGACATTGAGTCTACTGACGCCCTAAAGATTCTCGGCGTCACCTTCGACCGATGTGGAGGCGCGTCAAGTTGGCTCAAACAAACCAAAGTTCAGTGGAACAAAGGAATCAACCTTCTCGAGAAAATTACCAGCAAGGCGTGGGGTGCTCAAGAGGACCTTCTCAAGAAACTCGTCAGGTCCCTTCTGGTGTCCAAGGTCGTCTACGGTCTGAATTACCTGCGCCTGACCAAGACCCAAGAAGCAGCGCTGGTCGTGCTCAACAGAAAGGCAATGAGAGTCATTACAGGCTTACCCAAGTTTACACCGGTTGAACAGCTTGAAGCTGCCGCACAGATCAATACTCTGCGTGACATTGCCAAGGAGATGGTCGTTGGGCAGGAAAATCGCCTATCCAGATCTTCACCGGGCAGAATCATTCTCACCAAACTCGAGAAACATGAGCTCCTCGCAAAAACAGCAGCAATGCCAACTCCATCTCCGCCATGGGATAACGAGCTTGTCGTCCCGATCAAACCAGTACCCAAGAATCAAGGAAAGGAACACAAAGGAAGGCGCAAGCACGCGGCTGACAAGCACCTCGAAGAGATAAATTCACTGACCGGCGCCGAAGTCATGTATGCAGATGCTGCCAGAGACGACGCGGGCCGCTCAGCGATTGCATGGCACTCTGTCTCCAGGAACACCACATGGAGTGGCATCACGCACAAAACCAACAGCCCGAAAACGGCAGAGTTATTAGCACTGCTTCACGCCATCCAAGAAGCGGCTCATACGCTACCCCGAACAGTCACTGAAGCACGCATCTTTACCGATTCCCGTGAAGCTCTGCAAGAATGCGGCCGGGGCAACAGCAGAAATCCGGTGGTAAAACAAATCAAGAGCATCATTGTTGAATCTCGTCCGCGAGTCAACATCGTGCTTTCGTGGGTCCCCGGACACGAAGGTGTCCCGGGGAACGAGAGGGCGAACGAGGCCGCGAGGGCGCAGCTACATGCAGGTTTTATGCCCTCACCTGGCCACGGTCCCCCCCTCGTGGAAGAAGACCCGGGCCTCCCACCCGACATTGAAGAGATCAAAAAAGAGGAGAGGGCTGCCAGGAAGCTCAGGCTCGGCGCCCTTCTCCCTCCCGATGAAGACCCTGTCCCTCCTGGTTACAGCAGGTGGGAACGGGTCTGCATACGCAGGCTTCGAACGAAGACGGCAATTACCCCCATCTGGCTGGCGAGGTTTCACCGCCCGTCCCCACCCGAAGACGTCGGCCCTGATCCGCTCTGCATACACTGCGGGATTCCAGCCACGTGCATCCATCTCGTCTGCACGTGCGAGGGGGTCGCAGAGCATCGTAACAACGCCCTAAACTCACTCCCTGAATAAGCAGGACCAGCCACGTACGAGGACTGGACCCGCCCTAGGCTCGAGCACCCGCACCGCAAACACATTCTCGATTCCCTGATTAGTTCCGTCCGCTCATCGGGGATCGTCTGTTACATTTAGCCTCCTCCCCCTACCCTTCCCATAATCCCCTTCCCCCGTCACGATTGGATGACTTTATCAAGAGATCGTGATGTATCCCATTCCTTTAATAAATACGTTTTCTCACTCACTCAGTCGCCACCGTCGCCACGAACGCGAATTAAAGTATTCGTCGACGGATTGATTGTTGATGAGCGCACACGTCCGAGTGACGCAGTGCTCCTGTCCAATGTATAGCGCCCTCGCTCGGCTGGGAGAACTTCCGTTTCCGGAAGAAAGTCATACTTTACTTCACGGCCACGTAATTTCACATGTTGGCGGCCGTGTCCGGTTGAGCCGAAAAGAAAAGCAGATGCAAGTTTTTACCTCTTTATTGTTGTTGTTGTTGTTGTTGTTTTTTTTGCACAAAACTGGAGGCAATAAAACGAAAACGGATTCCTGATCCGGCTTTATTTTTATTTATTTATTTCCAATACTACTAACCCCATTCGGGGTTGTTGTAGGGTGGTACAGTTTGAAATATTACAAGCAAAAACAATATTCAACAGGGTGGTACAGTTCGAAATATTACAAGCAAAAACAATATTCAACACACAAGTTGCAGGTCAATATTCAGCGCAAATATAGAAGTCACGAATGAAAAATTAGTAAATAACTTCAATACAATAGATTGCACTTTAAAAAAAAAAAACTGCATAAAATATTAGTTTATGATGAAAGGTGGGCATCTGAGTAATCAAGAAAGATCTTAATATAAAAGGAATGAACAAGATTTTGAGGCAGGTGGTTTCACTCGTTAATAGAGAGTTTTAGTAGATCGTTCCGATACCTCCGATAGCCCCGATAACGATACTATGCATGCGCAAGGGAGGCAGTGGCGGAGTATCGTGATCGGCAGTATCGGAGGTATTGGAACGATCTACTAAAACTCTCTAATGGTTCGCGGAAAAAAAGAGAATTTAAAGCAGTTATTATGAGCGACGTCTTCCTCATAAAGCTTGCCATGGTTGTACCGTGGTTTGCTTGTATGGATGAGATAATTTTCTTTTGGTACGTTAATATGATCGTTGGGTAATCGTATAGAAATTTAAGTCCAGCCATTTTCACTATTTTTTCTAGAGTGGAGAGACCCAGTTGCTTGCAAAGTTCAGAGGGAGAGACGTGCCTACAATATATTTATTGAAAATAAACATCGCTGCCATTCTTTGAACTTTTTATACCTTATTGATGCCGGGGGCTGTGTGGGGGAACCAGACGACGGTGGCGTACTCGAGTGTAGGACGTATTAAAGTTTTGTAGGCTAGCAATTTAGTGGCAGGAGATCCAAATTTTAAAACTCGTTTAATTAAACTCAGTTTGTTTAAAGCTTTATTAGTTGTGAAGTGAATGTGTGAGTCCCAACGCAAATATTGACTTATGTTGAGGCCGAGGTATTTTTACTCACAGGCTTCTTCCAAGAGGTTGTTGCCTATCTGGTAAGGAAACGAGTATTGTTGTTTTTTATTCGTTATGGTCATAAATACAGTTTTATTCGAATTTATTTCCATTCGAATTTTCTCTGGACATTGACGATAAATTTGGGTATTCATTTGGAAAAAGCTCGAAAACCATTTCATGAACACTTTAACACCACTGCTTCAAACGTCAATGAAACTTTAACCACCAATTCTCCATATGAACGCCAAAAGAGCCAAATAGCGCGAAATGTGTTAAACCTTTTTGAATATTCTTGTAAACCATCTTGTTACCTCCTAGACGTTAAATTGTAGAGCTGAAGGCCTTGGTTAAAGCTCCCACTTTGTTGTCCATGTAGGATTTATTCTTTCTAGCACTAGTGACATAAGCGAGCTCGACAGGCTTGCAAACGGAGTGACCGGAAGTCGCTTGGGACGCTAGCAGCTGCACATGCTTGTAAACAGCACCACCTTAGCATGGACTAACTGCGAAGGCTGTGCAAGCGCGAGCGGCAAGGCTTGACTGCCTTCACTGGGCACTCGCTGCACGAGAGCTCGTGCAACCGCCGAGGCTTATCCCAAAGCAACTAGCTCGCGCTTTTAGAATGCGCGGTCTTCGACGTCCCGGAGCCGTTTATTGGGAGAGTTCGGCCATACATTGGTCTGAATAAGCGAGCATCTCAGGGCCAACCACAGGCCTCGAAACAGCCCCTAGCGGTGGTCGTGAGCTCTAAATATGCGACACGACTAATTTAAGCCGGTTTACCGTCCCTAGAGTGAAAAGGTATAACTCTCAGTGACTAAAAACTTGCCGCATGTGAGGTTTTCGTCACGTCAATATTCAACGGCAGATTGAACGAACGCGCGCTCCAAACCAGGGCCGACTTGCTAGAAACATGGTCTCAGCTGAGACTGGGGGAAAGAAAGCACTGCCAAAGTCAGCCCACGAGCTGAGCGGGACTCAATCCGCGTCTCGAGACGCTCGCGCACTCCATCCTTTACACTGTTTTCTACCAAGCCAGCCCAGAGCAAACTGTCACCGAGACGCCGAGATTGAACGCTTCTATTTCACGCTTTAAATGTCGTTTTTGTAGCGTGAGCTACACTGGCCAAGGTTGAGCAGTTTCGCGTGGCTCGCATAATGAGCCGTGCTGCGCAAGCGCGAGGAGCAGTGACGTCACACGGCGCACAGCTGGCGCGCCGGAGACGCCGCCGCCGCGGGCTCCGCCGCCACCGCGCGCGCCTCGCCGGTCTTCGGATTCCAGAGGAGTGACGTCTTAGCCGCGACAGACGCGAGCAGACGCGGAGGGAAGCTATACAGACGCTAGTTTACGCCCGTGGAGTGTATATGATGGAACGCTTGGACGCCGCTTCACGTCACCATTAAATGGTCGCGTCTCGCGGACGCTATCGGAAGCGCTTCTTTTTGCTGTATATATCCGCGAGGGGCGGGCATTATTGGTGGCTGCCCTCAGCGACAACGTGGTGAAGGTGCTTCTAGGCCGTTGTCACCCCAAGAAGGTTAACGAGCTAAGCTACGAAGATGTCGTAAAGCATCTGGAAGAGTACTATGCCCCGCAAGTAAACGAGATCGCAGCAAGTTACAATTTCTTCATGCGAAACTAAGAGGACGGAGAATCCGTACAAGCATTCGTAACGGAGGCGCGTAGACTGGCCGAAGACTGCAATTTTGGCGAAATGCTGCACCGCATGACACGAGATCGTCTGGTTTGTGGGCTTCGTGATTACGACGTACGCAGACATCTGCTCTCCAGGCGGACAATCACCCTTGAAGAGGCTGAAGATTTCGCCATTGCATCCGAGAAGGCTGCAGAAAGCCCACGGCGCATGAAGAAGCAGGAGGCTAGCGTGGAAGAGGGCGCTCACCTTGTTCAGTCGCGACGCTACCCGAAAAACAGCCCGAAACTTGGAAACAAAACCGGGGATAGCCGAGGACCCTGCGGAAGGTGCGGTAATGAGTTCCACCTGTCACAAGACTGCACACACCGGTGGGCTACTTGCTTCAAGTGTGGAAACCGCGGACATCTCGCCAGGGCCTGCCGGGGTACCAAGAAGGAGCCTCGCTACACGCATAATACTAACGCACTGGACGAGGATTACACTTCCGATTTCGATGAGCCGGATACGTTGGTTACACTGGTGGCGCACAACTCATCCAGCACCAGTACAGTGAGGCCCATTCATAGAACAATGACCTGGAACAACGTACCACTCGTGATGCTAATTGACACTGGATCCCCGGTAAGCGAGACGTGTACGAGAAGCACAAGTCCGAGTGGCCCACTCTGAAGAAAACAGAACTGAGACTTTCGTGTTACCTGGGACCTCTTTTTATCGCAGGGAACATAGAGATGACAGTGAAGTTCGGGGGACAGGCAGTGGCAGGATCGCTAACGGTGGTGAATTCCACGGGGCCTATCCTTTGTAGCAGAGACACGATCAAAGCATTTAACCAATTGGGCGTGCCTGTGCTTTCCTCGGGAAACAAACTGGCAAACTTGCATGTAGACGCCTGCTGAGCCCAAACCGGACACATTGAAGATCGTGCTGGACAACTTTGCTGACGTGTTTGAGCCAAGTCTAGGTCTGTGCAAGAGACCTCCAGTTCACCTGAACCTAAAAGATGGAGCCACTCCTCGTTTTTTCAAGGCACGTACAGTGCCCTATGCCCTTCGTGAGAAAGTGTCCAACGAAGTCGACCAACTGGTCAAAGAGGGTGTACTGTCATCGGTGACGGTTTCCGACTGGGCTACACCCGTCGTGCCGGTAGTGAAAAAGAACGGGGACATCAGGCTCTGTGGAGACTTCAAACTAACAGTCAACGCCGCTACGAAGACGGAACAGTATCCCCTGCCCAGGGTGGAAGATATTTTTGCTGCGTTGAACGGCGGGGAAGTCTTCAGCACCCTCGACCTTAGGAACGCCTACAACCAGCTGGTTTTGGACGAGGAATCTCGCAAGATGACGGTGCTCAACACCCACAAAGAGATGTTTTGCTTCAACAGGCTTCCATTTGGGATTGCGTCCGCACCTGCTATATTTCAGCGTCGCATTGAATCCCTGTTGAATGACCTGCCGGGAGTACAAGTGTATCTAGACGATATTATTGTCGCAGAAAAGAAAAATGATGACACTGCCCTCTGCCGAGTGCTTCAGCGATTGCGAGACAATGGACTGAAAGTCAACCGAGAGAAGTGCAAGTTTCGACAAGAGGAGGTGACATTTTTAGGCCATCGCATTGACGCCAGAGGTCTGCAGCCCACAGGAGACAACTTGTCAGCAGTGTCCCAGGCGCCAAGGCCAACTTCTGTGACCGAGCTAAGATCTTTCCTTGGCCTGATAAATTATTACAGTAAATTTCTGCCTAACATGTCTACGAAGTTGGCGCCTCTGTACCAGCTGCTTGCTAAAGGTGCAAAATGGCAGTGGGGAAAAGAACAGGAAAAATCGTTCACTGGGACAAAGAAGGCGTTGGAGACCGCGCGGTTCCTAGTGCATTTCGACCCAAACAAGCCCTTGAAGTTGGAGTGCGATGCCTCTCCAAAAGGGGTAAGGGACAGTGTTGTCACATTGCACCAGTGGCACAGATTATCCAATTGGTTTGCGGTCGAGGACACTAACGCCGGCCGAACAGAACTATTCACAGTTAAGGAGGGCATTCACAAAGTATTGCCTGGCAATCTTAGAACAAGGCTTGCCAGATTTCTCTTCCACTACCGGAGGACCCCCACAAAGGATGGGAAGTGTCCATCCGAGCTGTTACTCGGCTACCGCATTCGGTCCCGGATTGACTGCTGTCTTCCAGACCACTCGCACTCACGCCCATCTAAAAGCAGCAGCCGTCCTTTATTTGCTGGCAGGACCGTGTGGTCACGCAACTTTGGCGTAGGACATCGCTGGGTTCCTGGAGTCGTCCGGTCGTCCGAGGGTGCCCGGATGGCAACTGTGGATACTTCACAAGGGGAGCAGCGGCGGCATGCTGATCAGCTCCGGACACGAGTTCCCTCGCCAACGGGCCTGCCTGCGACAGGTCTTACACCTGCTACGCGTTCGAGTGCAGCGGATGACCAAGGGACCACCTCGCCGGTGCCGATTCTCAGAAGATTGACCAGACAAAGACTACCTCCTGAGCGTTTAGATCTTTAGGGGGGAGAAATGCTGTATATATCCGCGAGGCCATAAAATAATCATCAACAAACTCGGGGGAATCTCGCGGTGTTTGCTCGTGCAGCCATCTGTAAAAAGCCATCACGTTCTTTTCATAAAGTGTTCTTTGGATTGTGTCTCTTACCCGGCGTTACTTAGGCTGCGATGTAACCCTTTTGTGGTCGCATCTCGTGAACGCTACAGCGCTCCCCCTGGCCGAGAGAAACAGATCTATAGCCATGGAGAAGGTGAGCGAAATTGCTCCTCAGCGGCGCAGAAGAGCGGCGAAGCTTAACTCGGATCCCGAAGTAGTTGCCCGGCAATTAGCGGTTGAGCGCAGGAAGATCGAACAGAAGAAGGCTAAACGTGCTGCGGAGACATCGGAGCAAAGGGAGGAACGTCTAGCAAAGCGGCGTCGCCTGGAGGCTGAGCGACGTGCCCGACCATCTCAGCAGCAGCAACAAGACGCCGTCGATGACGTCAAGACTCGCCGATCGACTGACTATACGGTGGGGGCGCAAGCCCTCGCGGTTTTCTCCGCGTGGGAAGTCAACCTCCACCTGCCCGTGGTGCGCCCTGCCAGCTCTATAGCTGCAACAGAGGCTCTGGCGAAAACCCTCCCACCTGGGATGGGGAACCCTCGCACTGGGGTTTTCCATTGGACGGGGGGGACAAAAAGGGCCTAGTCAACCCTAGCTTTCCCCGATGGAGGACGGAGCCCCTGAGGTGGGGAGCGCGGCGTGTGACGTGAGTCGTGATGACGTGGGGACGGCGTGAGCCCGCATGACGTGGAACGACCCAAAATACATGTGTGGACGCATGACGTGTGACGACCTGAACTGTAAAGGGATGGAAGTGTGACGTGAAGCGTGTTGACATGTGGGGAGTAGGACGTGGAGTGGGTGACGTGAGATCGTGACGTGTACACGCAGGACGTGTGACGCTGCGTGGTGATCCGAGACGAGGCATCCAAATAAGGGGAAGGCTGTCATAAAGGTGGTGTCTCTTGGTTTCTTTAATTAGGGTGGGCCCCCCAGACGGGGGGGGGGGGGGGGGGGGGTGACCTCCAAGGGAGCCGAGGGATATAGAAGTGATAACTGCGACGGGGCTGTGTGGTTTATGGTTGCCACTCAGTGACCGTCGAACCCGCTGTGAGGCACGCTCGTGTCCCAGTAGCGGAGATGGAGGGTGAGTCGGGCACTTGGGTACTTTTAGTACCGGTTGGTTTTCCCGGGCCGTTCCACTGGCTGTCCCATATTACTGGTTTTATTTATCCCCCTTAACTTCCAATTGGCTTTTTACAGAAATTAACAATTGATCCAAAGGATCCAATTCATTTTATCTCACATTGGCTTTAAATCGGCTGTGCCCTCGAGGCGGTACCGATTGAGGCATTTTTATTTTTCAATCCTTTTAGCAAAGCCTCGACTTATCAAATGACTATACGGTGAAACTTAACGAAAGCGCCAGTGCGACTCGGACCTTCGAGACGGACTTCGTATACAATCCGTTTGGATAGTAGTGCCATGCGTGAAACGTTGAGTTTAGCGGCGCCGCCTGAGTGGAGTGAAACCGTGGCGCGGGTTTGTACAACGTGCAAGAACTTTCTCGTTAGGCAGAAGATTCCACTCTTTAGCGTTAGCAATGGGCAGCCGCTTGATACGCCTCTCATTTTGTGCGCATAAGCTCACGCTACGTATATCCTGGCATAGCCGAGCTACGCCACCGCAATTCTCAATATTGTGAAGTCGCGGTCTGCTGATTTGTCGACGCTGTGTCACCCTTGAAGCTTACGCTCTAACCGCGGGGGCAGTATTCGGCGCTGGCGGAGGCCTTTGCTCCGCCCATTGGCCAAACTCTCCCAATGAACGGCTCTGCAGACGTCCCAGAGCCGTTTATACTGAGCGAGTTTGGCCTTCTTAAGGAGATTTTGACAGTCTGGCAACCACAGAAGCGTAGTCTGACAACCGGGGGACAACTACTTCCGTCCGCCATTTCGGTGCTCTGACTCACAGGAACTGTATGGAATTTAGCGGGAATAAAGAAGAGAAAGAAGTAACGCCATTTTGTGATATCGCGGATTTACGCAGGGGGTCAGGGCTGCCCTCAGGGTCTGTCTTGAGGCTTCTTTAACGAGTTGTTCCCGAGCGGAATGGGCAGGGGATCAACGGTGCCGCTCCGGAGGATAATCACAAGCACCACATGCACACCGGTGCGCAGGGCGCATTGGACCACGCAACCGACATCACCCCACTGCAGTTTCTGTCAAGACCCCAGCCTTCTTGCCGACCAAAGCCACTTACTCTGGGACTGCCCGGAGCTGGAAGAGATTCGTCGAGAGCACATACCACCAGACGTCTCCAGCATAGAGGAATGGGTCCATCCTCAAGGCCCTTCCGACAAACGTCGGGCGGTCATGACCACGCTCGTGCTTGTAAGCCACCGATCTCAGCCCCACTCTTCCTCCCCAAAAGGCCAATAAACGCTTTCTGAACTGAACTGTGTTATCGCGAAATCCGCTGGTTCTAGCTAGGGATGTCGCGAACCACCTTAGGTTCGATTTCGAAAGGTTTCGATATTTTCGAAGTGAGCTGAGGTTCGACTTCGAAAAATTTCGATATTTTCGTATCGACCGAGGTTCGAATTCGAAAAATTCGCAACTTTCGATCACAGTGGAGTTTCGAAATCGAAAAGTTCGAAGCTTTCACGGTTTCTAAAATGTCAAGTTCGAATATTTCGAATATTTTTTTACTTGAGGTTCAATAAATTCGAAGATTTCGAACTCTCCTTACTTGAAAATCGAGATATTCGAAAAAATTGAATTTTGTGGGATCTGCAGTTCGAAAAATTCGAAGATTTCGAAATTCTTTGGGATATAAAATTTGAAAAATTCGAACGCTTCGAATTTTAATAGACATAAAGTTCGAACAATTCAAAGATTTCGAATTTATTTTTATATAAAGTTCGAAAAGTTCGAAGGTTTCGATTCCTCTTTTAACGCTAAACTCGAAAAAAAAAAAAAAAAACTTCGAACATTTCGAATTTATTTTAAGTCAGAGTTTTCAAAGTTCGAAGTCCGGTTTTCATGTTCCTCCACAGTATCAGTTTCAAATAACGTTTTCACGACTCACTGGTTTTCACGAAATCAGGTTTAGAAAAGTTAGGGTGTGATATTCAGACTCCGCGAAGTTGGTCAGGCAATTAAATGAGAAAACGAGTGTCCCGAATGTGCTGGAATATTTGCCAGTGCAGAGTGACGTGTGACCCAGATCAGTAATTGTAGCCGCCAGCCTGGGGGAGGGGGGGGGGGGGTCTTTAACGTGCATCACGCGGTAGTGATCACACGAACGCACTGTTTTACGATACTCATCCAGTTCGAAACGGCCAGGGGCGGGCGGGAGGTTGAGGCTCAGAAAAGCCTCGAAGAGACCTGGCAGACTGCCTCCCCTTTGCACGCTGGTAGTAATCCGATCGAACGCCGCCTGAGTGACGCTGGCATAGTGTAAGTTAAGTTTGTAATTTTCCTGGAGGTTTATTTTCCGGGACGGAGGAATCGCCTCGCAAAGAGCAAAGAAGCCGACACAACTCGAGGTCGAGAAGCGTTTTACCATTCAAGTGGCGTCGGAAGAGGAAAAACGGAGGGGGGGGGGGGGGGGGGGGGGGGCTGGCTCCAGCCTTTTTTCTTCCCCTTCCGGATGTTTCGGACTGTTAAAGAAAACGATACGGGGAAAGAGGGCGTAGTCGAGCTTATTTTAATCTGAAATTATTTATGCATATGTATAGCTATACTGTCGCTCTGCACTGCATAAAAGTTAGCGTAGATGGTCATTGTCGGAACCTCGTTGTCAGAAGGTACTACTTGTCACATGCTTAGTGTTTCGGAAGTTCGAAGCTATGCCTTTTGGACATAAATAACTGTGCCATTAATAAAAAAAAATAAACATAACAATAAATGCGTGGATAAAAAGCTGGAGAAAAAAAAAAAACTATCAAGAATTCACCGGAAGTGTTGTATTCTTGCATATTCAGAGGCTCAGAACTTCGAAACAAGTTTCTCGTACCAAAATGTGCACAGGGTAAAAGAAACACGTCCCAGGAACGTGAAACGAAAAAAAAAAAAATGTTTTTTTTATTTTTCTGGAACTATATATTAGAAATCTTCTCCCATGACTTAAGTTATTCCTTAACGTGAAAAAACAATAAATATATTATCTTGTATCCTGCATATAGCAATGATATGTACTGTCTGTGGTGTTAATTTAAATGCGATACCTCAAACAACTTAGACGAAAATAAATACCAAGTTTAGGGCATAATTGCAAGTAGATACATGTTTGGACATTTCTTCGAAACTCACCTTGAATAAAAATAATCACATCTTAAGACGACACTTACCTAGGCTATACATAGATCATTCTTAAAAAGTTTAACATCTCTACCATAAATAGCTTCGGCTATAGCGCGCTTCAAATATGGCACAAACGACAATCGTCAGAAACCCGTCGTCCTTCCTCGCCCCTTCAGAAATTTATTTCTTTAAAGCTAAGCATGCCAGAACGTCTAAATAAACGGCATCGTCTTTCGTAAAGAACGCAGCACCGCATGTAAAAATCGAGAGAAAAAAATATGACGAATGTACCTCACTACTTGAATTCAAATGAAACCGTCCGCCGGTCTTTCGAAGTTCGACTAACGTCGAACTTTTACCCTAAAATTTCGAAGTTCGTCGAACTTTTGACTTTTCAGGATTCAAAAGTTCGAAACTTTTCGAATTCTCTTGATAAATAAGTTCGAAAGTTCGAAAATTGTCAAATTCCTTAGCGTAGGAAGTTCGAAAGTTCGAAAAGCTTCGAACTTTTTAGTGCAAGAAGTTCGAAAGTTCGAAAATTATCGAATGTTTTGGTATATCAAGTTCGAAAGTTCGACAAGCATCAAATTTTTCAGCGTGATAAGTTCGAAAGGTCGAAAATGTTTGAATATTTTAGCCTAATGAGTTCGACGGTTCGAAAAGCGTCGAACTTCTTACTTTAACAAGTTCGAAAATTCGACTTCCGTAGAATTTTATGATATAGAAAGTTCGAAAATTCGAAATCTTTCGAACCTTTCGAACCGCTTGATTCGATCATCGAAACTTCGGTTTGAAAGAAGTTCGCGGCATTCCTAGTTCTAGCTGGCAACAAGCTCCGCCCATTGGCCGAACTCTCTCAGTATAAACGGCTCTGCGACGTCCTAGAAAAGTTCCGGTTTATAAAAAGACATGAACAAAGGCCACCTTAACACCGCTGCTTGAAATGTAGATGAAACGTTTAATTATTAATTCTCCAGGTGAACTCCAAAAGAACGAAGGAGTGCAAGATCTGTTAAAATGTTTCGAGTATTCCTGTAAACCAAATTGTCACCTCCAAGATGTAATATTGTACAGCCAGAGGCCCTCGCTAAGCCTCCAACTTTGTTGTCTGTGTAGCATTTATGATTTCTAGGGCTGGTGACATCAGCAAGGTCAACAAGCTTGCAAAGACGGTGCAACGGGAAGTCGCTTGGGACGCAAGCGGCAGTTCATGTTTGTAAAGAGCAAAACGGTCTATGCGGAGGGCAAGTTCGTCTGCTTCTCGCGCAGGGGGTACCGGTGACGTCAGAACGCCGTTCCCTGATTGGCTGATCGCGGCCCCCCTATCTGAGCGTCGTCTGCTCCTTTGCAACGTCGTCTGCGTCTGTCTTACCTTTCCTGCGACTTTCGGAAGTGTAGAGGCCAGATTCACAAAACCATGTTACGCCGAAAGAGTGCGTAAGACAAAACGTGAGAACAAATTCGTATTCACGAAACGAAATTATCGTAAGTTTTGCTCAGGTTACGACGGAATCCTACGACGATCAACTCAGCATGGCCGACAGCGTCGCTCAGTTACTTGGTCGCGACGACCAACGGACGTTTATTTTTGTACGTGCTCTTCTCACGCGTCACGACTACACGCAGCAAGAAAAAAAGTAAAAAGCACTTGAAATAAACCACGACGAACAAGAACGCTGGATCCACAAACACCCGGGAAATGCTCCAACGGCCACGATTCCACTGACCCCGTCCAAGCGAGCTCGGCAGATAGGCCTAGCAGCGGCGCAGCGGTGCTCCGACGGTCCTTGGCCAAGACCGTCTGCCCACGACCGGCTGGCGTGCTGAATGGAATATGCCCGCGCGACCCTTGTGAACCCTTCAATCTCTTCCTCTTGTCATCGCCTCGTTTTCCGAGGCAGCGGCGACTCTCGCCGGTGAAAAAGCGGTGAATCTCCGACAGACGCAGGAAAGATAAAGCAGCCATCGCTTTGACTAGCAGACGTAAAGCAGACGACGTTAACTGCACCAACCAGCCGACGCCGTTTAAGAGTGAGGAGTCTCACCGCACACGCAAGGAGGGAAACAGTATTTGGGAGGGAACTTGCGGACACTCTCGCTTCTTAGCAGACAAACCTCGGCGCCTCGGGACACCTCGCCAGCGAGTCCCTTGACTTCCCCCCTTGATGCACGTCTGCTAGTTGTTCGACAAAAACAACGTACCGCTCGAGTTATTTCGTCTCCCCTCTCTGAAAGGCGAAGTCGAGCTCGCTCGTAAAGACCTGCACTTCCGAAAGTCGCAGGAAAGGTAAGACAGACGCAGACGACGTTGCGAGCAGACGACGTTGCAAAGGAGCAGACGACGCTCAGATAGGGGGGTCGCGATCAGCCAATCAGGGCTCGGCGTTCTGACGTCACCGCTACCTCCTTTCTCATGCGCAGAAGACGAAAATGAGCCCACTTGCGAGGCGTATTATACTTCGTCTCACCTTAGTATGGACTATTGTTAGCCGCGCGTGCTAAAAGCGCGAGCTAGTCGCTTTGAATGATGCCGCGGCGGCTGCACGAGCGCTCGTGCAGCAAGTGCTCAAGACAAGTCAGTCAAGGCTGGCCGCTCGCGCTAAAACAGCCTTCACGGTTAGTCCATGCTAGGGTGAGACGAAGTATTGCGGCGAGATGTTTCGGTGTCGCCCTCGTTTGGTTACCTTTCGTGACGTCATTACCTTGTGAACAACAAGTTCGATGGTGTTTGTAATGAGCATGGGGAAAGCCTGAAATCATAGCGCTCTCAAAGCAACACTGCCAACACCGTCAAAATTGAAGTTCTTACATTCCTCTTATTTGCGTCGATGAAAATTCCTTTGCTGACGTCGTAGTCAGCATTCGGCCAATTGCGGTGGGCCGACCACAGCGACGCTTTCGTTCGCTCACGTCGCCAATAGTTATGCTAAGGGGAGACGAAGTATGCACGCTTCCACGGCTTACAAAAATCACAGTCTACACGTGCTAAATCACAGTCCTGCCAGCGCTCGCGCGCAATTCCGGCCAGCCAGAAAGTGCGCGTGCATAACAAACAAACACAGCAAGGAACGCGCCTTCAAACGCTTTTATGGAAGGGTGTATAGTATCGATTCGAAGAAGATGAAAGTAGCGCCGAGCTCGCGCTCGTGATTAACGTTCCTTGCAGTCGTTGCAGGCATCAGAGTTCATGCTGCCACCGCTGCCACTGAGCAGCACTGAGGCACAAAGCATCAAACCGCGTATTTGTGTTGAAGAGTTTTGATGACCTTTTGCAAGGTGAGTCACAGTTGCTAGTCTCACTTTGGCAATTGATTTTTGGACACGATATAAAGAACTGGGATAAGGCGTGCCCGCCGTTGCAATAACTAGCTTAGAGTGTGATACTACATAATTCAGATTTTTTTCTCACGACAGAACGTTTTGTGGAACACATATATCGCGAAAATAGTTTTATAAACTGACAGTGTGAAGGGCGAAAAAGCTAAGCATAGTTTGTTTCCAATTAACATATCAATTGCTCGCTCAAAATATTTCGTCCGCATTGAAAATTGCTATACTCGGCGACAACTTTTCTTGGCAATGCTGAGAAAGGTACAGAGCCGAAGCGACGCTGTCTTCTTACGCAGCTGAACACAGTCCCCGGGTCTAAATTGTGGTTTGGCTGTAACGTAAATTATAATCTCAATATTCGTCATTTGAATAATAATTGTCACGTCATTATGAATCTTGAACAATAAAAATATAAAAAAGAAATTAGTTTTCTAGTTACTAAAGATCTGGTAGTGGAACGATAAACCGACACCATCGAAACGGACGTGCCCGGGATCTCTTCCTTAACAGATGGCATCTGCTCTGGGCCCGGGTATGTCCACTGGAAACGGTTTCATAGAAACTAACGAGCTGTATAGAGTGTTTGCCTTGAATGCCGACAACAAAACCAAAACTGAGAACGAAACCAAAACTGACGTAATGAGAGCCCGGATGCTTGGCGGAGTGATACATGTGCCGGAGCTCCGCCCCTAGCATTCCCTTCATTGCCAAGAAAAGTTGTCGCCGAGTATAACACTATGGTGTAAGGAACACCTTCACCACTCGATTCATTTCCGATACTGACGCACACCTACCGCAAATGATTATGTTCCTTCATACAGTCCTTTTTTCAACTTGTACTGATCTCTACAGTAGCCATCCAGTGAACCTTGCATCGCTGTCGTACTCCTCGTTCGAGCCATCGCCCATGCCGAAAAATGCCCCACCGCCCCAAAAACCGAGGCCCTCAATATCATCAAAGGACAGACCTCCGCCACCTAACGACCCCACCGGTCCCGCATACTCCCAATCTTCCAGAAGCTCAGGTGAACGAGTCTTCCTCCCGTACCTCCCTCCCACCCTACCCCCGGGCACCCCTCCCTTCCAGCCAGGAACGCAGGTCAACATCCCAGGCATGCCACCTCTGGTCGCCACCGAACCAATCCCACTTCCTCCCGGAGTTCTCTTCCCTCCTTACCCATCACTTCCTCCCCCTCAACAACAACCGATTCAAGCTCCGCACGTCTTTTACGTCTCCTCGCACCAAGGGTCTAACCCCGTCTTCCTGCCGGTCCCTGTCCCGATGCCGTTACCCATGCCAGCGCCGCCTCTGCAGGCACCCACGATCATCGCCTGTCCTACGGCGCCCGTCCAGTATTCGTACCCTCCCCCGCCTCCTCCCGCGGAGCCAAGATTTTGCGCGCCTCATCATGCTGCTGGAACGGTTCGGACCCGATGGTTCGGACGGCAGGCAACGTGAGGAGTTCGAGTCCGACATGGACCGAGGGAAGAGCAGGAAGAACGAGAAACGGGAGAACAAAAAGGAGAGGAGAAAGGGGAAGAAAGAGAGAGACGTGGAAACAAAGCGAGGTAACGGACAGGATGTCAAGAGGCCAGGGGTGGTACTCCAGCAGATGCAAGAGACGACCAAAAGAAGACACCAAGAAAGAGGCGCTCGAGGAAGCGAACAAGGACAGCAAGGGTGCCCACGACTTGAACGCGCCAGTGCCGGGTCCTGCGTCTCAGGCGGCTGACATGGAACCCGGAGCTCCGGTGGGTGACGCCCAGCCCTTGATGTCCAGGCAGGAGAATGGGGAACCTGCCTTACACGGGGCGGCATCAGGAAATATAGGGTCACCTTTGGCCTCGGCGCCTCCGCAGTTGTAAGTGTGGAAAAAGAAAAGCACGCAGCAGCTATGTCAAAGGAGAAAAAAAAAGTGAAACAAGGGATACACAACGCATGAAAGATATGCTCGTTTCGTTTACGTGTTCGTTTTCGTTTGCCTTTCCCCGACTTCCATCAACACGCCGATCCGTCAGTTGTGTGATGAGTGTAATATAATATCAGTGCAGTAACAAAAAATGAAAGCCGTTTACAACTCCCTGTAACGCCGAATTAGAGCGCAGCTCTTGAGGAGGAGGAGGGAAGGGTACTGGGGGGTCACGTGACCTCGGGGGGGGGGGTCACGTGACGATGACGTCATCAGTGACGTCATCAGTGATGATGACGATGACAATGCGGATGCCGATGACGTTATCAGTGACGTCACTGATGACGTCATCAGTGACGTCACGCGTCCCATAATGCACCGCGCGGTTACGCCGACGGCGACGGCGACGCCGCTGAAGCCGGAAACGGGCGCCTAAGAGCTGCGCTCTAAAACACGAAATACAGTTTATAGCTAAATACCAAATACCAATAGCTAGGAAGCGTACTGGGACATCCCATCGACAACGTACTTCATTTTTTTAATAGGCGTGTCTTCAAGATATTTGTAGAGAATCATACCGCGTGACCCGAATCATTTTAAAGAATAGGATTACATTTTTTATGCAATTAAACTTTCGTTCTTTTTTTCTTTTTATAACACGGGTACACATTTTGCGCCAGAGGTTAACATTTATTACTTCGTCTATTTATTCATTGTTTTGATCAAGTCAGATTTGCAACTTTTTAATAAATGCCACCGTCCTCCGACCCTATCAGACTTGAGCCGGCTACTTGACACTGAGATTCATGGATAGTTACTTGATCGGCAACGTTGACGAGCTCCTCATTAGTCGTGCTTAGGAAAGCCGGCCCCCTCCTTTCGTGCCAGCGTGGGGTCGCTGTCGTCGCAGCCCGCCCTTAGAGAGCCTCAAGTAGGAGTGTGTTCAACCACAGCCTCCTCTATACTGACAAAGCCTGGCAGATCGCCACGAAACGCGGTCGCCGAAAGTAAAAAAATTACACCATCTTCCCGAGGGGAACCATGGGGTGATGCGGAGCATCGTGTTGGTTCCGAGGAAAGAGTCAGTTGCGTGCTGACGTCGAGAGATGGCGCCACCGACTGCCCTAGCGTTACCCCCTACGCGAGCCTTCGTCGCGGCTCGCGGCAGAGAAACTTGGAACGCTCGCCGCTCGCCGTTTATTTTTTTTCACACTTGAAGGAGAGGAGACTAGAGGAGGAGAGTTGCACGTGCGCGCGCGGTGTGAGAAGCGAACGCACGCGCAGTGCACGCAGCTGGTAGAGAGAGAGAGCGGAGAGAGTAACGCGCAGCTGTTGGAGAGAGGGAAGGAGGAGAGTTGCGCGTGCGTAGTTCGAGTGCCGACTACAACGCCGACGCCGCGGGACATAGACCCGAGCAAGAGATGCTCCGCATCTAAAAGGTAGAGCGGCAGACAACGAATGAGAGGAGAGGCATGTAACGGGCGCCCCGCTGCGGCGAGACGTCAAAACACACTTCTCCCGAGCGATGGAATGTCCGCTCGTGCTCCTCGCGTTCTTCGCGCTACCGCTTCTTTTCTCGTCAGGTTTGAAAACCATGTTTTGGGTCCTTGCCGCTGCAGAAGCTCTGTGCTGAACACCAAAAATGTTTTCTGCTATCAGCTTCTCGCGCTCCAAATCAGCGACAGGGCAATCTATGGCCCCGTCGTCGAACTGCCAGGCTTTGAGAGGATAGAGGAGGCTATAGTTCAACTCAAACCGTGCAGAGCGTTTGCGATTTAGTGGCGGCGTTAGAGATGTAAAATTATAGGCTTTTCGGCGTTTAAAAAATACTAATCCAATGGGAGCAAAAATTGTGTCTAAAGAGAAGAGTTATTGTATTCTTCGCGTAAAATATTCAAGGATCTCCAAGGCTGTTTATGACCGGAGTTACGTTGAAAAACCACCCGTATCCCCATAGACCCACAGCAAACTTTTCCAATTTAATGGCGCCCATTAACACGTACCCCCGGCGAGCAGTTAAACACACTTTTACTTGAGACACTCTATCCGCCGTAGAGCGTTATATAGCTCCTTCGGAGCAGAGTAGCGCAATCTAGAACGCCATATCTCGGGGACTAGCGGCGAACGCCCGGGGGCTCCAAATCCGGTCACAAATGCATGGGGAACGTAGAAAAATCTTTGTTACCTCAATATTTTGGGGATGTACGGAACGACAATAGTTTTTGACATAATAAAGGAACAGTTTACAGTAATTGGCGCTAAGTTGTGCGCCGTAATTTTTTTTTAATTGCCTGAGTGGCATCTTGCAGAAGACGACGCGGCGACGTCACACCGTTCACGGGACCCACTCAGGGCAACCCATAAGCCGTGTCCCAAAATTTACTCGATCTCAATCTACAGGGTGAAACAAGGAGACGGCAGGCTCTTTAAATCGACCGGAAAATTCGGTTTCTTAACCTATCGCGCTACGACTTTGTGCAGCGTTGCCCACAGATGGTGCATTTTTTTTTTTTGTAAAATTTGCAAAGAGCGAACTTACCTGAGGAAAAAGTAAAGAAAGAAAAAGGCTTAGCTCCTATGGAAACGCAGCGACGCCACCGGTCTTCAAAGAGCACGGCGCCGTTTCGCACGGGACACAAGAGATGGCGCAACGAACGCCGCCAACGAACGAGCAGACGGCGCCGAGAGCCAGCGTCTTTAGCAGACAATCTTTTCGACTCAAAAGCGGCGCGCGTTCCGCAGGCGGCGACAATCGCAGAAACAAAAACAGGCGCGGTAGCAACAAGCAACTGCAGTTCCTTGTCTGCTAAATATACCGGCTCTCGACGTCGTCTGCTCGTTCGTTGACGGCAGTTGGCGTCGTGACCGCTTGCGCCATCTCTTGTCTCCCGTGAGAAACGGCGCCGTGTTGTTTGAAGACCTGTGGCGTCGCTGCGTTTCCATAGGAGCTAAGCCTTTTTCTTTCTTTACTTTTTCCTCAGGTAAGTTCGTTCTTTGCAAATTTTACAAAAAAAATGCACCATCTGTGGGCAACGCTGCACAAAGTCGTAGCGCGATAGGTTAAGAAACCGAATTTTCCGGTCGATTTAAAGAGCCTGCCGTCTCCTTGTTCCACCCTGTAGAGTAAAGGCTCTGTACCTTGGCGTTCGAAAACCTACCCGCGTCCAGCGTTGCTCTGTCTGTCTTGACACGCGACATGATCCGCCGGAGTAACTCGGACCCATTCAAGTAAAGCCTGGTTCAGACAGTTGCGTTTGACTGCGTTTGACTGCGTTGCGGCAGCGAGAAACCAGGACATCCCTGCTGCTTATACCGCGTGCTAAGATTATTCCTTGAATTGGATTCCACGCTTCATACGAAGCACAGATGTGCCGGTGACTCGCTTTTGGTTCTCGACGCAACGCAGTCAAACGCACTCAAACGCAAGTGTCTGAACCGGCCTTAAGATTTGGAACACAGCCATAAAGTCTATCTCCGCTGCGAAAAACAATCGTCTGCTTCAAACGCCATTGCCTT
Organism: Ixodes persulcatus; assembly: GCA_013358835.2. NCBI lineage: Eukaryota > Metazoa > Arthropoda > Arachnida > Ixodida > Ixodidae > Ixodes > Ixodes persulcatus. The sequence continues at coordinate 68,184 of JABSTQ010009479.1, read as the reverse complement.
GGAAATTGCCTTCTCGAAATTTTCACACGCATCCCATAGGGCGGGCGCCTCCTGAAACCCTGAGTACCACGTGACTCGCGCCGAGCTGCTCCGTCGGCCATGTTGTTGGCAAAACACGCGGATCAAAGAATTGCGTTACTCTGCTCCATAGGAACTATATTGTGCTCTTAAACGCCCCATAGTCCACGCAGTCCGCAAGGCAGGCCAAGCTCTGGGCAAGCTTGGGACGCAGTCTTTTCATTGTGAAATCAGGCGATGGGCGGCACGTCGGCGGCCCTTGCGCACTTCCTTTTAAGAAATGGACTCTGCAAGCAGATTCTGCTGTAGTCACAGGATATTACATATGCACGCTTACGATTTATTCGATTTTTAGACGGCATAATGCAACCGATAGGAGAAGCATAAGAGCATAACCTTGGGCCGAGATTACGAGTGCGATTTACTGTATGCGTAATATTAAAGTAAAACGGGAAATATATCATAGTTGATGTCTTTCATATCCGTCTATGACCCGTATCCACAATCAGGAGCTCCCATGCGCTGTCAGCGCCGGAGTTCTCAACGCTCCCACATATTTGTCGCAGGAAATCTAACAAATAACGTTTTCTACCTCTGATTTTTTACCACAACAAATTTTTTGCAGTGCTAAAATTGTAGATGAATACTGTGCAATATTTATTTCTTTTTCCATGAGAAAGCCAACAGTAGAACGCAAAATACCAAGGACAAAAATACCTGTAGTTGGCGATTACAGGAGCCGGGCTTTCTTGTCTGCTACTGCCACCTTCTCCGCCATCTCTAACCTTCGATTGGTGTCCCTCGCGTAAAAATGTATTGGCGTTACAACAAAGCAGCTGAGTACACTTTAAAATATTCCTGCTCATCTACTCACCCACCAAACACCCAAAGAGCCAATATCTGCGATCTACGAAATCAGCTCAGCGAATGATGAGGCGGAACATCCGTTTAGACCTCAAAATGAAGTCTGCGCTGCGGCATTACGCAGTGCAAAACGTCATGCTTGCATTGCGTATTGCCACAGCGCAGACTTCATTTTGAGGTGTTAACAGATGTTCCGTCCCACCATTCGCTCAGCTGATCTCGTACATCGCAGAGATTGGCTCTTGAAATGTTTTGCGGGTAAGTAGACGCGCAGGCATTTTTAAGAGAATAGTTGGTTGGTGAAGTTTTCAAATTGGTCTTTGCACCCCAGCTTGCTATATCGTATTCTCAAAGGTAGCTAAAAATGTAGCTAAAAATGTATTTATTTTGGCGTGAAATAGATCGCAGAAGCGACATGAGTTCGATAAAACAATATCATGAATTTATTTTAAGCAGAACTTCAACGTTAAGAAAAGAATGGTTAATATAAAGCGAATTTAAATTTATGCGCTCATATCTACACGTCAACACGCATGTTATTGTATCAGGCACTGTAGCATGCATATATGCTAACACAAATAACTTATTTCACATAGACAACGAGGGTGTCACACAATTCGCACACTGTGGCCGCCGAACTGTAGCAGGTACAAATTTTAACGGCTCTAATACCTACCGCACGTTCACGCGTAAACCTCCAAAGTATACACACATTAATCCGTGCTGATCAGCTGATTGGAAGTGATGTCTTGAAATGCTCACCGCTTAGTCGCACGTCTCCGAAATGGCACGCACATCCAAGGGTTCATTCAAGGTTGACTTGTCACACACGTAATGAACATGCGCAAGGAATAACTCAGCCGCTTTCACCATATCAGATGTTCTAGTAGTAGGCCTCGACGTTGCTGAATATTATGACAAAAACACTTCGCTTGCTTGAAATCACAAAGACGTCTTAAAATTATATTCTTTCCAAATGCGGCTGCGGAATGTATGCGAAATTTATGCGCAAACTTCTGACACAAACAGAGGACACCAAAAGGGGGAATTTCAAGATATTTTAGTACGAAAAGGATCAAAACACGCCTGTCCATGTGCCGGATATCACGATAGAAGCAGCCATTTCTCCGAGCTTGCTTACATTGGTGTCGAATGTTCAAAGACTGCCAAAACTACGAAGGCCCGGCGGGCATGAATTGAGCTCAAAAGTCCCTAGAAATGTTGTCTCAATCCGGACAATATCGCACTGGCAACCGTTGTCGGTAATACACTTTGTGAACCTGTACAACAACTATCTGTTTCACGGCGTATCCTAGGGTACCGAGGCGTGAGTCCGAGCGGTTCGGGCGGGCTGCGACAACTAATGCCGTTACGCAACAGTGAATGGCAGCGCGTCGCTGTTTTCTCTGAGCTTGTCAACTTAGCCGAATCAGTAACGTTGGTGTCAACCCCGCGCAGAGGCACCATTGCGTGGAGCTAGGGGATCTAATAGATTTCCCAGAACCGCAAGGAGCTGACAGTCAAAATGATATACGAGCTGCAATGGGAGATAGCAGACTTGTGCTCGTTACTTGACAAATGCAATGGATTACAATTACAAATTACCGAGCCTCAAATGTAATGAATTATCGTTAAAAATTCCTTTCGTTGAAAAGTAACGGATTACTTTACCCGGTACTTTACAAATTACTTTCACGTTACTTTTTGCGCACACTTACTTAAAAAAATGTTGTGCAACACGACTTTTAATTTGTCATACGCCGGTATTATGGTAGTCCTTGTAAAAAAAGAATAATATTGTATTTAAGAGGGAGAGAGTGTAAGGGCACTCCGTTCAACTGTAAGCTGATAAGGCACCGAAAGCTGCAACCACACCCGCCATCCCGCTAGCTTACGGCCTCCGGAAATAATCCCTGAAATTGTGCAGACAAAGCCAGCGGTGCGCATGCTCAGTAGCGGCGTCTAGCTCCGCTACGAGATTCGGAGCTAAAGAAGCGATCTACGAAAGCTCGGGTGTTTCGCCTGTTATTCACAAAAAAAAAAAAAAAAAAAACTTGGTTCTAGCGTTACAGTGTATAGCCACTGCAGAATGCAGGTTTCCCACCTTGATGTGTTTCCGTAGATTATATATACTTTGTTGTTCTTGCTGATATAAATGTTTTTTTTTTGTTTTTTTTTGCAAGCTAAGTATGCATTGAAACTCTAGGTTTCCGTTCTCCTTTATGCCCTGAATTTTGAAGATCTCATTAAGAGATGGCCATGGAGACGACGGACACTCCATGACCGAAAACTCGACCAGTCAGAGAAAAAGTGGCGGATACGGGTTATCGACCGTTCATCGGTTCTCACTTTCATACCAATATTCGTGGAGGCCAGGGGAGGGGAGGGCATAGAGAGCGAGAGAAGCGGTGGCCATCGGTCTCACAAAACAATAGAGGATCACACCACATTTACGCTCTCTCTCTCTCTCTCTCTGTAAGCCCTCGTTAGATGAACTAACCCTCCCCCCCCCCCCCCCCCTTTATGTTGACAGTTGACTGTAAAGTGAGGAGTGGACTCGACCACCATGCCCAGAAAAGTAAACCAAAAGAAGTATCGTCCATACCCTCGAAGACGATGCTCTTAGCCTCGCGTCGGGCGCTTTTCAGCTGTGCCTCAAGAGCGTGCTAAAACAGAGTAGCGCACATCAAAGACAAAGAGAATTTGACCCCTTCGCGCGAGGCTAAGTCGTCTCTTACGCGAGTCGTGAACCTGCGAATCGAAGGGGTACGGACCCGCGTTTGATGTCTATGCAGATGGCGGGAGACGTTGAAGAAGTTGGAAAGGGTGAAACGGTGAAAAATACAAAAAACAAACACGAAGGGCTTTCTCCTGCCCGGGAGAAGAAGAAAAACACGATGGAAGGCGACAGAGAGCCTACTCGGCGTTGTCTTACTTGATCTTTGTCTTTCGTATGTTTGTACTTGCCCTTTTGTCTAGTGGTTCTAGTGACCGGTCATACAGAAAAACGTGTTTTCTTTTTGGCAATTCCCCCCTTCCTGATGTTTTTTTTTTTATTTTGTTGAACTTGCTCTCTTTATGCTGCTGAATGTTCCGCTCGTACTGCTCAAGTTACTGTATTATGCTGATATTTTAAAAAAAGTAACGAGTAATAAAAGTAATTCATTACCAATATTTTGTAACGAAATTACATTACAAATTACTTCCGAAAAAAAGCAACGTTGCAATTACGAAATTACTTGAGAAAGTAACAGATTACAAGTTATCCGTTACTTGTAACGGATTGCTTCCCAAGTCTGGAAAATAGCCGGCCTACGTCTGCAAATTATGTAGGATGCTTCCCCGTAGATCGATGCCTTCAGAAAATCATGTAACGTTTGATGAAGGTAACGTGAGTGAGCTGATACTTTCGCATTCTGCGAATCAGCCAAATCCAGCCTCGTATCAAATCTTGTGATTGGCGACTGATTTATGGCTGCCAGGGACACTGTCTCGAGCAGACGAGGTACGTTTCGCCAAAGTTCGGCACTCATCTTCTTTTGTAAAAGTAATTCAACTTACAGAGTACAACACACATAACATAATTATGCAATGGCCGGTTTTGTTTTTAAATACAATTTGAATATTGTTTATTGAATTCCTAGTGTGCTCATTCAATGGACTGAGCTACGTGGTAAGCTTTTCTGCTCGCAAATATCATGTTTGAGCTAAATACAAAGCTTTTTTTTACATCGCGTGTCCGCGCTTACAGTGTCGCCCAGTGTTCTTTCAAATTCAACATGTTCAGGTGATGGCTGTGACAATAAAAGTAACTAAACAGGTGGTCTCATATATGAAAACCTCTTGCGTCCTATTTTAGGGGCGAGCAAGACTCTGAAAATGCAGGAAGGTGTAAATTCCTTGTCAGGCACCGCCGCGTCGTGCTAGTTGTCCTTGGCATCTCCTTGCCAATCATTTTATACTTCGTCTATCCTATATTCGGAGGCACGTCACGTAAGTTGACCCACTCACTTTTAACGCTGGTGTCGAAACAGTTGCTAATCAATGCGTTATATCAAGGGTTCCGCGTTTTCGGTTTTTACTTTTTGAAAATTCGGCGTACTTTTTCCGGCGTTTATTTTAAAATTTAATTTTTTTTTTCGGTGTATATGCCCACAAAGGTTTACCGTTTTCTTTCGGTGAATATGAAAGAAACACCACCGGACACCGGATGAGATCATCCTTGTAGCTCCAATATTTGCGATCCCTCAAAGAATAACGGCACAGATACATACGTGGTCTTCGCTACAACTTCCGCCAGGACACACCTCAAAATCGCGGAATTCGCGGGCATAATCTTCAGCGCGTTCCTTTTTCCTTCCCTTTCTGACGACGTGACCGTCTGAGGCGATGACCGTTCAGGAACCAGAGGAATTGGGAAAAAAATACATTGTATATAGTTCTCAACCAGAAGGAAGTTTGAGAGAGAGTGTTAAGAAAGGTATTAGCAGCTCTGCTCGATGTCCTCTGAAGTGCATAAGGGAAAATCCTTATACTAGCTCACATCCGAATTTTTTTTTTTTTTAGGACCGGGAATTTGACTTATTAAGCCCGATCACAGAAACGACACAATCTCCCACGATGGTCAATCCAATGCCTCTTTTGTTGCATGTTGAACCTTGGAAGAGGGTAATCACGAAGAGGTCACACAACGTCGACCCTTGCAAAGCACTCCCCCCCCCCCCCCCCCCCCCCCCCGCTACCCGCCCTCCCCCCGCCCACCTGGACGCGGCCCTAAAAACAATCCTTTTTCGGTGAAAACCGAATATCGCTCCAACACCGCCGGCACGTACAATGAAACATTGTAATTTTGTGAAACTATCTGCTGAAGTTTTGTAGTGTATCAGATCTGACCAAATCCGGAAAGTTGGATGTACAAATGTTAAAGTATTTAGTTCTTATTTCTCACCGAGACGAAACGCAGACCTTAAACTATCGCGAAAGAAAAAAACAGTCCAATTGAGTCGACCTAGTGATGAAAGTTTCAGTCTGTAAGTCGCAAGTGCCGACTTTTCTTGCTAATTTTGCGGTGCATTGGGTTGTTTTATAACGCATTTTAGTTAATTGTTTTGTTACTTGTTAATAGAAAGTGTTAACGATTTCTGTTAACAGTTCCTGTTCATTTTACGGTGCATCGGGCTGTTTATATCGCATATATTAGGGGTGTGTTTATACAGCCTGAACTTAGTCTGCCTCAACGGGCGACTTGTCGCTCAGATGTAGACGATCAATTTGGCTAAATTGCTCATTTACGGCTGAGAGACAAGTCGTCCGTTGAGGGAGACTAAGTTCAGGTTGTACAAACATAGCCATAACCCAATTTTCTTTAATATCGCAATCTCTCCTTAATATGGACACCTCTGTTCCGCCCCCCCAAAATAGTCCATAATATGAGTTGTCCAAAATAACGAGACAAAATGCATGTATTTTCCCAGTTGTTCCCGGAAATTGGTGTCCATATAGAGGGGGGTGTTCCTATTAACGTGGTCCAGATTAACAAGCCACGAGTGTATAAAGGTGGGTCCTGTTTCTACCAAATAATTGCTGAAAATTACCTTCGGGTGCCATCTTTTTTATGTTCGGTAGTCTTATAATTTTGGCACTCTTCAATAATATTAAGCTCTTACATATAAATAGTGTTTCATATGAAATATAACCTTGAATGCAATAGTACACGCAGGATCTTTTGGATGTAATACTGTTCTTTTTTACCTGCAGAAGAACGCCGTATTGAAGGCAAAACTAGAGTGTTGTCCACCATGCAAGTTGTTGGTTGGACTGGACACGAATTGCTCTGATAGCTGCCAACAAAGGCTACTGATTCCTCGATAGCACCAAGACACATTTATGACAGCAACCGATGATTCATGTACTTCGCCTCCAACAGCGTCTCACGCAATCGGCACAAACAGTACATTTGACTATGCTTTGTTTTACCAATAAAGGCGAAACATCACAGCATCAATTTCAGGTCTTCAAGTTCGATTCAGAGATTGCAAGTTGATATGTTCTTTTGGAAGTAGTACAACCTCATTCTTTCGTTTTATATCATTCCGCTACATTCAACGATGGTGGTGGGTACCGCGGCGTTCGTGAATGATCGGCTTACAATGAAGACGCTAGCTTGCACATTTTTGATGTAACAAATCTAATACCTCATTCATACGGCAGTGTTAAGGTACATTGAGCTAAAGTCCCTTTAGTAAAAAGAGTGGAGATCGTTATCACCTGACGCATAAATGTCCCTTTAACTAAGGGAGGGCCATGTTAAAGAGGCAATGCAACACTTTTTGTACTTTGCGCCAATACCGCTCAGAACGGATCCCTGACGTTAATTACCTATGAAACACGCGTTCGTTTTTCACCCCACGCAATTGAAGTCCCAGTAAAAAATTAAAGAAAAACTAGCAGCGTTCTCCCCCTCAACTCGCAGCCAGAACAAGCGGCCACGTGATCTGGAGCCGATTATATGCCGCCAATGTTGATCATAGCCACGCGCTGGAGTTGGCAAAGCACAGGGCACGCGCTGGAGTTCCAGACATTGTTATGGCTCGGCTATTGTCGTCGTTGCAGCGATTGGACACGGGCCACTACCCGAATGCTTCTCGAGCTAGTAATTATCACGAGCCCAAATCGAGTGCCCACGCAATGCTCGGGTCCAATCTATGAATAGAATTCAATCGTCATATGGGCGTACTGCGATCCCCACTTTAAGTCATCAAATTTTGCAAAGGAGAGATTGAATGGAAATGATCGCTTTTGTCTCTGATATTACACCGCAACAAAGGAGTTTCTTGGCCAGTGGCGCTGCGTGCGAGTAGCCTTGAGTCCTCCAAGTGCCAGTAAGTTCGTTTAAAGTGAAAAACATTCCAATTGAATATCGTTGCACCGCCCATTTAAGGCGGCGGTCCCACGGTCCCAACCATAATACCGGTGGCAGCTGTGCTAACGCTCCTGTTTGCGGTCAAAATGTCGCGTCTGTGCGCGTGTTACGTATTTCGTTCTTTTTGCAAATAAATTTCCAATTCATCATCACATTTTTAGTGCAAAATATGATACGCATTTTTTAAAACTTAACGCACAATAAGAAAACAAAAAGTGCAAGTTTTGATATTTTCAAAGACATATCTCTATGCATTCCAAGTTTCTAGACTTGTAATGCATCCAAGACACGTTCTTATTTTTTATTGAATAGGTGAAGGACTCCTCTAGGACCGTGTATACGTGTTTTTTTTAATTAACACGCTCACATTTTTTAATATTTATTCAAAAAGAGTCGTTTTTATGCAATTTTGCAGTCTCGTAACTCAGTTTCACATGATAACGCAGCAACAACATTTAAGGGCATGCTTGTGGTAAACATAGGAACTCAGAATACAAAATATTAGAAGTGCAACGCCAGCCGTTTTCTTGTAAACAAAACTTGATTGTGATAAAATTTCCAAGAATTCCCTTCACGCGTTCTTGGTTTTCTCAGACAGCGTTCTGGCATCCGATCTAATTTTTTTTTTTTAATTGTATGCTAGAGGAAATGGGCTGGTTCACTGTAAGCGTGATTTTTTTGTATTCATATTCAGATTTGTTTAAAATAATTTTAAATCATGGGACTATTTTGAAGCTCGACTCTGTACGCAAGAAACCGGTTTCAAAGAAGAGGAGGGCTATTTAAACAACGATTCTTTAATTAGAACTTTTATCGTTCAATATAATAACTTTTTATGATTGTAATTTTTTTAAAGCATACTAATTGTCCAAAATATTAAAAAGGACCTATGTTGTAGCAGACGACGCGCACTTGCGCCATCTTTTGAAAGGTGGCTGAAATTCGAGGTTGAGAAGCTCAGGCAAAGTGGCGCTGATTCTGTCCCTGACGTAGAGTGCCTTCATACACACGCGCGCTTTTGCTTGAGTGGTGACAGCTCAGCCATTTTTCCGCCCAATCGTTTCTTATGCATTTTGAAGTGCGCGTAATCCGGTGGCACTCAGCTCGAACGCGTAGCTTTGGCTAATGTAGAGTTCCTGTATAGGCTCCCTACGGGAGCCAGAGTTGCGCGTTTGATTCCACATGCCGCGTGCCGCCCTCGCCGCTATTCGCCGAGATCCGATCACGTGAGGAGCCGTATCAAGTGTCGTGCAGCAAAGTAGACGTTGCACGCGCCCCGGCGTACGTTCCCGCCTCGAACGCGCGGCGCTGCTATTCGCCGAATTCAGTCACGTGAGGAGCTGGATCCACATGCCATGCGTGAACGCGCAACTCTGGCTCCCGTAGGGAGCTTATACAGGAACTCTAGGCTAATGCATAGACGCCATTTTACCGCCCAAGTCACGCACCGAGTGCGCGAGAGCGTCACGCGCTGGCACATTCAGGGCAACAATGGATGTCTTCACCCTCAGACAGACAGACATGTAGGCACCCTACCCTGACGCAGAGGATTCTTTTCTGAAATATTTCCTCGCGCTGCTTCCTCGTTCTTGAAATGAATCACAGTTAATCTTGCAAGAAAAAAAAAAAAAAAACGAGAAGCGCGTCACAGGGGTCTCGAGCAAGTTCTCGAAAACACCTTGTGCCTATAGACATTTCCAATGTTTACAAAATCACAGCCCAGCGTGCGATCTTCACAGTCCAGCACGTGCGTGTTCGTCGCTTCGTAAAGCGAGGAAAGCACGCGCCATACGCACCAACACTCAATATGGCACCGGCCATACGTTCTTTTTCGGAATAGCGGCGAAATGTTTTGGTGGCGCCCTCCTGTGGTTCCCCCTTGTGACGTCATTACCTTGCGAACAACAAGTTCGATGGTGTTTGTTATTAGCATGGTGGAAGCTTGAAATCATTGCGCTCTCAAAGGAACACTGCCAACACCGTCAAAATTAATGTTCTTTCATTCCTCTTATTTCCGTCGATGATAAATCCCCTTTCCGACGTCATAGTCAGCGTTCGGCCAATCGTGGAAGGCCGACCACAGCGACGCTTTCGGTCGCGCACGGGGCTATCAGGCAGCTGTGCATGGGCGCCGCCATAACCGACCTTCAGTTTTTGTTCCCTCTTATTCCGTTCATTTCACTTCACCATTACCACCGCAGGGAAGGTTATTGCCATTTTAAAGGGGTCATGAAACGAATTTTGGGTTGGGATGAATGATTTTAAATTGGGACTTTACTAATCGCATATCGTTTAGTTGGCCAAAAGAAAGAGGCTGGAAAGTCAAAAGCCAGCTTTTCGGTAGGAACATTTGAAAATATAGTGGACTATTTTGTACCTTCTTGCCTTCAAAAGCTCTCCGCCTTTTCACTATGATACATCCGCGGTTCCAAAAGCGCGTCACCGGCGCCAAACTGACGTCAGCGGAGCCCAGCTCACGCATTGGACACGAGAACTGCGTCACTCGGACGTATGCGCTCGTCAACAATCAATCCGTCGACGAATATTTGGATTCGCGCTCGTGGCCAATGAGTGCCCTGACGGAACTTATTGTCACTGGGGAATGACAAGCTCTATGGTGTGCATAAAAAGCACGGTAGAAGCTAGGAGTCATCGCACCGGTGCCGAAGGAATGTCACCACCACGTGATTTCACAATTCGCATTTGAGTTGAGGATTAAAGCTAAGGAGGAAGAAGTAGGAAAATCGTTTCATGACCCCTTTAAGTGTTACTGTGTCCTTCTCCCCAGCATAGGCCTTTGTGAAGGCTTGTCAACGCCCGCTTCAGTGGCTCGGCATCTCGGTAAAACAAGAGAAGGTCGGCTATGGCGGTTCAATCTGGCACGCGCTGAAAGCGTCTACAAATAAGCTATTCAATGCTGCCCGCCATGCTCCGACACCACGAAAGGTGCAAATATTGAAGTCCATATGATGGTGAGGACGAAGGGGAATTTCTTTCCCTTCACTCCAAGATTTTTAACAGACATTTTTTTTTTTTTTTGGTTCCAAGCTTTTCAACAGCGCTGGTTCTGTTTTGTTCGCCATCGTGCTGAAATTTGAGATTTTTAGTTTTAACGTCACTCTACTCGTAGACAACTTACGAGGAGTGCTATGTGCAAACCGCAGTGACTGGTCCTCATAGTAAGGCAACAAACAGCCAGTCATCGTGGCTCAAATCTGAGGCTCAGGAAAAGGGTCTAATAAACCCCCTTTCCATGAAGTGCTCTATCAAAAGCGTTGCACATTTGCGAAACCCTCACTAGGTCGTCTTTCTTTGGATTAATTTTATTTTATTTATTCAAATAAGAATAATGTCAGACGATCGACTTCCATGATGTTGGTTTAATAATGCAACGACTCCAAGCTTCCACTTTGCGCTTTACACCAACCATGGCTCTTGTCCTTTGCAACTAATTATAAGCAGCCAGGTCCGACTTGCTAGAAACAGCGATTCAGCTGAGACTGCGGAAAAGAAAGCACTGCCAAAGCCAGCGCTCGAGCTGAGCGGGACTCAAGCCGCGTCTCAAGACAGTCGCGCGCCCCACCCTTTGCACTGCTTTCTTTCACTCAGTCTCAGCTGAGACGCTGTTCTAGCAAGCCGGCCCAGGATCACAACTCGTCAAGTTTCCTCGTGCTTCTCTTTCGTTTTTCGGAGTCCCCGCTATGAGTGTTGCGAAATAAAATCAATCAAGATGCTCAGAGCTGCCCTGACATGTTCTTCCATGACCGGGCTAGAAAGCGGTTTCCTTGTGGCCTTCACTCTCGCCGAGGAGCAATGGGACCTCTTTAGCCGCGTAGGGGTGCGACCACACAACCATGCCCAACGCCGCCTGAGCCATCCTGAACAACTGTTCCCCGACCACGGCGATTAAAAATGTGTGCAATTATACTTGCTTGAAATAACTGTAGTGAGCCGATTGAAATACGTTTCGGCTTACAATAATTAAATGCTTGTCTATGCAAACTTGTTTCTTAAGGAGACGAAGAGAAAGACGTGTTCCGCATAAGTCCCCGAAGGCAGAGTGCCTCACGACCTGTAGGTCTAATTACTCTAGACACTGGTCCAACTCAACCCCGGAGCAAAGATGACAACACGGTGAGGAGGACGTGCCTCTCAGAAGGAATTAAATCGCTGTAGGAGCGGTAGGGATCTAATAACCTACCGATGATTCAATTAATGATTTAATCGCGATTTAATTTTTAACCAGTTAATTCGTTAAATTTTGACAAACCAAAAAGTAAAACTTTAACGCTTTCACCACCCAGACGTGTACGAGTATACCTGTATTAAGGCAGAATTTAGGTGAAAATTTGACCTAAAGTAAACTGTAGGGGCGAGATGTGCAACTCGAAAGAAGTGGAGAAGGTTATGTGCCCCTAGCCACTTCAACGCCATGCGATTGTCCGTTTAGCGCAGCTGAGCCTAAGACCTATTACTAAATTACCCAGCCATCAAGGAGAGTGCAGGGAATGGTGTTCCACGCGCCGCACGTACTGGCGTCTGCAGCAGTAACTGTACTAAAGAAAAAGCCTAAAACAAATGGCATCTTGCATGCGCGTTCATTCACGCTTCATTTTGGTTATTTACTTCGAATCTTTGATACGGGGAAGGTGTGCGCGTGCGGCACGTGGAACATCATTCCCTGCATTCTCCTCGATGCTTGGGTAATTCAAAAATAGGTCGATTTTGAACAATCAAATAAGTTTTTTATTGCTGGAAATGTGAACGAACCTGTTTGCTTCTGCGGCTGAAGTAATAATGTGTGAGTGTGGCCGTCTTTCTGATGTTTTCAAATTAACATTAACATACAATGTCAGCGTTACTGTAAAATTCTCAATTTCTGTTGCATTCAAACAGAAAAAGAAATATATAAAGATACATGTAAGACATTGGTATGTTTTGTTTAACATCAAATTATCAATAGACTTAAGGCCAGGGTCCCACTGAATGTGGAAGTTTAGGTACTTTTTGGAAGGTCATTACTCATCTTCTTTTAAATACTGTTTTGTGGGATTGATGTCGTTCGAAAGGCAAAGCAATCCTCTTTCATTTGATATTATGTATGTATTGGTTTACACTGCTCATGCGCATTTGTTGCGTTGCGAATATGATGGCGCGGACCCACACTTGCTCCACTGGTTCATGTTTCATGAAGAATCTAATAAAGACAACACGGTTCCAATTGAGCAGTTTTGTTAAGATGATGTTGGAGCAGAATGTAACGATATACTTTTTTGGTATTTGCACTACTTTGTTTTGTTCATCTCTCCAAATATTGCCCTAAAATTGCAATTTTTCAGCACAAATATGTTTTTAATGACATGCGCTAGGGCAATGAAATTAGCTACAGACGTAGTGCTTATAATTTGTAATATGCAAAAAAAAATTAATGTTGTGTAAATTTTTTTTGTTTAGATATTCTATATCAAACGTAGCACTTTTTTGTGCTTCGAGTCACGGTGCTTCAAATGCCGCCGAGGAAATAATTAAACTATGATCAAATCTTTTATAACATTTATAACTGAAATGGTGGCCCAAGAAGTGGACGATGGTTTTTTTTTTTATTTTCAAAGTCATAACGCTCCAGGAGCCCTTCAAACTTACCTGTTTTTGACGCTTATCTTTTATGGATAAGCGGATAAGCGATGGTCCATAAAAGATAAGCGCGACGCTTATCTTTTATTGACCGTCTCAGAAGATGAAATGCCAGCTTGCGCTGGTTTCACAAAGACGATCCAAAGAAAAAGGTGGCATGCTGTGCTATTTGTGATTGTGCGTCTAATTGATATACAGGTACATTTGAAGATCGACGATGGACGTCGATTGACTTGAAGTAATGTTACGTATTAACATTATATAAATAATAAACATAATGAAGGACTGAACGACTCAATTTTTTTAATTTATATTTGTAATATGGCGGTAGCCTATTGTACTTATTGTTGATGAAGAGCAATATCAGGTGACGAGGTAATGATTAAATGATGAGGCTGTATAAGGACGACGACATTAGTGGGTATCGAACCAGAACGTACAGTGCCAGACTTGTTTCAAGTATCGTGTACCCAAAGACTTTTCTTCACCCGCAACAGAATAGGGTAGAATCAATGAGGATGCTGCTTTACAACTGTACGTGGAACACGAAAACTGCACTGCGCGAAAGTGCAGCTTATTCATTAATATGAAGGGCAGATTTCTAGCAGCATCCCCTGATGGACTGCTTGGAACAAATGGCCTCGTTGAGGTAAACTGTCTCCGTTCCAAAATATTCTTATAGCCTACCGAAACCGCAAAAGAGTATCAGGCGAAAAATTAAAAAAAAAAAGGAGCCGTGTGTGAAATGTCCAATTCACCACCTATAGCTTCTGCCACAAAATACAAGGGCAGTTACACAATACGTAAAGAGATTTTTGTGATTTCGTTATATTTACACTCAAGGGCATTGATATCCAACGTATTCAGAGGGATGACATCATTTGGCCAAACAACATAGAGCCTTTTCTACTCAAGTTTTACATGAAAGGCTGACCTTCCGCTGAAATTCCTCACGTAGACGAGTTGTCCGATCGAATAAACTGCCATTACTCCCGATCTGGGAATCTCTTGATCTTCGTTCGTAGGCCATAGCGTCATGAGGTCGAGGGGTGTGGCTCTTCGTCCGCCGAACATTTTTTTTCGGCGGGTGTTTTTCTCGTGGAAGATGAGACCGTCGCGTGCTGCCGGAACAAGAACCTGGCGATTCTTCACTGAACTGCTTCTTCCGTAAGTTTCAAGAGGGCTTTCTTCCTTTCACACACCATCTGTTCTGCTTGCCAGCTAGTTGCAGGATGGTATTTTGCACTAATGTGGTGCCTGATGCCGTTTTTTTATTTTCCTCAAAAACCTGTTTATTTTATTTGAAAGAAGATTCGGCGCGTTATTATAGAAAAGCGAAAAGAGAGCGTAGAACGTCAATGACGCGTTTGGACGTCGTGGCATGCATCGTGTAAACTTCCAATCACTTATAGTACGCATCGACCATGACTCCGGAGATGCGAATACGTTTCGCCACCCACCGACTGAATAGTGGATCATTTCCAGTTACTGTTCATGATGGCGCTGAACTCGAGGAAGACTTCGAGTCTTTCCGCAAAGTTAGCCCAGGTGCCAACACTTTTGTCGAAAGCGGTAAGTGCTCGAAACGTCAACAACGTCGGTAGCGACGTGCTGCGGTTGACACTTGACGATTACCATTCGCTGAGACCAAACTTTCTTGTTCGTCTGCCACGAATCCTCCGATATCAGGTCATCACCGCAACTCCATCTCCCGACAAAACATGTCTTCATTGTCCGCATCTCTATAGTTAGCAATCATGTGAACTTATAAAGTGCTGAACGCTCATCACTTGCCGGTACTAAACGCCGCTCAATCATAGCGTCTTCATTGCGAATAAACGTCTTCCTATTTATACTGATGCTTTTCATCATAATCCTCCTAAGCTGTACTTTCAACATAATGTGTGTCGTTTGTTTTCTGGGAACTCTAATGTAACAACTTTTACAGCATCTTACGGATCCCTGAAACACAATATTTCGTGACGTCACTTTTCAGTCGTCATTATAATGGCGAGGTAAATACCGTAAATCGCGAAGCAGTTTACTAGACGTCCGCTTCCACTGGTGTCTTGGAAGATTGAGTCTACTGAGCGTGCATTCCCGCAGAAAAAAGTTTTCATTGACAGAATATTGACACGTCAATCAACAATTGATTCCTTCTTGGTAAGATTTATTGCGAAAGCCCGTGGCAACCGCCGAACCGCATGTCCCTATTACCGCCGAGATCAGAGCCGTTTATACTGAGAGAGTTTGGCCTTTTTAAGGAGACTTGGACAGCCTGACAACCACAGCAGCGTAGTCTGACAACCGGGGGATGACTACTTCCGTCCGCCATATTGTGGCTCTGACTCATAGGAACTCTACGCGATTTCTCAGGAATGAACAAGACAAAGAAGTAACGCCATATTGTCTTATCGCGAAATCCGCTTGTTCTATACTTCGTTTCACCTTATGTGCGAGCGAAGGCAAAACTGGAAGCGCGAGCACGGAAGCTCCGTGCGTTCAGGCTTTGCTCGAGCGCGCGAGCTGGGGAGAAATGCAAAGAGCGCTGGTCTCGCGCTTCTAGCTTGGCTTCGCTCGCAGGTAAAGTGAAACGAAGTATAGCGGCCAACAAGCTCCGCCCATTGGCCAAACTCTCTCAGTATACGGCTCTGGCCGAGATGTTTCGATGGCGCCCTCTATTGGTTTCCCTCCGTGACGTCACGACTGGGATTTGCCTCGCCGTGACATCACCAGTTGTTATTCTGACTACTTACCATCGGGTGCGACGACGAGTTCGATGGTGTTTTTAAAAAGCACAGTGGAAGCTAGGAGCCATCGCAATCCGAAACTATCACCGTCAAAGTTGACAATCTGACAGTGCTCAAATGCCCATGGTTTGGCCAATCGTGGAAAGCTGACCACAGCGACGCTTTTGGCCGCGCACATCGCTAATAGAGAGTTTTAGTAGATCGTTCCGATGACTCCGATAACGACACCCGATACTACGCCGCAGCCTTTGCTCATGCATAGTATCGTCATCAGGTATCGTTATCGGGAGTATCGGAGGTATCGGAACGATCTACTAAAACTCTCTAATATCAGCCTGACATTCTCGCATACATGAGTTTGCTGGGCCTCGCTATTGAGCCAGCTAAGCACAGCTGGCAGCAGCGCGAGCAAGGCCACGATGGGAACGTGATGGTGCTCGAGCCATCCCACCGTGAACTAATATTTCGGCCACCCCACGGGTGCGTGTCGCCATCTATTGGTTGAACTAACGCCTTGTTCAAGATGGCTGCCGTGGGACCGCAGCCTTAATTATTATTAAAAAGATATCAAAAGCACTATAAAACACTTTGAAATCTGCTACCCACTCGCCTAACAATTTTTAACTTTAGGTCACTGGGGCTAAAAAATACACTTTTACTCTTTTCTTGAACACGCAGACGTACTATTTCAACAATATTAGGGTGGTTATTTATAAGGTTAGATAATTGTGAATTAGGTTTAATGAAACTCTCATCATAATTAGTTATACGGAGAGCCCCTCCGAAGACCCGTCTTGAAACAAAAGTCTGCTATTGCTTGTTTTATCATAGATCAAAATGCAGCCAAAGACTGTAAGGTACACAAGCACAAACACGCATACTAAAAGCGCAAGGCCATGGTGCATGGTTTGCGCTTGATTGCTTTGAATGAGGACAACAAACGCACTATAAGACGTTGAGCTCCGTCACATATTTGGCTCTGCTTGATTGGCCTCATTGACCGGTTATGTCGGCTGCGCTCTGACTTACAGCGATAATGAATTTAAACGTTTATGCCGCGAAAAATCTCTTTCATTCACAAAATTCTGACAAGGAATGTCTTATACATGTTCTTTATCGTTTGATAACATTTTTCATTGATTGATTGACTATGTTTTTAATTCTTGATTAGTTAAAACAATAGCTACTGGCGTGTGAGCCTCTAACGAAATCGCTTTGCCAACCCTGCAGCGCGGAACAAAGCCCGTGTCAAAGAACAAATTTTGCCCAGCTATAGACCTTTCCAATGTTTACAAAATCACAGTCCAGCGTGCGATCTTCACAGCCCAGCACGTGCGTGTTCGTCGCTTCGGAAAGCGAGCAAAGCACGCGCCATACGCACGAACGCTCAAAATGGCACCGGCCACAAGCTCGTTTTGGAAAGGTCTATACTTCGTCTCACCTTAGCATGGACTAACTGCGAAGGCCGTGCAAGCGCGAGCGGTTTGCCTTGTCTGCCTTGACTGGAGCACTCGCTGCACGAGCGCTCGTGCAGCCGCCGAGGCTTCATCCAAAGCGAATAGCTCGCGCTTTTAGCATGCGCGGCTAACAATAGTCCATGCTAAGGTGAGACGAAGTATAGGCACTTTCGATCGGGTCGATGAGCTAGCTGGGCTCCGCTTCTGTGCGAACTGGGCACTGCTTCGTTTCACCTAATCTGCGAGCGAAGCCAAAGCTAGAAGCGCGAGACCAGCGCTTTTTGCGTTTCTCCCCAGCTCGCGCGCTCGAGCAAAGCCTGAACGCACGGAGCTTTCGTGCTCGCGCTTCCAGCTTTGCCTTCGCTCGCACATAAGGTGAAACGAAGTATAGCACCACTGGCACGTTCGCTGGCATTTGTGTCAGCGGGATCGCGCGCTGCGCGTTGAACGTGCACGGGCGAGCAGCAGAAAGGAGGAATTTAAGAGCAGAGGAGGAACATCACTGCCACGAGCCTATTTTCTGGCCACACTAGAGTTCCTGTATAGACCCTTTTCATGGCAAACGCCACCAGGAGTTGTTCTAGTCTTTGACGTCCCAGAGAACTTCCGGTTCATAAAAAGTATGAACAAAGCCCACCCTAACACCGCTGTTTGAAATGTTGATGAAACGTTTAACCACCAATTCTCCAGGTGAACGCCAAAAGAACGCAGAACCCCCAGATATGATAAATATTTTCGAATACTCTTGTAAACCAACTTGCCTCCTCCAAGACGTTAAATTGACCAGCCGAGGGCCCTCGTTAAATCTCCAACTTTGATGTGCGTGTAGCGTTTATGCTTTCTAGCACTGGCGACATAGGCAAGCTCGACATACTTTCAAAGACGGAGCGACCGGAAGTTGCTTGGGACGCAGGAGGCAGTTTATGTTTGTAAACATGAAAAGGGTCTATAGGCTCCCTACGGGAGCCAGAGTTGCGCGTTCATGCATGGCATGTGGATTCAGCTCCTCACGTGACTGAATTCGGCGAATAGCAGCGCCGCGCTCAAAAGCCGGGGAACGTACGCCAAACGTCTACTTTGCTGCACGACACTTGATCCGGCTCCTCACGTGATCGGATCTCGGCGAATAGCGGCGAGGGCGGCACGCGGCACGTGGAATCAAACGCGCAACTCTGGCTCCCGTAGGGAGCCTATTAGCCCCGTGCGCGACCGAAAGCGTCGCTGTGGTCGGCCTTCCACGATTGGCCGAACGCTGACTATGACGTCGGAAAGGGGATTTATCATCGACGGAAATAAGAGGAATGAAAGAACTTTAATTTTGACGGTGTTGGCAGTGTTCCTTTGAGAGCGCAATGATTTCAAGCTTCCACCATGCTAATAACAAACACCATCGAACTTGTTGTTTGCAAGGTAATGACGTCGCCGCTAATACAGGAACTCTAGGCCACACGGATGAGTGCCGCCATCTAGTGGTTGAACTAATGGCTTGTTCAAGATGGCCGCCGTGGGACCGCCGCCTTAAAGGGGTACGGGAACAAAAAATGTGCTCTTATTTCTTTGTTTACATACGGTCTATGTTGAGGCGGCAGCCCGGATACACTCGTCTAGGCTTTTGTTCCTGGGTTACCGGCACAAAAGTCAAGAAATCTAATTTTAAAACGAATTGAACAAATTTCAAGGTTGCGCCTGGTGGTGGTCTCTGCAGCTCCATTGGAATGCCGCCACGTCATCGGCTTCTAAGAAGCAGGGCCACTTCGGGGCAGTATGTCTTTCTCGTGGAATTACTTATTCCTGAATGTGGCTTGGCAGAAAACGATAACGACTCCACTACGTCGTATCTGTTGATTTCCGCAGTGCTTCCGCAACGTGCATTCCACACCTTCAAGATCGCCGTTCTTTGCAGAGGTTAGGTACTAGCACTGTGAACCGAACGCTCGTGGCACATAAAATACCGGCATGGCCGCGAATGACGTTAAGGTGCAACCCCACCCTTGGTTACTGTGGTTCTGAACCAACAGATGGCGGTGAGATCGCCTTCCAGGCCTGTACATCAATGCGAGAAATCGTGTGTGGTGGCGCTTCGATACAGTGGGTTATTTTTCTCTTTCCGGAGTTTGATATCCCTGGTCCCTTGCTTAATTTTCTCTGCACGAGCTTTCTTTCGAACGCGCACGGCTGCACCAGTTCTCGTGCAAGGGGGCCAGTTTCCTGCGCTCCGAGCTCACGTCTCCAGCAAATGGGGGCAGAACAAAACGCGAAAATCGTCCTGAGCCAAATGGCGAGACACATGCACAACAAAGCCACTGATGCGTTGAAAAATGTAAAATTGCCTGTGCGCCGTCATCGGAGATTTCAGAGGCCAATTACACATATTTTAATGTGATCAGATTTATATTGTCACGAATAAAGGTGACGAGAGGACGAACAGTGAACTGAAAAATAGAGGTTTAATCGGTGAACTTGTGCCAAACAAAAAAAGTAAAGAAACAGCGTCGAGGAAGCAGAAAAGCAGGCGGTGATTCGGCAGCGCAATAGAGAGCGAGAGCGAGACTGATTCGACAAGGTCGCGGGCAGCTGCTTATCTACTATCTACAGTGCGTCACAATCTCGGAAGTTCGGCAAAGAAGGTTCGAGCGTCGCGCGCTCGGGGCGAGGGCGAGGATGAACTGGCATTTTTGAGAAGAAAGCAGGGCGAAAGTTACGTCTGGTGCAAGAATGAACGCGAATCTTCTTGAAGTTCATGACCGAGTGTTGCTTTCTCTGCTCTGTAGGCGGCAATATGACGGGTCGGCCCTTTTGTCGTGCATATGCTTGGCTCTTTGTGGATTTCCAGGAAAACGTGATGACGTGATAGACTTAGGTTTCCAAAATTCTAGCTTGAGGAATTAACTACCTAAAAAATCAAAACAAAGGAACTACTTTTTGGGCGGTCAGGTGTCTCATTTAGGTAGCTGGGTGTTTATTTTGACCGAAACCACGAGGCTGGAAAACACAAAAAATGACACTCAGGTTTAGATGTTGAGTTTGGTAAACCCAAAGTAGGACTGGTGCGGGAGTCATAATAAAAAAAATGCTGAGGTTAATAATTCACTCACAGCAATAAATGATAAGAATTAATTTTAGTATGAGTTCAGTGTAAATGCAGTGGCTGGCCAGGCAAAGATTCTGGGGCTGTGGATAGCTTTTGCGCATAGTTTAAGCAATGCACAAAGTGTCACAAAAAAAAAAACATTTATTTTTATTGCAAGAATATACTAGGCATTGACGGACGCTCATTTTCCTCCCAAAGATAGCGCTAGAGGTCACAACTAGATGTCAAAGTTTCAGCCCGATCCTATACCTTATTCAAAAGTTATATGTGATTTTCTGAAAACTTCAATCGGAAAATGGCGGCCGACGGAGTTTTCGAATACAAGGGGTTTATGGCACCAGAAACCGAAAACGGACAAAATGGGCTCTATTTTCCCATTGAAATTTTCAGAAAATCACTTATAACTTTTGAATAAGGTGTCCGTTCGGGATGAAACTTTGGCATCTGGTTGTGACCTAGCGCTACCTTTGGGCGGAGAATGAGCGTTAGGCGATGCGTAGTTTATTTTTGCGGTAAAAAAAAAAAAAAAAAACTGTAAATTTTTTTTTGTGACATCCTGTACCAGTCTAATTTGGTGATTTATGCGCGCAAGTAGTGGTGTGCATAAATGAAAAAGATGCAAACGGGTAGAGTTTGACGCTGTATAATATATAGTGTAAGCACGCACATGGTACGCTGACTAAGAATGAAACAGCCCTACATTTTACACTAGCGGTGAGCGTATCGAAAGCTAAGAGTGCATCAAAAGCTAAAGCTTGTACACATATACTGCCCAGGCCGTTACCCTCAGATTTGGTGTAAGTTGTCTCTTGATTGAATGCAACAGAAAGAAGGAAACATTCTAACTCTGGGTTGATGAAAAAACTCCATCTGCTGACCGCTACCAATCATCTCGGCGCCGATTATGAGTATTCACTGCATGCCAACGGCCGCGTGCTTAGAATGAGTTTTTACCACGTGGTTTCATACAATCGCAACTGTTCTTGAAAAACAACAATGTTTACTCAGGCAAGCGGTCACATGTGAAGCTTAGAATATTTTGTATTAATTGTGGCACACGTGGCAAGTTGCATACGTATTTTACAATCCGCGAAATAGAATGCTCCTGGGTTACCTTGGTCTCTAATGCATGTAGCACACAAAAGAGCACGAAATGAATCGCAGTGGGAAGCGAAAACAATAATGATAAACAAGCGTGTATACAAGCGAAAACTGAGGGCATTGCACATATACAGAAGGTAAGCTTTGTTTCACTAAATACATTAGCAGTAAAGTATCGTGCGAGCGAAGCGGAACATACAAGTGCGAGCATACTGCCCTGAACTACACTTCCAGTGAACAAGCGCACCATCCAAAGCATCGGGCTCGCTTTTATAGCTTTTGGTGCGCTCAAACCTTTGAAAACACAATTATAATCAATTCAATTATTTCAGTTATTTTTATTAAGTGCGCCTATGTGTTTTTTTTTTCTTGTCTTTTGCGTTCACGTGCCATTTTCTTGTTATATAATATTTTTCCAGAAGTCCGACAACTATAGTCTTTTTCATCATAAATAAGAGCCGCACAATAAAAAATGTAGACAAAAAAAAAACGCGAACACGCGAACATACATTAAAAATGATATGTAACGGCGCATTCAAAATTAGTCGTTAATTTTTTAGAGAGCAGCAGTTTCGTAGGGCGACATTGTTACTGGTTGAAGATTATAAAAAGTGCAGTACAACTGTTAGCTCGGGGTCTTTCACGTGCATTACGCAGTATATGTGGTACACGATCGCACGACGGTAGGATGAAGATGGACAACTGAACCCAGGGTCCTTGCTAAAGCCCCTTGATAAAGGCGTTTTTTACAAGTACCGCCAACCTTTGTTGTGGAAACGCGCAATACACGTGCCACGAGCGGGTGCTCCGCCGCCGTTCGCCTCCAAGGGCCGCTCGAGAGACGGGCCTCATGCACTGGCACGTTTGACGTTACTTGTAAGGCCAACGTAAACACATCGAGGGCTTTAGTCCCTACAGGTTAGGTTCTGCAGCGTGAGCTCCGTGCTTTGCATGGAGCTTGCGCTCGAGCATTTCTCCACGTGCTTTGATCTGCGGTGCCACAACACATCTCGGCCAACGATCCCCCACCGCACTTGGTTTAGCCTGCGAGGTAAACCAAATGAGCTACGCTTAGAGTATCGGCACTTTTGCCCCCGATATTGTTGTAGACGCCGCCACCTTGGTTAGTAACAAATCAAACGTGACTGCCGATCGTCATAATTCAAAAGTGCGACTTTCTCAGCATTAGTTTCGGTGTCAGGAAGCTCACGTAATATTGCTTTGCTTTGTCGCGAACTGTTTAAACATTTGTGGAGGACGGAAAAGCGTTTCCTGTGATTTCAGATAAAAATTCAAATAACTGGCAATCATCATTTTAAGCACCAAGATGTGTATGAAGCGTAGCTTATTTAGTGGCTCTAGTTTAGCCCGACCGCATAGGCACAGAGAGAGAACGAACAGCTTAACCTCGCGCTCTTGGCGCTGCTTCAGAGGCTTCATCAGCCCGTAACGTTGGCTGCGCTCCGAACTAAGGTAAAGCAAAGCAAATATTCAGATCTTAGGGTTCCACAAGCCAAACCAACAAAATCACTTAACAAGCCCCAATAAAAAAAAATATTGCGGGTTCATTTTGACTAATTGGATATCTTTTGACGTGCAACCGAAATCTCAGATTGGCCTCCGTCGGATTGCGGGCACCTCGGCCAATATTCAAACCCGACAAATATGGATTCATGGGCCAGCGCGTTGGCTCAGAGACACTAAGACGTTTAATGTTTTATGTTTTGTTTTAATATCATTGCCACTTAAGAGACTCCGAGGTGGTTTTTGAAACAAAATATAGTCAAGCCATTCCGACAAGCATAGTTTGATTGCGAAAGTGATTTTTTGCAATGGATAAAACATTAAAATGTTTTCGCATACGTGGCGGAATCTGAAATGGCAGGATGCATTTCATGGCGCCCATTTCATTTGGATCGCGTCGGGCATGTGTACCGACGCTAGAACGCGCGCAAAAGCAGCTGTGGTGCACCCGCAGCCTCGCGCTTGTTGTTCTGACATCTCTGGCTCGCTCACTGCGGGCATCCAGGCATCTGACACCCTGACATCTGGCGTTTTTTTCTGTCTTTCACGTGGCGTTCCAAGCGGCACACGACGGAAAATGCAGATCAAGCTGTTCTTGAACACGTGTCGCCATCTGTATTTTATATTAAGAAACTGCCGTTTGCCGTAACTGAATGGGAAACGTTTGAGGTCTTATAACATTCTTAACGTGTAATATATCAATATAGAAGTTCTCGAAAATATAATATTGAAGGATGCTTCATAATTTAATGTCTCATTATTTTGATTAGTTGGCTTGATTTCGTTTTTATAGCGCCATACCATATGACCAATTTAAACTTTATTTTTTATTTTAAAATATACATTATCTGTACAGTTCGTTGCTTACTTTTTTAATTTATTACATCCAACCGAACGCTCACGAAAAATATCGTGGTTGATGGGACGTTATAACTCGAGAAATAATTTTTTTCAATATTAGAGACTGTGGTCTATTAAAAGCTAAATAATTAACTAACATCTAAAAATAATCGTAATATCGAGACATTAAAGTATCGTTGAAAAACAGCTCTTTAATTTGACATTAACTTTATAATTGTAAGATACACAGAGAGAAAGTTTAAAGCCGTCAAAAAAGCACCAAAACGTCATGCGCGGTGGGGTTGCACCTTAAAGGACACATGCAAAGAAAAAAAAACATTTTTTTAAACAGCTTAGATGGAAAAGGATATCATAAAACGATTTTACAACGAAGAAAAAAAATTTTTAGAGCTATATTTACGGCGCTATACGAATTTGTAGTTGGCGCCCGCGGGCGCCGCAGAAAAGTGGCCCTTATTTATCACGTGACGGGCCCATATTTGTCACGTGGTGCTCGCACTCTTTCGGAAGCTTCCTATGGCCTCTAAAAGTAACTTATTCATCTTTATTTAAAGTATAACAAAAAACTAAGATTAGTAAGTAACTTTTAGAGCCCAAAGGAAACTCCTGAAAAAGCGCAAGCAGACGTGATAGACCTGTGCGCCGGTCAAATGACGGCGGCGGCGCCCCGAACCAGACGAACTTCTGCGGCGGCGGCGACGGCGGCGTGGAGAAACGCGTTGAAGCGGCGTTCGCACAACGCTCAGCGTGCGGCGGCGGCGGCGCTTTACGGCTCCGGCGACGCAGGGCGGTGGCGCGCGGGCCTACCACGTGACCAGCCGCGGCTCCGGCGGGCGCCAACTACAAATTCGTATAGCGCCGTAAATATAGCTCTAAAAATTTTTTTTCTTCGTTGTAAAATCGTTTTATAATATCCTTCTTCCATCTAAGCTGTTTAAAAAAAATGTTTTTTTTCTTTGCATGTGTCCTTTAAGGCCGGTTCAGACACTTGCGTTTGAGTGCGTTTGACTGCGTTGCGTCGAGAACCGAAAGCGAGTCACCGGCACATCTGTGCTCCGTATGAAGCGTGGAATCCAATTCAAGGAATCATCTTGGCACGCGATATAAGCAGCATGGATGTCCTGGTTTCTCGCTGCCGCAACGCAGTCAAACGCAGTCAAACGCAACTGTCTGAACCAGGCTTTACGGGCAGGCTATGTCAACGTTATTAGATTACCTCGGGGAACTCCCATGCGAGGGAGTTCCCCTCACTTCAGTTCATCTCTCGTCGTTTGAAGCGCCATCTAAGGTCTGCTCGTAAAAACACTTCTATTCTTTTATAAAGCTTATCAGAGAGGGCGCTGACTCTGTCCAGCTGCCTACTGTAAAGTTTTGTTACTACGGAAGCTTGGGCGAGTTGGTGATTCATCTTGAGGTTACAGCGCACAGAACAAAGACAAAAATTAGACACACAAGGAGACCAACACAAGCGCTGACTTTATACCAAGAGAATTTGACAGTAGGCCACCATATCACCTTGTTTATATATTTTCGGAATAAACTTTTTTCATATTTTTTTATTTTTTAAATGCTGGACTCTGGAGTGTTATTATCGGTCGTGGTTATTATTATGCTCCTTTCCTTTCCTTTTCTTTGTCTTCTTTTTTTTCCTTTTTCTACTCTTTTCTCTTTTTCATTGTCTTTTTACCTTTCCTCCCATTGCCTTGTCTTTAACTTTTCCTTTCTTTTGTTTGTTGAGCTGGCATCCTATCCTTGGGGCCGAAGAAGAGCCTGTTTAACTAAATACAGATGAGTTGATAGTTCAGCGCTGCGTGAGTATATTTGTTTGTGTGTGTTTTGATTTTTGAGTAACTGTCGTCCTGTGCGCTGGTTCGTGATTATCTGAGTAGGAAACGTGTGTGGGTATAGGCCTCCTGCGCTGAAGCTTTGAACAAACTGTAGCGCCCTCATTTTGGGTAGTACAAGCTCACCTGATTGAGCCTGGCACTACTTATGGCACGTTGGTTGAGCTTTTTTAATTCTGTCTGGTCCTGAAGAACAAAAAAACACTTTTGGACGCCAGAAATCGGCCAGACTCAACGCCGCAAGACAACCAAAAGTGCCAAATTCATGACACCACCGCTAGGGTACGCGTCTCTTATCTCTGGATGGTGACGTCAAAACACCTGTGACGCGACGCTTTAATTTTTCTTTTTCTTTGTCATGTCTACTTTCGAACGCGTGGAACGGCAGTTCTTGGCTCACGCGCTTAGCGTCTTAGCTTTGACGGCGTTCGAGTTTTTGTTGTTTCTTTGTATTTTCATCGTGATCTCGCGCTCGGCACCAGAGCTGGCACGCTTCTGCATGCGTGACAGTTTGAGACGCTAAAGTTTGTACTACCCAAAACAAGGCCTAACAAGTCCCTTTTCGCAGCATCCCCTGGGGAACGCAGGAGGCCCATGGGGGAGGGGGGGGGGGGGGGGGGGGACTTGGCTAGACTTGGCTATGGCTGGCTAATACCTTGGCATGAACTTGACCGGTTGAATCAAGCTGGGCTCCGCGCCACCACGAGTAGAGCAGGTCGCGGCCCCAAGCTCGGATGAGTCGGCGATAGATGTCTACACCGACGGAGCAACGTGCCGACATGGCATCGCTACCGCAGTGCATTGTCCATCTCAGCCTTCCATTGAAACATCGGCGTTCTACGCCACAGAGTTGGACGATCCGCTTATCGCGGAGTTATACGCAATTCGAGACGCCATACAAGTACTAACGCGGATGCCCGATGTCACACGGATTGTGCCTCTGCCATCCGACATCTCAAGTCAACGCGATCTTTGCTACATATCTGCCATGAGATTCATGCCTTAATCGTACATCTGCTAAAGAAGTCCGGATTCTCTGGACCCCTGGGCACCAGCACGGTACTCACCAGGACAAAGCCCACCAAGTCGTTCGAGCCCTGATTGAACATCCCCCCCCTGATCCCGCACCCATTCTGGATGAGCCGGAGGCCTCACTCGTCGTGGGCAAGGCCCGCATTAGGGTCGCTGCGCGTGCACTCATTCCCGCGTGCCCACATCCCCTCCCGGCGGGCCTGCCCCGGCGGGAGGAGGTCCTCCTCGCAAGGATCCGGACGGATTCCGCAGTCACCCCAGCAGTCTTGGCCTCCTGGGGCCGGGGCCCCGATGATGCCAGCCCGGCGTGCCCCTACTGCTCTGCCAGGGCGTCCGCAGTTGGCCTCCGACACATTCTCTTGAATTGCCCAAATCTTCAGCACCGCCTCCTTCCCTTTTTTATTCGTGCACCAAGCTATGCTTGGTGCACAAATAAAAAAAAAGAAAAATAATCAAGCGGGCTATATAATGACAGGCCATCGCCGTGTCTCCTCGAAAGAACGAAGACGACGCCGGTGGAATGTTTTGATTGAGCTTCAACAACGAATCTATATATGAGCAGTTTATTGTAGTCTAAGCAGGTAAACTCTCGGCATTTGATAGTTGCATGTTGAGTGGTGGCACGTAGACGTTTTCATACCCTCTACATGCCATGGAGCAATAGCAGACCCTCCAGCGATAACATAACCGGAGCACCTGCGCCGGCCGGCTTTGAATCGGTCCTCTTGCCCTACCCGAAGTAGGCGTGAACAAAAATGTGACGTTGAGTCTGACACACAGTTCTCGCGATTCAAGATTGGAATCGATAAAAAAGGATCCTTGGGGAACGTGTGAAGCTCAATAACATTGCAGATAAACAGGCCTGCAGCATCGTGTGCTCAATGCACATTTTCCGTGATTGTTGTTCTGCTCAATAAAATTGTGTGCACACGACGACAACGCAGTGATAACCGGACAACCCTGGGTGTAGGTAGATTGCAACACGGTAAAAAGAAGCGCTCTAAACAACGTTACTAGAATACTCAGTTGGGAAACTCGCCGTCGAAACCTGGGCCGCTGGCGTCCACCGAGACCGAGCTAAATGCGATAACAGCGCCACTCTTTATCATTTATCTGTACTGTGGTCACCTTGAGCTTTTATAAAGCATGTTTTTGCGTAAAAACAAACGAAAAATACTTTTTTTGTATGATATTTATTGGAGATTAGTACAAAATGAAGGGCGCGTGATGTTTTTAAAATCTATAGTTTGCAAGGTTTTGCGGCATATTTAATATTGTTTTTTTACGACCATGCGTCAGCGCTGCTTTCAGGTAGCACGTCCCGACCTAGGTGCATTTTAACTTCGGTTATTAAGACGCGGCGCGTCCGCTGGGGAAACGGGGGTGGCACCCCTGTAACCTCTTCCACTGTATCTGTTCTGGCCGATTATATTCAAAATGGAAGTAACGTGCGGTTCCTCGAGTGGCCGCTGCGGGAGAAATGGCGGTGTTGAGTTCGCCATTAGCTCGGTCCGCGAGGACAGGTCGTCTAACTACTCACGCACGACGTCTGATTCTAAGCCTTTTCACCCTAACACTCGGCGGTTGTAATACCCCTTTCAAAAGTCTTGTGCTGATTGAAAAAAACAAAAAAAAAAAAACAAATCTGATTCACTGCACGTGTTTTCTGCACTATGGTAGAACAATCGACACAGCGGAACGTGCAAGTAGCGGGAGCGGGTAGCTTCGATTTGTGTTCCCGCTGCACAAGGGCTCGTGCGTCTGGGACGCAATCGAACGCAAGAAGCTCGCGCTTCTTTACACCATTGTACAGCGATTCTACAGCTTCCAATGGAAGGCACACTTTCGAAAGGGGTATATGCCCTGTGTCGTCGGGCAATATAAAAATGCATCGGGTCGAGGATGCGTCAGCTGCGCGCTAGTGTGACGTTAGGCGAAAAAGGTCTATACTTGCAAGACAAGCGCAGACACATCGAGGTGCTTTAGCTTTCCGCGCATTGACTGGACCAGATTTCGGCAAGAGTCCTCAGAGTACTCGTGAAGAGTTCGAGGAATCAGCTTGCAGACATTTTCAATACCATTGCACCTTGAAGTAAGGTCGGGACTGGAAGATCGGCAAAGTCGTTCTCGTCACCCCCAAAAAGGCTGTGACGAACGTTATATACTTGCGCAACTGCAGACCTCTGACCGTGACTATACACTCCGTTTCACTTGAAGTGTGAGCGTAGCGGAAGCTACAAGAACGAGCTCCGGGCCAGCATCCCTGCCAAGCACGCGCGCTCGTGCAGTGCAAGCCTTGTCGAGGGCCATGCTCGTGCTTGTAACTTCGGCTACTTCGGCCTCGCTCGCATTAAAATGAAATGGAGTACAACAGGATGTGCCGGACTTACGTCCACATCCTAAAGGAGCTAATAAGCGCATGGGCAGAGGAGGAAGGCTTACTCACGGAACTCCAAGGACGTTTCTGATGAGGCCGCCGATTGGAAGATCACCTGTTGACACACACTCATTGTATTGAGGTGGCGCGGAAAGAAAAAGGACACTAAGAAGTTGCTTCCTGGACCTTGCGAAGGCACACGACACAGTACCATATGATCAACGGTTGAATCAACTAAAGTGGATTGACATCCTTCCAGGGTGGATCGCACTGATTTACAAACTATACCAGGAAAACACGGGTAAGACACAGTCGGTTTCGGCGAACTCTGACGAAGTCTGAGGAGATCGGAGAGAAAAAAAAACGCAATTTTTATTGCTAAGAAATTGTCTGTATTTTATTCTTAAGGTAAAAGAGAATGTCGGAATCCTGTTAATTTACAACATCGGCGAATGCTGCTGGGCGTGCCAGATCATCAGCCTGCCAGATATTAATTTACACGAAGACCTCATTTTTGCGCATCACCAATAAATTGGCTCCAATAAATCGGTCCTGATAATCAGTCAGACAAAACATCAACATTGCACAAGGCAATATTCACCCCCGCTTCATTCAGTATTACCACAAATTCTCACAAACACGTATCCACATTTTATAGTGTAATAGGTGAATCTGTGTAGGCTGCCTTAGGGAGCCTTCATGTGCGCTTTGCTAGGGTGATGCCACCCTTTGTAATACCACTCCCCGACAAACCAGCAGCCATTTTGGTTCTCGGCGATAATCCGTGGGGCTTATCACCCTCCCGGAAACAAGCACCGCATCTCACAAGTTCGGAGCAGCGTTGTGGAACCCATGGAGGGAGGATTAGCATCTTCCTCCTCGGATGGGATTACCGATGGACATAGAGGCCACTTTCCGGCGCACGGGGAAACAATGAGAGGAACAAAATGGCGGTGAAAGAGGGTGTGGGAAAGGGAAACAGGCAGTTGACATCACTCTATGCGAAGCGCACATGAAGGCACTCTAGGCTGCCTACGAATGAAGTACTCGAAATATAAAAATCTCAAGAACTCTAGTCCACGCCTTTGACGACATCTTAAAAAAAAAAAAAAAAAAAATTTCAAAGTGTAGTCGTGCCGTGTTTTGCCTACGACGGTCTACGTGTGACCCGGGGGAGAAAGGAAGGGTATTTATGACGGTTGTCACGGCCCCGGTTACAACGGTCACAAGTAGTTCGTACACTAAAAACAATTAAACTTAGCCACAAAAGTTTACCACCCAATCGTAGCACGTTATTCATTACTTTCTTCAAATATGAAGCCGAGGACTACGTCCTACGCGTATCGGACAAAGGTAATGTCAACCCTTCTACACTTCAACGAAATTTCAAACGACGATACTTAGCAGCTTTACAATAGCTTGCCAGCCTCGCAGGGGCTTGGAGATCCCCCCCCCCCCCCCCCCCCCCCCAAATGAACCCAAAATCTAGGTACTACAACATGGGCGATTTGAGCTGACGAAAGTAAAAAACATCGCGTACAGGAATTATTTCAAATGCGAAAGCATTTCTTTCGGCACCGTGAGGTCGGCCTGCCCTTGATATATGGCTGCACCTTAAGGCCGGTTCAGACACTTGCGTTTGAGTGCGTTTGAGTGCGTTTGACTGCGTTGCGTCGAGAACCGAAAGCGAGTCACCGGCACATCTGTACTCCGTATGAAGCGTGGAATCCAATTCAAGGAATCATCTTGGCACGCGATATAAGCAGCATGGATGTCCTGTTTCTCGCTGCCGCAACGCAGTCAAACGCAGTCAAACGCAACTGTCTGAACCAGGCTTTACGGGCAGGCTATGTCAACGTTATTAGATTACCTCGGGGAACTCCATGCGAGGGAGTTCCCCTCACTTCAGTTCATCTCCCGTCGTTTGAAGCGCCATCTAAGGTCTGCTCGTAAAACACTTCTATTCTTTTATAAAGCTTATCAGAGAGGGCGCTGACTCTGTCCAGCTGCCTACAGTAAGTTTTGTTACTACGGAAGCTTGGGCGAGTTGGTGATTCATCTTGAGGTTACAGCGCACAGAACAAAGACAAAAAATAGACACACAAGGAGACCAACAAAGCGCTGACTTTATACCAGAGAATTTGACAGTAGGCCAGCATATCACCTTGTTTATATATTTCGGAATAAACTTTTTTAATATTTTTTTATTTTTTAAATGCTGGACTCTGGAGTGTTATTATCGGTCGTGTTTATTATTATGCTCCTTTGCTTTCCTTTTCTTTGTCTTCTTTTTTTCCTTTTTCTACTCTTTTCTCTTTTTCATTGTCTTTTTACCTTTCCTCCCATTGCCTTGTCTTTAACTTTTCCTTTCTTTTGTTGTTGGCTGGCATCCTATCATTGGGCCGAAGAAGAGCCTGTTTAACTAATACAGATGAGTTGATAGTTCAGCGCTGCGTGAGTATATTTGTTTGTGTGTGTTTGGATTTTTGAGTAACTGTCGTCCTGTGCGCTGGTTCGTGATTATCTGAGTAGGAAACGTGTGTGGGTATAGGCCTCCTGCGCTGAAGCTTTGAACAAACTGTAGCGCCCTCATTTTGGGTAGTACAAGCTCACCTGATTGAGCCTGGCACTACTTATGGCACGTTGGTTGAGCTTTTTTAATTCTGTCTGGTCCGAAGAACAAAAAAACACTTTTGGACGCCAGAAATCGGCCAGACTCAACGCCGCAAGACAACCAAAAGTGCCAAATTCATGACACCACCGCTAGGGTACGCGTCTCTTATCTCTGGATGGTGACGTCAAAACACCTGTGACGCGACGCTTTAATTTTTCTTTTTCTTTGTCATGTCTACTTTCGAACGCGTGGAACGGCAGTTCTTGGCTCACGCGCTTAGCGTCTTAGCTTTGACGGCGTTCGAGTTTTTGTTGTTTCTTTGCATTTTCATCGTGATCTCGCGCTCGGCACCAGAGCTGGCACGCTTCTGCATGTGTGACAGTTTGAGACGCTAAAGTTTGTACTACCCAAACAAGGCCTAACAAGTCCCTTTTCGCAGCATCCCCTGGGGAACGCAGGAGGCCCATGGGGGAGGGGGGGGGGGAGACTTGGCTAGACTTGGCTATGGCTGGCTAAAACCTTGGCATGAACTTGACCGGTTGAATCAAGCTGGGCTCCGCGCCACCACGAGTAGAGCAGGTCGCGGCCCCAAGCTCGGATGAGTCGGCGATAGATGTCTACACCGACGGAGCAACGTGCCGACATGGCATCGCTACCGCAGTGCATTGTCCATCTCAGCCTTCCATTGAAACATCGGCGTTCTACGCCACAGAGTTGGACGATCCGCTTATCGCGGAGTTATACGCAATTCGAGACGCCATACAAGTACTAACGCGGATGCCCGATGTCACACGGATTGTGCCTCTGCCATCCGACATCTCAAGTCAACGCGATCTTTGCTACATATCTGCCATGAGATTCATGCCCTAAATCGTACATCTGCTAAAGAAGTCCGGATTCTCTGGACCCCTGGCACCAGCACGGTACTCACCAGGACAAAGCCCACCAAGTCGTTCGAGCCCTGATTGAACATCCCCCCCTGAGAAGCCGAGGACTAAAGTCCTACGCGTATCCGGACAAAGGTAATGTCAACCCTCTAACACTTCAACGAAATTTCAAACGACGATACGTAGCAGCTTTACGAATTAGCTTGCCACCCTCGCAGGGGCTTGGAGAGCCCCGCCCCCCCCCCCCCCCCCCCCCAAATGAACCCAAAATCTAGGTAGACAACATGGGCGATTTGAGCTGACAAAAGTAAAAAACATCGCGTACAGGAATTATTTCAAATGCGAAAGCATTTCTTTCGGCACCGTGAGGTCGGCCTGCCCTTGATATATGGCTGCACCAGTTCACGTGTTAAGTAAGTGATTTATCCATTGAAGTATAATTCCTAGCCTTTACTAACACGACCGCAAGTCGATGTTGTGTTATAAATATTTAGCCAAGCGTGCAATCCCCACAGCCCGAACGCCCGTGTTAATCACTTTGGAAGAAGCTCTGTAGTGAACGGGGCTCAACCTGGAGGAGGCAGCTGGATGCAGCTTTCTGGGACAACAAAGCAAGCTATCAAAAAGGAACACCAAGCGGAAGTTGAATTGGGGTTATTTCGTGCAGAGGAGGTGTCACTGGTGTCACGACGGAGGTGTCGGCGAAAGTCAGCGAAAGCGCAAAAAGGCATGTCAGGGTTGCCTTGGCTTTCAAAACATATTTTGCTAAGCCAGAGCGGTAGCGTGCTCACGCGCATGAACGAGGGAAGAAGAAAACAAAGAAACCGCCACGTCCTCTCATTCCTAACATCCGCTTCGGTGAGAAGCGAACATCTGCAACTCTGCCTGCCCTCTGTCTCAGGTAAAGGTTGTTCTCTATGGACGGTTTCTGAACCTGTCCCTTTTGTTCCTATGTGCTGATGTGTTCTAAAAACAACAGGACCTCTTTGAAGCTTGATCTTCAACTCTACAATTCGTAACTTTCACGACCTATAGGGGGCGCACTGGTGCCTATCAAAATGGCTGTCATCTGGATGATCGTCATAGAACAGCGGTACGAGGCTGGGTCTGCGACGCGTCAGTAATTCTAGTTTTGCTATATACGAGCAGTATTAGAGCTTTACATTATTTTTTCACGCCACGAAGGTGCAGGCAAGCCCGTTTATTATGAGGCCAATCATCCAGGAGCTAGGGAGCGCGATTCTCACACCGCGGTACCACCATCGCTGAAAGTTGCGAATAGGCTTAGTGCCGGATCAAGCCTTTCGATCTAAGCAGCTAGGTCTTCCTCCTTAACTTTAGAACGCTCCTCCACACCAATATCTTTGATGGGTGAGTTTATTTCTCACCAAAATACCGTTTGCTTGAAAAATAATTTTGCCACTTCGTTTTTTATCCGGAATTATGAATTATGCATTGCGGGATACGAAAGAACGAAAGTAACGCCATTGTTTCGGACTATAGGGTGCCTTCATGCGTGCTTTACTTAGGGTGATCACGTCAGGCCATTTTGTTCCGAACGCTTATTTTACCGTTTGTTCTGGAACGCTTGAAAAAGCGTCTCCATGTACATGCTCTTAGCGCTGACTGCGCTACGGCGTCATTTTGTTTTCGGCAATTTCTTTGTATTCTGCGAACGCATACTGTCGGCATCGGACATTGAGGCACCCTGGGGGGCTATGTTGCACTTTTTGGACTCCCAGGAGACAAGGGAGAGGGAAGTGACGTCAACAACGCAGCAAATGCAGATTGGATGTTGATTTTGTTTTCTTCTGTCAACATCCAGTCTGCGTTTCTCTAGTCGTTGACGTCACTTCCCTCTTCCAAGTCTCCTGGGAGTCCAAAAAGCGCAACATAGCACCCCTGGTCCGAAACCAGGGTCGGCTTGCTAGAATTAGCGCCTTCGCCAAAGTTATCAGATTAACTCAGTTACGGAACAGCACATTGTCGCTGCTTCCCCGAGCAGTGCCTCCTCCCTCTCCGCTCCACGATCAGCCGTGTTCGATGGGCCACCGTTTTGGGGATGGCTGCCCTGGTAACCGCAGTGTATCATATGGAATTAAGGCCTCCGAGATAGATTTTTAGCGCGCAGGGCTCTCTTCAGGTTGTTCCATTCGCCGGGAGAGACTGAAAAAATCGCTGGTATAGAGCCTGCATTGCAGAGAATTTCAACCTGCTCGAATGGGGGTACCTGGTGTATGGGCCGCGTTTGCACTAAAAGCTGCGAGGAGGAATGCTACCAATGTCATGTTTTGGCTCGATGAATATTATGCTTAGTTAAAACGTCGGCTCTTAGAGACATTTTGATTTTATGTCATATTTCTTGATCCAGGTAACGTCATGTGTTCAAACTTTCGAATTTTGTCACTACTGGTAGTGTCACGTTTTTCGGGCGTTTCAGCTTTCCGGGATGCGTAGTTTCTTTGTATAAGCCGAAAAACCGCGTTCCATAATTTTTCGGTTGAGCCCTTTAGTATTTGTCTCAAGCCGGGCTGTTCATGTACCGCGATACAAATATATCGCGATAGTATTTTCTATAGTGATACTTTCGAGTACCT
Organism: Ixodes persulcatus; assembly: GCA_013358835.2. Taxonomy (NCBI): domain Eukaryota; kingdom Metazoa; phylum Arthropoda; class Arachnida; order Ixodida; family Ixodidae; genus Ixodes; species Ixodes persulcatus. The sequence continues at coordinate 32,611 of JABSTQ010009479.1, read as the reverse complement.
GTATCTCTATAGAGATACATTTGAAAACTTTATTTCTATCTCAGTAGTGAAATACATTTACAATGTATCGCTTGTATCGCTATACTTTACCAGACTTAGGTATCTCGTTATGTTTGTTTCCCTTTTTAAGATAAATTGAAAGGATAAACAAATTCGGCAGGGACAGCTAAGATTGCTTACTTTTAGGAATGCGAAACGCAGCGCATTCCTACAAGCAGCGCACCACGTCTTCCTGTCGCACACGGCGCTGGGGCGGTGACATCACGCTCCCCCACTGCGCAGGCGCGGCAAACCTTGCCGGCTTCCCGACAGCTTCCATGACGAAGCATCGCGTTGCTGTGCTTTTCTTTGTGTTTTATTTCTGAAGCGCGTCCGCTTTGACCTTGAGCACATGTCCGCTGGCTTCTGTGGCGAGCCATATGCGTTGCTGTGCTTTTCTTTGTGTTTTATTTCTGAAGCGCGTCCGCTTTGACCTTGAGCACATGTCCGCTGGCTTCTGTGAGGAGGCATCTACGCTGCTGTGCTTTTCTTTGTGTTTTATTTTCGAGGCGTGTCAGCTTTGACCCCTAGCGGCCGCGCCGGCTTCCGTCACGAAACGTCTGATATGACGCGTCGCTGCCAATTTAGGGGCCGTTTTTCGCGGTTACGAGTTTTTATGTCTCATTTTTACGCGGTTACAGACGCCGCCGGCTCCGCTCCATGGGACAGTTACTGCTTTCGCATTTAAATATCCCTTTGGTGCAAGCTGCTTCGGAATTTATATTATGAACCCACCCTATAACATAATCCACCTCCGTCACGAACATAAAAAAAAACTGTGGTTTAAAGAAGGTTACTTGCAAGAATAACAAAATCAGCTCCTCTCAGAAAGCACTCTACTCTTCCTGATTTAGCACAGCGAACGCTGCAAAGAAGTTGAGTGAAAAAAGGCTCGAGGTATACCTAAGCACTTCTTATGAGTTGTGAATGCGAAAGCCATGCACGTCATTCTTCCACTCTTATTTCGTCTGCAGCGTATTTGCGTCGACGGCAGAGCGCGCCCTCTCCTCGCCGCTCTGACCTTCGACGGTTGGTGTCCCCTGCGCGCTGACGGACACGCAGCGCCATGGTGTGGCGGTCGTTGAAACTGACGCGAAGTGGCCAATGGGAGCCTCGTTGAATCGCGCCAGCCAATGGGACCGAAGCCGAAATCCTTCAGCTTACTCCGCTCCTTTCGGATCGCGGAAAGTAGGTGCCGTTTGGCTAGGCTTTTCGCGTGGTTTCATAGCTGGGAGCTGGCTTCACTTGGAGAAAGGATTTAAGGTGCCGTTTGGCGCGGCTTCAAAGCTGATGACGTGGGCTCGCGCCATGGGACAGTTAATGCTTTCGCATTAAAAAGGCTCGAGGTACACCTAGCACGTATGAGTTGTGAATGTGAAAGCATGTATATCATTCTTCCGCTCCCTTACTTCGTCTGTAGCGTATTTGCGTCGACGTCAGAGCGGCGCGCTCTGCCGGCAAGGAGAGAGCAACTCTTCTCGCCGCTCTGACCTTGGACGCTCCGTGATAGCGGCGAGCTGACGGACACGCAGCGCCATGGGGTGAGCGGTCGTTGAAACTGACGCGCAGCGGCCAATGGGAGCCTCGTCGACGTGCGCCAGCCAATGGGACCGAAGCCGAAAATCCATCGAGCTTGACTCCGCTCCTTTGGGACCGGGGAATTTAGGTGCCGTTGATTGGCTTTTCGCGTGGTTTCATAGCTGGAAGCTGGCTTCACTTCAAGAAAGGATTTAAGGTGCCGCTTGGCGCGGTTTCAAAGCCGATGACGTCGGCTCGCCCCATGAGACAGTTAATGCTTTCGCATTAAAAAGTACGACCCTGCTGTCCAACCGTCCCACACTATGGGTGACTCAGAAGCTTATAAGACGACAGTTTGAGATGCGCCCTCACTGTAAAACAGGGTTCATTTCGGATAGACGGCTTTTGTCAAGCATGGTATACACGGTCGTAACCGTTCTGTAACTATATAGTTCAACAGGGGTGACATGTTGTTTTTTAGCCGCATTTATGACAAATAAAGAGTTCGAGGTAAGGGGTAGTGCACAAAATGGCGCAAAAATAGGAGCACAAGCATAAATTACTATTCGCATTCGCCACCATCTACACCCGCCCCACGTGGCACTGTTCGGGAACGAATGTATTTCTTTCAGTATATTTGTCTGTATTCCGGAATACCTTTTCGCCGTTTTTGCAGAATTATATAAGGGATATCCCGTTACATAAAATACAAATGTATCTCAGTATCTGTATTTGGGCCTTGAAATACATGTTTCTCAGTATTTGTATCCCCGGGTACTTTTTGGAGTATCTCTGCCCAGCCCTGGCCTGAAGTACGTCGCCGACTGGTGTGTTTGCTGCAACCCAAACATTAAGCCGGCGTCACACTGCTTATACACTATACAACAGACAGTCTGCATACAGATTCAACGTGCGATCCGTGCTTAGAATGCCGCGTGGCAATGAGTTCGAAGAGAAAATCTGGCTCGCGGCATTCTAACCACGGATATTTTGATGACTCGAGTTTGCAAGCTGTCTTTTGTGTGATGTATGAGCAGTGTGACCCCGGCTTTAGTCCTCGCCTGATTGCGTCATAGAAGTGTCAGGTTCGAATGCCGCGATCTCGGTGGCGTCACAACACCGGTGGCAGATGTGGCAGACGCCTGGTTTGCTGCAGGTCGCTTCCAGCTTGAAAGTACGCGGTAGCTAGAAGAGCAAGAGGTTGGAACTCTGTAACTGCAGGCGCACTCGTATTCTCTCTTACCTGTTGCCAGGGCTTCTAGTACCGACCGCTTTTAATTTCCGAGGTGAATAGGGCGCTAAACACACAAGCCGAGGACGCGTTCCTGGCAGAGTTGTTTGAGCAGGCGCGTATGTAATAGAAACGTCTCAACCCAGTAGTGTTGCGTGGCCCATTTAAAATATGATGTATTATTCTTTAAGTTTCAATTATTGTTTTCTTTTTAAATCTTGTTTTACTTTTCTCTGGTTCAGCAAGCCACGAAGAATCGACGTTTATGTCAGGTAAGTAAGCTATATAGAGGCAATTTCTTTTTTTCTTTTTTTACATTCCTGCATTACGTTTAGCACGAGCGTCTAAGCACAATCAGGATACATGATTAAACTAATTTAAAGATATTTCACTCAGCTCATCGTCCTAAAAAGTTAGAATATTTATTGTGTACGTTCTACGTAAATTTACGCGCCGAAAATTTGAACTTCCGTGAACAATATTGCAAATTTACTTTGTTCAAGCTTGAGGACATTGTGTCCCTTGATGTTAGATGGAGTTCATTTAACTCAGCTATTGCAGGTTAAAGCAGTGCCAGGTAATAAGGTTGAGAGTTGGGCTAGTTGGTAGTTGTTAAGCATAATGAGATAAAGCAGCGCAAAAAGGATGCAAGAGGAAGCGACAAACGGGACAGGACAGAGCGCTGACTTGCAACTCTGTATTTTTACTGATAGAAAAGGAGAAAGACAACGCACATTGTTCGACACGTTCACACGAACATCTGCTACCGATGATATCTACCATAGCCTCCTCTATACTAACGAAGCTTTAGAGATCGCCACAAGACGCGGCCGCCGAAATTGAAAAGGTAGAGCGGCAGACAATGGATGAGAGGAGAGCCAGGTGACCGGCGCCTCGCTGCGGCGAGACGCCGAAACACACTTCTTCGACCGATGGAATGTCCGCTCGTCCTCCTCGCGTTCCTCGCGCTACCGCTTCTTTTCTCGTCAGGTTTGAAAACCATGTTGCGGGTCCTCGCTACTGCAAAAGCTGTGCGCTGACGACCAGGTTCCCCGAGAAATGCTCTGTGCTACCAGATCCTTGCGCTCTAAATTTGCGACTGGGGACTCTATGGCTCCGTCGTCGAACTCCAAGACTTTGTGAGTATAGAGAAGGCTATGTATCTACGTATTACTGCACGCACTGGACCTTCAATGTCAGTTTCACGAATTCTAGTTCCTTACTAGACAAAGCCACTGACGCTGAGCTAATGCAGTTTTTCCGCCACTGTGGATATGGAATGCCTCAAGCACTTCACGTGTCACTTTTTTTTTTTTGTGCCTTCCCAAAATCGTGGTGGTATTGAAAGACAGATCGAACAGGCCCTCTTTGCAGTGAACTGAAAGGTGCCCTCCCATTGTGGCTCCGAGAGAGCACCTGTGCTCAAGGAGACTATCGTTCAGGCAGCGTTCGGTTTGCCCAACGTAAGTGCGGCCATACAGCATTCCTCTCTCGTGTGGCCGCACCTACGTTGGGCGAACCGAACGCTGCCTGAACGATAGTCTCCTTGAGCACAGGTACTCTCTAGGAGCCACAATGTGAGGGAACCTTTCAGTTCACTGTAAAGAGTGCCTGTGCGAGCCGTCTTTCAATACCACCACGATTTTGGGAAAACACAAAGTAAAAGTGACACGTGAGGTACTTGAGGAATTCCACATTTACAGTGGTGGAAAAAACTGCATTAGGTAAGCGTCAGTGGCTTTGTTTAGTAAGGAGCTAGAATTCCTGAAACTGACAATGAAGGCCCAGCGCGAGCAGTAATGTGTAGATTTCATCGGTAGATGATGTGAGTGTGAAGGTGTGGAACCGTGTGCGTTTGCTTTCCCTTTTCTATCAGAAAAGAAATACATAGTTGCGAGTCAGCGCTTTGTACTGTCTGGTTTGTTGCTTCCTTTTGTACCTTTTTGCTCTTTTTTATCTCATTATGTTCATCAGTGCCAGGTACACAGTCTATCGTACCAGTCTTGGAACACCAGATGACGGTCAAACAACGTCTGACGAAGCTCTATTATCTCTTCAAGCATTAGCTTCCACTAAGAGGCCATTGCATACTGTCCTTCGCTTCCAAGGATATAGTGATTATACAGAAAGATATTTCGAATACGTCTGTCGGTTTATGAAAGCCCAATGAAAATATGCTTCCGTTGATTTGAGTTCCCCCAAACTTCCCGAATGACAGAACATAATTCAAAACGTTAAAAATACACGTAATTCTTCTTCTTATTATTATTAATATTATTTTGTAATTGCCTAAACAAGACATATAGGCAAGTAAATAGCGTTTTTTCGAACGCAAATCACAGCTATATTTAAGTCTCGAGACACGTCAATGAGTTTGATGCAATTTCGCTATTTCGGCACGTCGATCTGAAATAGAAGAACGTGAATGCCTACCCACGGGGGCAGTCATGTCGGTAGAGAGTAGTTCCGGGAAACTTCAGTAGAGGGAGCACTTGTCGCCATGTCCGGTGATGCCTTCCTTTCAACCGTACCGACTTCTTCCTTCACTTCTTTTTTTCTTTTTTCGATGGCCATCAATTCTTTTGGGATCCTCTCTCAGAAACGAGTGACGGTCCACTGCACCGCAATAACACTTTGATTTCAAGATATTTCTTTTTCCTTAAAAAAAGCTACGCAGCTTTATAATAAAAATTATACCGTTTAGAGACATGACATCTTAATCGGAAGTCTTTTTTAACCTTAACTGCATGAGAATATATCATAGACTGTGTAAGTCTCGTTTTTTACGTCCAATGGTGACACGTGTGGTTGCGAAGTTGAAGCAGCAATCAGGGCTCCTCTCTTCGGGGAAATAAACCTTCCCACAGATACTCTTAAATGAAGAAATAAAATTATTTGTTCGTATATGCTGCTTAAGACAGTTCACACAGCACCACTTTATTACGTGGCGAAGCTTACGTACGCTTACGTTGAGTTACGACCGTCAGTCACCGGCATATCCGTGCATTGTATGAAGCGTTGCAACCTGTTAATTTATTAGTTCGGCACGCGCAATACAAAGCGCAGTTTCGTGGCTGACTTGCGGTCGTATCCCGAGAAAAGCGTACGTAAGATTCGCAGCGTAAGAAAACAGGGCAGTTTGATACTTTAGGCCTATGTTACGGATAAAAAAAAAAAACAGGGTGCGAGACGGCCCAAAAAAAAACACGCTTTTCATGTAAGCTCGTCAAGTTATGCGGCGCTGGAGAAAACCAGCCTTTTGCGGTAAGTCCTTATTTCGAACTCTTTTTGTTCGCGCGCCGCCCTCTGAAAAGCATGCGGGAAGAGCCTCAGCACGCACCTTGTATCGCTGCACCGCAGTGTTCTCGCGTATCATAAAGGCCGTCTGCTTTATTCGCCGTCACCATTGCAACGAACGGCGAATGCCTTTTGGGCATGGGCGTACCAACCGGGGGGGGCAAGGGGGGCGCTTGCCCCCCCGGTTCTCAGAGTGGGGGGGCAAGGCATGTGTTTTGCACCCCCCCCCCCCTTCCTGAAACAGCCACCACTGGGCAGGGAAAACAGTGGCCGGCGGCGCCCAAGGAATCCCAAGGGCACCACCCCCCAACCGGCGGGGGCATATTTTTAACGCGCAGGCGATACAAACCTTTGTAACGGCGCTCACGCCGCATTTTCTAATTCGTGGAGATAGACACTGGCGCCGTCAACATAGGCAGTGGTCACAATACGAGTTTCCGAAGCGGTAGCGTAGCTTAGTTGTAAGATAACAATACTTTAACAATACTTTATTTCAACACAGGAGAGCTGGGGTGTGCTGGAAAGGCCAAAGGCCTTTCCAGCACTTTTTTCCTTGAACATTTTGTTTTGTTGAGGCATTTGGCGATATTTACGACATTTCTTTTTTACGATTAACACTGAAAAAAACAAATGTTGTCGACGAAACATCGCTAAACTAAATCGTATGCGACTCTATTTACGGATGTGCATGGGGGACAGCGGGGCTTCGGTTGCCGGCTGCAAAGCGGCCTGTACGGGGGCAGAAAAGGGGGGGGGGGGGGGCTAAGTGGGTTAATAGTTTTGTAATTAGCAGCCGCACACTGTCGCCGCGAAGCGTCGGGAACGCAGGCGGAGGGAGGGGGGGGGGGGGGGGGGGGGGCGGGTTATATACACTGCGTTGTCCGAATCCGAAATTTAAGTTCCCGCGCGTTGCCGAGCAGCCAATCCGGCGTGAGTGTCGTTGCTAGGGGGTCTATCACCTGCGCCGTACAAGTTAGTGATGGACCGAGTCTGCTGAACTTCAGATTCGGCAATGTTCCGCACATGCCGAAATTCAGAAGGAAAGTTCGGCGAAATTCCGGCAAATGTCTGCGCGCGCGCACGAACGCGACGGGGCCATGGATCGCAAATGGACGCGGCGCAGTCGCGCTTTTACCATCGTACAGTTTAGTACAACCAGCGGTTACGGCGAGGTGTGGAGTAGGCGACACGGTAACTGTGCGCTTGCGAGCTTTTGCGAGTGTGGTTCTCTTCAATATTTTCTGCCTCAAGAACAGAAGATCGACGAGTAATTTACGCAGTCCACTGCGCAAGTGACAAATGATGCGGTGCATTCCGGATAACGTGATTTTCATTTGAACTTTCCACTGATGAAACGAGGTAGTTGAAACAATGACTGACAACTGACAATTACGCTCAGTGTTCGCAGCCCACTGCCGTCAAACCGGGCAGAGTCACGCTTGCCAGAATGTTTCCCCCTTCTTTTCTTTCCTTTTTACGCACTTATCGTTTTTGTTTTTTTCACACGTGGTGGCGGGCTGGCAGGCGCTCTGAGTAAGGGTTATCACCTATCTGCCTAGCCCGGGCCACACAACACTACATGGGCCCCTTCCAGTTTGTGCAAATGAAATATTATTATTATTATTATTATTATTATTATTATTATTATTATTATTATTATTATTATTATTATTATTATTATTATTATTATTATTATTATTATTATTATTATTATTATTATTATTATTATTATAACAATGCTATTTAATTTTTCGGCTCACAAGTAGTTTGTGCCAAAACAGAATAATATTGCTTTTAAGTTCGCGTTATTTCGCGATTTTCATGTATCTGCATAAAATTAAACACATAACTATCTATCATGCTCGACGTTGCACATCCGACATTCCTAACTCTCCCCATCTTTCTCAACGTCCGTGTGTGTCCTAACAGCAGAAACCAGAATTTTAAAGGTTAAAAACGGCACGTTGTGCATATGGAACGCACACCTTCATGGAAAGCTGACGTCAAGTGACTCAAATCGAAAAACAAGCATATTTACAATATTGTTATCTCTTCTGGTGAAGGCTCAGCAACCGTTGCATTCGTTTTTGCCCACGAAACGGCGACTCCCAGAGAAAGTAAGAACGCAGTGATTGCCTTCATTTTAACAATGTAAACACACTTGCAGGCGTGCGCTGATGAAGTCTCAAAATCAAAACTCTGGTAGCGTGATTCGCGACTGCGCCGGCGGCGGCTACTACCCCATTTCGTTGTCACGCCACTTTCTGGAAGCAGACACTAAAATTGCAAGTAAACACACAAAAGCGACACCGACACACTTATCTTGTAGAATATCACCTTTTTTACTAATACATGTGTCAATAGGGGCACTACATGTTGTATTTAAGTTAAGAAAAAACATAAACCTTTTTTCATGAGAGAAAACTAAATATCAACGTTAAGCCTGGAAAATAGCTAACGTAATACTTGTTCACAAAACTGGTGATTGCCAAATAATAAGTAATTACCGTCCCATCTCTCTCACCAGTGTTCCATCTAAGCTCATGGAGCATATACTTTACTCAAATATAGTAAACTTTCTTGACTCTCATAACCTTCTTTTTGAACATCAGCACGGATTTCGTAAATCTTACTCTTGCGAAACCCCGCTAACCGCCGTCCTTACTGATATTCATTCAAGCTTCGATTTGAATATTCAGACCGACGCCATTTTCATTGACTTCTCCAAAGCATTCGACAAAGTACCACACCAACGTCTTTTAACAGAACTTAACGATATTAATATTCATCCCTCTGTTGTTAAGTGGATTTCTGAATTCCTAATTAGCCGTAAGCAATATTCCTCCGTTAACAACGTAAAATCTCCCACCTCTACCGTAACGTCAGGTGTCCCCCTTCTGTGCGCCTGTTCGCCGACGATTGTGTCATTTACCGACCCATTCTTTCATACCATGATCATCATGCTCTCTAGGAAGACCTTGAGTCTGTAATCCACTGGTGTGAAAAATGGCAGATGACGTTAAACTTCAATAAATGTAGATCCCTATCATTTTCCCGCAGTTCGCGTGCCACACCATTTCCGTATTACCTAAATAACACTCAAGTAATAGCATGCTCATCTTATAAATACCTGGGTGTACATCTCACCTCTCACCTATCATGGACTACTCACATTACTTCTGTTATTTCTGATACTGACCGTTCTCTCGAATATTTGCACCGTAACCTCAAACTTGCTACACGCTCCGCAAAACGACTAGCGTATACTACTCTTATAAGATCGAAGTTAGAATACGCCCCATCTATATGGTCCCCATGGCAGTCCTATCTCGCAAATAATCTAGAATCCGTCCAAAACAGAGCCCTTCGTTTTGTTTTTAAAAACTACTCACCATATACCAGCATATCAGGATTATGCCAATCAGCTAACCTTCATTCACTTTCCCTTCGCCGCCAAATATCACGCCTTTCTCTCCTCCATCGAATGTTTTATCACAATAGCCACCTCAAGGAATCCCTGATATCACCTCCCCATCGTATTTTCCCGCGTCTAAATCACCTATGTAAATTACGTCCAATTCGATCATCAACTGTTTTTCATCAGACTTGCACACTACCATTGGCCATCGAGGATGGGAATTCATCAGCTCATAACATCCTTTCTATAAGTCATACTACTAAATTTGTTGAAGCCATTACCCTCTCTTTTTATAACCTACCTAGCTAGCTTACAGTGTTATAAGTGTGTTTACTTTTCTGTTTGTTTTTGTTCTATTGACACCCCCTTGTATAATGCCCCAAGGGCCCTCAAGGAAAATAAATGATGATGATGATGAACAGTGTATTTTTGCCGAATCTTTGCCGAATCCTTAGAAAAGTTCGGCAAAAGACGGCCCAACACTAGTAAAAATATACAACCCGGGGGGGGGGGGGGTTTGGTTTGCCCCCCCACTCAAAAACAAGTTGATACGCCACTGCTTTTGTGTTACCCTTTTCGGATGGCGCGTGTATTACTAAGAAGTATGCTACCCCCCCCCCCCCCCCCCCGCGTTCACGCCGGTTGGTGGCGACAGTTTGGGGTGCTCATTACGAAACTATTAAACATTGGCTAGCAGACGGCTTTCGGAAAATGGCGTCAGCTGTTGGTGGCTTCACGCGGCGGCACCGTGCGGGCTTTCATTCGTTCGGCGTTCGTTGCCATGGTGACGGCGACGAAAGCAGACGGCCTTTATGCTGCGGAAGAACACTGCGGCACAGAGATACGAGGTGCGTTCAATGGGCGGAACGCAAACAAAGGGAGTTTGAAATAAGGACTTATCGCAGAAGGCTGCTTTTCTCCAGCGCCTCATAATTTGAAAAGCCTAAAGGCTAAACTCCATGGGACGAATATGCTGCGAATAACCGACGAATTTTGCCCGGCGTCTTTTGCTTTGCGCGTGGAATCAACATAGTGACTGCTACGTCGCGCGCAAAGCGAGCGTGCCGTCGGGCGGCGTTCGCCAGTTTTTCGTCACATAATTCGTTCCATGGAGTTCAGCCTTTTCAACGCAATTATTCACCCACAAGTTGAGCTTCGATGACCGTAAACCGACCAATAAGGCAGAATTTTTGTTTTTTTTCAAGTTTGTCAGTCACATTATTTTGCTCGGGGGGGGGGGGGGGCATAGAGCTATTATAATGTACGCTAGAGGTTCAAGCGGCGCTAGTGTGCTGACGCAAATTGAAGCAGACAGCAGCCAGTCCAGAATCGACTTCCGGTAATGCATTCCTATGGGAAAAAGGGAGTGCATTTTCTCCCTGCGCTCGATCAAAAGATCAAATATTCCGAATAATTCGTACGTACTAGGTAGCTCGGAACATTTCTCAGTCAGGCCGACGAAAGAATTGGTCAGTTACGGCGTTTTTGTTTCAAATTCATCGCACTAAAACGGTGCTAAAACGGCTTCGTACGTGTATTTATGTGCACTGTTGGACACTCTTAGCGCGAACACGACATCGGCGCTTTTCAGCATGAGGGATATACGTGCCAAATGAACGAAGGACATCTGGAAATTAAGAGAGACGGCAAGAGCCCCGGTTGTCAAACTACGCTGCTGTGGTTGCCAGGCTGTCAAAATCTTCTTAAGTTGGCCAAACTCTTTCAGTATAAACGGCTCTGGCCGCTAGGCGCGCCAGAGGCGCATCGCGCAGCTTTATCTGCATCGACCAGATCCGAACGACGCCGCGCCGCGCGGAAGTGACGCATGGACGCCAGCACCGCTTGCTATGATCCTGCCGCGCGGCGCCCGTTTTCATCGCTCATCTGTCCCCTGCTCTCTACCTATGTTATACCACTGTTCATATGCTATATCGTTATTGCCAATGTTTCGAAAGGGAAGTAATAACGTTTTCCCGCGCCGTCAAGAAAACTGCAGCCAGAATAGTATACATATGGGTCAGCCATTAATTGTCTGCATCGTTACTGTATGATCAGTGGTCTAGAGGTCGTTTGGCGTGACTCAAAGGTCGAGAAGGGACACCAGTTCTATGTAGTCCAGCGCAGCTGGTACAGCCTGTAAATATCTTCAGGAGTTTGCGCTCAGGTCTACGAGCAGAAAAAGAGTAATTGTAGGCAAATACACAAGCACGCAAAATGGCTACCTAGACAAATGTTTGTAACAATCATATATTGTGTAGAGTGACGTACACTTAACGTCACTTTTTTTTTCTTTTTTTAAGAGGCCGACGAAAGCAGTGTGTCGTACACCCAGTCCGACATTTCGGAAAGCGGTAAGTTTGAATATTCCTACTGAATCGGAAAAGATTTCAGAATTTTTATGTACTTTATAATAAGATCAAGTATATCGTTTTATATTTCAGAAGAGGCGTAAGTTATGGATCCCTTGCCATATTTTGTAATCAGGTTAGGGCAGAGATGTCTTTTTATATACTTATTATTTGGACTTTTACTCATAATTCTGCCTATTCATTTTGCGTAATGTCTTCTTAATATGAGACCCATCGCAGCCCCCCCCCCCCCCCCCCCCCCCTGGGCCAATTAAAAAAAGAAGACAACAACAACAAGAAAAACAAATCTTTCATACTATGAGTTGTTTATTATAACAAGACCAAATAATTCCTGTATTTACTCAATTTGTCCCCGGAAATCCCCGGAAATATAAGGTAGCACAAGAAGATCTAACGCTGTAAAACGAACCGGAAAAATCGGCGCCTATACATCAAACACACAAACGTTGAGCGAATATGCACTGAACAGGTCAGTTTTACTGTGTGACATTTTAAAGCAGGCAACATAATGTATCGTCTGCTCACTGCGCCTATCGGGAGATGGCGCCGCAAGTTAATAGAGTCGCTAACTCGATCGTCTGCGAACAGACCTTAGGTTGGCTTTGGCAAGTTTGTTGCTCTCATTTTTTACAAGAAAGGAACAAAGTCTTGAACGTTCACACGGTAAACCTGACCTGCTCAGTGCATGTACGGTGAAAGATCGAGCTTTCTCTGTAGGGGAGTCGATTATGCCGGCTTGTTTTACTGCGTCAGATATCCACTTGTGCCCCCCTATACACTGGGTGTTTTTTTAAGCTTTACCTTGCGATTTTTAAGAAGTCGTACAAATGGACAATGAATGTGAGATATCTGCAGACGAAATGTCAAGTTGAATTTTGAAATGTTCTGCCGGTATAGTTGTGTCACATACCGGCCTGCCGATATCCCTATATGACATACCGGCTTGCCGATGTGACATACCGGCCTGCCGATATACCTATATGCATACATCGGCAAACATCATTCATGAGGGCCCTCACTCACCCTCATCTTCACAGGTGAGGTGAGGGTGAGTGAGTTCCTGAACCAGGAAAATTCATGAGTGTGAGGTTGAGTGAGGGCCGTGAGGGCTGTGAGGGCTGTGAGGACCATGAGTCCGTGAGGGCGGTGAGTACGTGAGAGGCGTGAGGGCAATGAGTGCGTGGGGGGCGGTGAGTGCGTGAGGGGTGTGAGGGTCATGAGTATGATGGCGGTGAGAGGCGTGAGGGCCATGAATGGGTGAGGGGCGGCGAGGTTCATGAGTGTGTGAGGGGCGTGAGGGCGGTGAGTGCGTGAAGGCCATGAATGCGTGAGAGCGGCGAGTGCTTGAGGGGTGTGAGGGCCATGAGTGCGTGAGGGCCGTGAGGGCGGTGAGTGCGTGAGGGGCGTGAGGGCCATGAGTGCGTGAGGGGCGCGAGTGCCATGAGTGCGTGAGGGCCGTGAGGTTCAGTGAGGGTGAGTGAAGGGCTAAAGGTGAGTGTGACTGTAAGGATGAGGGTGAGTGAGGGGCTTAGGTGAGTGTGGCTGTGAGGGTGAGGGTGAGTGAGGGCGACCTAAAATGCCGACCTCTGTGTATATGACAAACCCCCCTGCCGATATCGCTATGTGACATATCGGACTGTCGGTGTACCTGTATGACACACCATCCTGCCGACACACGTGCATGACATACGGACCTGCCGATTCAGCCCATCGTAACGTGGTTATAGGTCACCTGTACGCGATACTGGTCACGCGATGAAAATACCGGTACCGGTAAGAGTTTACCGGCCGCTTGGCTATATGATTTTTCGACGGTAGCATAGTACCGGCGTTACCTGTATCAATCTACGGGCGACAAATACGCCCGCGTCGGTTGCCGGTATCCGATACTAGTTGACCCGGATTCGTGTACTTGGATACCGGTATATAGACGCTTTGCAGCAGCTGTGCATGGGCGCCGCCATAACTGACCTTCAGTTTTTGTTTCCCCTTATTACGTTTACTTCACTTCATTATTACCATAGCAGGCCAGGTTATTGCCATCTTAGATTTTATTCTGTCTTTCTCCCCAGCATTGGCTTTTGTGGAGGCTCGTCCACACCGATTTCAATGGCTCGGTATCTCGGTAAAACAAGAAAAGGTCAGCAATGGCGGCTGTATTCTGGCGCGTGTGTAATGGGTCTATATATGGTGGTGGCCGGGATGAACTTGTAGAGACCAGCGTAAAGTCATACAGATATTTCCTCTAGGGCAATCAACTTTGAATTTTTCTGCCTCCAAGTCACTAAAGACTCGTGAACACCGAACTATCTCCGTGCCGTTCTCGCCCCAGTAGTGACGGAAGCTTGAGCGAGTTGGTGAGAGTTCATATTAGTAGCAACAAGGCGTTATAAACAAGGTCTAAAGAAGAGGTCGCATAGAAAGACAAACGCAGCGCTGGCTAACATCTCACGTTTCTTCTACTACATTGCGTGGAGCAGAACCACGGTATAAAGAAAACAAAAAAAAAAAACATGAAAGTCTTCGCTCATTGCCCTAACTACTTCGCCAAGTAGAATCGTTTTGTTTTTTTTTTGCAGATAACGTCACGGAAGGGGCGCTGACACAACTGTCATCGAGTTGCGCAAGACTTTTTTTAATTAGAGGGTCACTATTCTGCGCCAACACAGCGCTTTCTGTTAACTGGGGATCAAAACCACAGTCTCTGCAGGGAATCCCTAGATGGCCAGAGAGTCTTTTGTTTTCTATTTTGATGTTCTCGCAGCCGATCGTTAAGGAATCTGCCCATTTGTCTGACGTATACTGTTTTCCACATGAGAATGGTACAGCAGGTAACACTCCCTCTGTACACTGACCAAAAAGAGTTTGGTGCTTTAGCGTTGCTTTGCATTAAATTTATTGAGTTGTTTACCTTTTCACTTAAATTACTCAGCTTGTTTGGTGCCGTAAAAACAACACATACGTTAACCCGTTTTGCTATCTCTTTGTGGGTATGCGATATCTTGTGTATTTAGGGCATCAGTACCTGTCTTCTCGTTTTGTCTGTTAACGTTTTTTTGTTATTCCAACCTTTTACCTGCTTTAGAAGCCTTTTGACTACAAATAATAAAAAAGGCTGGGTATCCTGCAGACTGGTGCCTTCAGAGCTGCGCATCAAAGCTTACCTCCAATGAATGTGGGCAAGATTTTCTCAAAGCAATAGCTAGCCGTAGATTACATTCTGAGGGCGTGGACATTTCATAAAATTGTCAGCTATCTGTTACACGTTTGCCTGTAAGGCAAGCTGATACCTACCTGAAATTACAGTTCCTTTCTCTACTACAAGCAGACAAAGAAGGGAAGTTTTAGAGCGCAGCTCTTAGGCGCCCGTTTCCGGCTTGAGCGGCGTCGGCGTCGGCGTCGCCGTCGGCGTCGGCGTAACCGCGCGGTGCATTATGGGAAATGTCCCATAACGCACCGCGACGGCCTCTCCCCCCCGGGTCACGTGGCCTCCCCCGAGGTCACGTGATCCCCCAGGTCACGTGCTCCCCAGGTCACGGGACCCCCTCCCCCGAGGTCACGTGACCCCCCTCCCCTCCCGCCCCCGACGTCACGTGACCCCCCTCCCCCGAGGTCACGTGACCCCCCCCGGAGGAGATTGAAGAATGAGGGGAAGAGGAGAAGGAGGAGGAGGGGTATACCCTCCCCTCAGTACCCTTCCATCCTCCTCCTCAAGGGCTGCGCTCTAATTCGGCGTTACAGGGAGTTTTAAACGGCTTTCACTTTTTTTAGTAATGCCGACCCATATCTCCAGCACTATGGCCCGTGCAGCCATTGATTCTTTCTTCCAAAGCCAACATTTCCTTGGCAAAGGTGAAAAGTGAGGCGAAAGAGCTTTCAGTGTCGCTGAACTTACGGGCAGGTGTGTTCCTCCATTGATATGACCAAAAACCTCAGTTTATAACTATTCTTTAATGCGAAAACGCATAAACAAAATTTTTTTAAGAGTCATCATCGTTTCAGAGAGGGGCACTTGGCAGAAGGCTCTGTCCTCTTACAAGAACTTAAACCTTCTTACACTGAATGATCCGTTCCGACTCAAGGACTCAAATGATGTCATGTGGTTTCTCACGCAACACAGTAACAAAGGCTGCAAAGCGTGCTCCGTTGATGTCAAATACCTCTATTATTCCATTCCTCAAGAAGCACTTTTATCTTTTGTGGAAAACTGCATTGACACGTTGAACATAAAAGCGCACAAAGGATAAGGTAAAAAAAAGGGAGCACGCAAAACACACTAGCGCTGACTCGGCGAGTCAGCGCTTGTATATCTTGTGTGTTCCTTTCTTTGTCGTCGTCCCTTTTGTGCTGTTATGTTCAACATGCCATCATACCAACTATCCCAGCTCACCACTCTTCTACAATTTATTGCCACGTTCGGAGCGTTGCGTTTTAGAATGCCTCAGGCGTGTCTCGGTGGTTTCCTTTTGTTTCTCACGGTTTATCTTCAATCCATATTTTCCACATGGGATGGTGATATCTTCGTACAAAAGAAGAGGGTTTGCATTAGGTCATGCGTTGCCCATATTCTCAGTGACCTTTACCTTACGCACCTTGACAGGATTATTATAGGTCGTGCAGTTTACTCAGTATAGTTAAAGTTTTTCAATTTGTATATGATTTTTTATTATCATAAATTGTGACAATATTAATTTCTCCCTAGCAGTTTCCGAACTTTTCTCTAGCTTCAGAACTAGTTGACATCCGTTTGAAATAACTCATGAGCCACCAAACGAAGGATCCACAAGATTTGTAGACTCCCCAAAACTGTTGCAGTAAGATCATGCAGCAAAACCAAAAGTTAAAAAATAATAACTTTTTTTTTTTAATTCTTAATTGGCGCATTCAAAATTAGTTAAGAGAAGCATAGTTGATATAGGCCTAACCAGTGCTTTTAGAAAATCATGCCCGCATTCGTTGAACGTAAACTTCGATGTCTAGCTCTCAAGTCATCAGTCTGCAGGATATTGAGCCCCCCTTTTATTATTAGTAGTTCAGAGGCGTTTCAGCAATGTAAAAGGTTGGAATAACAAAAACACAAAAACGCTAAAGGGATACTATAACAAAGTTTCGGCGCTTACTTTTTGGTCTATTCATGTTCAAGGAGCAGTATCACATCAGACGCACAAATCTCGTTTTGAAAAAGAAACGAAAAATAATTTTAAAACCAATGAAACGATTAGCAAAGAGCACATGGTAGATGTCGCTAACGCCTCGTTTGTAATGCCCAGACATGTACAAGTTACTAAAAAAAAGTAATTAAGTTAAGTTACTGAGTATTCACCTCAAAAGTAATTTGAGTAGAGTAGAAATTACTCAAATGAAAAGTAACTGAGAAAATTACTAATTACCCTAAAAAAGTAGCGAATTACTTTTGAAGTTACTTTGAAGTTACTTTTATATGTTGTTTATGGTAAAAAGAAAGTGCATCGGTTTTGATCCGTTAGCTAAATTGTGGTATGTATCGGATTGTTTTACTCTTGCTGTTTTACTCTTGTTTTACTCTTGCTGACGAGCTATTTAAGACAATCAACTTATAAGGCATTTTTTGTGTCGGTCTTATAACCGCCATTACTTCTCTCAGAGAAATGACCAGATGACGTCTTGAAAGAGAGCGTTTTCATACGACGATACGCCATTTTTTTGTTTTCAAATTCGGGGAATGTACATTGAAGTCGGAAGTCTTTCTTTCCTCGGAAAGTACAAGCACATGCCCACAGAATTTACTTCAAGTAAGGTGCAAGTTTTCTAAACAGTTGTAATTTAAGTACCACGTCCTTAGAGTACTTCCCAACATTGCTTGTTTATTAATTTTTATATAAAAACGTCTGGGGATTTACTAAGGTTTCTCGAACGATCTTCAGATCTTTGAAAATCTGCATATGTTTTAAGAGGAAAGGCAACGCAAAAAGATCCCCTTTGCGTTGCCCTTTAGCACGCGATTCTTCAAGTACAGCACAAACTGAGCACCATATGAGCTTCAGAGCAGGTGCTGCATTTTGTTGCCTACTTTGAGTGAGGATACAGTGTGTGCATCTCCTGTAGTGGGCGAAAATTTCTACGTCGGGGAGAACCGGGAACCACCCCTTTCTTCGAATGGGTCAAGTCTCCTTGAGCTTCGGACACAAAGAAAGGGCAGTCTTCGGCGCTAATCCCGCAGCTACTCGGCTTCTCTTGCGTCGTGCCTGTTCGCTCCCCGCGCTTCGTAGCAGTGTTGTTTCAGAGGGGGGGGGGGGGGGGGGGGGGCTCGGAAAACTTTTGGAGGGTTAAGGACTCTGCAACCCATTTTCTTCCCCCCCCCCCTTTTTCTACGCCACATGATCCCCCCTCTTTGCAAATATCAGCTGATCTTCCGATATCTTATCTATTTTGTACAGGAATGTTTGTTGATAGGCAAAACAACGACTAAAATTCGAAAGTAATTTGTAATTTGAGTAGAAGTTACTCAGAAAAAGTAATTAAAGTAAACTACTAATTACCGAAATAAAATTGTAATTGAAAGTTACTAAACTACTCAGAAAAGTAGTTAAACTACAGTAACTTGAGTAGAGTAGTTGAACTACGTACAAGTCTGGTAATGCCCCTCTAGAAACCTTGACAGGTAGGGAGGATAACTGTCGCGGCTCCGGCCACCACAAGAGAAGAGGGCGAGGATGAACTCCTCTCTCCCCGAGACTCTGTTTTTGTGTCCCAGAACAAGATTATAGAAGATTAACCAGTCACTCGAAAATTCATACAAAAGCAGCTTCGGGGTTAGTTGCGGTGGTCCGATCACTGACGTGGTTCGGCTGCTTCAGACGCTGGAACGGCTAGGACATCCTCTCGACGTCAGCCTCGCCATACGTTTCCTCGTCCCGAGACGATATTGGGCAGGAGATCGAACTATAGGGGGCGCTCTGACCCCTTTGTTGTCCCCATCCTCGGTGTTTACTCAACACAAGGCCTGCGCACATGCCCACAGGCCTTATGGGCATGTCAATATCATATTTTACAATATAGCGCGGGGAACAGTTTAATATAAAAAATACTAACAATCGACGAAGCGACGTTAAGTGCCGGATCTATCCTCAAAGAATGCGAGCTTGACCCACTTCGGCTTTTGTGCGGAGCTGGGACCGTGCATGCTGCATTGTTCATGCAGGCGGGAGTGGAAACAAAATAGCCCCTCCTCCCCCTCACCGGAGAGCACGAACTCCAGCCGAACGCTGACGCCGCGTTCGGTTATGTCGGCCGAGCGCTGAATCATTGTATTTGTTGTCCCCATCCGTGTAGTTCTAAAGTTAACCGCTTGGGGCGTCACGGTCGCCCCTCCTCCCCAATACGTCGCGATTGCGGCGGATGTCACGTGCTCTCCGCTGGCTGCTCTCCGAGCGCTTACCCCAGTGGGCCGTTTATAACGAAAAATACGGCAATCAGGCTCAAAATACAAACGTGCGATTGTCATTTACGGATATTGTGGATCATATTCAGCCTAGTTCTGAACACGACGGAGTATATTTCAAATTTCGTTGAAGTATCCCTTTAAAGGGACAATGAAGGCAATGTTGGATATTTTTTTAGCGATTGAACTGGGTTCCCGGCATGTCTCAGGCCACGTTGCCCAAATTTCAGCCGAAACCGGCGCTTGTGTGCCGCGCGAATCAATTAAACAGTCGCGGTAATAATAGACCCTTTCCGGAATTCAGACTGGCAACTTTGATCACTATCATCATCTGAAAAATGGCATATGTGCTATACTAATGGCGGCCATCTGTTTGGTGATGAAAGAAGAAGTTGAAGATGCTCCTAAGCAGATGATTCGATGCCTATACATTCTAGATGTTAGCGCGACGTAAGCAGGAATCGGATGCAAGAGCTGCGTAAGCGTTCATTCCTAACTCGGGCCCAGTCAATCTGTTAGCAGCACACACTCGGCTTCAAAGCCCCTTGATGTATAGAATTTTATCAAGGCGTCTATGTGGGCTGGCGCTTCGTTCTTACTGGTTGGATCTTTTTCGCAATCGCCACTGAAAGAGGTTTAAAAAGAACTGGTCAGTGACGCGCGCATTCTCATTCACCGTTGACTTGCGAAAGTGACGGTGCCTTGTACAGTACTGCAGACCACAGGTTCATCGCCGCCATTAGTACGGTAAAAGTCAAACTGCCATTTGAGTCACGAGATGGCACTGAATTCCGGAAAGGGTCTATCGTACCGGGATCGATCGAGGCGACGCCCCGAGCGTTGCGGGAGAAACCAGCAGAAGCGGAGGTCACGTGACCCTGCGGGGCCTGGAAGCATGAAGTCACAAAAGACGCGTCAGCGATTGGTCGAAACGAGAAACGTGCCCTCGGTCACGCTTTGGTTCGTGGTTTTTATGAACACTGTTCTAATTCCACTTGAATAACCATGAAAACTATAAATCGAACCGAAAATGATAACTAAACCGTAAATAAAACACCATAATTATTTTTCTTTTTGCTACACTGCACGCGAAACGGGCAACGAGCAGCTATGGGCAAACAAAATATATAAAATAAAGAACACGGCGCGGAGCACGCGAGCTGGGCGGCGATGAATTACTCTGGGTCGGCGGCAATTCTGGGGCGTCCTCGTAAAGAGGAATTCCAGAGTTCCGTGTCCTTAGGAGCATCTCCCGTTCTGTTGGTGTCAGGTCACTGAACGGGTGCCCGAATTCGCTCGCGAGGGCGGCATTGCCGTCCATGTTGGTCGGACGAAACGACCGCGCCACCGCGCTGCTATAACCCACCGCGGTAACCAGAGTCTCGACTCCCTAAATGCTACCGGTACCGACAATTCACGTGTGACGTCACTCCCTACGTCACCTCCGTTTTCGGAGGCCCAAAAACCAGAAACGCAGAAAGTTCAGTTTCGGTTTCTTCAGTTCTTTCGTAGGTACAAAAATACGCGCCACAAATGTCTATAAAAAATTGGGCAGTATGCCAGGTTCCCAAGAAGCCTAAAAACACCATTTAAGAAAATTATTTAAAATCGCCTTCATTGTCCCTTTAAGAAACAAACAGAAAAGACCGGTACTGATGCCCTATTTACACAATATATCGCATAACGTTAAAAAAAAAATGCAAAACGGTAAATGCCATTTTCTCGACACCAAAGAAGCTAAATAGTATATTGCCGCGAGCGCAGCTGACAAAATAGGAAGCGTGCCCGTGGCCTAACGGTTATCGCGCCTGTCTTCCACGCAGAAGGCCAGGGTTCGATTCCTGGCCGCGGCTACACATTTTTATTGACACTGTAATGTGACGTTCTGGTAAATTCGAGAACCGTCTTGCTGATTCGAGGTTAGAATGTTCTACGCACCGAACCTTCTACGCCGAATGCTCCAGAAGCCCACGCGTGTACAAAGGCGGCTCCGCGTGGCAAGCTGGAGTCAGTTTCGCCTCAGCGTTCGATCCTGCTGCTTCGCCGCTTTCGACGCCCGCGACGCTCTGTTGTTATTCTCTTTTTCCTTTTATTTCTGGGCACAAGTTCGCCCCATTAAACGTTTCAGTTTTCTCAGTTATTCCGTTGTTTTGTCACCTCGTCATTCGTGACATTTTGGTGGAGGTGCGGGGTACCGCATGCCCCTGCCGCGTACCCCTCCGAGGGCCCGCAGTGCAAGTCCGACGTCAAGCCCACGAAGAACCAACGAAAGCACTTCCGAGATCCGGTTCAGTCGTCGTACCCAAGGCCTACACCCGGAATTTGGACCTCTGCCGCCCAAGACTAAGCAGCCAACGAGGCCAACGATGGACAGCCAGTCGTCGCAGAACCCGTCCACCGCCACCGTCGTATACCTGCCCGTCGTACCCAAAACTCCGACGCCTTTCCACGGAGACGCCCACGAGGACATCGAGGACTGGCTGCAACATTATGAACATGTGGCCCGACATAACGGGTGGTCAGCTGAGCACTGCTTGCAGAACCTTTACTTTTCGCTGAAAGGAACTGCGAGGCACTGGCTGGAAAACCACGAGGCTTCTTTGACGTCGTGGGAGCTGTGCAAACAAGAACTGAAGAAGACGTTTGCCTGCCAACACCGACGTGAGAGGGCCGAAGATCTCCTGCGAACAAGAACCCAAGGCCTAAATGAGAGCATCACCAGCTTCGTCGAGGATGTTCTCCGCCTGAGCGCCCACGCCGATCCTCAGGCTACCGAGGAGAAGAAGCTGCACCACCTGATGAGGGGTGTGAAAAGCGAGATTTTCGGCGGTCTCATCCGGAATCCCCCGACAACAGTCGACGAGTTCGTCACGGAGGCGACACATATGGAACGGGCCCTGCAAGCCCGCGCCAGACACTACCAACGACACCCTGGCGTAACTACTCTGGCGACATCTGGATCCGACCTGGGCACCACCCTCCCCGGCATCCGTGACATTATCCGTGAAGTCGTCCAGGAGGAATTGAAGAAGCTGCTGCCCGCTGCCGCACGCCCGGCCTCGCTCTCCATCGCCGAGGTTGTGCGGGAAGAAGTCCAGAGAGGCATCCAACCAGAGGTTCCCGTCGTCGTGGCAGCCACCGAGGAGCCCACGTTGACTTACGCCGCAGTGGCCCGACGGCCACCGCCTCCTCCTCGCACCTATGTCACGCCGCCCCGACGTCAGTCTCCTGCGCCGCAACACGACAGACGTCACGACGCCCCGGTGCAGTACGCCCGCCCGGAGCCTCGCGCACCCCGGAAAACCGACATGTGGCGAACGCCCGACCGACGCCCTCTGTGCTTCCATTGCGGGGAAGCAGACCACGCCTACCGCCAATGCCCATACCGACGACTTGGGCTGCGCGGGTTCCACCCGAACGACCCGCGCCCCCGTTATGGTGAAAGACCTCGGGAGATCGACGAGTACTTGCGACGACCTCAGTCCCCCGAGCCTGCGTCCCGCCGAGAGTTCCGGTCGCCGTCGCCGCGACGTCCAGCTTCGCCGATGCACCGACCCCGACGTGAAAGCCTGTCGCCCCTTGCTCCTCGCCGGGGAAACTAGGCGCGGCAACCCCTGGAGGTGGAGTTGCCGAAGACGACCGACGCCAACATCCTCCACGAACGTCGGAGGGCCCCCACTCGAACGCCACCAGAGACCGAAATGACTCCCCTGCAACGGTGTCCAACAACCTAAACGTTGTTATCGACGGCCTCGACGCATCGGCA
Organism: Ixodes persulcatus; assembly: GCA_013358835.2. Lineage (NCBI taxonomy): Eukaryota > Metazoa > Arthropoda > Arachnida > Ixodida > Ixodidae > Ixodes > Ixodes persulcatus. The sequence continues at coordinate 9,553 of JABSTQ010009479.1, read as the reverse complement.
CTCGTGGACACCGGAGCAGACTACTCAGTTTTAAGTGGAGGCTCTCTCGCCGCCTTCGAAAAGTGACAACGCCGTGGGAAGGCCCTCAAATACGAACCGCCGGTGGGCACCTCATCACACCTGTCGGGAGATGCACTGCTCGCGTCGAGATCCACGGTGAGGCGTGCCCTGTGAAGTTCGTCGTTCTGCAAAATTGTTCGAGGGACGTTATCCTCGGAATGGACTTTCTTTGCGAGTATGGCGCCGTCATCGACCTCGGAGCAAACCGGCTGACGCTACGAAAACCTTCTCCACAACGGGAGGAACCCAAAGCGACGTCATCCGCGGTCCGAGTCCTCGCAGACCACGTGAACTTACCGCCGCGGTCGAGTGTTTTCATACCCGTCGGGATCGACGAAGCTTTCTGCGGCGACGTTCTGCTAGAGGGAAGCCTCCAGCTGCTTCTTGGAAGAGGGATCGGCGTCACAAGAGGCATCGCGGAGCTCCAAGGCGGACACACTGTTGCCCTCGTAACAAACTTCCGACAGGAAGCTCAGCACCTTACGAAAGGCACCGCCGTGGGTCACGCCGAGGAACTCGCGGACCCAGCCGCAATCGCCGGAATAGCAGAGGACCTCCCTTCGTGGCCACACAAGACAACGCCGCATTCGCATTTCGACATCGATCCAACCCTGCCTGCCCCGCAAAGACGACAACTCATTGACCTACTTGCCGAGTTCAGTGAGTGCTTCTCCACGTCGTCAAAGGTTCGCCAAACGACGGTTGCGAAACATCGAATTATAACTGATGACTACGCGCTTCCCGTCCATCGGTCGCCGTATCGTGTATCTGTGAAAGAGAGAGAAGTCATCCAGAAACAGGTCCAAGAAATGCTCGACGACGACATTGTCCAGCCCTCAAAGAGTCCGTGGGCTTCACCGGTAGTCCTGGTGAAAAAGAAAGATGGGACTCTTCGGTTGTGCGTGGACTATTGTCGACTAAACGCCGTAACAAAAAAGGACGTCTACCCGCTGCCACGCATCGACGACACTCTGGACCGGCTGCGTCATGCCAGATACTTTTCGTCGATGGACCTGAAGAGTGCTGGCAGATCCTGGCAGATCGAGGTCGACGAACGGGATCGTGAGAAGACTGCCTTCGTCACGCCGGACGGACTGTATGAATTTAAAGTGATGCCGGTCGGACTCTGCACAGCACCGGCGACGTTCCAGCGCGTAATGGACACCGTTCTTTCCGGCTTGAAATGGCAAAGCTGCCTCGTCTATCTCGACGACGTCGTGGTATTCGCAAGTGACTTCGACGAGCACCTGAGACGTTTGCGAGCCGTGCTACAGGCTATACGGAATGCTGGACTGACACCAAAGCCGTCAAAATGTCGGTTCGCTTACGGCCAGCTTAAATTCCTGGGCCATGTCGTGAGTGCTCAGGGTGTAAGCTCTGATCCTGCCAAGACATCCGCTGTTGCCGAATTTCCGAAGCCATCAGACAAGAAAGCCGTAAGAAGATTTCTTGGACTGTGCGCTTACTACCGACGTTTCGTTCGCGATTTTGCCAAGATTTCTGCACCGCTCACGCATCTGACGAAGGACGACGTGAACTTCCAGTGGGGGGAGGAGCAAGAACAAGCGTTCAACGAACTGAAGGGAAGACTCCAGTCGCCCCCTATCCTCGGACACTTCGACCCATCAGTGGAAACGGAAGTACACACGGACGCCAGTAACGCCGGACTCGGCGCAGTACTCGTCCAAAGACAAGACGGAGCAGAGAGGGTGATCGCTTACGCAAGCGGGGCACTGTCCAAGGCAGAGAAAAATTACTCGACGACCGACAAGGAATGTCTCGCTGTCATCTGGGCGTTAACCAAGTTCCGCCCGTACCTGTACGGGATCCCGTTTCGCGTTGTCACGGACCACCACGCTCTCTGTTGGCTCGCCAACCTCAAGGACCCGTCAGGACGCCTCGCTCGCTGGAGTCTGCGACTGCAAGAATTCGACGTGACCATTGTGCATAAGTCTGGCCGCAAGCATAACGACGCCGACTGTTTGTCTAGGGCCCCAGTCGAATCTCCTCCCGAAAGCACTGACGACGACGATGACGCCCGTTTTCTCGGCGCAGTGACAGATGCCGACATGAGAGCACTTCAACGAGACGACCCGGAACTTCGCGCCGTGATCGAACACCTCGAAGGCCAAGGAAGTTCAGTTCCGCGAGTCTTGGCCCGAGACTTGTCAAGCTTCGTTCTGCGGTGAGGCGTGCTCTTCAAGAAAAACTTCGGGACGAGCAACCCTGCCTGGCTGCTTGTTGTTCCGGCCAGCCTGCGAGAAGAAATCTTTCAAGCATGCCACGACGACCCGACGGCTGGACACCTTGGCTACAACAGGACGCTCGCCCGGATTCGTGACAAGTACTACTGGCCGAGACTCCCGAAAACAGTCCATCTGTACACAAGGTCGTGCCATGAGTGCCAACGGCGTAAGAGGCCTCCGACGAAGCCAGCAGGACTCCTGCAGCCGATACCTGCCCCGACTAGGCCTTTCCAGCAGGTCGGAATGGATTTACTTGGACCGTTCCCAACATCGACGCAAGGAAATCGGTGGATTATCGTCGCGACAGACTATCTTATACGATACGCCGAGACGAAAGCCCTGCCATCGGGAACAGCGGTGGAAGTCGCCAAGTTTTTTGTCGAGTCCATCCTCCTTCGACACGGCGCACCTGAAGTGCTGATCACAGATCGAGGGTCATCTTTCCTGGCACAGCTGACCCAAGAGGTACTTCGGCTCAGTCACACCTGCCATCGACGAACCACCGCTTATCACCCGCAGACGAACGGGCTAACAGAGCGGCTCAACAAGACCATCGCCGACATGATCTCCATGTACGTCGACGTTGAGCACAAAACGTGGGACGAGGTGTTGCCGTACGTTACGTTTGCGTACAACACAGCGGTTCAAGAAACCACGGGAGTGACGCCGTTTCAACTGGTACACGGTCGGGCGGTTACCACGATGCTCGACGCCATGCTGCCTTACGTGCCGGCCGACGATGGCAACGACGACGCTCAACTGATCTCTCAACGCGCGGAAGAAGCTCGCCAACTGGCAAGAATCAAGATTCAAGAGCAACAGCGAGTCGACGCGCGCCGCTATAACCTTCGCCGCCGGGACGTCCACTTTCAACCCGGAGACCGGGTATGGGTGTGGACACCGATACGATGCCGCGGTCTCAGCGAGAAGCTTCTGAAACGCTATTTCGGACCCTACAAGATCATCCGACGCCTCGGCGATCTGAACTACGAAGTCCTTCCCGACGGAACGCGCCCATCTGCAAGACGTCAGCCGCGACCCGAGGTGGTGCACGTCGTCAGGCTGAAGCCGTATTACGAACGATAGAACTTACCACCCTCGTCGACGAGTGAACTGGGAACTGTAAACTGCGGTTCGCGATTCTGCTGTCCTTTTTCTGTGGATTTCTTTTGTTTTGTTTTCGTTTTGTGCTGCTACGGGACGATGGACTTTTTTAAAGGGGGGAATAATGCCGCGAGCGCAGCTGACAAAATAGGCAGCGCGCCCGTGGCCTAACGGTTAACGCGCGTGTCTTCCACGCAGAAGGCCAGGGTTCGATTCCTGGCCGCGGCTACACATTTCTATTGACACTGTAATGTGACGTTCTGATAAATTCGAGAACCGTCTTCCTGATTCGAGGTTAGAATGTTCTACGCACCGAACCTTCTACGCCGAATGCTCCAGAAGCCCACGCGTGTACAAAAGCGGCTCCGCGTGGCAAGCTGGAGTCAGTTTCGCCTCAGCGTTCGATCCTGCTGCTTCGCCGCATTCGACGCACGCGACGCTCTGTTGTTATTCTCTTTTTCCTTTTATTTCTGGGCACAAGTTCGCCCCATTAAACGTTTCAGTTTTCTCAGTTATTCCGTTGTTTTGTCACCTCGTCATTCGTGACAATATGTAAAAATGCAAACAATTCAGACAATCTAAGACAAATCTGCGCTAAAAAAAACAAAAAAACTTCATTTGTTCAGCGTACCAAAGAGTGGTATACTTTATACCACATCATGTGTAGCAAACAGTACGTCAGACAAATGGGAAGATGTCGTAACGACCAGCGGCGAGAACATCGAAGCCGAAAAGCTACCCCTGGCTATCTAGAGATCCACTGCAGAGACTGCGGTTGTGATCGCCAGTTGACGAAATGTGCTTCTTTGGCGCGGAATGGCAACCTCAAGAGAAATTATTGAGGCCGAGAAGATCGTGCGACTCGATGCGAAGTGTGAAAGCGCCCTTTCCGTTTCGTTATGTGCCAAAAGAACTATGCTACTTGGCGAAGTAGTCAGTGTAATGGAGAAAAACTTTCAGGGTATCTTTTGTGGTTTTTTTGTGCTTTTGTTTGTTTGACTTTGTGGTTCTGCTTCATACAGACAAGCAAAAGAAGAAGCGTGAGTGGTTAGTCAGCGCTACATGGTTGTCTTTCTATGTGTTCTATCCTTTTTTTTTTTCCTTGTTTATAACGCGTTGTTGCTACTAAAGTGGACCACAAGAACGTTTCTGGCAGGTGCAACAACGAGAGTTGATGCGCATGACGTACCATTTCGAGGCAACGAACACGCACGTGCTGAACTGTACGGTTGAAGCCACATCAATATTCTTAAACTAAACAAGAATAATGTAAAACTTGTTCTGTTGTCGTCATCATCATCATTATTATCATGGAAGGTCAAACGAATAATAGGTTTCTTACACCGCATAGTTTCAACAATTTTAACAACCCGACTCCCGCTTTGGATTTGGAATGATTCTAACTCTCCGAGCCCTAGTGACGGAACACTCAGAAGTAATCCTTAAAGCTAGCAGCCTTTGTCTCCACTACACTCGTCGAACACATTCAAACGTGGAACGCAGGCGTCTGGCGTTTGACTCTCGCATTCATAAGCGTTGGACGAGTGAAGCAGAGACAACGGCAGCTGGCTTTGGGTCTACCCACTAATCGTTCCAATCAGAGCTCGGCGTTCTGCCGTCTCCTCCGCGCTTTCGTCGCCTCCTCCCCCTCACTTTCACGGCGCACTGGAGACGAGGACTGCTTCAGCGTTCGGCTTGAGCACTGCCAACACCACCTAGAGCGAAGGCCGCAGCGCTCGGAGTTGTGACGTCACAGATTCACGACGAGTGGGCCGACCTGAGAGGAAGGCTTCTCCGCAACAGATGCTCTCTTTTTTTTTTTTTTCTTAAATGTGTTTTTCCAAAGACGCCAAGCGGCGCATGCTCCGGCCTTTTTTGTTTTTGTTTTTAGCTTTCTCCGAGCCCAGGGTCTCCCGGGGCTTGCGCAATAGACAATTTTTGCCTCCTTTGCGCACGGCGGGTTGCACAAGTGTCGCGGCGGGAGTACGCGAACTGCTCTAACCGTCTCTTTTGTCTTTTGTGTTTGGTGTGCGTGGCGGTTTACGCGTGGTGGTTGTCAAGTTACGGCCCGGGCGGCTTTCGGGCTAGCCATGTCTCATAAATGCTGTGTCCATGGGTGCCATGGGAACTATGAAACGTCGTCGAAGAAAGTGTCTGTGTATAAGTTCCCGGAGGATGAAGAACTGAAAAATATGGGTGCAGGCGATTCCTCGAAAAAACTTGGTTCTATCGACGCATACCAGGGTGAGAACTCTCATATCTTTTCACATTTTTTTTTAATTATTGAATTTATTTTGTTGAATTTTACGCTGACGTGGCAGCAGCGGCGTAGACTTTCCATTTTCCCGGGGGGGGGGGGGGGGGGGGGGGGGCAGGCTCAGAAGTTCTCCGGGGGGGGGGGGGTGTGCGCGTTACCTTTTCGCCAGAACTGGAGATTGAAGCTAACGAAAGCACGCTGGGATTCCATTTCCCATCTATTTTGTTTACATGCCACTACTAGAAGCTCGTTACATGGCACGTAAGCAGCGTCTCGGTAAGGATCATGGCCCGGGCCCGGGGGGGGCTCTGCCCCCCCCCCCCCCCGGATCTTACCGGGGGGGCACGAGCCCCGATGCCCCCCCCCCCCCCCCCCCGAAGTCTACGCCTATGCGTGGCAGCGAAGGCGACAAGCACAAGCTAGCTCTCGCTTTTAATTGGAGAAACGTATCTTTGTAGCGCAAGCTCCCGTTTTCAAAACCACGGTCAGGAGCCTGTAGCCTTCGCTCTATATCCCCTTCTTTTTCCTACATCTGAGGCGCATATTATTAAAGGAATCACTGAAATCGTCGAGGTCTCGGAATCTGAAGGAAATTTTACCATGGACGCCGAACAAAGGAACGCGACTCAGAGACGACTTTCAAGAACCAGTGACTTCTGCAGAGGACGATCCCAATGTGCACTTTTTGTGCAGTCTTTTTGACTGGCTGGACGCCTGGCTTGACGTATGGGAGAGCAAGAACTTTACCAGTGGCACGCTAACCAAGGAGACTCACGGAGCACTGCGTCAAACAACCCGTGCACTTGTACAGATCACCGATTACTGCTTCACTGAATTCGGGCTGAACTATGTCCTGCTGGGAAAAATTCAGACCGATAGCTTGGAAGACCGTTTCGGGAAGTACAGGCAGCTGGCTGGCTCGCAATATCACATATCTATAAGGCAGCTTTATGGAGGTGAAAATAAGCTGCGACTGCAGAGTACGTTGCCGACAATCCCGTGTGAAGACGAGGGATGGGAGCAGCTTGAAAAACAAGTAGACACGCCACGGCCCAGCTGCAACAATAATAATAATAATAATAATAATACTTTATTAGCATATATTTGAGGAGATCCAGGCCTGCAAGGGCCGCAGAAGGCAGGGTGCCCATACCAAAAGGCCTGCGGGCCCAGCCTAGGTCCTATTGTTCATAGTTGTTCACGGGTCAGTTCGTGTGTCAATACTGGCGCTGCACTACGTGGCCCGTAGGGCAGCCCTCATTATAGTCTTGAGGTCGTCGGCGTCGGGTGGGAAAGTTCTGGTGTGGTCAGATGGAAGCCGACGCCATAGAGCTGCTGCACGGGGCAGCCAAGATGAGCCGTGGCGTTGCGTGCGCGTAAGGAGCGGCTGAAGACGCTACAGGAGCGTTACGGCTGAAGATAGTTACAGGAGAGGCAGTGTCACAAGTGATAAATTAGACCCTCCCAGACCTAGTCTCCGTGGCAGGGACCAGGGTACACAGTTTATGCCGCTTTGAAAAAGCCGAAATGTCAAAAATCTAGGGCGGCGCTTACCGAAGAAGATAAGACGGAAACATTTTCACTTGCGCAGGAGAACTACTCTCTTGTCAAGCACTTGGATCGAGGGGGGCTCCTTTATCCAACTATGTTCGCCGTTAATGCCATGACACACAATTACGTTGTTGCTCAAGAACTCTCCAAGCAGACAGAGTTTATGAAGGTTCCGATCCAGCGTCAGTTCGTCAGCGAGCTTCTGACTTCGACGCATGTGAAGAGGACACACAAGTGAGCTCGTGCTGAAGAACTTGTTCTGGTGCAGCACGAACATTGTGCTGAAAAACTATTGAACGAAAAGCTTATGAGGCGAATCCCAAGTCAAAGAAAAGAAAATGTGAAACCCTAAAATCTAAATAATTATTTTATATTCAGTGCAACAGTTTTCATAGCATTATTATTATTATTTTTTTACATTGCCGTACGTATGCTGTGTCTTAGTGTCGCGAAAGCTACAGAGCGGCATCTAAGTTGCTTGTGTTTGAATTGTGTCAAGATGGATACAAGAAGAAAGTATGGATACACGAGAATATACAATTTGAAGCTTTGAAAGGTAAGAGAACTTATATTCACAGCATCTATTCGTAGTGTGAATGAACGCGGGTAGATGTGTGCATGAAGCTCTCACAGCTGCATGTGTCCCTTACTGAAAATTATGCTTTAAGTTTGCTAAGTTTGCCTGCACTCGGTTAAATCAAAACTTGAGCGCTTTGATCTAGGCGGCGTCTTTGCCTCTTTTTTGTATCTTTTCTGCGCTTAATTTTTCGTCTTCGTGTCTCCGTTTCGGATTAATTACTTTATGAAAAACATTCCCCGGTTCGCCTGCAGTTTTGTTTTTATTATCACATGTTTACTTCCGGTAAAAAATACATTTAAACACATTAAATTTTTTCGTGCTCCAAAATACCACATTTTTTAAAATGATCTTCTTTTCATTAGCTTCACATACGAATTCAGTAACCGCACATGTCATCACCAACATGATTGCTGCTGTTATGCATTTTGGCGGGTCCCATCACCTACAATAACGTTTCAGGGCATTTACTTTTTGTTTGTTTGTGTCTTCAAACTCCTAGAGATAATTAAAGCACCCAAGATTTGGATGCATAAAACGAAAACCCATCTCTCTCAAAACGTCGTTAACCTTGTTCTTTCATATCATAACAATAATTGTACGTCCTAATATGCTGCCCGTGTAACAAAATATGTTTCCCAGTCATACAGATATTTATAAATCCTTTTTACCAATTAACAAACGTTTGGGTTAATAAAAAATGCCATTCTACGTCGGTAAATCTATGCGCGACGCCTTCAGTCCAGCGCTTTTCCGCGGCGCTCGCCAGCCGACTCGTGTGACGTCACCGGAGGAGCTCTGCGGCCTTCAGCTCGAGGTGGTGTTGGCACTGCTCGGATCGAGAACGAGTCTTGTGTCAGCGTCCGGCAAGAATTGGGATCAAATCACACGCTTGTCGCCTAAGAACACCATCGAGCAACCAATGTTGCTCGATGGTGTTTTGAAGTTTGCTCGATTATCAACTACATTTTTGATATCAGTGAGTAGATTCAGGCAGATGACTTGCTTTGCAAAGATGGCGATGCTTTTTAGCTCAAATTAGGAGTGGAATTATAACTGCTGCTTGTTTATGCATTGTTTCAGGAAATCTCAATCTTCAAGGTGCGTAACAAAACACCAACCTCAATTTGAAGTCGACACAAACTTTTTAGTGACGAGAAAAATACGAATTAAGAGAGTTTCCCTGTCATTTGCGAGAGGTAATCTGTCCAACTCTATTAGTGGCGAGATGTTTTGGTGGCGCCCTCCTATGGTTCCCCCTTGTGACGTCATTACCTTGCAAACAACAAGTTCGATGGTGTTTGTAAATAGCATGGTGGAAGCTTGAAATCATTGCGCTCTCAAAGGAACACTGCCAACACCGTCAAAATTAAAGTTCTTTCATTCCTCTTATTTCCGTCGATGATAAATCCTTTCTGACGTCATAGTCAGCGTTCGGCCAATCGTGGAAGGCCGACCACAGCGATGCTTTCGGTTCGCGCACGTCGCCAATACTCCGTTTCACTTTAAGTGCGAGCGATGGCCGATGCTACACGCACGAGCATGTGGCAATGCTTGCACTGCACGAGCACGCGTGCTTGACAGGGACGCTGAAAGCCCGGAGCTCGCTCTTGTAGCTCCTGCTACGCAGAGCCGTTTATTGAGTAGAGTTTGGCTATACTTCGTTTCCCCTTATTGTGCGAGCGAAGGCAAAACTGGAAGCGCGAGCACGGAAGCTCCGTGCGTTCAGGCTTTGCTCGAGCGCGCGAGCTGGGGAGA